>CM060170.1:43538329-44232817 GCA_020352615.2 Yoshiicerus persimilis | reverse complement strand
CTGCTAATGCCATCCTGGAACTCTTCGGTGGAATGTTCTTCGACTTTTGCGTCGAGTCGGGCTATGACCGAATACTCCAAGTACTCGGCGCCAATCCACGCGACTTTCTACAGGTAAGCCAAACTATAAGAAAATGTCACTTGCTCTTCCAGGGGGGTCTCCGCTCCCAACCCATCCTCGTATACCCCCTACGCCTCCAACGCCCCCTACACCCCCAATACCTCCTACACCCTCAATACCCCCTGCACCCCCTACACCCCCTATACCCCTTACACCCCCAATACCCCCTACACGCCCTATTCCCTGTATCCCTTATACTCCGTATACCCTTGTACACGCTACACCCCCTATACTTCATATACCCCCTATACCCTCTGTATTCCATATACCCCTATACCCCCTGTTTCCCCTATAGGTAGCCACTCCAACCCAGTCCATGTTAGCAGAGCAGGAAATACTTTGTGGACTGGACAACACAGATAAGCCAAAACGTACTCACATTCTATTAAATTGGATTCCATTGTGTGTCTCAATCCACACTGCACTATTTATTCCCAATTGCACCAGATAACTCTATTGCCTTTCCATAAAACTCAGACTCCTTTCTGGGTCACTCGCCATTTCCATTCTTCCTATCAAATATGATACACAAATACCAAATAACTATTATCACTGAGCTAGTTCTTAAATACTTGGTTTTTCTGAATCGTCTCGATTATAAGGTACATCTCATGTAAATGCACTATACCTCTCTAGCTATTCAGCTCACTATACTTGCTACATGGGATATCAGGGATTTGATGCTGAGGAATAAGGCAATGTAAGTTTGGAGTAGGTACAGTGATGTTTGTTACATAGTTTACTCCTCGGAGAAAGTCCATAATTGCAAAACTTTCTCCTGCTTGGCTTTCTTATTCTGTTTTCAGTGACTGGACTTGATTGGTGTTTGGCATGCTTTACACGAAGTGGAGAAGAGTGTATTCACTGTGCAGACATGTACATAAATAACTACAAGTATCCATTTAATAGTGTGTAGTGTAATGCAATGCTACGTAACTTAGTTATGGCAAGGCCAACTGCAATCCATTCTTACCAGCAACCAGAACACTTTCCATATTGTACTTTCTCTCCATCTAAATCTGCTGTAATTCTCCAGACAAGTCACACGACACAATGCGGGTCATTTATTACAATTGTTTCCCTTACACTCTCGGCTTAACCGCCCATTTTTACATTCAAGGGCTATCTCACTTGTTAACAAACCATTTACTGTATCTGTCGCTGCAGTGAAAACAATTGAACTAAGCCTGCCTTCTGCGTGTAAAGAGTGACTTGTGTTATCTGAATCCCTTGGAGGTTTTAAATCTGGAAATGACATAATAATGGTTGTTTAGTTGGGGACGGATGAGAGTTGATGATGGAGGTAGGGCTTGGATGATAATGTGTTTGTGTGGGACAAAGGATGTTTGTGTTGGTGGAAGAGTGGAAGACGTGTGGAATGTGTGGAGACGGAGACGGAGGTGGAGAGAAAGGGGAAATATGAGAGAGGTGGTTGTAAGTAAGTTAAGTGGAATAAAATTAAGATAAAGTGAGTGGAATCAGATGTGAGATGTTGATCGTTTCATCGATTAGTTTGTGGTTGCCCATGAAATGAGAGGAGATGCCGAGGAGAGTTCCATCTAATCGAATGTTGTACAGCAGAGTGTACATCCACACAGTTCACAAAACACTTCTCTAGACCCTCCAACTTTCCTTACCAAATTATAAGCCACCATTCAACGTTGATATTAATCTTTGACGAAGGCTCACTTCTATTTCTCCAATGCTATCATCATTACTCCCTCTGCATTAATATCATTACCATTCTACTCCCTATAGCTAAACACTATTCTAATATCTTGCAACAACTTAAGCCTCAGTCATGCCAGCGCAAAATATGTTTTTCAAGTATCTCTCTTTCGATTCATGTGCACACAGATATTAAATTTCAGTCAAGGTTTCCTCATGCGATAAAAATGTTAGTTCAATCTAACACAGGGAATGAAACTTTAAAAGGAATCCTCAAGGGGCTCTCTTCATCATCCTTACACTTATCAAATACGTTTTATGTACTTCCACCTTTTGTAATGTTTATGTTTATGCAGAATATTAAAAACTGGAAATCATAGTCTACTGGGCACACAGATCTAGAAGACTTGCTCTAGTAATTATAAGTACAGATAGTTATAATTAAGGTTTGCGAACTAAAGTCCGGTATAAAAAAGTTCAGCTTAGTTCACTGAATTTATATTCAAGTAACTATCTTGAGAGCGCCACGAAACGAAGAAAGAGAATCATAGACAGTATTGCTGAATACAATACTATATAATTATACAAAAATGTTTGCCTTACTTACTGAACTGCATTACTATTGTCCTTGTGTATGGAGAACCTGAAAGGTAGCGTTTTCTACTGCCATTTTGGCTTAGTAATCCAAAATTTTAACACCCAAAATTTTTTTTTAATTTACAACCAAACATTTTAGGTAATAATGTTATTTTCAGTTCATTTATCAAAACATATTTGTACAAAAATGATTTAAAACAAAATTGAGTGCTTCTTTGACTGCGGATGCTTTGACTTTAGAAAAAAAGACCTTTTATTGTTTTGCACTTGAGATTGGACTTATCAACAATGTAATGGCTTATTTGCATTTTATGCATAAATAGTATTGCTACAGTAAATACGGTGAATTCGGGTAAATGTCCGTAAACAGTTACAGAAACAGTACTAAAATTTCTTTGTGCCTTAGCTCTTGAGTTTGTGATGAATAGAACGAAGAAGATCAAGGCAGACCGTAATGTATTCCGAAGCCTAGCAGCATTTAAACCCAATGTTTCATTTTGTTCTATTCGGACCTAGAATAATAACAAAATTAGTTTAATCAAAACAGACAATCATAAATTTGGAGGAAGATGAGTCACAGTTCCCTGCCACAGAAAGTAATTAGAGCATGTCTAGCTATTTCCAGTTCCTCTCCACCTTACTTCATCTTTATGTATTCACTATTTCATTCACTGATACACCAGGAACAAATTGTGATTGGGGCAGACATGGAAACGGCTCGCTTACACTTAGAAAGACAAAATGGCGGCCTCCTATTTTAGGAAAACGGTTTTGCCAGGGGTATTCAATACTACCGCTCTCCTAAAATAGGAGGCCGCCATTTCGTCTTTCTAAGTATAAGAGGGCCGTTTCCATGCCTGAATTGGGGTAAAACTTACGTATTCTCCATGTACCGCAAAACCTTACTATATATGAAGGAATTATTCGATAATAATTGTGTTCCTGTAATAAACATGAATCATTTTGTAGATTGTAATTTGTGTTGAGAGAAATATAACTAAGCAAATGAAAATTTAGTTATCAAGCCACAAGACCAATGGGACTACTGTTGTTTATCCCGTCCCTAAAACATTCAGCAAAATGAGACATTTATATTTAGAGTATAGCAGAAATACAATTTTCATGTTTAATGATACTACATGCATAGAATACACGATCTGATTGATATATTAAACGAGGGTAGCAAAAGTACTTCCGTTGGGCACTTAGTACAAATTGAGTACCAAGAAAATGAAATTGCTAAGATTTAGTTATTGGATTTTGGAGTAGTGCTTATGGATTGATTTATTGCCTACTTGTATTTTGATTGACTTGGCTGGTTTGATGATAGTTCAACAATTCTGTTGAAATCAGTTTTCTGTAAATTACACATGGATACTAAGTATCATATTAGGGTTACCACGCTAGCGTATTAGTTGATTAATTTGTCTGCTTACCTCTAGCCTAAAGTACTTTAACTATCTTATTGCAAATGCGAAGTAGATATCAGATGGTTGTCTCTAATATTGCAATGGAAATTATTCTAGAACACTCGAAATAAGAAATGTAGACAACATGCAAATGAAGATTGACAGGAAAATATCATTTTGTGTAGTTAGTTTGCGTATTGAGTGTTCTGTGGGGAATTTCAATTTTAGAAGTGGTTGAGTTAGTCTAACTTTGATTAGGCAATCTATTCCTGTTGGGACGCTCGGCGGATGCTTGTTCGTCACTTTATGGGGATTTAATGAAGAGTTGTCGAAGGAGGACAAATTACTAAGCAAACTCAACGACAGTCCCACTAATCCAATTCGCTTAATAAAACTGAAAACTCAATTTACGATCTTTAGCTTAATAGAAATAAGTTGTCTGTCTGTCCCAACCAAGGTTTTCGTGTCCTCTCCGCCGACTAACTATAAGTGAACCTAATTTCGTTACTTTATGCTGACTGGAGCAAAGGCTCGGCTCTTCGTCTACAGACAGTTCCTTATTCAGTTAATACGCAGCTGTACCTGCACACATTCCATTAACAACCCGATCATCCGAGATACCATTCAATTCACAATTATCCACTTAATTCAATATACTAACCACTCACAATAAATAGACGCTTACTTCCAAATCTCATTAAACTACTTCACTCCAAGATTTATTCCGGCCTCCTCAAGTAGCTTTCATGTCTTCCAATTATACCGCTAACCCAATTTCATAAATAATTACATACTTTACTCATCTTCCACTTCAGTACATATAATAAATACAGAAATACACAATAATCGAACAGAAAGCATAATATCACAACTATGTAATTTATATTACAAGATTTACTGTCCTCGAAAATTTAATAATCTTGGTTTCTTACTTTTCTGTTTGAGAATTGAATTATCTCTGGACGTGTACACAAATATTCATTTACAAGTCTAAATTAGTAGCGGCTTAATAAATGACAGAAGACTTCCTTATTGAATTTATTGCGAAATCATGCCAAATTATGGTCCTAAGAAATATTAGATTTCGTAGTCTATTTTTTATCATATATATTGGGATCTACACACCTCGGGGCCGAATCAGGGCAAGCAACCCATGGTTATATCATGCGAGACAATTTTATGACACTTCTTTTTATCAAAATAGCTGGACATTAATTTGGCAAAATTTCAGGTTGAACAAAAAAGATTTAAAAAAAACCTCCATCATTTTAAAGTAAGCAAATAACTTGTTGGCCTTTAAAAGAAATGTCTACATCTGGAATACACAGCTCTAACAATAAGAGATAAATTGGTGCCGTTTACTGTAGTGCCACAATGAGCAAAGAGGTGTGATATAAATGGTACATTGTCACCAAGAGTTTGACAAAGGAGAATTAACACGGATTAAGGTATTGTTTTTCGGGTAATTCAGATAATGTTGTTTTCGTGCCACGTAGGATTGTGAGGAGCGATATCCTTATCTTAAGCACCAGTATTAATTCCCCGACAACAGAGTACAAGGAAAATAGAAATGGTTGAGTTTATGTGTACACATGTAGTGGTAATGGGTGGACAAAGGTGGGTAAGTAGGGAATGGTACTTGGTTGTTTCATTTTAACGTAGCATTAGATTACATTAGTTGACATTGGTGGACTAATAAAGTGAGAAAGAAAGAGTGGGACTGATGGAGAGTGGGTGAGTCGGGAACGAGGATTTGCAAAGCCTGGAATTGGCGAAAGGACATTCTTGATTTTATTTTATGACATTGTAACTTCTAATGGAGCGAAACAAATGCGACAAAAGTTGTCGAAAATGTTCTTTGTTCTGTTAGATTAGATTGGACATTTCTTTTTCTCGTTCACAGTCGACATTCCATGACTCACTTCTCTCGTCGCAAAATACTTTCTATACTCAGGTCTTGCCTTAAATATCCATTGTACACTGAGACCAATTGCATGTCCAATCACATTGTTTATATCTGTGACTTACAGCGCTCCTACTGCGTGTACTATTTGTGGACTTGCCATTTAACTACCACTTACAACTTACGTGATGTTCATTTTATATCAAGAAACTTGTACCTATGTCTTGTACTTGTGTCCCACTGGGTTCATTCTCAACATAAAACCAATTACACAAACCTCTCTTTATAAATCCAACATCCAAATTAATTTATTGAGCCAACATCGTAAGCCCTTTGCACAATTATGAAAAACTTACCACTTTCGGAAGCTGCCTTACATTTATGTAGTAAGCATTTCTAGGGAATCAGAAAATAATGTGAGCTTCGGTAGTAGATTGATTCTACACCTGTAATGAATGCAGTAATGGAATTTTTAAAGTTGTTATCAAGAACTAAATGGATTAGCTTTTTTATCATTTATTGCATGTAGCCAATTTTTTGCTTGTAAACACAGTACTTTAGTTTATACTATTTTATGTTCTAATTTTCTAATTTCTCTAATTTATTTTATAATTCCTTACATATTGCTCTCCAGTTTTATAGCAATAAGTATTCCATGGGTAACATTGCAGATATTCATAAAGCAAACTTGCTGCTTTCATGATTTACATGAGGTAAAAATCCGATTCGAGACTTATGTCGTACTAGGATGGCTTGTAGTTGCTTATACCTGGTGACTGGCTTTAATATGTCCTACATTGGGAATTAAAGTTGAACTAGTTGAACAACCGTCTCATAATGGAAATCTCAGTTCTGTCCGTGCAAAACTTTCTCCATTGTCATCTGAGCTGACAAATTAAACTCTGGCTCTATGGTGGATGTTGCATTATGCATACAACTTGCAAACAAAGGACTTTACAATACAAAACATATGTTCAGGACGGTTTCAGTAGGTCCTGTTTGTTTTTCGGTGACATTTTTCTCATTCCTGCATAAATAACGATAATATGAATGATGGAAGAAATGTGCAAGGTAAGGAATGTCAGTTTTCAATGTATCATTTGTATTTCCTAACATGGAATGCTACCACAGCAATTTGGCAATTTATTTACAGCTGTGCCTGTGAGTTCTGCTCCTATAGTGAGAGCTTTAGATTTTTGAAAGAGTTTAGTCAACGGCACACTAATATGAAAATCAAGAGCATTGTTTTATATATTAGAGCCCAAACACAAGAAGACATTCCACAATTCAGTTGGTTAAAGAATGAAATAGTCGATAAGTCTTAGAGCTGAGATCTATCAAATTTTCCGCCTTTATCAATAGCAATGTACGTAAAAGTTTACATAAAATAATTGATTTGAAAATTAATGCTAATATTTGAAAGGAGTGCTGTACTTGTGTCATTGAATAAATGAATCTCGGCCGTCGTTTTAAATGGAAATGAAACGGGCGATTTATGACTATACTATTTCTAAATTATTAATAATTTAAAATAGCAAAAAGATTTAAAAATTATCCTATGCATACAATTACATTTAGTTGTACATTATACGTTTTACCTAAAAAGTGAGAAATACTGCAGTACAAACCATTGCGTTAGGCTTTATAGTTATTAATATCTGACATTTTAATTCTTAAATAACACAAAACTAAATACGTAAATTAAATACTTAAATACGATAATTGGAAAATCCGTGATGCGGGGACAGAAAGTGCGAAACCATTCCCACCTCTGCTTGGTGTTTATTTCGCATTTCTATTATTTATCATAAGAATCCATGTAATATAAATAATAATAATAATAACGTACATTTTTGTATGTATTTTCCGCGGTTTTCCCCGTTGTTAGTATTTACATGTGTGTGGCAACATTCAGATTCATAGATGTTAGAGTGTATTTGCATTTGGAAAGCTGCAACTGGTAATTGAAAACTGTCTTGGTGACTGACAAGGGAAAATTGAAAAACGTTGTGGGAAGACGGAAGCTATGCTACAAGAGATAATGCAGAGCAAGACGACACATCAATCACATGGCAGAAGGCGGCTCACGCTTTTGCTGGCACATGGCTACAATAGATCTAACCATGCAGCATTGTAGTGCACGGCTACCTCTGCCAAAGTACCTCCAACACAGTAGAAATGTGAAGAGTCGGATAGGTGCATCATATTCACATGCCAAAATCAGATGTCGTTCTTCAACCAACGCTTATTGTTAGTCCCCTTCTCTTGTTCCTTTTCAGCCTTCCAGTTTCCGCCTCGCTTAAAGTACCACCGTAGTGTCACAAGCTTTTCAGGGAGCTAAACCTTCGGCATGCTTACTATCGTTTCATTTCTTCCAAAAACTACTAACCCAATTAAGTAATTATTGTTACTAGAATGCTAAACCAAGTTGATCATATTTTCCAAAAAGTGATGAAAAACACGTACGTATGACAAAATTGATTGATTACCGGCAATAAAGTTTATGTGTATGTGACACAGTCTTTAATTTGAATCTGAAATTTAATTCGCTTAATCGCCTACAACTTTTCTTGGAATTAGCTTTGAAGTGGTATTATTACATTTCAGAAGAAGAGAAACGTTATGGTGCTTGCAAATAATAAATATTTTCAATGGTATACTTGGATGTCATCAGGCTTGGAATAGAGCGAAACGCATAAACTAATGTATCACGTATTTACTAATTTAAATAAAAACTGTAGACTGAATTAAGAACAGTATTTCAAATTGTCTATGACTTAATGGTTATAATTTTTCGTTAGTTTTTCAACCATTACCATTATACCTTGTTACTGTTATTACTCAATTTCCAGATACGGAAAACTAAAAAAATACCTAACTAATAATTTAAGCTGTTCTCTGAATGTCTTGAAGTAGACTGATTGCTTTATTTTAAAGAATTTTGCACTAGGTAAAAAGTACTGTACTTCATTCTGTTCCCGTGTTTTACTTCCCAGCTAAGACAAAATTAATGCATGGCTTAAATATATTTTTGAAAACAAAACAACCTATTCTTCTAAAGCGCAATAAATAAGTGAATGGAATATATTGAAAATATCAGCGTTCATTTAAATCTTGCTTTCGGTTACACTAGATGTGAAATTATTAATATATTCTAAACATAGTTTTGAAAAGTATCTGAGCAATTAAGGTTGAAGTTGGTTGAAAGGATTTGAATGTCCTTTCTGGCTGTGGCTATACGTGGGTGACTCTATATTGGGAGTCTGGAGGCAGAGGAGGAAGTGGAGCCGTCCAACCTAAATTGTGAATGCAGTCGTCTTCATGACTTTTAGTTGTAATTCGAAGAGCGAGCGTCACGTGCGTTTCTCATAACTTATTGTCATTCAGAAGGGCCATATTAGACAGCCACCTCTTAATAATAAAATGATCATAAAAGCTGCAGATAAAGTATATCTAGAAATGTTGTACCTTGCTATCAGTACACAATGTCTAACCTTCGTGTAGCCTGAATTAATCGAAGTCCTTTCTTTGCTTGCAGTTGCCACTGCCGTAAAGGTTTCATTCTTGCTCTTCATTTTTTCTTGCAGGGCAAAACATTTTTGAGGGCAATTTTTTTAGATCCATCCAACATCTATTACGATTATTGAATTTAGTTTTGCAACTCAATAATAGTAAAATAGGAACCCTGGGTATAGAAGACTTATAAATGTAGAATGACAATTGTTGTTTTTCTACATTCCGAAATTTAAACAATGTTGCTACACTTCCGTATTCACGGCAATCTCTACAGTTCAGTGGTGCAAGTTGTAAGTTGTAACTATACATGTTGTTACTTAAGAATTGCAGTAAATTTTCTTCGTCTTGGAATAAGTATTGCATAGCTTATTCCAAAATGTAGCGTCATTGGGAAAGCTCTGAAAAGAAAACGGTGACGATGAATATTTTCATGATATACAATAGTTACCTTCACCTCAGAGAGCCAAGTAGAACATCTAAGTAACTAATGTGAGGAGAGTTGAAAGCATAATTCACAGAGATTTGCATTGAACAGGACAGAACACTAGAAAAACTTTGAGCTTTACAAAGTTTTTCATCTCTAGAGATTTCTCAGGTTCTCCGCATTCGTCTCAATGTTGCATTTCTTAAGAATTCATTCATCCATTCAGTCTGAGAAACTGCACGGATTTAAATCGTACCGAAATTCGACTTGGAGTAACATTTTTCAATATGTCGATCTCTCTGGGCAGCAATATATATTTATGTATTCACAGATTGACTATGCAAAAAAGAAAAATCTTTTCAACCAGCCTCCCCAGAATTTAATTTGATATGTTTCAGTGTTTTTTAGAATTTAATAATTGAGTTATTATTTGATACTATTATTATCGAAATAAATACTTGCGCAAAAATAACGAATTTAATAGTTTAGCCTCATACTTTCCTATTATTGCCATATTTTTAGTCCTTAAGATATATACTTTCTTCTAGTTCACAAATTTTCCTTTTATAATTCCTGGAATATAGTTTTGAAAACAAATATGGGGAATAAAAATATTGCCTATAGTAGTGAACAAAGGAAAGTTAAATTCTTTATCAGGCTTCCTTTGGTGGATGAATGAATTGGTGAAATGGAGTGGAATACTGGTGACGGTAGAAAGTTTGTGGCGAAGTTGTTTCTTCGTTCGTGGATGCCACATTGGTTTTCTGTCATCATTCACAATCACATATTCATAGTACGTACGTAATAATTTCCTTCTGTCTCTTAGTAAGGGCATATTTTATTATGAACACAAAAAGACGGGATGATTTGTCTCAATTTTACTTTTCTTCGTTCTCTGTCTTCCAATGTCATAAAATATTTCCCAGCCATTCCTAAATGCTACAATGAATGCCTCTTTAGAGTTACAGGTACATCATGGATGCCTCACAAAGTTTATTGATGAGTACGTCATTTATCTCACCTTCATCACAACATTGATCACACCATTTTTCATGCTGTATTTGTTACTGACTGACTGTGAGTGTAAAAATAGAAATGATATTTTGCCCAATGAATTCAAAAATATTTATTGCATCGCTGCCTGAAGTTCCTGTATTTTTATTATTAGGTTGTCTTTTTTGCAATATTAATATATAATAGCACATTTCACAAACTCAGCACTTAAATTCCTCCTTACTGTGTGTTAAATGAATATTTAGCACAATAGCTGTGTTTTACTCTACAATGAAGTTTAATTAATGTGTATTGTTATAGAAATTGGATTGAAAATAATTACTTTGTACGTAGAAGTATCTAGGTAGACCAGAAAATTAGCTGAAGTATGGATCACTGCTTTTTAATCAAATAATTTGTTGTGCAGCAGAAAGAGAGAACTAAAAGGTTTATAATTCAGTAATTCCTTGAAAAGTGAAAGTTGTGAAATTTGTGGTGTATTCTGTCTTTGTAATGCTTCATAAATGAATCCAATAAAGCGGACAATCATAGAAAGGTAATAGACATCAATTAAGTTTGTACAAAATATTTATATGAATGTGAACATTACCCCACTCACATGCAGAAGTAGTTTCCACTGGAAAAAGAGTCCTGCGTACAAACAATGAGTAATCGTGAGTTGAGTCGCAGGACTATTACTCCCGTAGGAATCATGCGAAAATGTCCCAATATTTATATCCCTTCCCAAGGACGAATCCCTCTTTTCATCTCTTTGTCTCCCAAATTGCTCCTTTTTATTTATGAATCACCAATTGAGCTAAATGCATTTTGGGATCTCTGGCTCGTGTTTCCACCACTATCAACTGAACTTTTATGCAAACAACGCTATCAAAAAGTATTTACCACCTTGCTAACACTAATTCCCTTTTCCAGACAATAACTTAAGCAACTGTTGTGTTACATTAAACCTTTATTTTCAACGACATCATAATTTGCAAAAATTAGTTCTACAGGGTACACAAGTTAGACAAATTTTTTTAGAATTCCAATTTAGATTTCTATAAATCCCAATAATAAATGTATAATTACTGGCTTACAATCACACTACACTAACAGAACTTTAAGTCTGTAAACTGAGTTACTGTGGGCATTACGAAGTTTGTTAATGTTTTTACAAAGATATATATAATAAAACCTAATTGTTCAAGAAATACTGACTTCGAAAAGTAAAATAATGAAAATCTATGGAATATGTGTGAAATAAAAGTTTACTTGAGTTTTATTTAGGAAATAATCCGATCAACATTGCTTTTGTTATTTCAAGCTCGTTAAAAGTTTGGTAGTTGCTATAAATAAATTAGTAGTCAGAGTTGAGATGTTATTACTACTTTATTTTGTTATTGAAACTGTTGATAATGGCATTTGTATTGCAGTTATTTGATTGTTTTGTAGGTGAGACCCCATATGGACTTTCGTTTCGGTAATATTTTATCGCACATTAACACAATTTACGTGCTGAGGACGAAGAAGCCCCTGATCGCTTCAGAATTTATGACGCCCGATATTTTGGCAGCAGACCATTCGAGGATGAGACTCAAAGTTTGCACATTTTCTTTATTCTGTTGGCCAAGTGCTGCTGTAGCGTCTGTACACCAACACTCCTTGTTTACACCATTTCCCGTAGCTCTCCGTGGCACCCAGGTTCCTGTACAGTTATTGCATGCAGGTTTGTGTGCTCACAATGGGAATGGTAAGAATTGTCAATGAGCTATTTATGTGATGCCCTGGGGCGATGAGTGAAGGAAACTCGGTGCATTTCGCAAGTGCCCGACATTCCCTTGTATTATTTACCTTTCTCTGCAGCACATTTATTTATGGCTTTCTCTTTATTACTGCAACATGAGCAACTCAGCGGACACCACACTGAAAATCGCACTGTGGGCCACAAATCCTAATAGATAGCAGATTGCGTAATGTATCTCCACAAAAGACACGTTTCCTAATACTCATATCTCTGTGCCTACATGTGCTAACCACACTAATAATATTTCATAACAGCCATCACCATCCCAGGCATCCAAATGCCCCAGTCCTAGTCCTCCAAACAAATAACTCTGCCAAATGTGAGTGGCTCTGTGAATGGCCACATAAATAACAAGTGTTCAATCCCCATTTTATTATGTATGTATTATGTAACGAATTCACTCTGCACTCACACTCACAAAAGTCAACTACAATTTCACTTCCTCGCCAGTTCGTTCGTTCCCTAATTCCGGTACGAAATCAGTTTACTCTGCAAATACTTTGGCATTTTCCTGATTAGAACAAATGCGGTACCGTTGCTCCGAATTGTGTCTAAATGACTACTGATTAATACTATTTTCCTCATTAGTCTAAAATCAACAAGATTTGTGAATGAACATAGAGTGGTGTACCACTTTAAAAACATGAGAAATGTTTGTTAGATTTGTAAACGAAGAACATGTCTGAAATGGGGAGAATGAGCTATAAAGCGGAGTAGGTGCAGTATTAGTAGTTTATTGGAGGCACTTGGAAGTGAACTACGGAAGGGTATAGGGGAAGGGGTATAGGGGAAGGGGTATAGGGGAAGGGGTATAAAGGTCTGGAAGGAAGCGGGAGCCGTGATCAAAGATATGTGAGAGAAGGACTGGAGAATATTAGAGTGCAGTTTGGGAATACAAGTTTTGTACATGGAGGACAGTGCAGTAAAGAATATGTAGTAGTCGGAGAGAAGCAATAAGTTAGGAGGATTGATCCCCAACTGGGAAGCTTTAGAAAATGCACCTGGAATTTCCAATGAGTTTCAATGGCTCCAAGTCTCATGGCTCTCTTCCCAACAGGAAATCCGAAATTTCAAACTTCTGCTTTGTTGCTCACATTCCGATTCCGCTACTCTTTCCTATCCACTTCTATACAACACTAAAATACAGTGTCACCATATCATACTAACCAAAGACAAATCAAATCTGGGACACAATAGTTTAGCAAGAAACTATAATTGCCACGGCACAATAGTTTACAGATTTTCTTGTAGTCGTATTATTGTAGGCATTTCCTTTGAAAATGTATTTTAATAGTAACTACCCAACAGAACATATATGTGCTCATTTCCCCGCAAGTAACACAAATGTAAGTTAAGAATACAAAGTAAGTTACAGCTAGGGACATATTTATTTTCCACTCTACATTTGTATGTAGGGAGCGAAGCTGAACTAAAGCATATTCTTCACCTTTGCAGATATTTCTAACTGCGTGGTACACGGTAGAATAATTTCTCCCTGAGGATTGTAATTCATTTCATAAATAAGCAATAAATAATTTATATATCATTTTTTTAGCAATTCTTAATACTTTTACTCTTTCAGTTTCTATCTACGTGGTATAACAATCACTTAATATTTTCATACTACGGAAAAAATGCCGTTTTGTGCCTATGACATAGACTTCAATTTATCTCTCCATGAATGAATCCATGTCAAGCTGTCTTAGTTTTGTACAATACTGGGTTATTATTTCAGTAATGCCATAAAGTCTGTAATTAAACAAAATTTCAACTTTGATGCAATTCCATTTGTGCAAACAATATTGACTTATAGCGACTATCAAAAAGCAAATAAGACCAACCAAAATTTCTATAAATATTATTTAGTATTGGTGTCCTATAATAATAATAATGAAATGGAAATTGAATTGTTCTATTTAACATTTTGTTATATTTGTTTTGGTTTGCGTATTATTTTAGAAAACATATTTGCATGATAGTAATTTCCAAAAGGGTTTCAGTCAAATATACAATTACTCCTGTACTACACTAATATCGAAATTGCAATAAGGAATAATATGCATATGCTTAGCAATCGAAGGTATTGCAACAACTGTATAGTACACCTAGGTACTTAAGTTGTGCACTCTATATTTACAGCTTATACAAGGTGTATTGTATATTCAATACATAATTTACCTAGTAGAGCGAATATTGTTTAAGTTGCCTATCTTTTGCCTCTTCCTCTTGAAGAATACGAACATAACTGTTTACAAATTGAATGTTTAGCAATTTCGAGGCACATTTAACTCGGCAGATAGGGGCATGAATGAAGTTCATAAAAAAGGAGAATGAAATCAATTGTGCAGTGCAAGTGTGGTATAAGGACTTGTGTCTTGTTTCATGTAAGCATGAGTAATTCGTATGTTAAAATATTTGAGTGACGTGATGGATGGAGGCTACTTACATATACACAGATACGACTGGATTGGGTTTATTGCCGACTTAAGGATGTCTCTGTGAGTTCGGTGTATTTATAAGGAAACGTTTTATGGCTTGGATGTGAGGTCTTTGCTAAAAACGAATCTGTATGATAAATGAGAGAGGAATGAGAACTTTGGCCATTAGACTTTCTTGAGTTGACTTGACTTTCTCCTGTAATTTATTCCCGAGAGCTGTTTTCCCTCTATAGTCTCTCCTGGGCCTTCGCACCTACCCACTGCTCCAATGCTCTGCTGTACTTATAACTTATAACCACTCCCAACATATTCCACTAACTACTCTGCTGAACTGCATTGCTCTCCGGTGAAAGTGTAACCATTCGAAAGATTTCTTTATAAATTCTCAATTTATTTCTCGCACGCGGCAAACTCTTATTTCCCGTCACTCACCTTTCCCTACCAAAGGTGTCCCTACATAAATACACTTGCAACGCACACCCTCAATTTACATTTTACATACGTAGGTACTCACATTCTATTACCTTCCAGACGTCTTCTCTAACATTATGTACCCAAATCCATCACCTCTCCTAATTTACAATTTACGCACGACTCTGTTATTATTGGACCAACACTCCCAAATTCTTCTCGTACCTCAAATTCCAATTTTTTAAAGTTCTACATCAAAGAGCCCTTAAGTCCTCCTATGCATGGTTAGTCGCTGAATGGTTAAGCATATTAAGAATATTTCTAAAAGATTTTTTGAAATTAATCATGGAAAATTGTATAAAGGGCCGCCGCAGAACTAGATGCGATGGGGCATAAATGCCTAAAGATATTAAGACGCACTTTTATCATATTGAGAAGGAAAGAGTTTAATTCTGCAGATTTGTGTGCTCGTTTCCTAATTCGTAAGAAGACTGACTGAATGACTGAGTTGATCGCGGTGTACGTGAGAAACTCAAATTTCCTTTATTGTAAATGATACCAGTTTCCCAAACACTATTTTAATTAAAAAGGCAACAATTCTCCCTTTCAGATATTAGACGGATCGTATTGGATCTCTTTTATTGCACTTCGTGAACTGTATGGCTATGTGTAAATGTGTTGTAGTTACAACTTACTAGAACGAATGGAGTAAAGGTGTTTTTTATTCCCTTCCTACTGTAACGGCAGTTGTAAACACAATAACCGGCTGCGGTCTTATTGCTAGTTATTTCTTCTGTATTTTCGATATGGTGCAAAAAGCTAGTTTTCCGATTTTCTAGTATTCTTGTCTATGGATACATATAATGAACAAGTGCAGTTTGCAATACAGATAAATGAGACTGGTTGTGTCCTACTTCAGTATTAACAGAAGGAAGAGTCATGAAATTTTTTATTTGCCATTGCAATTTTATTGTTAGTTGCTCTTTTATTGCAGACGATGGCTTTTCTCTACACGATGTCGCATGGGACTTGGGTCTCCTCGGTGAACAATTCGAGCCTTACTATAACCTGACACAAAATTCGGAATTAGTGACTCACCGATAAACTACAACAAACTCACCGGTAAGTGTGTCCTCGATAAGCTACCAATTTCTGTCTTGTAATTAAAACACAGTTCCCAAACTAGATATTTTTTGAGACGAATGCATTACTAAATTCTACGTAAAATATTTAAATAAATATTAGTTTTAGGAAGACAGTTTTTGGCAAATTGAAAGTTTTGAAAGCTTCCACTAATTTTGTAGCTCACTATATATAGAAGAGGAAATATTCGATTTAATATACTGATTTGTGACAGAAATATCAAATTCTGGGTCACCCTATATTTTCAATTTAAATTTTTTGATGAATCTCAGTCACTGATTTGTTTTGCGTTGTTCCTTGAATTTCATTTTAGTAAGCATTCAAGGTTCAGCCAAGAGGCTTTCCTAATAACTGATAATCAATTAAGTTTTATTATGGAGCTAGTAATGGAAGATTTTGCGAAGATGAGTTAGGGCGACAGCCTCAAAGGATCAAAGGAAAAGAATTACTGGAGAAAGAGCACATTAGATATTGTTCTTTAAACTTTTTGCTTTGGTTGTTGGGTGACACTGGAAAAGAAGAAAGCTTCATTTAAGTTTGGACTCTGGTCAGGTAGTGCGGATGTAATGCAGAATCCTGGATTAAGCAGGAAGTTGAATTGAAATGAAAAAGTAACGAAAACAGGAATGAACGTGTAATTTGTATAAAGAGTTATCCATTATCCCTAATTTTCAGGTTCCTTTGATCTGGATCGTCGCCCACATAGAGAACAATAGCCAGTTTACCTCAGGTCCGACGAATTTCTTTTTCTTTAACAACTGGTTTGTTTTATAGCGCTGACGTTAGTGCTCAAACTTAAATAAGCTCTGTAAAAAGTATTTCGTAAATTATTTACAATATAGCTTAGGTGAAGTAATTCCCTTTGGACTTTAATTGACAACCATAATTACGGTTTCGTTTTCCTTTGAAGTTTTCTATTTACAGTTGACAAACCATTATAAGAAAAGCTCTGAACTCAATAATTAACATTATTTGGTTTGTAGTGAAAACATAAGACGGATCTTCTCTACTTCTTCGTTTGTCACACTTCTTCGTTTGAGAGTTGAGACACGAACTTACTTTTGTTAACCTTTTCTCGGGTTTAGTTTAGTTTAACTTACCCATGAAATTCTTTCGGCTCCTCCACACCACCTACACCACTTTCGTTGAATTCAATGATCTAAGAAAAACCGGACCTACACAAGTTCGATTTCTTTCCCTTTTCACATCTTTCAATTTCATTCACTTTCTCATCTTCATTCAGGAATACTTTCGTCTGCTCTTCTTGTACAACATCAAAAGTCGATTTTCTATAATCAGTTTATTTGGGTGACAACATTGTAGAAAAGGAATCTTGAAGTATAATTAATGAAGTTTCCTCGGCCCTTCAACTCTTATTCTTCAAAGTTTAATTTTCACTGTTATTTATATTTTTCACATTTTTTCTCAAGCTTCTCGAGAAGACTTTCTTGAAACTGAAAATATCAGAAATTACATAGTAGGCAATTATTTACTTTAAAAATATATAATTTCCATGTAAGTTACTGTCAAAGTGAACCTAGTTTAGAAACTGTAGCGTAACCGAAGACTAAATAGAATATAGATTTAGATATAGTGCAGAATCTAAGTTTCCTGTAAATCTTGGCAGGTTTCTGTTTCATTTTCGTTGTCATTTGCATTATGCTGATGAGCAAATAAATGTAAATCATGGACATATATAAAGTAAGTAGGATTTCACCAGTAATCTGTTGAGGCTAATTTCATGATCGTAGCTCACGGATTTATAAATTACAGGTCAGAGAAATTCAATAGAATTAAAATGAAATTTCCCTACACTTAATACATGGAAACTTTTTTTCAAGTTTAGGAAGCCACTGTAATCACATTTATTTTGCGATAGTAGTAGCAGATACTGAAAATGATCGAAATTTTGTCAGAAATCGAATGAAATTAGATTCATGATCATCTGTTGGATATTTCAAAAGTTATAAGCAGTAGTGACTGTTGCCGACTTGGTGAAACACACAGGCTTGAATATTTTAGTTAAGAAAATCTTTAGAGGAAGATAATTCGGATGATGACGATCACAAATTTACTTTTGAAGGGACGGTAAGGGCATATTTGGGAAATAGAAAGACGAGTTTGAAATCGGGTAAGATGGTAATCTGCAGCAACGATGGAAGTGTGTAATGAATACTTTGACTCCTTTGCTACGTAACCAATGTGTTTATCAGAATAACCTTGAACTACACATGCTTTATGAAATTCAGGAAGATATCTTGTCGTGTTCATACATATTACATAATGGTTTAGTCAAACAACCTTGCCTCTTCATTGGTTTCATAAATAACATGCAAGTATACGTCGTGGAAAACAAGGCATGACGTTTAGGGATGCAAACTGCGGGATAACTCATGAATATTTTGTCAAAGCAAGTTAACGTTATTAAACACCTTTTTACCTTTGCACACTTATTTAAGGTTACTTTAATAAGTTGAGATGATTTTTGTTATTTGTAGTCATAAAATTAAATCATTTAAAATAAATTGCTGATATTTATGCACTCATCCCTACCGGCGGGTATCATTTCATTACCTGCGACATATATCTACAAGAATATACAAATACAAATATTCTAAGGGCATCAATCATCTATGTATAACACAATCAATATAAATAATACGACCATACATATTTACACATGTAGAGCAAAGTAAAATTTTATTAGTCGATGCATTCGAATTCTCATTCATTCCATTTATCACCGTTGGTAGCAAATTATCAGGACTTTACGTGATCCGTATTTACTACGAAATAATACTACGAAAGTTACTATAAATTGCAAAATACTTACCTATAAAGTTCAAAATTTCGGACACAAGCAATAAAATCTATTTATTACGGTTATTATCCTTAAAATGAATTACGCTCGTTACATAAATGCTGTTAACAGCATAAGAAAACCTTCTTTGATTCGAGAACTGAGTAAGTAAACAATTTAACTTTGGTCCAACTTTAGTGTCATTATTGGAATATATTTTCAATCATTTTTTGCTATGCCCTCGTTGACCATTTGTAGCTTTCATAATGAACTAATATATTTCCTTCCTATGTAGTGTGCTGCTGTTAGTTGGGTTATTTAATTTCACCTGAACCATTGTAAATAAATATGCAGTGTACTAATAATTTATTATTTCTATTATTCCATCTTGTAACTACATAAATGCAAAAATTAGTTTCTCCATGATAAGCGAATTTTTATATCTTACCAAACCAGTAATTTTTCCGAGTTGATGTTTACAGCTAAAATGCTAGCTACAGCAGAACCTGGGACTATTTTCATGGCTGGGGGACTCCCTAACCCAGAACTATTTCCTTTTCAATCCATCACTGTTGAAATGGACAATAATACCCAACTGACATTTTCTGGAAGTGATTTGAGATCTTCTCTACAGTACCAACCTTCAATGGGGTATACTTAGTTCATCACAAATAACATACTCAAGTCAATTTAGTATATTTCACGTATACATGTGTGAATTTACAGTAGGAGTAAAAAGCACAAATAAAATCTTATTAGCTTTTGTTTGTTTATGTAGTTTAACTATAGAATAATTAATATGGAGCAAATTAAAACACTTTGACCAAATTAAAACAGGTATCCTCCGTTAACCAAGGAATTGAGAGATTTAGTTAAGACGATTTTCAATCCTCCGAAATGGGACAACACAGATTTGATTGTGACGGTAGGGAGCCAGCACGCTCTGTCTGCAGTCTTAGAAATGACGATAACTCGTGGAGACGCAATTCTAGTTCCAGCACCCGTCTACAGCAGTGCTCTGTCTGTCGTAAGTCTAATTCTCCAGTTGCTCAATCTTTTCTTCTTTGACTTAAGTCGACCCTTTTCCATTCCAGCTCTCCTTCTCACTTTCCCCACTGATATACTAACACATGGACATGTTTCATTGTATTAGTTCATTCCTACCTGAGGATTCAACATTTTTCATTTGCATAATTAATGCACACAGTACACAGGCAAGTAACTTCGTAGGAAAAAACAATTGGAATAAAGTTTTTATGCTAGAGTATATTTAAATATAGATTAGAGTTTGTTAGAAGGTAATAAGGAATAGTACTCGTTTCGTACTTTAAAAGGGTTTGCATTGCTCAAAAATTGATGGGTTAGCAAATTCTTTGTAAATTGAAATGTGAAGTAGTTTAATAAAACTTGTTACAGTCATTAGATAGATTTGATCGCAGTGTAAAGTGAGATTGTTGAATTCTGAAGGAAATATTATTATGGTAAAGAAAATTTATAAAGAGATTAATACCCCAACCTTTAAAATAACTACTTATGCATACAAATCTTGAATTTGACTCTGTGGAATAATGAGGATTAAAATTGAATTTTTGGGCTTTAACTAGATGGATCCATTGGGACCTATTTATCTGGAAGTCCCAGAAGACGCTTCAGGAATGCAATCAACTTGTATGCGCTCTGTTCTTGAGAAGTGGGCTTCTTCCAATCCAGATAATATGCCAAAGGTAAGCTTCCGTGGTTCTTACAAATATTTGTCTATTAAAAAGTCAAGAAAAGTTTTATATAAATATTAAGAATTTTTCATGAATATTAGGAAATTTTTTTTAAACATAATGAAACATATGAAAAGTATATTTCTTATTTCGGCACGCTAACATTTTTAATATTACCATACCACAGGTAATGTACTTAAATCCGACGGGATGTAACCCAAGCGGAGTTGTCATTCCAACAGAGAGGAAAAGAGAGATTTACAAGCTTGCTCAAGAATATGATCTCCTTATTCTTGAAGATGATCCATACTTCTTTCTTCACTTTGAAAAGGTAAATAATTAGATATTCTTATTTTTAAGAGGCTACTTCAATTAATTTTATTCTCTATGCAATTATTTTTTAATTGCAACTCTGAATCTCGAACAACACGCTGCGTTTTAACTCCTAATGAGGTAATTTGGTTTAGTCTATGGCTGTGCTTCAGAATTTGAATGGCCATATTTTAAGGAGATGCACAAATGTGACAGATTATAAATGCAAATATCAATTAATTATGCCCAGTGTTCCATAAAAATTGTATCACTTCCTTTTGGTTTCAACTTTTGAATCTTTAACGTATGAATGAAATTTTTGCTGGTTTTACTTATCAGTTTTACAAAAAAATAGTGCTACCTCTTGTATAAGTTTTGAATTCCAAAAAAACTGTCTATTGAAATTATACCCCTTCCCTGGCAGCGATTATTGCAGAAGATATGTGGTTGTCAAGTACATCTCTCACTCAGAGAAAGACTTCTTTGACGTAATTTTTCAACCATATAGAATCTAGATTAGGAAAATATAATCAGGAAAACTACTGAACTTAAAAACTTTTTTTTGCTGTGGAAAAGTGGAATATTGAAGCTTAAACTCAATATTTATCAAAAAAGATTTTTTGAAATGAATAATAATTCGTTATTTTTTGTTCTGATTATAACGTTTGACAATGTATGGAAAACATTATATTATTGGTTTGTAACAGAGTATATTTAGTATTTTAAATAAAATCAATCAATCAGTTCAATCATATCAAGTTCACTATTATATATGTAGAGAATTGCAGTGTGCTGCATTTTGCTAACATCCTAATGTATTTAATACAAAAGTTGTAATTGTCAACTTATTTTAATTATGTGGAAATATTATCGTTGTAAATTCTAGCTTAATTGTGTATGTCTTAATTAACGATTTTAAGTATTAGTACAAGTACTACAAAAAGATTCTTTAATCGAATTTGGTGAATTTGACGGTGCTTTGTTGCCCTTTATTTGCAGGAGGATCCGACTTCGTTTCTGTCAATGGACGTGGACGGCCGAGTATTTCGATTTGACTCTTTCTCAAAAATCTTAAGCTCAGGGCTTCGAATTGGTTTCGCTACTGGCCCTAAGGAACTCATTCGCAACTTGGAGATTTCCGTGCAGCACTCTGTTCTTCATACGTCCTCTTTATCCCAGGTACCTACGTTTTCATTTCTTTTATTGAAGTGCTCTCGGGTTGAATTGAAAGTCAATCTCTCATAATATCTCTGTAGTCTGCAGTCTGTTCTGAGCTCACAATATATAAAAGTCCTGTATGATTGAATTTCTTTTTATGTGCACTCAAAGGAGTTAAAGCACATTTATTAATAGCCCAGTAATAGTATTTCACATATTTTTATGAGGCGTCCATAAAACTCAGTTTATTTCTTCAGACATCAGTATCACGAGCATATACCTGAGAGATGCACTTCTGTCCCTAATGAAATAAAGTGACAGATATTTATATAAAGAAAGAATTTACCGTTTACCATCAAAGAATTGAATCGACGGCAAAATTGAGTTATTTTGTTCATGTCATGGCAAAGACACCAACTTCCCTCCCTAAAACTTTGGTCTCCTTCAAACACTATTACTACAAATACTATTAAAGAGCACAAAGTTCTTTCCTCAGCTTCCTTTTGCAAAATTCAACGGTTTATTATTATATGTAAGTTTAAAAATGCGGATATAAACTGACATTGGGTATAATTATTGATTGTGCAGTGCCCGTCATGCAAAAATGAATTGACGGAACAAAAAAAGGAAATTTATTGCAAGATGAAAGTCATGTGAAAACTCACGATTATATATAATAGGCATATATATTTATTGGCAACTAGCAAATAAATGTGTGGTTTATTAAGGGGGTTATGCTCTGCAACCATTGTTTTCTGAAAAGCTGTATTATTCTTTGAATATCCTTATCCACATTATATTAAATAAAAGTTCTTTGAAAATTTTGTTAAATTCTGCTCATTATATCTGGAAACTTTATTTGCAAAATCAGCAAACTATATAGAAGAGGAATGATACACTTGGCTAAAAGCAAATAAGGGCAAAAGTCGAAGCCACAAATGGTTTCACATTTGTGACTTTCACTCTCGACTGGTTCTCCATCTCTTTCTCCAATCACAACTCATTTTTTTCACTTCGTTAGCTTTTCTTGCCTACAAACCAAGCTTAGCGATTATTGCATGCAGTATGATTTTAGTGTTAGATGGATCTCTCGTCTATAGCTATTGTATGCACTACTACATGGTAACATTTCTCTTTATTTATGAGTGAAAAGAATGTACCCCTCCAAATGTATAGCTTTCCAATTTAAATTTTGTCTGGACGAGTAAATGTAATTAAGTACTACACCCAACAGATTTTCAGTGCATTCTTATTATCAGTTTCTATGTAAAATGCACCTTAAGGAGTTTGTACCAGTTACATAGTAAATTCAGAAATCTTGAACATACCTAATAAATGCAATTTACACACATGTATTTGAATGAAGAAAACGTCTTATTGAATTTAAATGCACTTAATCATAAGAATTTGAAAAAAGAATGATTTTGTTCTTACAGGTTTTGGTATGCGGAGTTCTAAAGCAATGGGGTCTCTCGGGATTTTTGGAGCACACAATGAAGGTGAAGGGATTTTACAAGAGGAGGCGCGATATGATGGTTGCTGCTGCTGAAGAGCATCTTAAAGGTACCAATGTCCATTTGGAATGGCAGGGATTCTTGATTCGACTCTATAAGTTTAGCAGGAGTGCCTCCTGGAAATGTTGGTAACGTTTGGAAGGTATTTTCGGTGGTTGTAATTTTTATGAGGAGCTGGAGCGTATTATTGTGATTGTGAGTATGAGACTGGGAAGGAACTGAAATTAAACTACACCTGGTTATACCCAGCAGTATTAAATATTTTAATGTCCGTATACTAACAAGTGTTCCACCTGTTCTGAGTGCGAGTGCGGAGGAAATGTGGGAAGAGGCTGGGAGTGAGGTTGGAGTTGTTTTGGCTGGGTGGGTTGATTTCCTAAATTCCTGACTTGAGATGCACTGGTTGGACGTAGTTGAAGATTGTCTGCGTTTTAATTGAATTCTGTTGTGTTGCAGTCGGAGCATTATATTCTTTTGTGAAGCTTGCTCATCTGTTTGCAGGATTAGCTGAATGGCACGTTCCTCGCGGTGGGATGTTCCTGTGGATGAAAATCTTGGGAGTAGCAGACACTTTTGACATGGTTATGAAATACGGATTGAATCAGAAAATAATGCTACTACCTGGTCGCGAATTTATGACAGACAGATCCAAACCGTGTCCTTATCTTCGGGCGTCTTACTCCGTCGTTCCCGAGCAAGACATCCCAAAGGTATTCCAAAGTCTTTTTACTTTCTTCTAACTTATCGTGAATGACGGGGCCATTATTATTAGTGCTCGCTTCAATTTCTTCTCTCTCCAACTTTCATATTCCAACTCCTCCACGCCTCTTCTAAGCCAGTCAATGCAAAGGACACCATTTCCTTGTTACAATGTCAACTCCTGTATAACCTGCTCCGCTTCTACCTACTACTTGCTTTCTCCCTACTTACTTACTTAACCATTCCACCCAGATCTACGCTTAGGCACTCAAGGAAACTTACCTGCATCCCAGTAACGTCCTAAATATTTACCTACGCAACAACCAAATAATAATATTCTAGTTCTTCCGCTTCTCTACTTCTCTTTTTTCATTATTTATCACCTATCTCAGGTGTACATTCTCTTAAACATTTTTGTTCTACTAAGTACAAGTACACCTTTACGCAAAATCAATGTTACTACACTAGGAACATCATGTAAAACTTTATAACCTGCTTAATTTTCATAATTAACTAACTATGCTATTCGTCCTGGGTACTAACCATAAATTACAGTGTAACAGTAAACATTCTTAGAGTGCAACTACCCATAATTTGATGATATATTTATCAAAAATGAGAAATGCGTTAAGGGGTGTAATAATACGCATATTTTGCTTTTAGCAATATTTTTATCTGATTTCCCTGGACATTCTTAATTGTAGAATTACTCTATGTTGTCATTGTAAGTTGGGTAAAGTTCAAAGTGGTAATACTAAAGAGTAAATGCTGCAAACATTACATATTACTAGTAAATAGGCTCGTCCTCCGGACGGAAGAATATTTGGGGTTGGGAACAAAAATATTTGAAATTGTGATACAAATAACTTTTCCTAATTGAAATATTTATTGCCAAGTAGCGTATAAATGCACATTCAAATTGATTTCACTTTGAAATTACGCCTACTCCTCGCTAAGAAGAATGAGATCTTCTGCACCCTGTGCATCATTTGGCTCTGGATCCTTTTCATTTTGTAGGGGCTAGCGGTAAAGCAAAAAAGTTTTACTGTGCTTCCAATTCATATTGATTAAGATAGTCAAAAGAAATTTTCAGTACTAAAACATAGGACAACAGTTCCAGGACTTTTTCGAAGTTTCCAATTTCAGGAAGCGCATAGCAAACTTTTAAGCTTTTTCCAATTATAGGACGCGCTAAACTGTCTTTACACTGTTTCCATTTTTAAGAAGCGCTAAGCTTACTTTTTAGCTGTTTCCACTCATACCTATCTGTCTGTCTATCTGAATCTATCATAGATTCATCGTTCTTCAAATAGGGAATTTTTGAGTGATTTAGTGATGTGTCGTTTGTAGTATGGTAAATAAATTAAAAGAGGTTTGAATATAAATTGGGGACTGGTATTTATTGTTACTGGGAATAACGAGGCAAAAGTATGTGGATATTGTTAGTACATATATTTCTATTTATTTGTATTTACAAATAATAAATCATTGGCATTTTAGTACTTAAACACTATGTCTTTGAATAGTGGTAAACCTATTTTAACAAGTTGCAATACAATTATATAACTTTGGACAAAAATCATTTGAAGAGGTTTCTAATCGACAATCGGAATTTGTTAAGCAATTAAATCGTATATAATAGGCAAAAAGTAATAGAGAAACTGCGGTAATTTTGCGACCTGCAACAGTAATATTACTTGATATTTTTAACCTACTTTAAATTACTCTTTGTAATTAATTGCTGTATTCATGCTTTAGGTACTTCTTTTAATCATTTTCTCTATTCTATTTAACTCGCTGCAACTTTTACAACAGTAGACATTTAATTAAATATATTAAGTAATGTACATTCAATGTGCATCTATCAATGTTAATAGAACTCACGTAATTTTCTCTACTTCTTCACTTTCACTCTTTGTAGAGGGCTTTGTTGTAATTGTAAGTGATATTCGTACATAATCAATTCAAAGCTCTTGTCAAAAATATCTATTTATTTCATATCATGTGGTTCGTAGTTCATATTGACAAACAAGAGTTCATGTTCGCTTCTAGTGTGTGCGGTTGATCTGATCTGATTGAATTTAATACCGTGTATGAGAATCAGTTGATTTTATTGGATTATTTTCTAGCAAGTTGCTCCAAATACTTCCCCTATTTATATGTTCGGTTTGTATTTCTTTATTCTTTACCTGACTTGGATACCTGATCTACAGATATTTCAGTAGTTTTACCTATAATCTTTTTCTACATTAGTGTTACTTTCGTAGCAAATGGTTTTTTGTTTTAAGGGGTAATCCCTCTAATCTAATGTACTTTCTTACCCGCAGCAAGAGTCTGAAGTTTTGTTCAAATGATCACTGAATCCTACAGAAATGCTTATAACAATGTTTAATAGGTGTGCAGCATATAGATAGGAAAGGATGCATTTAAATAATTACAACATAGTTGCCTCTAACAATAAGGTGTTCATGTCTGAATTAATTGAGGCAATACAGATTACAGACTTGTGGTTAGCTACCCATAAACATAAACACCTTTTCCACAAAACAAAAATCGAAAATTTTCACAAGTTTATTCAATTTATTCCAATACAATTATTTCGCCATAATAACAATCGGTACTCATCACAAGAATGCTCATTTTGCCACAAGTAATATTGCTTGTTAACGTTTTCCATTACTTTTCCATTTGGTTGTACATTTTAGTCCAATTTTAGAATTTGTAATAAACATGTGTAAATACTAATGAAATATGTTACAACAGCAAATATACTGTTGTGAAAATATTCTTGTGATAATGCATTGTTTTTGTGGCAAGATAATGTTATTGCGACTAAATACTTATACATGTGGAAAATGATGATTTTCATTTCTGGAAAACTGCTTGTTTTGGGGTGAAATAAAATTATCGCGAATATTAAATTAACAAAATTTAAGTAAACGGTTCTTAAACTATTTGTGGTCAATTGTTCTACTGCTACAATATTAAATTCTAATAAGTACTTTAAAATTGGATCGACAAGTCTTTGGCCACATCTTAAACTCTTTAGATTCTCATGAACACGAATGGATGAATATCCAAGTTCATTCTCTACATCCAGATGTGATTTTAGTTTTTCGGCTGGAAATAATCTTCAGATTATATTAGGTATCAAATAAAATTTCCTAGTGCAATTGAGTAATCAAAATTAACATTAAATTGTTTCAGTATTTTTGGTACATAATATTAAATAGCAAAATTTTGTAGCAAAACATCATGAAACTGGTAAACCTGAAATATTCGTTATTCTTAATGTAAATGGATTTAGCAATAGGGATTATAGTTTGCCTAATTTCGTATCCAATTTTTGTGGAAACCAATTCAATTACTAATAAAACTCACTGCTGTAAAATAGTGAGGTTACATCACCTCGAATAGGTAAAAAGTTGAATATATTTGTATTTAATAAATCTCAAGAGTCATTCACAAGTCAACATTTACAAACGATATGCAATAAAGAGTTTCTGTGAATGGCAAAGACTGCCGAACCGAATTAGTTTCATACATCAAAGTACAAAACAGTTTATAATACACATTTAAATAAAAGGGTAGAAGTAGACTTGGAGAATTATTTTTACCACAAAATGACAAAATATTGAGTAATTATAACTTGAAATTGGTAATTATCGACTCATTTCTGTTTTCTACTCATTTCATAAAATAAACTTTCAAAATATGAATTAATTATAGATCAAAGAAAGGAAGGATTAAAAATTAATGAGAAATGCATGACTCGTGGATATTTGGGAAGGTACTTGGAGGTAGTAATATATTTACGATTTATTTGTGGTACACGAATTGCCAATTCTTGCAATTAGGTATATGTACATTAGAATTGTTATTGAAATGATAAGCTTAGGAATATGATCAGTATCAGTATTCAAAGATTTCGATCGGTAAATTTGTCTTTCATAGAAATCAATTTGTAATCACTTGCATGTTCGCATTCATTGCAATTTTTCTCTCTGGCCAAAAGTTAATTATTATTCAGGTTTTCCCTGGCAGCTTTATTGGACTACACACTGCTAAAGCTACAAACATATATATTGATATAGACTTGTGTATTATTACTACACATGTGTCTGTGTAGACACTCCTTATAATTGTAATCAATCTTCTGTTTTACTTTTGTATTCACAAATTCAGTTTGGCTAACGATAAGTACATAGACTGTTTTTCGCAGACTTGACAATATACATTTACATAAGAGATAACTGTAAACACGACACTTTTGTGTTTAGCTCATTGAATAGTATGTATTGGGGCGACACAATCATTCACTAGTTCCTCTTAATAGTAATACTGTAGTAGGAGCAATTACGCCTTGCGCCCAACAATGATTTAGTCACAAATGACGATATTAATTGCTAACAATATTTGATAACATTTTATTATCATAAATCAGCATACGGATACCACAGCTTAATATTGATTAGGTACTATACCGTTTACAAGTAAAATGCTTAACATTATTTCGTATTGGTTAGTCGAATACTTTTGACAGTTTGCGTAGGTATTTATTGCTAGTTGGATTCCTTTTCGCCTTCACTATTTACTGGAGTAGTGGGTGTGGTTGGGGGAGGGGGAGGAGACTGGAGAGGGACGTTATGCGAGGAAGGGTTTTGATGCGGGTGGGGAGACAGCGGACAGTTGGGGTGAGCAGTGCAGGTGCTGAACAGTGTCAAAGGCTCGTCACACTGCAAACTGAAGGTTTTCTTGAGAGCGGGGAAATTTCTCTTTTTGGCTTTGGTGGGGAGCTGGTGGCGATTGATGGCCAGGAGCGTGAAGTTGTTTGTATTGGAAGGATTAGAGGAGGAGGAGGGAAATGCGGGGGCGGCGTCTCTGTCTTTGTCTTTGTAACTGATGGTGAGCACATTTGCGCCGAAGTGCGGGTTGCTCAGCACGGAGAGCGTGGGAGGCGAAGGAAAGGGTTTCGGAGAGCACTTCCCGCCGGCACTGGACAAAGAGTTGGGCGAGGCCATTTGGGACTGCTGCTGGGAGGAGGGCGGGAGGTTCGGAGGCGACGTGGCGGAGGAAATGCTGAGACACTGCCGCAGGTCCGAAATGGTGGTCTGCGTGGACGAGGAGCGTCTTCGGTTCTCCAGGTAGTCGTTGAGGGACTCGAGTTCGGAGCAGAAGCTCTCGCGGTGGTGGACCTGCGCCTGCGCCTGCGTCAGCACCACGCGGCACTCGCAGTCGTCGTCCTCCGTGCCGCTCCCACTCATGATGCTCACGCGCCGCTTGCCGTTGGAGGAGGCGACGGTGAGGCCGCTGATGCTGACGCCCTCGCTGCTGCAGAGGGGCGCCACGTGGTCGAAGTTGTGTTCGAAGTAGGCAAAGACGGAGTCTGAGCCGATGGAGCGGGTGTCCTGGTCCTGATCCTCGAAGTCAGAAGCTCTCGTCGGAATGTTTTCGCTGCTCGTGTCGTCCACGTACTTCAGGTTGTCCAGGAAGAACAGGGGGTTCGAGCCCCCGCCGTTTCCGTTGTAGGAACACGAGTACGAGTGATTGGAATTCGAGTCCGCCCCGAAACTGTTTGTCCGCGAGCGGTCACTTTCACTCCCCAGGGAACGCACCATGGGCACCGTGATCGGAATGCTCCCCGGGCGCCCACTCCCCGGTTCCCCGTGCACCCGGGTACAAAAGTTCTCACTCCCGCTCGGTGATATCGTCGGGGTGGGCAGAATTACGTTAATGTCGATGTTCTGCTGCAGCCGCTTCAGCTTCCCCGACGACAGCGGAGGCGACAGGGTCGCGGGGTTCAAGTAGTTTGAAGAACATGCGGGGTTCAGATGCACATTCGACGGGAAGCGGTTCTGGGCCTTCGGCGGCAGCTTCGGTTGGTGCACCCCGCCGCCGTCTACCCGGATTTCCGCACAGGAGCCCCGCAGAGACACATTGCTTTCGTCGTCGGAAGACTCAGAGTTGGCTGTGATGAGGAGAACGGAGGGAGACATGAACTTCTGTTCGATCACTTGGTTCATGTAGTGGGAGTCTAAGAGGATCGGCATGGACAGCTTCTCCTCCGTTTCATCCCCGCCGAACAAACCAGTAGAAATCGCTTGTTCGTGCAGGATCTGGGAACCGTTCGCTGGGATCACCGGAGTCGAAGCACACGAGTTCTTTTTACACTTGGACTTGTACAACAGGGTGAGCAGCACGAGGGCGAAGAATCCTCCCAGAGTACTCGCTATCCGAACACCCGTCAAAATGTCATAGTTGTTCTCGAAGTAGTAGGCTCGTTGTTCGTTTCGAAGCATAATATCATGCTCCTTCGTCCCTGTTCTGTTTGTAGTGCTTGGCGTACTCTGTGCATAAAGAAAAACAATCATAATTAGTTTCAACATGAAAATATTACGGCTTAAAATCAATTCTTTCCTAGTAAGTAAATAAATATTCGTGATACTTAATAGAGTAATAGTATTCGTAATAGTAAGGAAGTAATGGCGTAAATAGGTATTACATATCGTAGATAATATTGATCTGAACGATTAGGATGGATAGTGAAATTATGTTGACTACCTAACGAGGGTCAATTAATATCAAGTGATTTGCAGTAACTTAGTAGGCAGAGGAAAACCCAGGCAATACCTTCTGCTTACTTTCGCTTGGTTTTTCCCTGTTGGTATGATAAATTAGACTTCTAACCGACAAGATCTGTAAATGTAGTAAACCAGTGCAACCAATAATGCCTATAGTGAAGAAGCGGAAGTCTATTAATTAACATAGGTGCAATTGAGGCCCATCAATGGTTTAACTACTCGGCACAAGTAAACTTCTAACCCTTTACTTTTACCCGTAAGAGGTTACGAGATCAAATTTAATGAGTTTTAATTTTTTGCGTTTAAAAGAAGTTGTATAAAGGTTAGGTCAGGTGTACACGGTTAGTTCTCCATTCTACATACACAACACAGCAATAACCCACGACTGTAGCAGTAGAAAAGTCTGAAATAATTATCTCAAACCGTTCAGGAGTTGTACAATCAACGGATGGACAGATTGTTCCGAGTATTTTTATAAAGAAGCTTTAGCTCCTTAATAAGAAGAAGCTTGGTGAAAATGATTGTTCTTGTAGTACAATGCCACGTTCTCATTCACTAATGTAATTAACTTATCCCATTACCTGACAGTCTATACGGTAGATAGTCTCTAATCCTTTGGGAATACTATTTAATAATAGCACAAAAGTATAATATTTATTAAATATACTTTCTCTCTGCACACTTGTCCACTCCTTGTCTTTTGTCCAATACAGGAGGGGTTATAAAAAAGCAAAGCTTTCTATTATATAGCACGGACATGGAATTGCAAATCCATACCTTTAGCACGACATGCACAATATCAATGCTAGCAAAACTGCTTTAGCCCCCACGTTGGCAGAAAAGAGCTTAATGTTACCATATTCGTATTCCATATTGTGTATTTTTGTACTTAGTGCATTCAAGTTCATTTATCCCTTATTTCTTTCAGTGGAATAAATACTTCTTTTAGATGGCTTTGGTTTTGACAGGTCCAATTCTATATGTTTCTTTGGTTGACAGTTTACAGGCTTGGCAAAATTCATTTTGACAATATTTTCGTATTACCACTCTCTGCAAACAAAATACACTGTCCACAAAAATTGCAAATTGCCAGTTTTCGATGAACACCCATATTTGCATCGTAAAATCAATTAAAACAGGAGAATACATCGTAAAATAAACCAATTCAGCACTGCACATAAAAAGTATTGGAAGATAGCGCTTAGTAGTACTGATATACCTATAACCAACTCACTACAAAGCATTACTTGTATAGAGTTTGTCATTTCATTAAGATGTAGTACACCTATTGACCCATTAAGCAAATTTCGAATCCCTTTGGGGTTCAATCGCTAACATTAGTATAGTATTTTGTTGTAGTGCTGTCAGTGCTGTGTTTTTTGTGGTGTAATTGAATACAGACCTGAAACTAGGTCGACATGTCGTTTCTACATATGTATGGGGACAGGTGCAGGTGTGCCGTATGGATGCATTTTGGTGTACAGCGGTATAATTTTTATATTAAGGTTTCCCTATTAATCCTAATCCTCGTGTGAAGGACTGTGGTCCACTGGAAATGCAAGTAAAACGTAAAATCCCTTCTTTTCCTTTATTATACATATATAGTTTAATCGGATGGGCAGTCATAAAAAACATTGCCATAATTTTGTATTCCAATGTTTCATAATAAATTGTAGAATGTCTCTGATACTCAATGTTATGTGATATTTTAATGTACGTTTTGGGTTGAAAACTACTGCTGTGGCAAATGTTTGATGAATGCCTTGTAACCAAAAAGTGACATTTCTTTCTACTGTGTGAAACAGAAATGGAAAGTATTTTCATTTTCCAAGTTTGGTAAATTGAATTTACAAACCTTTTAATCTTTTGAAGTATCAAATAAAATTGTGATTGGGATCTGTCATGTAGATTTTGCTTTGATTTGAAATAAAGGGGTAATTTCCAAATGGGAAGGAATGAAGAAATTAGCTTACAGCGTCGAACAGAGAGCGCACAGGTCCTTAATGCATTATAAATTAGGGTTTGTACATAATCAGTAAATATCAAAGACGTGTTACCATTTCGTACTTGGAAAGTTCTTTTGATCACACAGTAATATTAAATACAAAGAAACATTGAAATTACGTGTAAAGTAAGTTGTTCCCTGAGGAATAGTAAAACGTGTGAAATAATAAACAGATGGAAAAATGGTTTGTAAAGCATTAGCTTAGCACGAAGCAGTAGGAAATATATGAATAGTGAACCTAACTAGAAAATCTTATTTTTGTTTCTTATTATAAGTAAAGGAATTAGACAGGAAGTAGAACCATAACAAACAATAGTCCAATTACGTTGTTTCACGTCAATAGAATGCACGCAATGCAAAAACAACATTTAAATCGTCCTAATAAGAATTAGACTTGGACTATTTTGGTGATAGCGCTTATCTGCTCAGGACGACGCCTTGCTTATGCTAACTCACGCTTGCCTTCAGTGGTCTCTAAGTGACTTGGGTTATTTTCGGAATGAAGCCAATGCAAAGCACATGAATAATCCACTGAGACTTGAGTAAATGTAGACGGATATTTGGATTGACGTCATTATTCTCTATCTCCCAACTAATGCAGTTTAATGCAATAACAAAACTTTCAATGTCGGACAAGTAGATGAAACTTTGTATATTTAATCCAATATCTGTGAAGCACTGCAACACTTTATTCAGCAAAAATTCAGAGAGAAATGCTTATGTATTTGCAAAATACGTTCAAACGAAAAAACAGAATTAAGAATCAGGAGAAAGCCTGATAACCATAAGTACAAATACACAAAAGTAGTAAAACAGGTAAAAAACAGCTTGGTATAGCAAATTCAGACTCAAATTTATTTTTCAATATACAAAATCCAATTATTGATTATCTCATAAACATTGGGTAGTAATAGCTGAATTTTTAAAGCTGAAGAGAAGTAAAATTCAACGCTTTATTCCATTTATTCGGACAATATTTGAAAATTTTGTTTACCTATTATTTTTTGTGCAGCTCACCAAAATTGCACTATCGATATGAAAATGAAAAGATGAATGCATTTATTATTCAGCACATAGACTTTTAAATGATGAGTTGGGCCTTTACTTTATTTAGCTTGCTGTTTACAATGACTAATGTAATGGAAAGTCCAAATAGTAAACTAACTGGAACTAATTGCATTATGTCTCAATATTAGGCGCATTAACAGTGCAGTGGCATGATATAACCTGGTTTCATTTTGCATTGTTTGTCCAGTATTTATCATCCTATTAAGAAGTTGAGTAGTGGCATCACGAAAACTCCGTATTTACGACTACGGCTCTAAGACTCCAATATTCTGGAAGAGAACTAGAAACTGCAACTGCCTCCTACTAATAGGATTGTTCTTTTGGAGGCGAGTACTTAAGAGGGTATGTAATTAAACGAAGACTAAAGCAGAAGAAGTATTTCATGTGAGTTTCTCAATTATATTAACTAAACTGTAGCACGATATAAGTAATAAAGCAATAAGTGCCAAGTACCTACATTACACATACCTCTAAAAACATTTCTATTTTAGTCATTACTTATTGAATACACTGCCAACGAATACAGTGGGAATACAAAATGTATATATTTAGGCGTTTATTAATTACTTCTAATTAGTCCTAATAGCTCCGTTTTAATCCTACTGTAGTAAAGTTCTTGTTTGTTCTGGGCTTTAGGGATCACTTAAACATTGTATACTACTACAACAAGAATGACACGCAACCTTAAGAAAGAAGCAGAAAAGAGTTTTTTGCCAAGGCCCATTTTATACATTTTTCACCATTGATACCTCTACGCTTTTTATACCTTTCAAAAATATTCCGATTTATTTATAAGAATAATTGTTGCCTAAATAACATTGCAATGAAGATACATTTTTTGTAAGGATGATACTCTTAAGCATTAAATAAGCATGCTTTTTACTGTTCTCTCGCTTTTGGACTCTCTACTAGTTTGGCTTAATACTTGAGTAATGGGAGATGAAGTATAAAGACGACAGGAGTTACTGATAAGTAAATACATTAATCACTTTATAGAAATGATTAGAAGAGCCAGGTAGTGCAATAAAACAAAAAGAGTAACAAAAAGCAAAGCCACCATTAATCCTGGTAATCTCCTTTCGCCTGACTGAAATGTCAATCAATTACTTCCTTTTTAATGAAATCACATATCTTAATTTTACTTGTATTCCTTGTGGGGTATTTCATACTATACTAGGTATTCCATATTCCAGCACAACTACATTTTGGTAATGTCATTTTTGTAATATTATATCAAAGTTCTTCTTATTAGACGTCTACATGTGAGATTAGACATATATCTTATTTATATATTTTGAAGTTAATTTTATATAACTGAAATTTTTATGGTTTCATAACGATTAGTGATTTCAATTGTATTCAATGTTCTTGTTCGATGAAATGACTCTGCAAATGTAAAGGGAAAAGGGACTATTAGGGGTCTGTATCTTTACTTTAGCAAAATTATTATTCATATAAGTCTAGGTAGGTTGTTAACTGTTGAATTTGAATGGAAGCAAACTAAAGTTTTATTAATTATAAAATTATAAACTCTTCAAAAAACAGATTCTCACAAAAATAGGCTACATTAAAGGTGGGTTCATAGTAAAGTTTTCAGTTTATCGAAAACTCTTAGATCGAAAATTAAAGCAGTTTCCTATTGCAGTTATGAGGAATGATATTTTGTATTGTGTGCTAAACAAATACCGGTACTTTGCTTCTACTTTTTCGCCTACTTTCTTTGCTTTATAAATTCTTAAAGAAAGTCCACGAAAGATGAGCGGCAACTTCTGATGCTGGTCACCGTAATTGAACTTTGTTAGAATACAAGAGGGAAGCGCATAGTGATGTGAAACAAAGCAATGTAAAATGTACACAAGACATTATTGCGCCGTGTTCTCCGTGTACATAATGGTAAAACAGAAGATACCAATGGTAACTCCACTGGAATGCGTCTTAAATACCTTCGGTACTATTTCCATCCCTAGCCATGATTTTCTCCTTGAAGTATCATATATATTGATAGAAATTGCAACTGCTCAAGAATTGAACGAACATTTTCAATTTCACTATAAACTGTAAAATTTAATTATGGTTGTTGCTAAAAGAAAATGGTGGCACTTTTATTCATAACGAATAAATTTGGCGTGTACTAAGCATAGACTATTTTATGATTTATTCAACACACAGACCCTCACACGAAGGTTATTACTTGTATTTAAGTAAACATGTGGTTTATGTGGGTATATTATTTATTGAAAGGTGCGAAGGTCAAATGATACCTGAAGGAAAAGTGTATTAGTACTTGAAGATTAGTGATAGATTGTTAGGTTCTCTGATTAGAGTTTGAGAAGGACTGAGGTAATTGGCAATGATGAAGTGAAGAGAGGGTTGCTCGGTACTAAACGAATGTTTTTGAGTTAGTTGTTAGAATTGGGATGTTCAATAAATAAAGGTTAATAAGGGAACGGATGAAAGAGTTGAAATATCGCAATAGAAAGGCAATAGGAAGAACATCACTTTGATCACTCGGCTGTGTTTTTATGAAGGATGAAAGGGTTTTCATCTGGCTAAATGGAATGATAAGCCAGATAGATATATTTTATGGGTTTATACTGCACTAATCCCGTGTATCTTATAATCGTCTCTTGTCTATTGTATACGGGAAGATTCGATAACTCCCAACACGTAAAAGACAACAATATATTTACCTTATTACATTTGAGGTATGTGAATATCATTAGAGTATATCTTCTGACTTATATTGTGTTGTCTCATTGTCAGTCTTCCGAATCTCTCGCTGCACTGAAAACTCACTGGCAGCAACACAACCATGAATGACCCAAATTCTGCTTCAAAGGGAAAACTCTGCAAATTGCTTGGGGCCCAATCCTTTCATCTTTATCGTATTGCCGTCGTACAGAAAGAACTAGCTGCACTTAGAACAAACACTAAGTCTTACAACATTAATACGTAGAGTTTCACCAAAATGTGCTTAAGACCCAACTTTGACAATTACACAGAAAACTGTAAAATTTACTTTATTTGTGTCGTTTCGTAATATTGTTTAATCTACTTTTGCGCAAATATCTCTATAAGCTTAAACAAATATTTGAACATTTCATCATAAGAGTTTCCAAATTTCGTTTAGCTATATATAAAGGAACCTGAGTGATTGTCAGATGAAAACATTTTGTAATAAGTACAGAGTAATATTTGATTTCTGCTCCGATTTGTTTTATTTTGCAGTATACGTTTTTCTAGACTAGCCTGTTGTATAATAACGGTTGCTAAGAATTCTTATGTTAAATAGTCGGAGTGGTAGACATAATATTATTACTTATTCCAAGTTCTAAGTTCTCTCTATTTCGATGGCTCTGGAGTTAATGCTCGTAGACGGGAATCGTTTCTATTTGGGTGGATAGAATCTGCAGAAGATTTCGTCTCGGATTCAACATCATTGTCAGTTTAGTTCCACTCAATCACGTCACGTCCGTTTTCCTTCTTCCCTTTGCCTTCTCAGCATCAACTATAATTTACTTTTCACGCGCTGATTTCCCAGATAAAAAATAGGAGCGTCTGGATAAGTAGCTGCTCCTTCCACAGCATCGCCCTCATATGTGCATCTTAAAATATTCACTTCTCTTCCATGAAAAATTCAATAAAAATGAGAATTTCAAATCAGAGCTCATCCATCTCCACATTTGCATTCTCTGTGTTTGCAACTTTTACCTTCCAAAACAACAACCACTCTTCAATGGCGCAGCAAAACATTCACAAAATTTATGTCAATGGCAAAATTCCTATTCTGTCCTTCGTTATATGAATCTCATTTCTTTCAACTCAATTTCATACACTGCGGAATACTGCACGCCTCCAATTCGATTTTCCTCAGCATTGCCAACAGAATTTCGAATAATATTAACATTGTTTCTATTCTTCTCATTTTTCCGTCGGGTATACCCGTTTCCCGATTTGTTCCATCACTATTATACAAATGTATACACTGATAACCTTCATATTCAGCACTTCCAGATCTATACGCCAATACAAGACTGCATTGCATACTTTCTTTTCAAAACTAAATTTCTAATAAACTAACTCTAAATTTCTGTATTACTATCTTATATCATTTTGTAGTAGTAAAGGTAGTTCGGCATATAGTTCCTTATTAGTTCTATGGACAAAATAAACCCGTTTCGAATACATTAGAAAATATGTTTTTATAGCGCTATCGTGGTTAATACATATCATGAAACCCAAATTCCATTGATATACAATAAATAACTACTACTAAATAATCTATTATTAATTTTTCATTCATAAAACTGGAAAAATTGGGATACCATATTAATAACCAGTGAAGTAAACTAGAGTTATTATGAAAATGGATTTAATATCCAAAGTTTCAGGTTACCACTGATATTGATATATTCTAATTGTAATGGTTAGTAGAAATAGGTAGGACATAACCAGGTGGGTAATAAGATTGTGTAATAAGTGTTTTACTCAGGAAAGGTATTATTTGGCCTGGCCGTAGACCAGTTGGGGATGTGGGTTGCTTTTGTTTAGTAAAATGGAAAGGTTTGCCTAGAGTAGTTGGTAGAGAGAGCGGGGAAATATTAAAATTTGATGAATAAATGTAAATAGGAGGACAGAGGCCGTAATAAAAGGTTAAGAAGCTTTGTTGCTGTTTGATTCGTGCATAATTCAGGAATGGCACATATTTATTAAATCCCATTTATCCTTATTCGTTACAAGTGCTTAGGTTGCTCTATTTAATAAGGGTGCTATGTAGAGCGAAGGCCCTTTGAAATAATAATGAGTGCACGATATGTACAAGTATATATGTATTTATAATTCAAAAGGTTCGTTATTGTGGAGTTTGCTTAGTCTGGTGGAATATGGCTGTGTGGCGTGTAGACACATGTCTCGTCGGTTGAACAGGGAGATCATTCTCCCAGTCAGTTCGGTTGTGAATTCGTGCAGAGGAAAGCATAGAATTGGGAAGGAGCTCAGAGCCACTGCAACCCACCTCACAATGAGAATGAGATCTACTTTCACCGAACTCTGCTCAAACATAAAAACTTTAACCTCCGAAAGAAATGGAGTGGAGAAAGTTGTTTCTCTCTTCCTTTCTCCTTTCTCTCTCCAGCCATTCTTTGAAGCAGTCAGGTAAAAGGCAAAAACAACTTTCTTTGTTCTCCTCTCTTTCATTAGTTCGAAATGAGATGCCTACATCTCAATAAGCTTTCCATTCCACTCCAGTCTATCTTCAGCTTCTCATGTCCCAAACGCCTACCTTCACATATTGCGACACTAATATACACTAATCTCAACTAGATATCTCCGTTCCATAATACAACCAACTCACTACTTCTCCATATTTCCACCATTTCCTTCCTCCACCGTACCCAACAGAAAGCAAATAAAAATTCTGCTTTTTCTTTATCTAACTACATTATCATGAACATTTTTGTGTCCTGTCGCAAAACAAATATCATTTGTCCATCTTTTTAATAGAACTATGCCATTTATTAAAATTTCTAATTAACTCTACTAATAATTCTGTTTTAGCCAGCCACAGGCTCACTTATCGAATCGGGTTGTCTGTCCGTACCTATGTTAACAACATAACTGATAACTCTTGTAGGCAGCGACCGATTTGGATAAAACCGCCAATTTGCACTTACTTCGGCATCGTTAAAAACCCTATTGAAACTGGGTGTCGTTTGCCCACCCCTTTCTAAGATACTGCACGCTCATTTTATATTGAATAAGATATCCTTTACTCTCCTTCCACTTTATATTTGAATAACATTGTCAAATAGGCTTTTTAGATGTCAAATATAGTTTTTCGGTGTTTCCTTCTTGGGAAGCGGTAAGCTAACTTTTTTGGGTGCTTCTCAATGCAGGGGTAAGCTATCATTTTGTGGTTTTCCTATTATACTATGGGGTTAGCTAACTTTTTGGGTGTTTCCCTTTACATGAAGCGGTAAACAATATTTTTAGGTATTTCCCAAAAAGTTTTATTATGACACATGTATTGTCACACTGTACTTGTAAGAGATTGACTGAAAATGCTCCCTGTGGAACAAGTTCTTATTACAAATGGTAACTTACGATTTTTAAGTATTCTGAATTTCGATCTTTGAGCTGACAATGCCAGTTGTAAGTAGCTGTCTACTGTACTGAGGACTATAGTTGATTTCAGAGGATTGCATTTTTGCATTATTTTGGAAATAATAACCGTTTATAGTTATGAGAATTGGTGGAGTTATCTCTAAAGATATGAGTTGTTCAAAGGATAGAAAGTGATTAAAATGCATCCTGATGATAAATTGTGAGTTACTGAATGAAAACTTGTTTTGGTGTATCTGTTGTGTTGTGTTGTGTAAAAAGTAGGATAATTGAGTGGTATGCATAATGAATGTGACGAGGTGTAAAAATTAGTGTTGAGGACTGGTAGGTGTGTATAGCTGGAATGAAATGTAGAATGGAAACAAAAGATTTGCGGAGATGACGGAATCCATAAATAAATCAATAAAGCCGAAGAAAGCATGGATGTGTGTGTTTGAGTGTGCAGAGGCATAAAAGTAATTCATTGTTTGCGTAGGTGAAGAGCGGGCTGGTTGTGCTGGCAATATGTAATGTACAGTGAGGACCAGCCTGTGCGAGCCATAGGACTTAAAGTGTAGTATAAGGAATTGCATGTGTATTTAAATTGGCCGAGTTTGGCTTCCCAGGATATTTTCTTATACCTGTAAGTCTGTAAGTGGTATGGGTGGGCCCAGGTGGTCCTCACTGTATTCTGGAAGTGAGGAAGTGAGGAATAAGATGGAAAAGTTGGACAAAGTGGAGGAGCTGTTGGGTTGAGCGGGCCTGAGAAGGAAGTGTTCTGGGTGGAATGCGATATATTGTGTATGATGTATTATTACAAGTTGTAGCCTTATCTAAGTGTGGAGGGAGATTGGACTGGGCCGTGGGATCGCAGCGAGGCCTAACTAAGGTACTTACATAGTCAAGAGCCTCTAAAACAATTCCTATGTAAAATGTAAACTCTTTGCATATAATATATAATAATAAGGGAGCAGTGCACACACGTCCCTATGCACTTCCACCCAAGTCTGTTGCAAGCACGATTTCAGTTCTGACTACTTTGCTCGACCCACTTAATATTTCTCATGCCGTCTGTCTGTCCCGCCTTCCTTGACTTGTCTCCTCCGACAGACTTTCTCTTTTATGCTGAATTACCATTTCGCCCTCTATTTATTCCTACCGCACATATATGCATCATGTGTTTGTCTAAAGTACCTATAGTCCCTTCCCAGCCTACAGACCCACAATATCTCAGAAACCTTCTACATATTTCACAGAAAATAAAGCGCTTCCTCTAAGTACTAAATTGCCATTGCCGAACAAAAGGATGAAATTGGAGGAGCGACTCTTATCTTTCCAGCTTTTCTTTCTCCTTCACTCACCCACTCCCAACTTAACTACATAAACTGTCTCTATTCTATTGTTCTACATGCCATTCCACTCACTCACTCACACATCTTCCACTCACAAAACACACAAATACTCCCATCAATACCTGCAATTTACAAAATACACCGCCACACTAACACAACACCACTAAATACCCACCCCCACCAAATCAACTTTTTCTAACCACTATTTTTTCAATTAGGAATTATCTTTCTATTTACATACTTCTTCAATAACTTTTGGAGAAATCATTCCACAATTCCTACATGCTTTCCTTATATACACTTTTCGTATAAGAAATACAGAAATCAATTATCACATTTATCAGTAGCGTTATTACTAGCATAATTTTAAAATGTACCTCCAAAGCGCCACCGAAAACGTTATCGTAATGATAATTATTTCGGGAAAGACCTGTTTCTGTATTTGCAATTAAAAGAGCGCCTCAAGGGCATTCCCAACCAGATCTTTGGTCAGCCATCTCCCAGAAAATATAAAATTAAGTCACTGCATTTTTAATTTTTCCCCGTTGGGCAGGCTTTATATCGCATATAGGGTGGTTTTCAAAATGTTCGCAATTTAAAGCATTTTTCGCCTTTGGTTTCTCGGTGGAGATGTCCAAATGTTCGTAAAAGTGTCAAAATACAGGTAAACTAGACTGGAGTTTTAAATGCTTCACTGCGTATGTTACAGACATTTCAGTGTGTTGTAAAAATGATTCGACACATTAGCTACGTAAAGAACAGACAGAGAGTTTGGTTCGGTTACAAGGAATAGATCAATGTTTACGTAATACCTTGTGTTTTACAAAAATTGTTGGAATGGCTACTTCCTGCTTTGTGTTTATAAACTGGGAATTCCTTCAGACCCAGATTACGTTTTTCTAGTACATTATGCAGTCATTTTTGCGTTTTGAAGAAGCTTTCGCACATTGGTGTACAGGCGTGAATAAGAATACTGATTGGTACTCTGTAGTATGTTTTTACAACTCAGAAATATCTACTACACCTGATTTAAATTGCTATTTTACTTGCGAAGGCCAACATAGCGTCTCTTAAGAAAAATAAACAGGATCCATCTACTCCGTAGTCAATTATAAAAGATTTAAGCCCAAGCATCGGGTTTTTTCTAAATGTATCGCTAGTTAGATAATGCAGAGTCTATAGTTAGTTAGATATGACTATTATGAAGCTGACACATTAAATCAGGTGCTAATCAGTTCTTTAGCCAGATGTACATGTTTCTATGTACTGAAGATATATTTTTGTTGAAGGTTGCAAATAGCAAGTGCTAAAAGTTAATACGAAATTGTATTTAGTGATTGTGTTTGGAAAGTAATGGGAAAACTCCGTAATTGAATTTTCAAAATCAGGGACGGCATTCTGAGACCTTAGCTAACACTAAATTTAAAATAGGATTTTGTTTTAAATCAAAAAATAAATTCTTTTTCGATTATTATTGGCAATTTTAGTTTCAGAAATAGCCATGCTGCTAATTCGTGTCCACGTATTTAATAACGAAATTAAAACAGCACCTTGGGAATAATAAAACAGACTAATAGTATAAACAATTAATGACATTAAGTAGTCCACATAGGAAATTACTCATCGTTTAAAATGCAGTGGTTGTAGGCAAAAGTACATAATAAATAAATGGAATTAACATGTTTGCTTTATTTTGCTAGGAAAACCAAGAAATAGAGGAAACAGCCAAAAACAAAACACTAATGCTCTAGAAATCATGTATTACAGTTTATGGTGAAGCTTGTTAGTAGAGGATGTTTGCAATGTCATATGAATCCGTAAATATAAAAGGATTAGGTCTTCACTTCTTGCAATATTTGCCTTTAGTGCCAGAGGAAAGAATTAATGTCAACAGTTGAATTAGAAAGGAAGGATGCAAATTCGAAATGTAAATGTGCTTTGTTATACTTTCTGGTAAATCTTTGAAAATCGGTAAACTAATGTATTTGTCCGGATGTTAGTAAAAGTTTGTAAGACAAGTACATACTTTAAACTAAAGTATTCAAGTGTACATAACATTTGCAATTTCTGTAGCAGGTTTTGATGTGGCTCAGTTGCATCTTACATACTGAAGTTAAAATATTCATAATTAGGTAACAAGTTTAGCAGTACAATAGTTTGACCCACTTTCAAATGCCTAGTAAGATTTATTGGGTTTTGGTGAAATGGTCAGAGTCTCAGAGTGATGGTCACAAATTGCAGGGAATATAACTGTAGAATTGAGTATTGTGTAATACCTGCGTATGATTGGTCAAAATGCAACCGGCCGTGGAATTACATCCGGTCGTCGCGTTCTGAGACGTCATATGGGCTCATAAAAAGATTTTCTCTCATCCTTTCCCCGCTCTTCTTCTTTTTTCATCTATTCAGGACAAACTTCCTTTTCCACACTGCAATGTAACAAACAGAACCACGTTTAGCTTGCGTCAGGAGAAAGCACACAAAATGTTTATTTAAATGTACCATTTGACTTTGTTGACTTTGCATAGACATGTTACTATTTGCCTACTTACCAATTTCGTAACAACCCACATTATCTCTAATCTCTAAAGCCATATGTATTGTTTCCCTTTCTTTCCTACGGAAAACTGTTTAATATTGTAGACATACAGAGGTTAAACTATCGATGCGAAACTAAAATTTATTTTGCTACAGCTAAGAAACTGTAACAGGAATCAGAAAACATAACTTTTCTCTTTTAATCAGCAATTAGCTGTTCTAGCAACATTTTGAATGCTAAGTGACACTTAAAATTACATGCAAGCATTCATTTATCTTTAACAAATATGTATATAGCGGCATCTCATATGTGATATTTCATTTTGGACCTATTTCCTAAAATCTTGAAATTCCTAATGACATGATCGGTAATTAAATTTGCTAGTTTCATCTGTAGTAAATGCATATTCTTACTAATAATGTTACGACTGTATAAAAATATTACTTGGTTTTTCCTGTGTGCTACAGTATTCAATAATACACAGACAGGTATACATCTGAAAAGTTTCTATAGAATTTCTGTGGGAGTAGTTACTCGAGATTGAGGTCATTGTAGGGTAAACACATATATATTTAGTATTACTATTAGAATAAGGATATTATGCCTTTGCAGAGGTTAGTTAGTACATGATGGTATTTCCTATAGAGTCACAATGGAGAACTCAATTTGTAAGTACCTTTAAGCATTATGGCATTTAGCAAAGATCTTACAGGAGGTATGTATGTATAAATAACAAACGAAGGAAAACTTTTGCACTTCTAGACCGGCTCAAAATTATGCAATATTTTGATTTGATTGTCGATGAAATTATACTGCCTTCTACCTACATATGTGTACTTTTGCTAATATGCTTCGGGTCACATATTTAGTGTTGTTAAGGAAAATGGAGTTATCGTTGGACAAAATACAGTTTTGCTAATTCACAAAATACTTTTAGCTATTGTTTAATAAAGCAGGAATATATTCGACACTCTTTGGATTACTAACTAGGAAATTGGCCTGGGGCGACTAATATCTAATTTTCCTTAAGACTGCAAGGTAGAGGAAAAGATAGTTTTGGGGCTGAGTGCAAAAAAGGAGGAAAGTCGTTCCGTGCAGAGATAAGACGAGAAGAGTTGGTTGTTAATCCGTCTTGCTTAGCTGTTAGGCTTGGGTGGTTTAGCGCCGAGTCCGACGCCGATAAAAATTTGGCGGCGGCGACGCGCCGGCTGACTCCGACAAAATGAGTTCGGCGCGGCGTGACCAGACAAAATGCCATTTATAGCTCACTTTTAGTGTTTTTGAATATAAGTCATTACTTTTATGTTAAAATAAAGGATTATTACACTTTATATTCACGGAAAAACCATATTAGCGCTACTAAATATAACACTGACACAATTAATTACAGAAAAAATTTGTAAATATAGACTAAAATTTGTGATATTTAAAATTCTTGAAGGCGGCGCCATAAAATTTTGCTCAGCGGCGCGCCGATCAAAATTTTGCGGCGGCGGCGGCGCGCCGGCGTCGGACTCTGGTTTAGCGGTGACTTGCGTTGTGTTGTCGGTGTGATGTGTGTGCGTGTGCATTTGATGTGATGTGATCTGTCTGGCTGTCTCTGATCTATGTAATGAACTTACAGTTCTTACAACCAACTGTCTCCCTCTTATTCCCCATTCACATTTATAGCATTACCCAACTAACTATATCATCTTTCATTATTCATTGTTGAATGACTTGACATAGCGTGACATTTCTCTCGTTGACGACATGTCTACTTTACATCATACACTTCTCTCCTTACCTACGTCAATCCAAACTTTTACAAACTTAATATTCTCTCTATTTTATCTGCATCGCTCTCCATTACACTAAACACACAACCCCAATTAATTCCTTGAGTGTCTCATTAATTTCCATTCAACTTTAAGTAATCTCTACTTCAACCATACAAAACTAGGCCTCTATACTCATACATGTAAAATACAACGAAAACAACCACTCTGCCAAAACTGCTCTCTAACTTTTACATTTACATACATAAAGTCATGCAATTTTTAGTTTCCTAATGCAATTGATAACTCATGTTTTAAATAAGTGTCGAAAAGTCTATATTTAGAATTTTCATAAGCTTCTGAGATATTCATCCGAAATACATATTTGCTATTGAATACTCTGGACTTCCTACACAGGAAGCTAATTTTTATGAGGTTGTCTTTTAAATGATTACTTTAAGTAGCGAAAAACTTTCTTGACTTTTCAGGAGTCAGAGAATGATTAGGTTTTACTTCGGACAAGTACTATTCAGATATGAATTAAAGTGCTAATTATAACTTTTCTAAACCATACGTTTTTATTACAACGTCACAAAGGGACCAGACACCTGTAATTCAAAAGTGGTTTAGAGGTACCAACAGATACGAATGCGGAATATTGCGGTTTTGTAATTTTTTTCCCCGTAAAATCTGCTATTAATTGCCAATGTCACCTGGTAAATATTTAATTTTGGAAATTAATTCTGGAGAAAATAAAAAAAGCATTTGCTTAGTAAAAAGTTGTAAAATTCCTAGATTGTTTCAATGACAATTTATTAGTTCTTGGCAATTTCAGTGGAGAAAATATAATGGTATAACTATACGAGCGAAAATGTTGGTACAATGTTGTATTGATTTCATTCTCTTGTGAGAGCTACAATAGGATTATGTTTTATTGAATGTAAGGGAGTCCCATAGTCCCATTGCATCAAAACTGTCGTAAAAGTGTAGGGTAGCCAAGGAGCACAATTGTGTTTCGTAATGTCAAATGAAGTTCAATATTTAAGACAACGTTGTCGTGAAATATTATCGTGAAAGTCTTGTACTTTCACTTTTAGTGTTGGAGAAAGTTTTCATTGAGAAGCGGAGGAAGAATGAGGAAGAGCGAAGGAAGTGAAAAGTTAGTGGATGAGAGCTGGTTGATGAAAAGGAGTTAAAAAAGTCAGGACAAGGCAGGTGTAGCCTCTAAACTAACGATAAGTATCCCTAGTTTACTAGCCTCAAACTTTTGCATTACCATTTGTAGGTACATGATTTGCAGCATTTATCTGCTTATTTCGGAGTGGGAGCCCAGCTCTGGTATACCACTATGCATTTAATAAAATAATGATTCATAGATACGGTGAAAGCACTAAATAAAATGTTAGAGGTTTACTTTGGCATTTCATTCACCTGAAATACATAAAATGACAAAACTAGGTTACTATTCCTGTAGGTAGTATATTTTGTGCCAAATTGAAAAAAACGCATTTAACTAACAACATGGAAATAGATATTTAGATTAGTAACCATTTAAATTCCTTTTCGGTAGCAGCTAGTGCAATTGACAACCAATCTACGAATTTAAAAGCTGAAGCATTTGTTTGGTATCCATTTTTGAAAATAAAAGTAAAAAAAAGGACGTAAAATACTTATTATTTGTCATACTTATGGATAGTAAGAGATTTGTGAAAGGATTGGTTTTTTATCTGACCTGAATGGAGGGAGAAAGAACTAAGTGTAAATACATTAAATATAGGAATTAATTTTAAGCCTTAATAAGTAGAGAGAAAGTAAATTAGTTTATGTGTAGCCGTTGGATTTATGAAAGGAGAGGAGAAAGTGGCTGGGAGGGCAACCAGCATAAGAGAAATGGATTTCACGGTCGAGAAGAGGTCTTTAGGCAAAACAAGAAGAAAGCCTTGGTTTGGTTTGTGGAGAATTATGTCTGTGTTGTGTCAATAGTTGGTAGTGGAGCCTTTGGAGGTATTGGATCACACATTCCATAGAGATAGTCACATAAAAGCGTGGAGAAAGTAGAAATGAAGTTGCTGTGAGGCGGGACGTCTCTGGCAAGGCAAGCCAAGTAAATAGAAATAAGATAGAAGAGCGCCAGTAAATAATAGAGAGCTGCCTGTCTGTAAGTCACCAATAGAAGTTAAGTAAGTTGAGGAATGCATCCGAGTCTGGAAATACTCCTCTGTCCCACTGTGGTGTTGACTGTTCGCTACACTTGCCACTTATCTCTATTTTCAGTTAGTTGGCTTTTCCGACTGTCTCCATCTTTTTTAAGTCTATTCACGGCGCTGTTCCTATTTGGACTCGCTGCCTCCAACAGATACTCAAAACTCTAAAAGGGATTTTTACTGCAACGTCTGCTCACAAACTCTCCCGTCAACAGGCAAATATTTCCATGAAATCGCAGTCACCCAAGCAAAAGCGGGGATTGTCAGATTTAAATCTCCCTCTCATCAGAAACCGTAAGCCCAAATGGAAAAGTGAGCCCAGGCGGACTCTTCCGCAAATCCCCCCTCCTACGCCACTTGGACGGACCTTTAATATTATTAACATGTGTTATATAGCTTAGTTCCCGGCCCAAGCACCACTAACACCCAAACATCTATACGCCATATAGTAGTCTCCCCCCATATTGCTTCGAATTGATTGAAGTCCGCTCTGCCGCAGGATTAGCTTGTTTTATCCTCAACAAACTTAAGTAAGGAAAAGGAAAGCAACTCAACTTACATTACACCGGCAAACTTTAAGTCCAGACTTCACTTTCTTTCCGCAAAGCCTTTCCATTTTGCATTCCTTCTCTTCAGCTCAACAAACTCCACATTCAATTCACCGCTTACCTTTACTTTCCCAAGTCTCTAACCAATATGTGTCTACTGTCCTACAATTATAACAAACTCTGTCTTTCTCTCATTTCTTTTCCGAGATCCATCCTTACTCGTTTTCAATTACCTACATTTCATTTTTCCGCCAAAGGAGCTTTTTCCGAACGTCTTCCCTTATACTAACTCAAAATAACTGTGTCAACCCAAAACCATTATATTCTTAAATAACAAATAATTAACAAGTCAAATTCTATTTAATTATTAAGTGTTGCTAAATTAAACTTCATTGTAATAACCAAATTGCATAAAATGAATTGCAAAACAAACAGTTCACCAGTTTCCAAAATGTCAGTATTTAAGAATAAATAGTCCTTCATTAGTGTGTCTTTATACTTACACGTGGTAACGTGGTAAGTGTGGTTTAATTATGTCTGCCAAGATATTTACAGGAGTCTCTTGTTCATAGCCATTACGGTTAGTATGGGAAATGTGTAAATGTAAGTCCTACTAATTTTAGCATGAATTTAGGTTATGCCACCAAATTGCACAACTGACTGTGCACCATAGGCTGAAGAAAATTGCGTACTTCTTTTCATTACCTGTTCGCTTCAACATTAATTTCCTTTATTCAACTAGAGCATAATATTTTATCTAAATTACCGAAAACTTTTAGTTTGTCTACAGAAGTCCACTAGAAACTCGCTTTTGGTACCAAAAAATCTTTTCTTTATTAAAATTGATTATAAAAGCCAAATTACAAACAATTTAGAAAAGTGTACATAAAATGGATGCAGACATGTGCTTCACATTGAGGGATATTGAATAGATATAGAAATAAGACTAGAGTTAGGTGAACTGGCAGTTGTAAAGACCTATTTCCTGAAATACTAGGTAAGTATGTCGGAGATGGAAATTAATAATTTGTTAAAAAGGTATTTTTAGTAGTGGGCAATAGCTGGGCTGAGAATTAGCGTGCTGTATGTTGCGGTTATTAAGTGGATGGATTTTTGTACTGGGGGAGTTGAGTGTGTGTTCTGGTTTAAATAATTAGGTCTTTTAAGGTGAGGTGTGGTGAAAGGAGTTTCCTCATTGACTTTGATAGGGCTATATCCATTTTTATTAACATTTTGGGTTTGATATTGTAGACTTGCATAAAAAGTTGTGATGACTGAATAAAATGGAGGGCAAGAAAGCCCGTAGTTATGTAGCTTGTGTCTCGGCTGGCTAGAGATAGGGAGAAAGGAACATAATATTAGTTGAGTTTAGTTGGGTTATGTAGATAATATGAAAATAAATGGGCACATGAAAGGTTTTGTTTGTCGTATGATTTTGCGATGGTTTGCTTACTCTCCGAAGCCTTTCCTCCTGACTGGATGCACTATTCTCCTAATGGCACTTTCTTAATCCCAGAGGGATAATCTTTCTACTTCATAATTCTTTTATGTATTTACATAGTTACACATGAAATTGGTGCTAAAACTTGCTTGTGTGTTGTGTAGTGAGGCAGAGTGAAAAAAGTCTATTTATAACCGGTGTGGAGGGCAGAGCACCGCATCCGAACATCCCTTGTGTCTCTCCGCACGCAAACACAAATACTGCTAACTATACACAGAGACAAGGGGATCGAGATAGCTCTCTACTTTTACTCCACTTCTGCTTAGCATGACAATAATTTGTTCTCAAGCCTCACACCGACTAACCCGATACCTTTCCACAGTACCGGGCGCCTAGACCCACCTCTACTACTTTCCCGGCTTATCTAAATAAGAATGTAATGCATGTCGTTTCCAAAGATCGATATTTCACTGGGAAACCGAACAGCGAGTATTAGTATGTATTGAATTGAGTGTGACTTGTTTTCCATCAAGACTCCAGAATCTATTGATTTTATTATTTATGTAGAGTGACTTGACTAGTAACACTTGTCCGCCTCTGTCCTCTAATATCGCCACTATCAACTAGTGACACATAGAATAGGCTCTCTGATATTACCATTTTTCTACCACCCGCGTCTCCAATATTATGTCAAGTACAGTTACCATTCCTCCGGCTATACCAATACTTCCAAACCTTAGTCTCTATACGGCAATACCTCCTCAGTCCTTTCAACTACACCTATATATACACTTCTCCTATATACACTGCACGGGAATACAAAATAAATAAATATTTAGCAACTCGGCTAATACTAAATGCACGGCAGCACCGCATACACCAGTATGTAGGGAAATACAGAAAAGACGAGCGAATTCAATCGAGTGTTTATTCCCACAAGTAATCCTTCCTTATACAAAGGTAAATGGGTTTCGTGTCCATGTAATACACTTCCTTTAGAACACTGCATAACGGCTAATACTGTTACGTCTCTGCACTCCATATACACTGAAAGAATGCCAAATAGACTTGTCAAGATACAAATCAACATCTCAAGGCTTCTCTTCTCACATAACATCAACATTCTCAGAATAATACAATCTTATTCAATACTCAAAATCCTAAACTCCGCTTTTTCCAACACCAATTCTAGTTCTCCTCTCTTTTTACCCTACTGCCCTATTTTCTACTATAAGGCATTCAAGTGCAAAGCAAAGATCATTTACAAAAAAAAATTTCCTACCCAGTCTGTCATGTACACACCATATATTCTTCAACTCTCCACTATCTCTAAACGAAAATAAACCGTTAACACAGCATATAACTAAGAATCAAGTCGTCAGCGCTGACTGTGTCATTGCGGGTTGCTGCTCCCAGTTTTAACTATGCGGGTTGCCGTGCCCAGCTTTAACTTTGCGGGTTGCTGTTCCCAGCTTTAACTTTGCGGGCTGCTGCGCCTAGATTTAACGCGAACGCAAAGACAGACAGACAGACAAATCGGGCATTATTATAAGGAGCCGCTAGTGCGATTCTTAATAATGATAACCAAACTTTTCAATCGATCCTTAAAACTAACTGTATTTTCCAACAGAGGAATTTCTATCAAACGAAAAATCCTCATTGTTTTGTTTCTTCGCTTCTCTCTACCGAAATTACAAGCAATAAGTATTCCCATTCCCATGTTTTTTTAACAAAATACTTGTATAAGGTTTTGTTAATGCAAGTGTCGTATATTACTTCATGTATTCATTTATTTCTTCACTGTGAGATAAAATTACTCTTAAATAATTATATTTCGAAATTAAAATCTTGTGTATAATAAATTATTTGGGGCATTGGTACGAATGAACACTCAAAATGCAATATTTCTAGAAAATCTTTATAAATTTCGTAAAAAAAACCAAAAAGTAGCCCACTACTATTGGAGACAAAAATTTTATTAAGTAACTCCATCTTCTGGCCATAAAACAAATTACAAAGAGTTGTCATCAAAAGAGAATCTTAAGGAGTAAGTTTCTGTTGGCCAAGTATAATAGTCTGCCTCTTCTGTAGATAGAGAATCTTGTGAACTCTATGAATTGATTAATCTCTTCACAGTTAATCGAATGTTTGAAAATATGGAGATGGCTATCCGATATCCGCTTGGGTTGCTGCAGGAGTCATTTCGCCGACTATGGTTGAGTCGGAAAACTCTGAATTGAAATGACAATGGGAAAGAGTTTATGAAATAGAACAGGCAGAGCCACTCCATATGATATACTATGCTGCTATTGAATGCTGACAGAATTGGTGTTTGGCTAGTCCAGAAACAAGAAGTGTAACTGCGATCGAGGGCAATGCAACTGAATTTCCCACGCTCGAATGAGTTTACATAAAAGTCTCAAGTATTTCACTTATAATTGTTATCCTGAACAAGAAGGAAAACTATTTATTATCTCTTTTTTCTCGCACTCTGTCCTTTAAGTTAGTCTACTCCAGTTCATTCATTTTCTAATACTACAATCAATTCAATTACGCAACATCTATTCGTTCTATATAGGGTATTATTTTCCGATATACATTTCCAGCCAGTTGCTTTTACTCTTTGTATATTTGATCGCTTAGCTGATAATGAATAGTTGATTGTAAAGAAAATGAACCTGCTTTCTATGTAATCTTCCTTTCCACTTGGTAGCTTTCCTATTCGAATTCATAAAGCAAGTTCTATACCTACTGTGTGCCAGATAAGCAGTTTATAAAAAACATTGTTTCTCTCTCAATATTCACTATTTCAAATAAAGGAATTGACTTTTTGGTAGACAACTATTCTGGTGCCCACTGGATACCACTTATATAGTTGATACGTTATAAACCTTGAAATTCCATCCCAAATGAAAAATGTGAGTTTTATAAATATGTTATAAAGCAAGCACTGAAATCCGCTCCTCATGTTTCCTAGTCGTTTCGAAATATTTCTCTGTTTTATTTTGATGTTTCATCTCTGTAACTTTATGCCTAAAATAAGTACGTCGTCTCAGAGACCCTCTGTAATACGATTGCATCATTTTTAAATAAAGAATTTTATTTCCCTTTACCGTTACCCTATATCCTATTCCTTATGACCTTGAAATGAACATTTTCTATGAAACCATACGACTTAGGTATACTTTCATGCTACAAAGTTTCAGTTTCAACAGATAATCAAGTCATTCCTGAGAAATCGTAAGATAACGTTATCAGTTATTAATGCGACTGCCTAATCAGTGCAAATGCAATTTGAATTACAATTAAACTCTTTAACTTTCCTGCTACCTAAATTCTCATTTAAAGAAATTCTTAGTTTGTTTTCGTTTTAATATTCATTTGCAAATTAAATGAAACTTACATCTGCATTTGAGCTATGGAAATGGAAATGATGTGCAATATATGGAGTACTTATGCTTGATAACCATTACGACCGTAGCCATTGAACTGACATTAGATGAGACTCAACGCCAATCCAGGGAGAGTGAGGCAAAACATATCTAACTTATAATAAATAAAATTACGTTATAGTCTCAAAGCAAGATATCTTCCATAAAGATAATTTTAATGCCTTTTCATATATGTAATAACATTTGGCAAACTTTCAGCACTCTATTATACCGGTCATTAACTAAATGCTTACGCAACCATTAAAAGCAGACTCGGCTTTGGAAATTTGTTCCATTTCCATTATATTTGTGGATTCAGCTATATATTATAATTATATCTAACCCGAACTTCCTATTAATGTGCAGAAAGCTTCTCTTCGAAAAGCAAATGCATTAAACACAATTAACCACATGGATATTTCAGTATTCCTTTTACAGGAGTATTATGGACAGGGGTATTATTTTGTCTTAACTCAAAATGGATTCGAAAGGGTATTTTTAATAATTATCCATTTTGCATCTGTTATGTGATCTGCCTGCGAAGAATGTAGAGTTGCGAATGGGATGGAAAAGGTGGAGAAAGAGATACATTTCCAAACAACTTACAACTAGATTGAATTTCCATTTTCTGTGAAAAGTAAACGAGGTTAGTGTCATTGTGTGCTATGAAAGCTAGTGGAGCAAGGTGTGCTTTTGACATGGGAATGCAACTCAAAACTTAATTTGCATCCGCTAACATTTTACATGATGTAATAATTTATTCATTAGCAGTGAGTAGCTGGAGGGAAGCGACTAGTGAAGTCAAAGTACCCCGCGATGACTGCTAAAGTAGCCTACTAAGTAAACACAACTAAATTTGAAATTGATTGACGTCACGTACTGTAGCCCACTTCATGGAACATTTCTATATCTATTATGCATCCTATTCCTGAATCTGTAACCTGTATCGCAGTTCTATTCCCAAAGCAAAGTAGTTAACCTCTCAGTTACAAATTAGGACATGCACAAAATGTTTGACCTTATTATTTGCATAAGAGAAACAATGAGGGAAAGGAAACAATAGAAAAAATTGATATAATATGTTACTATACCATAAATATTAGGTTTCTGTTGAAAATCGGACTTGATTAAGTAATGACTTTGTTTGTCTGCATTTCTGTTGTTATAAAATATTTATTTGTTATAACGTATGCACATATGTACACATGATGAGAATTTGGTGGCCCACAGTTATTGAATAGCGCCCGTGAATCATTCAAAACGAATTACAGTAAATTCGGTTGTTGAATACAAACGAGTTTTGGCTAGTCCGACCTCATAGAAACGCAATTAGTAAAAATTGGAGCAAAAAGGCCGAGAAACGTGCGAACATCATTAGTCGGTGTATACCTTGGATTAAAACAATGGAGTTTGCCCTTTGTAAGTCGCACATGTTCCGATTGCATATTTGCTACAAGTGTGAGTGCAGAGAGTTCCCGTCCAAAGTCCAGGCGAGCATTAAAATTTATTCCAGTAGCCCATTTTACATGCGGTTGTTTGGTTGAGTGGCTAAGCCAAAGAGAGTCGTATTGAATTGAAAATGCACTCTGTTTGAAACAATTAACTGGTAATGCACTCTAATGGTTCCAGAGCAGGCGGAGATACCTATTAGGTTAAATTGTTCCAGAGAACAGGAAGAGTCACGAAGCGGCGGCAAGCCGTGATTACTGTTTCTTGACATTAGTGCACTCTTCGAATCTGGAAGCCTTCTTCCTGCATCAGCAATAGAAAATAGAAAATATTGATTGTGAAAGTTTTTTGTATACTTTGTACCTAGAGTGGTTAAAGTATTACTATTAGAGGATCTGGCTAACAAATGCGATTATAATACTTGCTGCCGTATTCGGCGTATTAGTTGCTGGCATGAGCACGATTGTTCCACTGATTAAAAACTTTTGGTTTCCATTTCAATAATAAAAGATTCAATTTAATGCGGGAAGCAGACTCTGCAAATGTTGACGAAGTACAGAAGAGGAGCAAGGATGAAAGGAGCAGCTGATGCTATAATAGTTCCCTTAGTTGACTATATTTGGTTTATGCATCCGTATGGATCTGCATGGAGTTAAGCGTAACAGTGAGCGGAAATAACCGAATTTACTAGGAACACAACTTAGCAGCAGGGACCACATAAGCCAAAGACAACTCGTTCGGAGTAAAAGTTTGTTGGGAGAAAGTTTTTGGAGAGCCAGGAGAAAGCATCACTTTAGTTTATACTGCGGTGCGATACGTAGGCATTTTAGTCTACTTGAGAGATAACTACCTAGATATCTCCCGTATTAACATTAAATACGCGTAATGTATCCAAACCGCAGAGTGTACCACATTATAGGTAACTTGTGTACAATATACTTAGCATTAACATGGAGATAGGGCGGGAATCTACATTAAAAGTACGGAGATAAATCGGAATGGAAAGAAAAAGATTTCGGATTGGCCATGTTGAGAGTTTCGAGATATTTGCCAATTTTTTACCTGGACTATAGGGAACATATTTACAAGGGGAGATAGGTGTTGGAGTGGAGCGGGGTATTAGGGCTGCTTGGATGTAGTGTACGGCGCATATAAATTATAATGATGTTTACAAAATTTCGAGTGAAGAGGCTGACAATAAAAAAGAGTACTCCTGCAATGCAGGAAGACAGTTTTCCAGGTTAATGGCTTATAGTGGGAGAAGAGGCAATTCATGTCACTACAGTATGGCACACTCACTCAGCCCCTCAGCATTATAAATACATTGGGCTTATAGGGAGGAGAGGCGAGCGAGTGCCTCATTCATTATGTATGTTTTATAGCCTCACTATGTCATATAACCTTGAATCAACATTTATTTTAATCACTCCGCTATCTTCCGCCGACCGCTCCCCTTACCAAATTCCTCTCTCTCTCTTCATCCACACGTAGCGCACTTACAACAATCTACAACACCGTTCCTTAAGTAACTCCTTGAACACTCCACAAACCAAATACCTCTCCCGGTTCTACCTGCTGCCCCACCGTAAATGCACACCTTTCTCCCGCTTCTCCCTACTCCGCTTTTAGTGCGTACTTTAAAACAACATCAAAAAATGTAGGACGCTTAAAAATTTATTTTACTACGCTCCGGGATATTCATTTTTATTTTACGGTATGGGCACGAAACTGATTTGGGCCAGGCTGCCTAGGCTCGGCTGGGTTGGGAATCATTGTCAGTGCAGTGAGGGAGGCTTACAAATCCGACATCCGACCCTCGTCTTCTCCAGAGCACTTTGTGCACAGGAGAAAGCTTTCCTCCACTCAAAGGAACGGAATTTAAGGATCGTATACAGAGGAAGGAAACCAAAACACGCGACTCCAACAAATACGCTTCTCGCAGGCCTCATATCATGGAGACTGGGATAACGCCACCAGACAGAAAAGGCGGGAGGGTACATTTCTAATGTCCCTTCCTTTTTGAACTTTGCATTCCTTTATCTCATATCTTTGTCCTAAATTCCACCGCAAAATAAATCAATGAGCCTCTTCATCTTTACCCTAACACTCTCTATAGCGCTGATACTTCTCTATGCTTATTTACTCTCCTTAATGTGATCTTGTACTATGACATCCCGCTGTCACTGTTTATATTACACACTAACATTATCCTCGCATTGCCAAACGCAACCAAGATATTATATCTACACTAAAAATAACTAACCGTGCACTATACAAACTCTAGCTCCGTACAATAGACACAAACAAAGGAAAATACACCGACAGACATTTCTCAGAAATGTATTATTGCGTAATGCAGTCACATAGTTTAACTCACTCATTTCGTCGTTATCAGACCTTGGATATGTACACTCCATAAAATTATTCTCTTGTACACTCCTAAAATATTTTCTAAATCCAAAAATACTGATACAACCAAAGGAGATTGATAATACGTTCACTCATTTCACAGTCTTATTTCGCTTTTATAAGACTAATTATCGACACCCCTAAATTACTCAATTTTACCCCCAAAAATGTTATTTCTCAAAAATGCTACATTCCTCCTAATTTCTTCGTGTAGTCTCCCATATTAATATCTAATTTGCCCTTTAAAAACTATTGTGATTATGATTCCCTATTTTATGAAAAAATAAAATAGTAATGATTCCCTATTTTACATTTGAAGTACTATCATTTGGAGAAATTAAAGAATTGTGAACCATAAATAACATCAGCAATAGCAATAAAATCATTTATTAAAAAATCTTGTGGGAGTTTGGTTTCGGAATCTGTGCAAATTAGTGGCTGAGACTCTATGATTTCTACACTTGTACTCTGCGAGTCCACCTGAACAAATCTGAACTTTTTATCATTTTCTGCATCCTTATCTGCTATCTTATTATTTTTACCAACATAGAGAGTCAAATTTGTCAAGGGTATGTAAATGTCCTTCTCTAACCTCAAAGTCAATTGCACGCTGAGCATTTTAATGTCTAAATGAAGAAATTGTGGGAAAAGTAGTATACTTTTGAGAAATACTACTTTTTGGGTTAAAATTGAATATTTTCGGGGTGTCAAAAATTATACCTGTTTTATAGGACAAAAGCAATAGTGCAATTTATGGGCAAGAAAAACCACTGGGGCCTCAAATTGAGCATACTAAATACTAGTCAATGTATGGAATACTATGGATAGCAAGTTATCAAGATATTCTTGTAAAAACGAAATATCCAGGATCTATTAAGGCAGTTTGTGGTAGTGCGAGAAGAATAACATATAAGTCATACCAATCAGCGTTTCATTATTATTCTGTACAACAGAAGACGAATAACAAAGTTGGCAATCTGGTTTCATTCCAAATAAAGTGCAAGTTAACTAGCTTACAGATGCCCATTTCATGTTTGTGTTGGAGGAAAAAGAAATTGAACGCCTTTCCCTTTGTAAGAAAGATGTGCATTTTCTTGACGTTCCTGGAGAGTCTGAGCAAATGTAAAACCCACAATCAAAACTCTCGTTCTCAACAGATTTGATTGTGCACGTTGAATCTAAAGTAAAATGACGGAAAATGAAAAGAGATGCGGAAATTAAGAAAGTTGCTTTGGGCGTTCGCTCTCTGCTCTGCGATATCACCACTCAATAATTATTTCTTTTTATAGTACACTATGCTATAAAGAAAGTACACTTATAGGTATGTCATTACCATGTGGTGCATATTTATGGCGCAAAAGGAAGTCATAAATACTCTTGTTCGAATCTCTTTGTAGTTCATTTGGTTCTGTTAGTTCCCATATTTGATTTCGCTCTAAGATTCTCAACGGAATAGAACCAGAATTATTATTATAAGAAAAACAGTAAATTGCGCAGTAAAAGTTTCAAAAAGGCATACATTAAACTGGGAAAGATATTATGAGCATTTGTAGACACTATTTACCCAGATCCATATTAATATCTTTTTAATAGCTTCTATTGGTAAGTACTTTCTACCATATTGTATTTTTAATCAAAATATCTTGGAACATTATATATTAATCGATTCATCGGCGAATATTCTATTAGTATACTTTTAAATGGAGTTTTCAAAAATGCAAATGCAAATGCACTGTACTTAAATGAAAACTTCGGAAAATAAATGTTCACTACTAATGTGTTCAATTTCAACGTAGGATCAGTATATAACTTCATCCATTAGTGTTGACTATACCTATATAATTTCAATATGTGTAGAAGATGAGAATGAACTTCATGTTTCAAGTGAGGAAGCTTGGTGGTTTCATAAATTGAATTCTCTGACGCCTATCGATTTTAGGCAAGTTATTTGCAAAATTATTATTTACGCAAACTAGTCACTGGGTTATGTGAAGAATAGAGCTTGGAATTTTCCTTTTCTATTTGACTTCGCCTTGCAATTCAATAACGTCTATTTATATCTTGTAAGGATTCCCATGAGAAGATGTGACAAAAGAATTTACATGATGTGACTTTTATTTGGACTTATACAATTTATTTGTAATGCTGAGATTTATTGTTAGCATCTTTCTTTTCAAGAAATGCTCTCATGCTTACTATAGCTGAAGTGCTTATTATACGAGGCTACAATACCCTGCTCTTTGAATACTTTGAGTCACAAGACATAACAACAGTACTATAAACTTTGTCTTAGTAAAAATGGTAAGTTGAATTCGCCCAATCTACAAAACAACCTTATGGAATATCCTTTCAGCTAGTGTACCATTTGACTTGCTCGCCTAAAGATGCACATTTATTGATTCTGCGTCTTTACAAAAAACTAAGGAATCATGTAAAATAAGCAAAATATTACAATTTTGACCAACAGTTACAATGACATATTATACCAATAAAAGTATTCACTGCTTCCACTACATAAGCTATGGAAAATGGAGAAAATCTCTTTAAAATATCCAGTGACATGTTCTGTTAAGCAATTATTCAAAAATTCTAACGCAAGTATCTTGTGTAAAATGATGTTTTGTCTTTATTGATCTCTCAACTAAAGCACAATGTAAGAATTTCCACTACCGAGGGGAGCTTTTTGAGAAGGGTTCTTGTCAGTCCTATCACAAGAATTTTTTAAATAGAACATTAGAAAATGCGATGTTATACTCCCACGAATTGTTGCGGCGATCAATATTTAAAGGTATAAAATTGTTAAAAGTTTTTGTTAATAAGAAAGGAAATATTCTGATCAGATCGATGATTTATAGAAGAAGGGTATTAATAACAAGGTATTGGAATCTTAGGAAAATTCAAAGTATACTTGAAAATATCATAAATTAATAGATCTAATCAAATGGCAACATATTTTCAGGTATTTTGCATCTAAGAAATAATTTACAGTGTACTGATTTTGTATTCTAACAATTTAAGACCATGTTTTTTGGCTTGATTGAATTTTTTTATCATTGCATTCTTGTATAATTTTGTGTCTACATAATATGAAGACTGGGAGCGTATACTAACGAAGGGAGTATACCTTTACGAACGAACGCTCCCAGAACTAACCTACTCATGTAAACATAAAATAATATGGTAGCAACCGTGCGCAAAGTTTTTCACACTGAAGACTTACCTCTTGAGACAAGAGAGTCCTCACTACTATTTACTTTCTGCTCCAAATACGAAATTTCAATTATGACATATTTTTCTTATTGTTAGTACGAAAACGTGACTGCTTGAAGAAAAGTTCGGATTGTACTTCACTTGATCTCCTTGTTACAAACCTATGCTAACAAATGTACCAAAGGAAATCTTCTTACGAAGGATGCCATACTTTAACACTACGTTCTATGAGCCTCCATTTCTATTTTGAGAGGAAAGTTTTGCTTATACATCTATGACGCCATCGAATATTTATGAAAATTCTAAACTCACAATACATTAGAACTAGGTATTATATACTTATAACATCAATGTATCACCTGACCGAGTACCTATATAATTTTCTTGCTAAATAATAAAAACTCATATAATTTACCTAGAAAGTCTAGAAACAAGGCTAAACATTTTTACCCGTATTGGTGCGATTCTTATTTTTGTAATACGTGATTTCAATGAAAATCGTAATTGATAGAAAATACAGGCAATAAAATTTTATTCGTTAGCAATTGAAGCAAAGATTGTTCAAACGGATGCCTTTACGCTGAAAATGAACATTACTTCTGGTACCGTGGCCAAACTACGTAGTTTAGTTACAACTTAAATTAAAGTACCTAATAAGTAACAAATGCAAAATTCACAAAGTAATCCTAATTTAGAGGGCCAAAGCCCAAGGATGTTTTATTGCTAACCTGAGCAGATAAAATGCGGCTAATTTGTTTCTTATAGTGGAACATCAGGTTGGAAGTGATATCAATGTGGACATATACTATTCATCAGTGGTGGTATGTATGGGAGAATATACGGCTGTCTTCTCTTGGGAGCTATTTTAATGAAGGGCTTACGAAATCACCTCCGACTGTCCTCAATCCTTCTACAAACATAAATAGAATCTTAAGCGGTTAATCTTTGTCAATGATATGTTTAAGCAGACCTGCCTGGCCTGAGTCTCCGACAATATAAATACGCATTCAATATAGTAATTAGGTATTGCTTTGTATTTATTTTGGTGAGTATGAATAATAGTCCGTTACTTAAATATATATTCAATTAACAGTTAATTTGGTGGCGTGGCGTCTCGTCTGAGTTGCAGGCGGTGTAAAAGCCACAATGGTTGGCATATTTCATTAGGATTAGTGTTTTCATCGGAATGTGCAATAACAAAGGAACTGAGATTTGCACATATTCTTCCTCGGGAGATTAGTCGACTGCATGTTCGAAGTTCTCGGTCTCGTTTCCATAATCGACTTGGTTTCTACGAGAGAACGAGAGTTCCTCGTAGTTCAGCAACCACCGTAGTCAACTACAGGCTAATCATAATCGGAAGTCTATTTTCCCATACGCATGTAATGAAATGCCGCTCTACTTACTGCCTTTAATACTTTTCCTGTCACTTCCATTGCTTACTCTGTATTGTGCGTTTTTATTCAAGATTTCTAAAAATTTCCGTTTGATACAAATTACAAATTACCTGAGACAATTTCAGTTTTTGCTAACTTTGGCTATTTTGCATTTTAAGTGTCAAAATATATTCTGTGATTGATAATTACAATTCGAAATGTTTTTTAATGGTTCAAACGTTTTACCTGTGTTACTTTACTATTTTTTTCAATTGCTCAACATTTACAATTGCCTGTAGGAATTGCGCTGCACCATATTGCATATTGCAATTCCAGGAGCGTACATAAAAGAATTATTTGAGAAGCATGCAAATGGACAATAAAGCAAAAGGGGAGAATAATAAAACATTTTACTGTTAAAATGTACTCCCTTGGCAATACTAGAAAGACATTAGGTGGAGACATGGAGACATCATCAGAAAACTGTATTTGGGCAAACAAAAAACTCCCGAATTACAAATAGACAGAGCTAAATGAATTTCCCTAATGATAGTTGCATGAGCTGAGACTCTAATGGAACTCAACGTCACAAAAAGATTGTTGCTCTTAAAAAATGGATTCATACCGGCTCGTTTTCTTTGTGCAAAGTGAAATGAGAGAAAAGAATGCCAATTTTGCCCCATGTAAACAACAGGGAGAGAGCTCCGCAAATATTGAATAGTCAAGGTAGTATAAAATTATATGCAACCAAACTGCTATTCACAAAAATGCTCATAGATAAACTTTACAAACTACAAAATATCTTGGGGTTAAGCATATGTAAGTTAGTAGAAGCAAATGCAGGCATATATTTTCTATAATTATTTAAGCTTTCAACATCGCTATTTGCTAAGGCCTCTATTTATTCTGAAGAGAAAACGCTACTGCGTCCTTAATACTTACTGGATACATTATACTCAGTAACAAGTAGAGCAATATTAAGAACCTTAGCATATAGATGGGGAAGAAAAATCATTTCTGTGCTGAATCTACGTTCTATGTGTATTTAATTCACATGTTCGCTACGTAGCTCATTTGGGCAAGCTTAGATGCGGTTGTTATATCATGTATGTGCCCTTAATGCAATACCAAGAATACCAACCTTCTTATTACGGTACATAATATTTTAGGTGCTTTACTTAGTATAAATAACGTCCACCAGACTCTACTTAATATTCAAACTACTAGCTTTGGAATCAGTAGTCAGAGATATACTATTGACATGCCTAACTTACTGAACCGGCATATCTCATACTTTACATCATTACAAAGACATAACACAGGATCGGATAAGCAATCAAAACATTTCAAACCTGGAGTATATTCCAGAAAAATCACAAGTCGGACAATTTTTACACTTTATCCGTTGTGATTACAAAGCCATAATATTTAATTGGCTATTGTGAAAATTCCGACAGGTTGAAAATTATAGACTCTTAATTTTTAAACAATGACTTGCAGCTCGTAAATAAACTTTGTTTCTAAACTTTTTGTCTGAAGAGCAATGTTTTGAAAACTCCAGCTCTTTGGCTACACTATTTCTATTGATACTATGTGCAAACGCAATTTTATTTGGAAATCACAATTTAAAAACTCAAAAATTGCTTCTCGACTTCAACCATTCTTGTAAGTAATTTCTTATCAACCGCCAAACCAAATATTGCAAAAACATCTGACGGCAAGGTGGCCATCGCCAGAGATCAAATTTTCCGTACGCTTCACGAAAATTATGTAACAGAGCCGTGATTTTTATAACTCAACTTTCAACTATAAAAGAATTACTGTTGTCCAGAGGTAACTAATTTAGGCAGCACTGAAATAACAAATTTTATCATGAAAGCACTGAATTACTGGATTACGTAAAATGGAGTATTTGCAAAGTAGAAAACGTAAATAGCTGCATATCCTGCCTTTTGGGGCGTACCTAAACAAGTGCTGTACAAAAGTCTTTATTGCTGAGTTGATTATAAGATGTAAAGTGCAAGCATTGTAGACTTGTACAATTAGTTAGCCTACTTTGAAGGGAGTATAAGAGGGAAAATTGAGACGTTATGCGCGAGGCTAACATAAGTTCGCTCTCGTCATGCATTAAATATCCCCATCAATTATGCATCCATTCCTTTAGCTTTATTTTACTTTATGTTGTACGTAGCGAGTCAGTGAGTGTAGGTATGCCCTTTTATGTGTATACAGTGTGGACATAATTCTCAGGATCACTTTTGTATTCCGTCGCCCCATTATTAAGCGGACATTTTGATTTCTTTGGTAATTTTCCAAACCTGGGTTTTGTGATAGGGGTAAGTTGATACTAAGTTAAGCCTATACATTTGCTCACACTGTATGTTAACAAATCTCCTTTGTTAACCTAAATGAGTTGCAGTTGGGATGACTAGACGTTTCTATCCTGGTCTCCCTCTCCCTCTTCTGCCACCATATAATATGGATGTATGTACTTTTATGTGCTTTCTTTCCTTCACTTCAGTTTACTTACTTAGTCGACAAAAGGAGAGCAGCCACAGAGACTTGCTTCGCTCACTGACCGTCCCTCCTTTCATTTCTTCCTTGTTTTCCTTCTGTTTCTCATCTCTCGATTTGAGGTCACTCTGACCATTCCGTCGTAATTTTAAAGCAATAGGCACATTTCCCTAATGGAAAAATCGACTAGTTAGTCCATTCATATTCAGTAGGCAAATAGACACGGGAGTAGCTTCCAAGCAAATGAAAGGGAACATTCATATGTGATGACTGCAGTCATTATGCCAATAATATTCCAGAAACGCCGTTTCCATTTCACTAATAAAAGCACTGACACCTGACATCCACCTGTCCAAACTCACCATTCTTTATGGAACTCAGGTGCTGCAGTAACGTATACTCAGCAAAAAGTTATATATAATATACTCCCATGGGTATACCTTTCTTTCCAGTTCTTAATATACGTATTCCTGCTTTTAAGGTCACATATCAATTAGTTATTGTCCTTAGGTGCAATACTCTTCTATATGTATTTACTTCAATCCGAAATGTTCCTAGATATGTTTATACATTTCAGGTATGTAGCGAATATTGCGCTAAATATGTGAAACCTTTAATTTCCACAAAAATTAAAAGAAATATTCCCATAAAATTTTGGGGGGTCATTGTTCGCGTTATTTTATTACTCAGGTGCACTGTAAGCCATTTATTCACACATTTATCAATACAATAATAAATAGCAGCTTGTAAGATATTTTTCACAACTAATTAAAGAACATGAAACATAGCCATGGTAGGTTTGCATAGAGATGAAACATTAAATTTCCAATTTATACCTGCATCAGTAATTTTTTATTAGACAGATGGGTATAATTTTCCTGTAGAAAGAATTTCTGATTGTGAGAAATGGGGGCAGAGCGTATTCCTTTTTGTTTTGTACAGTCCGATATCTGACTCTTCGTGCCTTTACATGAATACCACCTAGTTTAGTCGGGATGCTGCACTATGCATTACTGGTGATACAAATCCATATACGATATGTTTTCTACAGCTTAGATATTGTATGTTTGCCCTCATATATTTCAATAATAGTAAATCGTTGGTTTTATTTCGCTCTCCAGGGAGTCAACTGTGCATTGGATGTTCTACCAAAGGGGCATTTATACCAATACATTAAAAATGGCGTCATTCAAATCTGCAAGTATTTTCTATATCTATTTTTCTGCAGTAGGTTGCAGTCAAATTTCAGTATTTTACTTTGCAAAAATGTTCGTTGAATGAATTGAAGTGAAAATTAAAATGTTTCGCAGGAGGGAAACTGAGTATTAATGTGAAGTGATGCCCACCCAAAAGACTTCTAAACTGTCCTATTAAGTAGCATAGTCCTTTGGGTAGCACGTGCAAACGCAGCAGTGTATTTTGATAAATCTTATAGCGTAAATATTTAGTTTCAGTATCTACTTTTATACTGTGCACTGCACCACCCAATGCATTATGTATTTACGAGCTCCATATAGTTCATACTTATAAGTACATGGAAATTACTCAAAATTAGGTTAAAAAGCGTTTTCTATGGGACTGGGTAAGCTATTCAGGTCAGTTAACCTCATGCCTGGAAATTTGCTGTGTATAAGTATACGTATAGAAATGATCTGAAGTTTCGTCTGTTTCCGTTTTAGCCGGAAAGAGCCCGGCCAGAGTCATCCATCTCCACCGGACATTTCACTTTATAGGAACAGAAAATTTTATTTGGTTACTCAAGAACTTAGAGAGTAACCATTACAGCCTGCGCCTCCTAAAACAGGAGCGTAAATAATTTGCAGAAAGTATTTTTCCCCAACTAGCAAACTTCACTATTATTAAAAGCATTATAAACAAAAAATACACAAATAACACTTTCGCTATTATTTAATTTAAGTGATGAGTATAATGTAATACTTGCTGAAAATAGGAAAATTCTGAAATTGATAAAATTACTTTTATTTCGGATAAATAGCATTATTCTATTATGACGGCTACCTATTCTAGAGTCGAAATTTAGTTAGTAGTAAAATCAAGAAAAGGCGATCTAATTCTAGCAGGTACACATTCTACGGTTTGCAATTGTAATTGGTCCAAATATAAAATTGGCTACGCTGCTTGTCCAGTCTTCAAGTGTTAATTTACAGTGCTTATGGTCTACAAAATTGCAGTGTACACAACTTAATATTGGTCTTCCTAGAAATCTCTTAAGAAAATAGCCTGAGTTAGGACTATTTTTTCTTTCTGCTCCCAGTGAAGTTTCGTTTCGCTGACATTTACAATCGTTCGGGTCAAGTTACCAGACTATCCAGCAGAGTTATTACGTTACTCAAAATATATGCGAAATATTATATCTTCCTATATTTACTAGCTTCTAATATTCTGCAGCTAGCGAAAGGTTGACCATATTCTATTAAGACACTCTGATTATTACGCTTCATAACCATTTCATGTGATAGAAATGAGAGCTGAGGAAAGATATCTTACGTAAGATACTTTCTGAAGATATGTATGCAAGATAGCATATGATACTTTATGTAATATCTTTTGTAATGTAATGCAATGCCTTATATATTGCAATTACGTTACTTAACATTAACCAAAGTAGTAATATGATACGTAATGTTATGAGAATAGTGAGAAAAGAGTCTGCGAAGCAAAACATTGAAATATTTCATTGATATTCGGGACACGATAGAAATTTTCGTTGGAGGTACGCAGTTTAGGGAGCGTACACAAACTAATGGTCACCCATAGGGTTAGGGTGGGGGGGGGGGGTTCAGAAATGCTTCATCTCCTTCTCATAAACCGTCCCATCGTCCCCTCTTTTTGTCCGCTTGGACAAATGCCCTCCACTCTCCCCCCCTTTCCCCCCTTGCCCCTCCAACAGGAAGACTTTCCCCACTTTAGCACGCACCTTCCCCCTACATATTTACTGTTTGCCAGATTAAGGTTTTATCTTCTTGTCCACTTCCCTCTCCCTCCTCCGGCCCCCTCTCCTCCTCCTTTTCTCTTTTTTTTGCCCCCCCCTTTTCCCTGTTCCTGCCCGTCCCACTTCTTTCTCCCCCCCTTTCCCCTCTCCTCCTGGTGTTCCCCCTCTTGGCCCCCTGGCTCCGCCGTGTCTTCTCTTTTTTGTCTTCTCCTCTGCTCGCGCCTTCCTTTCTTCCGGCCTTCTCCCCTTTTTGCGTCTTTCCTTCCGCCGTCGCCTTTCCCCTTCCCCCCCTGCCTGCCTTTCTCTCACCTTCTTTTCTCTTCTTTCTTTCTTCGCCTTCTCCCCTTCTTTTCCCTCTTCTTCCCCTTCTTCTTCTCCTCCCCCTCCTTCCTCTCTTCCTCTTCGCCGCGTTCTCTCTTCTTTCCCTTGGTTCTCCCCTTCTCCCTTCCGTTTCGTCTCCTTCTCTCTTCCCGTGTCTTGGTCCCCCCGCCTCCTTGCGGTGTCTCTTTCCCGGCCGCCTCCTCGTCCCTGTCCCTATGCCCCCCTCTCTCCGCCCCTTCCTCCCCTCTCCCTCCTCCCCTCTCCCTCTCCTGTTTCTCTCCTCTTGGTCCCTTCCTTCCCTCTGTCCTTTATCCTCCCTTCCCCCCCCTTTCTTCTCCCCCCCTTTTGTGGCCATCCCTTGCCTCCCTTCCTTCTTCCTCCTCCCCTTCTCATCCTCCCTCCGCCTTTCTCTTTCCCTCCTCCTTTCCCCCTTCCTCTCCCTTTTGCTTTCCCCCTCCCCTCCCCCCCCCCTTTTCCTTCCCCCCCTCTTCCTCTTTTCCTTTTCTCCCCTCCCCCTCCCCCCCCCTTTCTCCTCCCTTTCTCTCCCCCTCTTTTCTCTTCTCCCCCTCTTCTCTCTCCTTTCTTTCCTTCGCCTCTCCCCTCCTCTCCTTCCCCTCCCTCCTCCTCTCTTCCCCCCTTTCCTCCTGCTTCCCTTCCTCCTCTCTCCTCTTCCTCTCTCTTCCCCCCCCCCCCCCCCCCCTCTCCTGCCTTCCTGCTGCGGTTCCCGCTCCCCTCCCCTTTCTCTCCCCTCTCTTTCCTCCCCCCTCCGACTTTTTCCCATCATTTTTTTTTTTTTCTCTCCTTTCCCACGCTGTTTTCCCCCTTCCTATTCCCCCCGTTCCCACTCGTTTTCTGTCCCCTAGTCCTTCCCTTTCCTTTTCCCTCCCCTCCTCCCTCGTAGTCTTGTTTGCTCCGTGTCCCTTTTCCCCCTTTTTTTTCCCCCACGCCTTTCCGGCTGGGTTCCTGCTCCCCCCCTTCCTTTTCCCTTGCTCGGCTCCTTTTGGAGTCCTGTCTGTCCCTGGTCTCGTCCGTTACCCTCTGCCTCTCTTCTGTCGCCCCATCACCCCCCTCCCCCCTCCCTCTGGTTGCCGATTCCTTTGTCGCGCCTGTCTGGTTTTTCAATTTTCTTCAGTGTGCTTAACTTGACTTCTGTTGTTTGTACAAAAGATCGGAAGAGGGAAAGAAATTCGTACATCCATAGCATAACGTTGTACATTGTCCATATAATTTTTAGTTGGCTATTAAATCCTTCTAATTTAGAAAGGTGAAGCCTTACGATAGGGTATTTCTTGTTGGTTGACTGATACCGGTTTGAAAGGAAATTGATGTCGAAATAAAATGTATGAGATTTATTGTAATAATATTTGAAAGATAAAATGCAGTGTTGATGTGGAAAGGTTTGAAGATAAGTTATAGAGTTGATATAGGATTTCTACATATATTGTATGGGGAATAGAGGAGGGTTGCCCTATGGAGGTTGAGAGGGAAATAAGTGGGAAGTATGGAGTTGAGAATTGGAATGAAAAGAGAGAATTGGAATTATGTGTATTAGGAGGTAGAGGTAAGGAGCTATTGTGGGCTAAGTACGGACGTAAGGCCGCTCACATGATTCGTACAAAAGAAATCTTTGAATTAGTAATAGCTCTCTGAATAAAGTGCACTGCAGATTTGTGTAGCTAAAGGAGGGTCTGGAGGCTGGGACTGAGAAGGTGCAGCAAAGGAAGATTTAAACTTTCCAAGCGTTTTGCTGGATCCACTGAGAGCCTCACCTCGCCTCGCCCCACACTTACAATTGATGTATTTCGAGAAAAAGAGAGCCATCAATTTGCTTTCCTGTTTCTCTCTATTTTATATTCATTTATTCGACAAGAAAATCCATTATCATAATATCATCAAAGTTCAAAACACTTTTTGCACAGGGCCCTCGCTCTCGCTAAAGTTGCGTAGGTGCCTTTCTGTGCACGCCAAGTCTGTCTGCAGAGCAGAGCTGGTGGCGAGGCTGCTCGCATGACTCGTCCTCGAGTTCACCTCACCTGTCTGTCTGTCTCCAGTCCTTGCACGCCACTTCCTCCTCCTCTTGTTGACTCTGAGTGAGCATGCTACTTAAAAATCAATTTCACACGCTCACTTTCACCAGCCACTCGCAAATAATAACCTTTTCTCTTCTAATCACTCTAATATACAAATTTCCTCATCTTTCCACGAGACGCTCCTCTCTCATCGCTCCTCAACACTTTTTCAAATCATTTCTTACCTCAACTACAATGTTGGAACAATGGTTTCTTTTAAATGGTTGATGACAACATATTATAAGGGAATGTTATGAAATTATGACCTGTGAAAAAGTTTCCGAAGCTGTATCATAATATCTTCACGGGGATTTTCATCCTGAATGAATAATGCGAAATTAAGCTGTTTGACATATTCATTCAAGAGGGCCAAATAATTCACCTGTTTGGAAAGGTAATATTTCCTCTTTCATTGAAAAATACCGAAAAATATGTAAAGGGATTAGGAAGCCTGAATTACTGTAATACTATTCCTTTTGAATAGTTTTAGTGTTGACCTACATTGTGACCTAAATTGATGACACTTTTATTTATAAAGGTTTGAATGACTTTTGAAATTGATGATTTGTAAAATAGGGTCATTTGATATGAGAGTGAGAGTGCAATTACAAAAGTAGAGCAAATGCACACGATTTGACAGACAGTAAAATATGTCATTAGCTTTAGATTGGTATAGAAGCTTTGGAGGAGGCGGATAGGAGAAAGCTATGTTTGGGAACTGTGAAGTAAGGTGAAAAGCGTGACCTTTTTTCCAAATTCCGCGCGGATGGTTAATTTTTTTGGATTGTCAAAGGATTTATTTATTGTTCTTTATGTTTGGTATCCTTTTACCAAGCCATAAACTAAGGGTGTAGTATGAAGCCATAAAATACACATAGCTGTACATAATGCATGACTGTGTGTTTGCATGTAGGTAATAAAAAGAGGAATGATGAACATTGTAATGCAATATGCACTGCATTTCTTTCGACTTCATTCGTTTCTCTTTCTACGATTATTTATGTCTGCTGAGTCTGCTCAAGTAAATGTAATATTGTGCAATGTGTTGCTGACTCTTGTACAACAAGGAGCTGTAATTCTACACACTCTTTGGGTATCTATAGAGAAGCACATGAAGAAACATGCATAATATTATTCAGCTGCGCTCCTCCAAGCTGTGTACATTAAAAGTCGAGTTCTAAAGTAAAACAAGTCAATCAAACCCAGGAGCAGCAACAGCAATGGATATTGAAACGAGAAATCATCCATGAAACGGTTTTTCCGCAAAGCAATGCAATGTGATGCTCTATTATCTCGTACTGTAGGTGCTCTGCTGTAGTTACGCTCTTCACCAAAACAAAACTGCACTCACTGACTTCATGTCAAGAAAAGTTCAGCGACCGAAAGGAAACGTTTATAGCGTGTATTTGCTTTTTTTAAGTTTTTTGCCTTGTCTTCTCCTTTTTATGAGTTTCCGTATTTCGGTAGTTCCTAAACTTCGTCTTCACTTACATTTTTTATAGTAGCTTTATTGTGCATGTCCGTGTATATTCAAATGTCTAAACTAAACTGACTTTATTGGCAACACTACCTAGACAAGTATGTAAATCACATTTTTACCAACTCAATCATCTTCCGTGTATCCATCCGTCATTGGCCAACTAAATAGAATTATTTACAGTTCTATCAACTCCAAAACTTCAACTCACAAATACACTGTCAACCAATCCAAATTTAGGGCGATTTCCTTATTCGAATCAATTATTGGTCGAATACAATATTGAATTATCTCAATTGTAATGTTTACAATTTATTTCGAATGCCTCGTACAAAAAAGTTTGACTCCCAAAAACTCTCTTTTTGTACTATTAAAAGTAAATTAGGGATTATATTCCAATTTCAAGTTTCAAATTTATTGTCTTTACATTTCAGCATTCCCAAAAAAATGTCCGTCTCCCAATCCCAATGTTGACCGGCAATAAATATACAATTCAAACTATACATATATTAAAATATTTGATTGTATGAAGTTTGGAAAATTTCTGTTGCCAAATTGCTCAGTTATCTTAAAACAATTGCCAAAATGACAATTGCAAATTTAATTAGCGATTTGCGTTCATACAATTATATTTAACTTTCCTTTTTCCTGGTCCCTTTTTCCAATAGTGGATAATAGAATGACATAATGAGCGTGTATTACATTTAACTCTCTATGAGTGTGTACAAACAGTCCATACTAAAATTGCCTAGTCTGGAAAGCTATTTACACAAGGAGAAAATATTGATTTAAAAAGCTTAGGTACATTAGTACTGCACTGTTGAATAATTCCTGTTTTCCATTCGACCTTTTTGCCTTCGATCATTTTGCACTTTATTATTTTATGTGTAGGTGCTTACTGGGAGTTGTATCTCTTAGTGAGAAGTATCCGTGAGGGAATGGAGCTTGGACGGAATTAAATTGAATGTCTTTCGTGCTGTGTTCACTGCAGGAACAATAAAATAAAAAATAGACAGGAGCGAAGGATGTCTACATGCAACTGTGTAGAGGAGATGCATTTGGAGATGTGCTGGAGAGAAGTTACCTAACTCCGCTTTTTTATTCTCTTTGCTGGGTTTGGCGTTGTGTGTTGTGTGCCGTGGAGGAATGGGAGAAAAGGCAGACAGACATGAGGACCTGATAATATTTGCCCTGGCTGGACTGCTGGTGGATGGATGTAAAAAGAGTAATGCTATAAAGCTACAGTTGAGTAGTAACTTTGGTACTTTGATGTTTTACTGACGAAACGAGTCGAGTGGACAGACTGCCTACATCTGTTCTCCTACATAACACTATAAAGTAAATGGTTGACATTTTTCATCCTTTTAGTAGTTAAGTGCACACCTTAACGCAGACAGATGGAAATACACTCTACAATATGCAATTCAATGCATCAATCTAATCATATTTATGATGGTCAATGTTCTAGACAGATATAATATATTTACAAGAATTACCCTGGCCGAAGAGTGTTTCCTGTCTCACGTACAACAGTCCTTTCTTATTTTCCGTGTTATAATAAACTTGAGAAATACAATATTTCTACACAGTCGTAGTGGATATTGCAAAAAAGAAAAAAATGGGTCCTAAAAGGATTTTCTAGAAAAATTGAGTTTTTTCTACACATATACTACTACTATATCGGGTGTCCATATTTACGTTACATTAGGTACGAGTGTGATGTATTTTATATGGAAGTGGAGTCAGGTTGAGATAAAACGAGGAAATCAATTATATTTGTATATGGACTTGTAGATATAAAATGTGAGACGTATTAGTAGAGTTGCTCTGCGGGACTGTCATTTGGTAACAGTTTCTATATTATATGTAGCTTGGCCATCAATATTATCTCTATAGCTAAATAAATTTATGTTCCGCTTAGCTTTGTCTATTATACTGCAATTGGATTGGTATTGGAAAAGCCATTGGCAGACTGCACTCCTGGGTAACTAACAGAACCACAAAGAGATTACGTGGAGTGTGAGATATTTTGTGCTTTTTAGAGCGACGCGAATCAAAAGTGTTGTTGTGTTCTGTATTTGTATTGTCTGTGTTCCTGGGCAGGGCTCAACTTTTGGCGAGGTGAGTTTTTAGTTCCGTCTCGCATTATCTCCGGGTATTGTTGCCTTCCCTGGCAGAGTAGTGGGTCGTGGCGTGGGTCGGATCCTCGGTTTCTTCTCTTGGCTCCCAAATCGAGAGAGATTCTTTCTGTGCGAGCTGGTTGGCCGACTTCCCTCGCTTCGCCTCAACCTTCTTTCCTGGAAATGGAAACTTTGAAGGTGTTAAAGGATGTAAGACATAAGCCGGAGAAAGACGAGTGTATTTATCTATTGGAATGAACTCGGATGAAAGAAATGGAAGATAAGTTAATGCCAAACAACCAAAAGGATTCACTACTACGCCCCGTGCACCTCTATAGAGGACAAAGCCTCTGCATTAATATGTACTTAGCCTTAAATGGCTATAGGCATAGGAGACGGGCCGCAACCAGAACAGGAGGAGGTAATTTGCAATGTGCCCGCACCCAGTGACCCGCAAAACTGACTTTTTCCCCTTTTACGTTCTCTAATCCATGATGGCTTTCTTGACCACCTGACACATCCATTATTTTCCTTAGCTCCGTCTCCCAGTTATATGGTCACCTTATCTACTCAGTTCTTCTTCTTTCCGCTTTTCTTCCCACTGCTTCTATTATCTAATCAAATTGAAATATTATTCTCTTCTGTTTATTACGTTATGAGTCATTTGCAATAGGAACCTGTAGGTATTCCGCGGAGCATTAATGATTCATCACTGTCATTTATCATCTGCTTTCCATTTTTCAGTCTTTTAATTGTTTCTTTAGCTTTCAATGTGTTTTGAGAGGGGCGAGGGGAATTGCCCGTGTACAAATGTCCGCCCTTGCTAAATACTAACTGTGCCAGTTGAGAGGACCATTAGAGCATATGAGTCTCGAGTCAATTTGGCCATCATCACATCACCATAAAATGCTAACAGAGCATAACGGAGCCAGCCACTATGAAATAATATTCTGTGATACAGCGAAAGAGAGGAAACGCGTCCTACTTACTCTGCAGAGTGCGAATCGTATAATACACTTGTAATCGTACGTAAGGACAACCTTAGAGCCTTGGCACAGCTAGAACTCCTCACTAACATTCAATTCTGTGCATTCCGAAAGAGAAAACTTTTTCTCTCGTCAAAATGAAAGTTCGCCTCTTTTTCAGTCAAGCAGTTGAGTTGAGTGAGTCGAGTGAATTTCCTAATCGTTGGCCGGGGAGTTGTTAGTTGTTAAATTGTAACTCTCAGTTTTCTCTCCTCTGTCTGTCTGCCAACCCAAAACTTGTTCCAAGTCTCCCTGTCCGCCTGCTTTCCTATTATTTGACACTTTGGTCATCAAATGACATTTACTACAGACATTTATACTCACCAGATGCTTTCTCCATGCCCTTAACGCTAAAATCACCACTAATATGGCAAAACACTCCTTCACATAAGGAAAACCCTTTTTCTGCTCAGGAATAACAGACAAATTGCAATAAGTATATCAAAATAGAAGAACACATGAAATCTCTAACGATATACACACTGCCAGGGTTCAAAAAAGGCGGATTCAGAAATCATGCCTCAAAATAATCCACATAAAAGTAAATCCATAATTTTGAGCTTTCTTACTATATTTAATGTATTGTAAAAATAAAGAAACATGCTTCCTAAAGCATTTTACGCTTACTGTGCACACTTTAAAAAATGATTTGAAGAATTTGGGAATCTATTTCCTAATTCCGATTAGGGCATTAATTTAAACCCTGGCCTGGATTGCATTTTAAGGCATCCAAGTTTTCTGAAACATTAAAAATGCTTTAAGCACAAATAGGAAACATCAGTTTTGCCAATTTAGCTGTGGCCACACTTAGAGCACAATTACTGTCATGGTTTCGGTATTTCCCACTTCCCACCCCAATAGTTTGGACACCTGGGAAAGTTGGGAAATTCGGGAAAATTGCTAAAAAGCGGGAATAATGTCCAAACTCTGGGAAAGTTTGGGAAAGTTTATATTGTACACGTGGAATCTAAATTATGCCAGTGATAATTCGGTTTAAGATTCAAGATTCTTATATCTTAAGTATTAGAAAGGTAGCAATTAAAAATATTCATCACATATTAAATTGTGAATAAGGTAGGTTTGAATTCTCCTTGACATTGTGCAACGCTCTATAGGTAGTCTTTGCATGAATGACATAGATTTGGAGTTCTAGTGGGTTAATTAATATGCCTGGAAAAGTAATAAATAGATGATGAATGCACTGTCCATTATAGCAACAATTAACAAGTAGGAACAAATCATATAACAGTAGTACAAATCCTTGCAAAAAATTCCGTAAATTATATAAATGACAATTTTATGACATTACATTGAAATTTAAACATTTAAAATAGTTACGTAAGTAATTGGACGAACATTGATAAGCGAATTTTCAAAAATCCATCTGTACATATTTTGTGCTTCAGATAAATGGACAAATGTTGTAAGCCAAATATATCTTACATTTGTTTGTAGAATATCTTTACAATAACAATATTCAGTATGCATTTTGAAACAACAATAATTTTGCTTTTCGATGTTTCAAAACTGGTTTCATAACTTAATCTGTGGCGTACTTTAGTACTAATGTGTGTTTTCCTTGCTCTTTAACAACTTTCCCGGAACTTTCCCATATTTCCCAACTTTCCCACTTTTTATCACAAAAAGTGAACTAACCCACCCGGGAAAGTTGGGAATATTCCCAGTGTGGGATAATCCCACCCGAAACCTTGCTTACTGTACTTGATACACAGAACTGATAAGGTACCACTTTTATATTTATGAGCTATTAAGTGCACGCAGGAGAAAGGAGTTGAGATTGTTGTGCAATAACATTTTAGGATTTGGAGTATTTACTTTGCAAATGGAAATGTGCAACTTGAAGTCATTTCGGTATTCAGGAAGACATAAGTGAATGGTTAGTATTTGTAAGTTGGGCTCCGAGTATACTTTTCCTCAAGTGCGTAAACAGTATTGTGTGTTGTGCTGTTGCACACAGTGCCATTTAATATCACTAATGCAGTATTGTATTACTCTGGGAAAGTATAAACATTAAATTCCATTAGAGAGCGACTAGAGTGTTCCTTCATCCACCATGTTTATACATTCAGATTCTTTCCATGCAAAATGGCTTAATGTTCGACTATATTTTAGTACACCCGTATAATGTAGGCAAATGAATACAGAGAGATGAACAGCCTCCAGCACACGGACGCTATTACTCGCTTCACGAAATAAATTACATAAAACTAAGTAAACGCAGTTAACTAATGTTGACAATAATGCTTTTAGCTTTTACTCGTGTCTGTTCTACGGACATTTTGGATGAAATCGGTTAGAAAAAATTCATTTCCAAAATATGCGTTTTCTAACTTGGGGAATTGTTTTTTAGCATTATATTTCACAGTTTCGACAGGGATTTCCTCCGAATTCTTTTACTTTTCCATTTTAACCCTCAAAAAACTAGTACTTGGAACGCCTTTTCTTTTTTCAATTTTGATAGAATAAATTAGGCAAAAAATTTTGTCGTAAATAAATTGCAAATTTTCTCTTTAGTCCTGAAATTGCTAATGTGTTGAAATGTTCTTGTCATGTATAGCAAGGAAAGCCCAAGGTGATGTTCTACTAATATTTATTCTGACGGTAACTTTTCATTGTTTAACTATAGAAGGCTTATTTTAATTCACGAATTAACTTGTGTTCTTTGATTTGCATGCTTGTGAAGATTTATTGATCCTTTTTCTATCCTAAGGCGGGGATTAAAAGCCTTTACATTTAGAGGAATACATTTATCTCTGTTTGAAAGCTGTCCTATATTATGTTCTACTTGAGTTTTGAAATTAACGCTTACTAAGTAGTGCCCATAGGTATAAGTTTAGCTTCCTGTACTAGACTACCAGCATATGCTTTGTACGATTTGAATTTGCAGTGATGACTTCCTGAAATTGTCTTCTTTCGCCAACTGTTGAACGTTTTAGCTTTTAGGAAATGGAAAACAGTGTTGAAAATGAATCCTATAATTAGAATCTGTGAAGTCCTTGGGTACATACTTTTTGGAGTTGTATCATTTGAGTTGTAGTTGAAGTAGGATTGTGTAAAAGTGTAAATTCCTGTTATTTGGTGTTTGTAGCCAGAAATTGAATAATTGTAAATGGATATGTGTGTAATGAGTTCTAGGAATTGGGAAATGTATTTCATTGTTTACATAAAATAGATGTTATGATGAGATGTGACTTTTTGTGATTGGAATTGAGTGTGTGTGATGTTGTGAAGAAGAACTGGGATGAAATGAACCAGTTGGTTTGTGGAGTAGAGACTGGAGGAGAGGGTCACGTAGGAGATTTTTGTGTTGCGTTGGTGAGACAATGAGTTTTGTGGAAGTGGGACTGTAGCAGAGCTAAGAAAGCTGCTGAGCTGAGGAATGGAGAAATGTAGAAGACAGCAAACAAGTTTTGCAGGGACGAAGACAGGAAGCGATGGAGGAAAAGGAAACTGATGCCTGTGTTCGTGTGTCCGTATCCTCGGCAGCTAATGCAGAATCGTTGATAATGCTATTGCTATCCTGGGTGGAAGTCTGTGGACAGTCCAGACCAAGAAACCTCAGGAGGTTCCTGAGGAACTTTTTTTGAAGATACCTCAGCAGGTTCCTGAGGAACTTTTTTTTGAAGAAACCTTAGCAGGTTCCTGAGAAACTTTTTTTTGAAGAAACCTCAGCAGGTTCCTGAGAAACTTCCTGAGGTTCCTAGGAATCCCAGGAGGTTCCTGGGGAACTTCATGAGGTTCCTAGGAACTCCAGGAGGTTCCTGAGGAACTTTTCTTGAATGGAAAAAGTTCCTCAGTAACCTCCTGGGGTTCCCCACGTGACGGACATGTGACAGGGAAACCTCACGAGGTTCCTCAAGAACCCGCGGAGGTTCCTCCAAGGAACCTCACGAGGTTCCTCAGGAACCTCCTGAGGTTTCTTGGTCTGGACTGGTGGAGAGAGGAGCAGGGAAATAAATTCCTGGCTATACTTATCCGTCAGTCACCTGAATAGCTTTGAGCTGTGTGTTGTAGTTGGAGGAAAGGAAAGTACATGAGAGTATAAGATTTGTGTTTGTTGGGCGAGAGGCTCTGCCGTGGCAGCAACTGCTTTGGTAGTTGAGGATTGAATTGTGTGAAGAGTGTTTATACGTGAGGGAATGAATGCCTGGCAGCTAAAGCCAGACAAACAGACGTCAAAAATTTTATTTGACTTTTGTACACTTTCGTTGATCCACCTCCTCACTCCCTCCCGTTTATTTTGGCCAACTTTTCTCAGTTTACCAGTTTTTCTAGTTTTTCTCCAAGCTTGTCCCACTTACTCCTCTTCCGGTGAGCTTCTGCAAATTTTTATATTACGTTACAACTCCTCCACTCGCAGCTTACTTACAATCTCCTATTATACCCAAACCCGTCCGGGCAACGATACTACAACGCACAACGGACGCTATTACATAAACATTCTCCTCGCATCCACCACTACAGCTCCCAACCACCAACACGTTTGTTAGCCATTCATCTCTCCTACTCCAAACACAACCAGTCGAACAATAATACAACCTTACACTACTTTTCACTGCATAAGCCTTTTCAGCTTTACAATACTAAATTCTATACTTCTTCAAATCCTTTTGACATTACCCCAGTCACTGCCTTAAGGCTCCACTTCATTTGCTTCTCTTTCATGTCCTTTTAATATTGTATACACACAACTACCAATACTGCACGGTGCAACATAAATACTACACCAAATTATCTTCCCACAAACAGAAATTTAAATCCGCCCTTTTCTCAAATATGCCTAACAAGCTCTCATAATTAACAATGTGCTCAAGTAGTATTTTCTTTTGTAAAATTTTGTAAAATTTTGGTATTTATGCAACTAAATTTGGGTTTTAAAGTTTCCTATATGTTTGCATGTTTTGAAGCTGCATCAAAATTTCATTGCTGAAATGCTTATGGTAATGCATATTGTGTTTCAAAATTTTTACATAGTAATAATATAGGTTTCTCTGTGTGGAGCTTTTTACTGTCATGCAGCATTAGCTAGTATTTTCAAAGTTTTCGCCTTTTTGTAGTTCAGAATACCAATGAAGTCATTACACCTTTCTTTATTTGGGATACCCTGTATTCAAAATAGTAATTACGTCTAGACAGTTGCTCTTGTTATAAATATGGACACAGCATATTCTATGGTAGACTTGTGCATCGGAATATTAATAGTTATCTATGTTATCTATGAAGTTTGCATAATAAGGTAAACCTACTTTGTTCTTCGGTTCCCATTGAAAAACATGTACCAACATTGATAGACTGCCACTGCAACTTTTTAGTTTCATGTAATTTTGAGTTTGTCAGGAACTCAATTCAAGAAAATTTCCTGGAGCCTTTTAATTAAACAAAGAAATTGTTAATGGAAGCATGTTCAAAGAATTTATTTAGCCAGCTACATCTTTAACTAACTTTTAACAACTCTTTCTTTCTAATAGCGAGAAAACTACACAATAAGCCTTTCTCCAAAACAGGAGTTACCCAGATAAGGTACTACCATTAAAAAGCTATAGAAAACTCGAGTCTTCTTTTTATTTCGTTTTGATTCAAGAAGATTTATTCATGTTCATTAGCGTAAGTATAACCAGGACTCTTTTATCATTGTGCATAGAAAAGTTGAAGAGAAAAGTGACCGGGAAAATAAATAAACTGTTGATATAAATAAGTGCAGAAAAAGTTGGTAGTTAAATCTCCATAGATTTAATACGTTTTTTGAGTAGGTACAATAGTTTTGACTTTTTCTCGGAGTACACATTGGTAGGTTGTTAGTGTGCTATAGAATATGCAATTTTCCATTTAGCTTGTAGTGGCCTGAAAGTAGTAGACGGATATTTTAGAGACAGAACTGACAATCAAATCAGCGACGTTGTTTATCTATCAAAAGTGAAAGTGAAACTTTGGAGGGCTGGAGAAAGCCGAAGAAAACTCGCCAAGAAAGTTTCCCTCAGCCTCATTTCCACTTTCCACACTTTTTCATTTAGAGGAAGAAAAACATTGGAACAGGATGAGAACATAATGTGCTCGACAAGTGTATCTACCTTATTATGTGTCTCGCAGTTACTTTTCTATATCCCAACTACTTATAAAGTGCAGAAAGGTGAAAAGTGAGTTCCTGCGGAAGGTTAACAGAAAACCTCGAACATGTAACCCTTTGCGGTGGAATATCAACATGCTCTATATAATTTCATTAACTTTAACAAACTCCCAATTCAATATTTCTATCCCAAATAATTCTTTCTGCTTTCACTGTTTTCACAATTTACTTACTATTTACCCACTTCCCAAACCTGTAACACTTTTCACACTTTATGAACCCTTTGCTGCATCTCATGTAAATTTATATTCCCCATTTTAAGCCCTTCAATTTAGAAATGTGTAATAATCAATTCAATGTGTCTGTCTAAAATGCGTACGTAGCGCTGTGTGTAAAAATGCTTGTGAACTGACAAGCTGCTCTTCTTCTTGAGTGATAGAGCGTGACTATCGTTTCAATCTTTATTAGTCCATTTTTCCATATCGAAGCGATAAATCGTATTCAATTTCTTTCAGCTTTCACTTAGACTAATTAAACGTATATCAAAGTACAGTGTATATTTTCGTAATAGTCAATGCACCATCAATTTAGTTTGTCTCAAATAGTAGGTTTTAGTGGTAGATATCTAGACTGGTGATGAAAATGTACCTTGTTTGCTTTCTTCAGATATGCAACACGTACAAAAATCTGTAGGCATAGAATGTAGTGCAATGTATGTCCTTAAAAGGTTTATTTCTTTACTGAACTGTATATACGCTATAACAGTTGACTACTCAGGATATGCTTTATTCAGAACTATTGGTTTTTCGTTAACTTATAAGTACTAGGTAAATGCGTAGTAAAGTAAAAGAAAGGAAATATGGATAGAAATAGCTTACATTAAAAGTTGGTCCTTCGCCTCGGTTTTCTTTATAATCTGGATATTGGGTAAGCAATTGTGATTCCTCTTTTGTCTCACTAATTTTATCGCTGGCAGCGTATTTCATGCCAAGATAAGCATCTTCAAGCACTACTTATTTTATATTGCATAAACTTTGAACATCAAATGGCAGCATGACTATAATTTCAATTTTTCAATTGCTTCTCCAGTAAGCAATCGTCAACAAGTATACTTGGGGTCTGATAAATCAGCTTCGTAATAAAAAGTAGTACTTATTTAAAGCATTGAATGGAATTCAATTGTAATTCTCTTGATATTACGCTACCAGTACAATTGCATGTAACAGAAAAGTAACCCTTCTTGCTTTAGTTCAGATTTCCTCCGGATTAGTTCTAATAGCTGAAAAGAGCAGCAGACACTGCTTTGTATATTAGAAACAGATATTCGGCTTCGTCAGTCTAATTCGCTCATAGCTTGGGTGGAGGTTTAACTGCAGAATTATTGGCAGTTAAAAACACATTCGATTTAATGGGGATATAAGATATGGGAATACTTTAGAGCGGCAGATGCACGACGTACTCCACTTTTAAATTTGCAAATAATGTGTCTTATTTCATGGGATCGAATGCCATGCAAAGTTATTTCCTTTTAATAATGTTTTCTTTCAACTTAGTCACATTATATTGAATTGCAAGCTGCAATTACAATTTGGTAGTTATTATTTAATAGTGTTTGAATGGCATTTTAGAGTTAGGAGTGGAACGGCAGCGTGGTGACTCTCTTTTAGTGGCCTTAAAATTCTGCAATGTATGTGAGATAATTGGGAGAGTGATTTACTTGGAAATTGATTAGAGTAAAATGATATTGGCGTAGAAAGAGTAACAAGCTTTAGTAATTACTTGGATAGACTAAGGTGATTGGTATGCTGTGGATAAGCGGTTTTCTCTTTGAAAGACAAAGTGCAATCAATTATATAAATAGAAACACATTCAGTTTGGATAAATCGAGTGTGGAGATAATAATACTCATCGGTTTTCGTATTTGGAAGTTGGGTTGCATTATTTGTTAGTTTTCCGTTCGTCCCTGCCGACGACAAACTTTCCGTTGCACGTAGTTCAGACTTTTCGGAATTATTTGCAATAATTGAAAGGTAAGCTACAACAAATAGATATAACTGCAGTATCTACAGAGGATAACTGAAGTAGATACTCTGTGCAGTAAAAGTGGAAACTAGGTCGATGAATTCCGGTCAATATAAACACGCAGATATTCCTCAAACATGAAATGACACACACACTGGCATTATTATAAATTTCCCCTCCAACTTTCTCCGTGCACTTTCCAATTTCTATCTCCAATCGGTAATTAATATTTCGGTGGTGACGTTCACGTCAGTCTTAGTGGGATTGAAGGTTCTTGAGTTGTAATTAAATGTGAAAACACACAAGGAACATGAACTACGGAAAATAACTAAACGAATAATTTAAATGAATTAACGATAAGCAAATGAAGGGATAAAACTATTCTAAATGCATAGATATTGTTTCTATTGTAATTGGGGCAAAATGTTGAAAGTTGACTACAATTCCTCTCACGGAACCAATCTCTGCGTCTCACTGCACAAAAAGTTTCCTTGCTCCTTGCGAAAAAGTAATTCCACTGGTAACTACTGATTACATGTCAGCTAATTAAATTTCGCATGTAAATTTTTGGTTTGTAAGAAAAATGGGAAGCACTAACCGTACCAAGTACGTCCATTGCAATTTTTCAGTTGCTATTACCGAGGTGACCTTTGATATCATCTAAGTAACTCACATCCTCGACTGTAGTGCACAGTAAATCTCTCACAATTTACCCCGTGAGTGAACTTTCCCTGAGTAGCACCAAAAGTGAAGATGTTGGCAGGGCGAGAAAACTGTTTTTATTGCGAATTGATTTCAAGTGACTGGGAAAGTGTGATCGGAGAAACAATTATAATAATTGGAGCAGTTTGAGTTGTGGATGAGAATGGGGTAGTGTGCACAATATTAGAAGGAGCACTTTAATTGAAGGAGAAGGCTGTACATGGCGTGACAGATCAGACAGAGCTGGGAAATGATCTGTCTTCTGGAGGATAGTTTTACTGTGCGAGTCTCATCGTCCGATCCGAATCACAGATACCCTCGCATCAACAATACTGAAACCCGAATGAATGGGAAAGAGAGGAGCATAGCAATAGGAGAACAAGGCCGACAGAGCAGTACAATGGCATTCTCGCGAGTCAAGAAGGAAACTGAGCAACGGACTCTTCCCTCGAGCCAGTCTCCCGTGCCACGGCTCCCTTTATGAACAGTATCATCCAACTCTTCCGCTATCTCCTTTCTTCCACTCCTCACTAACTTAAATCTCTCTGCCCAGGTTAACATCGAACTACTCCCAGCTATACATCAGTTTTAATCCAATAATATTCAACTTCTAATCCAATCCGTCCATCTATCTCCAAATCTCGGTTTCTTGGATTATCTCATAACCGTGTGCACCTTTTCCACCAGTCAACCAAATCTTTCCATCTCATATTACTTCCGCACCCTCTCAAGTTATTCTTCAAGTGGTGCTCATTATACAGAAATCAATTAAAAATAATTACTAAGAAATATACTATTTGTACAAACATAGACAAAAAATGCAAAAAATAGGTTGAATTTTGGAAAGAATTTCGCAAGAGCAGAAAATTCGAGAAAGAAGTAATTAGAAATGTGTGTTGTTTTAGAACTTGAGGTACATAGCACTGCTTGGGATGCTTTGAGTCGTGTATTTGCACATTGGGCTGTGGAGGAGAAGAACTAGTGCGTGGCCGGAGTCCCGGAGAGAGAGAGAGAAGAAACCGGAGCGACGGAGGACAGAGTGAAAAGACAAAGAGAGATTGTTGTGGTGAGGTTCGCCGGGCTGTTGTGTTTGGCTGGGGATGCCGTTAGACTCTGTCAGCATTTCTTCGGACCGTCAAAATTTTTTCGTCGGATTGCTCTCAGTTGCAAGTTTGGAAGGAGTCGTCTGTGTCGCAAGGAGTTTGCAAACTGGTATTATTGTAGCACTGGCTTGGCTTACTGGGTTTCTGTATTGTGGAGGAACTTTGCGTTGCGCGGGCGGACCTGCCTTCGCCTCCGTCTGCTTTCAGCCGCGGATTTCCTCTAGAACTGCACTGTCTGTCTCCTTCTCCGCCCGAACTTCGGAGTTCTGTTCCTTCCTTCCTGCCGTGGCTCCGTGTCTTGCACTCTCACAACTTCCAAGGAAACTCTCACTCTTGTCTTTCTTGTCTGCTTGTTCTGCGTGGAGCAGAACCAGAAGGTTCTTCTCAGGCGAACCAAACTCAGTCCTCTATTTATTCTAATGTCGCCTGGACTTCGGTGAACAGGCACGCCAACAAGACAGACAGTCAGCGACAGTACTTCTACTCAAGTCTACTTCAACTAACTCAAATATTCTTTTCCATTCTGCTCTTTCGCTATTTCTTAACAACGCACACTGTTCTAGTACAGGGTTGGTCCTACAAAACGCTCCGCAGGATAAACAAACTAAAGTCTGCGACAATATAAAAAGTAGTACTAATACAAACTTAATTCAGCGGGGAAAATTTGCAGCTCATTATTTACATTGTCGCAAACTTTGTTTGTTTGTCTATGGAGCGTTACTTACGGCCATCCCTGTATGAATGCACCCACTACCAGCAAAAGTACATTATAGTCCACTATCCCATTAAATAAAACCAGCCACATAAAATATAAAACACAGTTTTTGTCAACTCTTATGTTAGTTACTCCGTGGGCCTCAACCTCAACGGTTTTCTTTACTACTCCTTTCCCAATACAGAATATGGCTCTTACGCATTTCCATTCCATTCCAAACAAATACTATAAAAATCTCCGCAGATGAAAAATCCATTTGACCTTTACTTCCCATTTTTTCCACTTTCCACCAAAGATTTCCCATTTCACCCACAGCCGCGTCGCTTACGATTCCCTGTCCTCTCACAGACCTCACTGTATAGTTACTTTACTAAAATGTTTCACTTTCTGTCATGAAATAACAAAGCTAAATAAATTCAAACTTTACGTAAAGAATACTGGGGACTAATACATTTCATGTAGATACTTATTTTAATGAAATGTATTATGCAGCAATATTATACAAACCTGAAATAATGAATTCTTTTCACGTCTATGCCCCTTGTGTATACACTTTGTCATATCAAAGCCTACGCTCACAGTCTACCGTAGTACAATAAATACCTTCTACGTAAAATGTGTACTCACTTATTACTTGGAATCAGGTAATACGTATTCCTATTTGTGTACCAACTGAATACCTTCGTTGTTGTATTCAAAATTTTCCGTCTAGTTCCTTATGATGAACTGCAAATTCTCTGGCATAAAGTACACTTTGTACTCTTCTGTAATTCATGTAACTCCAACCAAAAATGTTAAGAATTAAATTACAAACATTTTCATGACACAATAACAATCAAAATATTAGGTTACCCTCAACACACATATTTAAAAATACTCATTCATCTAATTATTTATTTCCAAAAAATTATCATTACCGCTTTTATTAAATTAATCATTTTCAAAATTTTAAAATCGTACATCGCGAAGTTTTTTACTTTGAAAAACTCAATTAACCGTACGTACACATTTTTATGAAGCAGAAACGTATTACGTGCACCGAGTTGCGGCTTTACACTTTTTTCAATTTTACTCGTACCGTGTGAAGTTTATTTTTCTTGAATGTCAGTAGGCAAACTAACAATAAGTTACACAATATTTAGTCTATTTTTAACGCTTCTTATGCAAGGTAACAGAAAAGGAATAGGAAGCGCTAATAAAGTTATTACAGTATGTACCTAGAGAGAAAAAGCTAAGGAATTCAACAGGATGTAGTTGCACACCGTATGCATTCATGTTGTAAAAATAGGTTACGCCTATTCAAAATTTCAGCACTTAGCATCATTGGAAAATGTTGAATAGAATGGCAAAAATGGAAACTATGCGTCCTGAAAGATATTCGGTTTTTTAAACTTTCTGCGAATCTTGTCCTAAGCTTTGCATTTTCCAAAGAGACTATGGATCATATTATACTGAAAGGGTGTATGATAATTATAGTCCTGTCTGATGTCAATTATTACAGAAGTATAATATGCATTAGTAGGATACTGAATTTAAAATATTATTGGTGCACAAGACGGGGTAAGTTGAGTGAGACTTGCTTTGCGTTTCTCGTCTGTACTATTGCTCTAAACCGCAAACTGTCTGGCTAACACCTAAGCTTTGCATGATTCCATTTTCTATAGGGATTAGTATTTGTCGGTATGGTGTCTGTACAACTATGAAGACGACCTATTTTCACATTTGCAACGGAGCCTGCATTGCTACCACCTTTATAAAATTAGAATTGTAATATAAATACTTAAATTAATTATAAAATTATTGTGTTTCGTCATGATTAACTCAGTTGCTAATTCAGTATCATGTTTCCCTGCTATTTAAAATTACAGCTATTATGATGATTTGGGCATTTTCTAGAGACTTTCTATTGTATTGCTCTGACTATAGCCATTAGAAAAGTACTTGGAGAATTAAAAATGAGGAGCATGTATTTCCATACAAAGTGGAACGCTTGGTTCTTCAGATGTACAATTAAAGATCTCTTTTCAGGTGTGCCTCACAAACGTTTCTTCCATAATTGAATTTGGAGGCTTTTGCTAGGTACAGGGTTGGTAGTTTGTTCGGTATCTGCCTTTTGTAAGTGGAAACCATTTATTTTATAGGTCCTTGTAGACTTGAAAGCGCAGTAAACTTGTATGTGTAATATGCATGCAGAATCAGGAAGGTGGATATTACAGAGACATGCATTAGGTACGTTGATTGTATATGAGTGCGTATTCCAGAATTTTAATTATAAATACAAAACAGATAGGTGGCCGTAATGGGAGTTGGAAATGAAACTTTGTCTCTCCGTGAGGAGGGAGATGAGTCCGAAAGAAAATTCATTCTAGGAAAAAGACAAAGCACAGCCGGTCATGCATATTGAATGAAATGGGACACTCAGTACAAGAGTTATCGAAATAAATTGACTTTGCCTGTTGTCCTCTCTTTCATTTCCCCAGTCAAAGATACTCTCCAACTATATATTTGACAGTCTCCAATTTTACTCGTCGACAAGCAAACTGTAAACTTGTCTTAGCTGCTCATATCACGCTTATAAATATATAAATTGACCCGTTCATGTCTCTCCGCTTTTATTTCTAAGTAAATAGATATTCATGATGACGAAAATGATGTTTACGCCCGAGACATGTGTAATTCTTCCTTTGCTAATGTACTCGTAAATAAATGAATGCCAATTTATCTAATTTGCTAAATGTATCGATATTTCCAACAGTTCATGCAAACCTGTTTGAGTTTCTATGCACACTATTTTGTCCTATAGTCTATAAGTGGATGGAAGTATTTAATTATTTAAAATACCATAGGTATCTAAAGTCAATATACTTTATTTAAACTGTAATTCCTCTGTATTCCCCAACTTGTTTGATTTATTACTTGTTCTTCTAAATTTCTCAACCTATATTTTATAACGATGTATTTTAGAATTGGATTTGACGGGATATGGAAATTGAGTTAGAAACACGAGTGACCTTTTTGATTCTTCACAACAAACTGTAACTATAATTTTGTTGCCGTTAAATCCGCAGTCCAAGAGCATAACTTATGAATATTTAGAGACTTAAGTATTAATTATTCAATTGAATAATAAATTTGGAGTAAGGGATATCCAGCGCTGTGGAGTTAAAATGAGCATCCGTGATATACACTTATTTGTTATTCCAAGAACTGGTTCGGATTCGGTTTTGTTGGATGTGGATGGTGTTGTTGTAGTGAGTGAGTGAGCAAAGGGAATTAAATCACTTAAGTTGCAAGACAGCACAACTCATCACATTACATTTCCTAATTAAAATGTTGAAAGCGAAAGTCAAGGAGGGAGAAAGTGAGAAGAAAGCAGCTTCTCCGTTAGAGAGAGTCTCTTCCCACTTTCACCAGATATAAGTATGTTGCTCTGGATAATTTATTATCCAATTCTCACTATAGCCTATTCACTGCATACTAATACCAGTCTTTCCATGCTAATCGCATATTACCTAGTAATCATTTTTATGGCTTTCGCAATCCCTAACTTTAGTATTTGCACTTGGACAAAAATATTCTTATTCATTTAGTGATTATAAAATGTTGATAGTGGAAAAGATTTCCAAGTGACGTAATTAATGGTCGTCTTATTCAGAATGCGATGATAAATCCCAATAGGTATAAATATTATTTACTCTGCATATTTTTCACAAAAGGTGCGGATCCAGAAAAATACAGATATAATGGAAATGTAAGGGAGGCTTGATTCGGAAAATTTCATTTTCTCCCTTGCTCACTCTCGTGTAATTGAATTTAGGCTATATAAGTATGGGATTTGCCTTTATTAACGCTGACTTCGTTAATAATGGGTATAATAACTTACAAATTTGATTCCAAATGCCAAAGTGAAGGAGAATGTTCTGGAAATGGGGTTAACCCATTAAACTTGCTATATTAAGCCTACGGCTTCATAAGTTATGCCTAACAATATCCATCTACTAAATAGCAATTGTGTGTACTGCAGTCCAAACTTTGTTAACTTTATTTGGCAGATCTTGCTCATCCACACTAATTGGGTTTCACATGCCTCTTGCAATTCAGATTTCGTGCGACACATCGTTTTCCAATTATCCACATTATTAAAGTGACTTGCCTAGTAATTAGTTATTGATAATTCAAGTAGCATGGAATGATAAATCTAAATTAAGCATCTACTTTTCACTATTTACATAATCCCTCCGACTCCCTAAATTTCAATCAACAATCCATATAGGAAGCTTCTCTAATCTCAAATTATACACTAGTACCATCATCATACTAAAATGTTATATTCGAATAAGCCATCTGTCTGTGGTAACGAATTTCAAATTGTGTAGCTACTATCATGACAACTTTCTGCTTATAATACGATTCTCACTCAGATGGATCCTTATTGACTACTATTATAGGTATAGAAAACTAAATACCATTTATGCTGTTAAACGAAAGCAAAAAATTACAGTAAAGTAATAATATTACTCACATGTGCTTCATTTATAGTATGTAGTACCATAAATACCAAAGAATGTAAAGAATAGAAAATATAAAAGCAGTTTAAAGTTTTCCTTTCAAACTTCTTTATTTACTCTACTTTTATCTAGCTCCTTAGAGAGGTAAATTCTCATTTGGAGCTGAGAAGGAAACATAGCCTACTTTCACTATCGACTGGTTTTTGCGTGTTTATGTTGTAATAGATATTTTTATCCACTTTACAGTCAGTTGACTAGAAAACATTGTATTACTATTGCGATTGTCTGTTTGATTGTTGTTTGGTTGGCAAAGTAAGTTGGTACATCTGAACTAAATGGTAGAACTAAATGGCATAAGGTTGAGACTAGCATTGTAATGGTTTATATTTGTGCTGTTGAAGGGAGAGCCTACCTTTCATGTATAGAATGTAACTGGAGATTGTTTGCAATCGCGTGTCTCGACTATTTTATGCTTGCGCTTTAAAAATGTGTGTAGAGTGTAGGAAGCCAACGGCCTGTCATTTGGAAAGCGATGCACTAATACATTTGGCATTCGCATTTGTTATTATCATTTTGAACAAAGAGTAGAGAAATTGTAACCATTTGTACGTATTAGTAGGAAGAGAAAGGGAAAAGTATATATTAGCTTCTTTTAAGTATGAATGTATATGTCATAGTCAAGTCGCATTAAAGAACGCGTGTGCTTAGGGCAAAATGTATGGCTATGCTTATTGTTTGCCAAGGAAAGGCTTAGGCGATATGATGATATGTACATGTGCCATACAGTAATTCCATTCCATCAGTTCCATGAGAACTTTCTCCAGAGAAAATAAATAATGCCATTGTTCGGCACATTGTAAGGAGGACGGACGACTGGTTGCCTGAATAGAATGACCTACATAATAATAAATATCTGGAGAAGTAGTTCTGCACATTCCATTCATATTGGATATATTACATCCGCATAGTACACAAATGCAATGCAATCACATAAAGATCAGAATTTCCAAAACCGTTCCACAATAGAAGCTAGTAAATATACTTGTAACGTGGAAACAGTCAATCTGTCAGTCACAAGAGATTACACTACAAAAGAAACTCCATGTACTCTTCCACAGTAGTCGAGTTTCTCGTTTCAACCGCAAATGTGGAATTATCTCCATTTTAACATAATGGAAACGCACTGCAATGCACGTCGAGAAGAATAAATCGTTACCACACCTGTTTGGTCGTAAATTTTACTCATTTGTTCAACAAACGTACCAATTGGTGCTATTTCTTTCTCATTTGCTCAAGAAACACGTGCAGACTCACATTTCTGTCTTCCATCAAACGATTATTCTCCTTTCTGCTTGTGTCTTCTACAATATTTCCATAATTTCGGTCAATAGGCCGTTGTTTGCACAACGGAGCTACCATCTCTTCTGCAATTACAGATACACATTTAGGTACATTATTTACTCGACTCTATTTTACACTGTATCCTGCAAATGGCTTTCACAGGATACTGTAAGCTAGATGAACAGACATAAACTCAGTTAAAACCAAGTGGATCCAAAATGCATAAATAAATAACTCTGTGCATTATAGTATTTGCTTAATGGAAGAACATTGTTAGACCACCTGCCATGTCATTTCCCATATCTGTGCAAACCAGACGCAGACATTCTAAATCCTAACGCAACTACAATGGAGAATCATCACATAAAATATTTCCAGAATTATTTGCCTACATAAACAATAATATATTATCATTTACTTCACTCCTGCTACCAAGAACAAACTAAAGTAAACAGTCAAGCAGTAAAACACAATCGTGTCATAACGCCTCACTATATAATCCCAAATGCTCTTTAAATATCTCTATTTCAGACTACTGCTCTTCACTAGGCCGATCTACATTCTCAAACTTCTTATACGCTCGCACTTTGCAACCATATTATTCGGGTATTTTTCAGTTACAACAAAATGCGTAAGAAATAGAAATATATAGACTTACACGTTTGTAATAATAAATAAATAATAACTGTTGTCGTCTAATGCACAAAACACAAGGTTTAGTGATAGAGCAGAATTTGAATCACGAATGCATACATATTTATCAATGTTTATATAAAAGTTCACAGTATCATGTATTTGGCTCACGTTTTTATACCAGTCTCCGATATTGGAATGCATGGGTATTCCTACGTATATTATGCGTGCGATATTATAGACATTTAGAGTAAGTAGGTGCTAAGATGCCAACGAGTTCAATTTAACGTAGAAAGAGCAAGTCCCGCCTACTTTCTTTCACTTACTCACAAGAGATTCCCAAGCTCACCTGGCCTGGCTCTATTTTGCATTCGAATCAATTCGCTTTCATCATAGAATGAGGAAAGAGCTCGTTTCAGATGTGGCTACCTACATAATATGGATCTATAGTCAAACACTCTCCCTACTCACCACTTTTCGTCAGAGAGCTATATAAACTTACTCTACTCACATTAGACGTTTTCCCAGCCAATCAATAATTTAAACTCCAAAGTCAAAGATTTCCTATTTCCCTTTTATTTCCCACACAAACTCTCTCAAGGAAACCAAGAATAAAAAACCAATTTCCATTTCCTTCAATGTAATTAACGTTTCACAAATATTAGTTTACCTTTATGAAAGGAACAAAGGAATTAAAGGCAGTACAAACAAAGGGCTCATATTTCGATTATTACTATTTTCAATTATATTCGTAGTATTTAAAATCCTCTCCAATTGCCTGTGGGGTAGGGATATGAACATAAATAGAAACTGGTACTCTGTTTACAACCGCCATAGAGTTCTATATTACATAAGTAACAAATATTGGTATACGGGCTTTATAATCGATTGAAAAATACTTAAATACAATGTGAAATATAAATATATTGGATGGAATGCTCTCAGTAGATCGAGGATAATCTTATTATCTCGTTGGATTAAGGACGTCAGAAAATGATCTCCTTTCTAACAGGTAGGCGTCTCAAGGGGGTGAAATTGATCTGTTTGGTGACATGTGTTCTAATAGGTTTAGTCCCACAAAGATGTATTATTAAAGTGAATAATCTTCGCTCTTTCTTACAGTTGCAATATACCGTATTTATCGAAATAGTGTTCCGGTACTTTATTCAGTGGTGGAAAGCTACTGTATGCTTTCGGTTAGTCAGGTAGTTAGTTAGTGAGTATTCGTATATCTCACGAGAGCATTGAAATTTTTTAATTATTGTTTAAAATTGTGGTAAGTTTAACTCAATAGTCAAAATTGCTCTTGACGCAGCTAGTTTTCTTAATTCACTTGTACAAATGTTTTTCGACATTCGGATAAGTCAGTTTTTTATCAGTCATTATATTAGCACCGAGCTTTAATCTACTAGTAAGGTGTGGACCATTATCTCTTCGTCTTATTAGTTTATCTCATTTATTAGACACTTCACCATATGCATACAGTAAATGCAGAAGCAAAGGTGGAAGATTATTTCGAGGGTAATGATTCTTAGCTTCAAAGGCCCAAAATTTGGCACATTATCGAAATAATACTCCATGTGGGATCAATTCGATAAATAAGGGTAAATATATGAACAAGTCATGATGCTTATAACGGTATAACCGATTGAATAAGCTTCGGTACAATCGGAACAGGTCACGACAGCTACAATTATAAAAACCATGTGTGTATATGAAATACACGGCAGATTAAATTGTGCAATGATCTTCTATTCTGATTTTTAAGGGAATGGAAAGACTGGCCAAACTAATAAAAGAGGAACAAGCTCGTCAGAAGAAATAAATCCTGGGATTAAGCTATGTGGACTCCAAATCTATGGACTTCCATTTCCAGTAATAATATCAACACTGGCTAACTACTACTCTCAATATCAAGCTATATGTAGTTTCTTATTGTATAGCTGAATAATTAATGAACAAAAATAAATAAAGTAAAGTATAAATTCGTCGAAATCGAATAATACGCAACATTTATTTTTTACTCACAACATTTACAAACACCTAAAAATAATTACGTCTAAAGATATGCATACCAGAAATGACGGAAAATTCAACTGACTAAATTTATCAACAATTGGAAACGTTTCAATAATATTATTATAGTTCAGCAACAGACATAATTAGAACCATCAAATATTTATACAATTTTATATAGTTACTAATCTATTTGCGCTACAACTCAGTGACGGAATATAGTTCACTAAAACCTTTTTTATTGCAAAATTCAAAATTTCAAATGTATTTATAAATGTAAAGCAGATGTAATCAAACAAAAAGATTAAAATATAAATTATTCAACGATTGACCCAACTTCCATACCTCTCAGGTGGCCTTATGTGTCTTCCAAACCGATTTAGGTAATAGGGCGAATTCGGAAGCATAGGTGCGGCTTGCAACCGTTCACCAATTAAAGGTACTGCTTGCCTATAATGAATGTTACCTTCCGTTAGAGTTCCATGTTGAGCGCCACCACAGATCAAAAGTCCACAATGAGGGCAATTAAAATCTTGTGTTGGAAATCTGAATACCAACAAAGTAGAATATCAAAAGTGCCCATAATCACCGATACTACATATTATACATTACATAAGGCATATGAAATTATAAGTAATGAGAAAATCTGGTCATGCACCCTAGTTTCAGTTTGCCTACCTTTCTCCTAAGTATCAGTGGTTTTAAAATAACTTAACTCAAAAGATATTTTCTCTACTATTTGTTGAAAGAAGAAAAATGTTTTTAATTATTTTAATTCTGATTTAAATGTGTCGGCCAATGACATGTTAGGTATTGAGAATAAAAGTGCTTTTCTCTTCAGCTAAAGAAAATGAAATTTTGAGACAATGGGAAAGTAAGACTGGATTCATTTTGCTTTGCCATTTTAAAGGTACTTTTTAAAATATACTAACTCAGCAAAGAAATTGCTAACTTTGAACAGAAGACAAATTGAATACAGTTTATTAAGATACAAGCAGCAAAGCGGTCCAATGTGTTGCTCAGGGAATCGTTCACAAAGAGCGTAGCGATGGATATTGCACTGGAAAAGAGGAAATCCTTTTATTCATATACTACATTACTAGTACATATAGGGTGTTTGCCAATTCATCAGAGTTAAACCGTTATCACAAACCACCAAACAGCCAATGCTCTAATTCGTACCGGCATGTAACTGTATTTATCCATGTGCTGAATCAAATGCACGAAATTCACGGCAAAGGCACAAAATGCATAACAATAGATTATGTATACCAAGCTTTATCATGCAGGTCATGAAGAAATTTTTTAAAGCAATGCTTTTTGCATCTTTGCTTATTATGCTTCGATTTAAGCATAATTAATTGCATTACACATTGAAATTCTATAAGGAATGTGTGCTTTGTCGTGCGTTTAACGATTTAATCAATATTGATAAACACCCCATACTTGATTATTACCACATGAACAATATTTTAATGTACTTACTACAGTTTTATTTAACATTGACATTTAGTTACTTACCAATACCAAAAAAGAATTCCAGATCGACTTAAATACTGTTGAAACAGCATACCTTCATTTCCCTCTACATCCATTTTGATATTCTGAAAAGGAAGTCAAAAATAAAATTACCGAATTTATGGAAACTTCAAAATAATTGAAAAGTCTTCAAAAATGTCAGTATTTGAAGTGGAACCTAATTGTACTTTTTGTTGTAGCTTGTAGTTACCTATTTATAAACAAGCGAGGTATGACCTGTTGGCTTCCACTGCCTTTACTCCAGGTACCGAAAATGACACCGCGAAAAACAACATGAGGAATTGAACTTACTCAGCTTTCATGTAGTATTGCATTGATGATAATCCACAAACGGTATTTTAGTTGATCTGTAACAAACAACTAACAATATTAAAGTGACCGCTTTTCTGCACGTAATAATTGTAGAATTTGTTTGTCTTTTTTCTATCTAACTCTTGTATACTTTTTCCAATAAACTTAGTCCCAAAGAACCCCGAACACTTATTAACACAGCTAAATCAATTCGTCACAAAAATGTAATAAAATTATATGGTGTATATCAATTGTGTACAGATCCGAGTATCCTAACACAGAATACTTCCAAAAAAGACAAACTAATTGATTTGCATGGTACAATCCTACAGTGCTTTGATTCATTCTGTCTTCCATTCTCAATATTACGTTTAGTGATGTTTTGTAATAAAATATCAACTTATTTCTTTATTGCGCGTATGTATTCTACTTCTGCACTCACATTTCACATCATCATTCATACCTGACGCTCTTGTAACCTGACCTAATCAGTCATCGCCAACACTTCCATCGCTTCATCACTTATTTAGCCTAGTCAGCTAATAATATTTTATTGCTTTCCTCGGATCTGGTTTGGCTACACTCCAATAGGTCTTTCTTCCTGTACTGTTCTGCTCTGTATCTGTTATGACAAAAGTTTGACCATAATAACTCGTATCGTATATCTGACTAGGCATATATCTGACTTTTTAGGTACTGGTTCCAACGTGTCATTGAATAAATATAATTACTAATTGTAACAATACGAAACAAAAGCTCAATGGTATCCTGAACTGTTGGATGTTGGAAATGTTATAGTTTTGTTAAAAAATAAAATACGAAAAAAGGCTTTTACGTATACACGAATGTTTTCGGTAGGGGATGACAATATCCGATATTATAAGGTAAATTGATGAAATGTAGGCAGCAATCTGCAATCGTGAAATGAGGTCTGCATTTCTAATGTCTGCATTGCTTAAATGATTTTTTGTAACCCCGAAGCCCGAACCCTTCAGTGTTTAGACTAGAAATAAGGCCAACTGAGTCACTGCGTAATACGATATGATATTTAGTGCCGGCTGAACTTCAATAGTATGTGCACAATGTACATGTTGCAATAATAGCTGACTTTATGCTTGGAAACTTATTGGAACGCATTTTTTGGGATATCAAATTACAGAGGAGAGCGTGAGAGTTCTCGGAAAGGCAAAACAAGTAAGTAGAATGAAAATTAACAACTCGTTGGGAGGTCTTATTAAATATTGGGAAATAAAACTGATTTTTCAAAAGTTTTTGATACATTATTATATTATTAATATCAAATGAGAATTAGTCAGATACTTGTAACTGTAACTTGTAATATAGAATGAAATACGCGCCAGGAATCTCCATTGAATGCGGGGCATCTTCTTTGGAAATTGAGACTGGATGTTGTACTACTGCGAAAGCTTCCTTCAGGAGTCCTGCATCCAATCCCAAGAAGACTCTCTCCTCCGCCGAAAAGGTACGTTTCTGTAACCTGCGAGTTGCTTAAGAAATTCCCCGCTTAATATACAATGTGAATGAGTCTCCACACGAGAAAGTCTGTCGTATACTTTTATACTTTTACATTTTAAGCAATTAAGAATTTAAGATACTAATTAATAATTAAATTGACTAATCCAAGTGGTCCAAGAGTTAGGTGTGAGTGGAACCAGAGAATTATTTAGAATTTTATAGAACAGAAGGGTTGTAGAATTTGTGAAAAATTAACATCATCTTTAAAAATTGTCTAATTTAATCTGTTCTGAAGGGGATCTTCATCTAAAAGTGCTAAAACGGAATCAGGAAACACATTCGGAGGATTTTTTCGGGTATTCTAAATGTCAATTGCTATGAAAGTATATTAGTGTATTGTGGGATACTTATTACCATGCATGACTTCAAAAACAACTAACTTTCCTCACTATGAATTATTTTTGATTTCAAGCAAATATTTTCACGAGTCCACTTTTCTATGCTCCAACTTTTGGGAACCTTTGTATGAAGCTTCGGTTATGTTACATATATGATAGAAAATAAGCACCAGGTAAAAGTCTTTTCAACAGTAATTTTTAATTTGTCAGAAACCATTTTTATAATTGCATAATATCCAAGACACAAAACATAAATACTTACTACATGGGGCGACTGACATTATTATATGCCCTTGACTCCTAGATGAACAGCTTAGTGTCTTGTGTACACACGATTGCATATTTAGCAACCGTAAGGAGATTGCTGAAACTTTGTTGAGGTTGAGGGAAGTTAATCAGATTACTGATTTAATTTAATGGAAACAGATGATGACAAAGAGATAACCCAGAAATATATAATGAATTAGGGTTTCTCTGCTTTTGGAGATGTATATAAGAATTCCCATAAGAATGTGACATTTTGGCTTTAAAGTACTGCAAACTTTCACGCCAATTCATTCCTCAAACTACTGATAAGAAGACATTATTTCAAATTTAATACTGGATAGAACTGCAATGTAAATGCGCTGAAGCTAATTCTTCAATATTTCTCTATTTCTGATAGATTTCCCATCAACATAAATTTTCTCGAATACCAATAAGCACAAGCTGATATTAAATATTGGTGACATGGACGGATGCCGGGACGCTTTTGTCAGAATTAGGAGCCAGTTTGGAAGGCGGAGGCAGTAAGGGAGACTTTCTAAGCGGCGACGAGTCGCAACCTGAAGTCTCGCTGCCCCCAAAAGAGTTCTCTTCGTGTTGACCGAAGTTTTGCTTCTTAAGAAACTTTTCCATTCCACGGCCTTCTAACTCAAGATTCAGATTGCGCAACCCGTTTCCGGTTTCCATTTCATCCAGTTGATGTCCTTATAAACCAAAAATTTAAATACAATAATCAAACAAGTCAATGAAAAACAATTATTTGGAAAAATGAACCTCAAATCGTATCACCGTATTATGTGTGCATCAAAATACCAAACATAAATAGTTCACTGTCGTTTAAATGTTTGGAGTTTGTGCTAGACGGAAATACGAAAAAGCCTGTTATACGGTAATTAAAGTTCATCATAAAAAATATCCAATAACCCATTGGTTTTTCACCCTTGTGTATTTATGCATTGAGGCAGATGGTTAAAATTGATGGGAAGGTAAAATAATAATTTCCGTGGTAAATGGCAGTAATTATTCGTTTATCACTTACGAACGTATTTAGGTTCTCTCCAACGGTATTTGTGCAGAGCGCAAAGAGACGTCAGTAGACCCAAAGTGATTGATGCTGATATCACAGCGCGAACTAAATTGTCCTTCACAAGAAATTAAATAAATTATAGTCCTACATGAAATATGCTTTTTAGCCTCCCTGCCATTTTAATATTACGATACACTCGCAGAGTTTCTATTACGACATGTGGATTACTTAAAGCATATTATAAAGCACGTCATTCGCCCAACAATAAGTTCTTAATTTGCTAACTCTTTTCGATTCAAAAACGTATCATAATAAATTTACCAATTTTTTGAGTATTTTACGAATTTGTGTAATCTATTACATAACAACATTTTATAATGTATTTACGAGTTATTAGCAATATATACATTATTCATTTTTCAAAGTACAATTTATTTGTTTATTTCAAGAATATAATTCTGATAATAATATAATCCTGATGTACTGACCTCGGACAAAATTACTGTAATATTATGTCTCATCATGGCGTTCGTATTTAAATCTATTTATATATACGTTGAGTTATATACCATAAGGCTTCCACAGCACTTTGTATTGTAGTTAGTGCCATTACATTTTACAATCAATGTAAGCAAAACATTTCATCTTGGCATGTACAGTAGATATTATGAGAATATCACCGCTGTCATAGTATAATATTTGGGAACTAAAAATCAATAGTATGCAACATAGGTAATCATGAATATTTAATTCAAACTGCACAAACAAAAGCGCCTGCAGATTCAAAGAGAAGTGTTACGCATTGTAATGCATATTTCTCTAGTTCATTTCCATGATTTGCCATCAATAATACAATACAAGAACCATTTTTAAATAGCAATGTGTCAACAACAATGCATCCCAGATTATTGACAAGCGTATTTAATATTGTTTTTTGTTTGTATCTTAGTCGATTGGAAAAGGAATACTAAAAAGCATTTTTAAACAACAATGTGTCTCAGAATATTGCATTACAAAATTTTAAGCAAACTAAGCACAACATTATATATATATATATAATTACGTGTCGTCCTTTAGACTACTAACACTACTACAGTTAGAGAGTTAGACGTGTACTGCAATAGTGCTGTACTATAAATAGTAAGTATAAATATAATTATATATTATTTATTTTATTGGCTAAAAATTTATTACTCACGAAACTTTAAAAACTGCAATTAAAAATTCAAATATTACAGAAAATAGATGCAGAGCATTCATGATTTCTCCAATATTGAATTTTGATAAGGAAGGTAGTTTTTAGTTAGACATAGTATCATGTATATAAAGCAAAGCATAACAAGTAGTATTAAGTAAAGGAATGGATGAGAAAATAGATAGAAGAGGATGTTTTCAACTATTTGTGCAAAAGCAATTGCCTTTCGGTTCCTGATCTGAATTGAATTAACTTCAGCAAGCACTGAACAGACATAATATCTGCATATTAGGGGTTTCGGAAACATAAAGGATGTCATATTAGACGTTTCTGCATGTTTTTTCAATGAACTACACTGTGTCTGTTGTGAATTCAAATTAAATCGCTTCCCTTCTTCCTGTCTACTTTTCTACTGCATTTTACTTATTCCACTCTGTTGATCTGTCTCTCTGTCTGCACCTTCTATCTAAGATTATTTCTGATTGAGTAAGCGCTAGGTAGCATAGAAGAAGGTTTATTGAAACAGCATTTACATATAGGCAAATAGGCACCGTAGTATCGCTACCAAAACCAATTTTCTATTACCCACCTACCAGTCTATATGGAAGGTAACCAAAACCGAATTAAAATTCGGTGCAACCATTGGCTCCAAGGCAAGATCCTTTTTTGGTGTGGGTTATAAAAATATTATTCTCATTCTTAATTGCTTCATGTCTTCTTAAAGATTTGCGTAATGCTAAATCGCAACTTTATTGCAAACAATGCAAATAACACCACTTAAGATAAAGACCATTACTGTCGATAATACTTCGACCCTATAACACTTGATATATAAATAAAGGCACAATCAATACTGAGAATACTGTGTATTTTAGGAAGGATTATTTAAAGGTCGAAGTAGAAAATGATATTTCCGGTAGTAAGCTATTTGGTACGTAATGTGTAGTAAGTATTTAACTGTTGAGTTACATGGACCATTTTCAGAAGAATTCCTACCAGAATATTTATAACAGAATTCAATTGTGCGAACACTGGATGGAAGAGCAGTTAAAAAGTATTGGATATAAAATAAGCAGTTAAGCTTTATGGCATACATTAGAGATTCTGGGAAAGCAATAAATGGAAGCTTGCATTGCGTAGAAGTCATTCTGGTCGCGGTAATAGTGAGACATTAGTCTCCACAGTCTTGTAGTTTGTCCTGTTAATATTTGCAACAACTAATGAAATATGAGACTAGATAAAAACTCTTTGCAACTACAATTGCTAATTAAAAGTTGTATATTCTTTTCATGTAAACGTTCTAGGTATAATGTGTGATTCATCGTACAAATATCCACAAACCAAATATACTTATTTATATAGCATCAGAAAGCATCGTCTTTAGAATATACAAATGGTATTTGTGTTGCAACGTTGCAAGTTGATATAATTAAGTGGTTAGGTTGCTGGCGTAGTTGTTGCACACGTAGTTGTAAAACAAATTTATCCATCAGGGTACTTCAATAATTACAGATGGTGCATAATATTCATACTCTATTCAATTACTAAATGCATATTTACGTTTCATTCGTTTCTGTCTGAAAAACGAAACGGTTTCATTTTGAAACGAAAAGAAAATGAAACGGTTTTTTAAAAAACGAAACGGTTTCATTTTGAAACAAAAAGAAAATGAAACGGTTTTTTTAAAACGAAACGATTTTTAAATAAACGGAACGCTTTTATTTCGTTTCAGTGGCAAAAGTGGCAATATAACTCAAATATACACGTGTTAGTTTCGCAAGAAATACCCTATAATAGCTTTATTGATTGCACTTTGAATCTGCAGTTTGCTTTAAATTAGTAAAAAATTGAAGAAAACGAAGGAATTCAAATAAGCACGAATTTCTAAATTGGCTCAGTTTTCTCAATCGATGGCGATTACAAATAAATCTATGTGAAAATACATCAGACTACAACTACAACTACATGAAAATATGTCAGATATTTGCAAAGTGTTTTCCAAATTAATGGGCAATTACTGTATTTAATATGGTAAATAGTTGAAGTGCCAGAATTTATAGTGCTAATGTCAATGTAGCCAACCCGCTTTTAGAAATATATTTCATTACACTATTTTGTCTTTTGACAGAAATGAAACTTGTCTTTAAAATACAAGAGTCAGTATTGTTATAAAGCAAATAACCGGATTATAATTTGGAATTTTCGTTTAGAGCAAGCTCCATAATACTCTTATGAAACACGTTTTTTCGTTTCGTTTCGTTTCTTTTCGAAAAGCGAACTAAAAAATTGTCACATGATGGTAGATTATTTATTTCCCTTAATAGGTATATAACAGAAAACTATGTAAAAAATTCTTAATCTGTCTGTCCGTTTATTCATCTGGAAATCCAAGTAATATAATAACTGAAGAACGGTAAGACAATAGTGTTACAATGAGGAGGAGAAAACGGTGAATTTTTTATATAATCTCTACTTACAGCACCAGAAAAATATTTTTTGTGGTTCATGACACATATCACTTCAGTGACTTATAATATCCTTATGCATTTTGTTTGAAGAGTTACACAGTATGTTTTTCGCTTCTTATTTATTACATTTTGAATGCTTTATCATTTTACCTTGTACTCTTCTTCCCATATGTTTTCATAAGGCTGATGTACTAAAAGTTGTACTGTACTGGAGTCCGGTCTCATCATTCCTATTCTGCTACCTATATCCGCGTATTTCACTTCACAGCGATATAAACCGGCATCTTCATATGCAACATTCTGAAAATATTTTTCTGTTTAATCATATCACCTCGGTTTCAGAAAATTTTACTTACTAGCAATCTTACAAAATTTTATTTAAATCAAAAATATTAAAGCCAACAATATTGTATTTATTTAATTTTGCATACATACTACAAAATGTACGATGCAGTTTAATATTTTAAAATAACTTCAACAAGTCTCATCATATTATGTGGGAAATTTTATTTACCAAAATAGCAAGTTCTCCACTGGAAGGGTCGTAACTGTACTTCTTGCGGTCATACTGGACTGTAGAGCCAATCACTGTATTTTCACCCAGCACGAACCAAACGACTGTGTCAAAGTCCAACTCGTCACTTTTTAATGGCTTTTGCTCCTGATTTCTTTCCAACAAAGGGCATTGAAAATGGAAAGCGCTTTTTCCTTTGGTCACTATCAATTTCTTTGCCACTCTCAGCATTCCCATTGTTCCTAGTAACTGTTCTACCAATATCAAAGCCACCATGATTCTCTTCCACAGTTTTGACTGCATTGTACTATAGGCTGGTTATCTCTAAATATCGTTACACGTCTGAAAATAAATTCATACAACTTGTAAGACTTCCAATGTGTAAATATTATTTGTGCCCAACTTATTAAATATTTCAGAATTTTGAAATATGATTTTTGATGTAAGAAGTGGAACATAAAATTTGAAAAATTACAAAAAGGTTCCAATTTTTTACGTTCTAGAAAGAACTTCAAAAATAAAATATTCAATTGACTTCAGTAAGGGAATAGCAAAGTATAACTGAGCGTAGTTTTCTAACTCTTATCTATATAAACGAAATAGAAATTTTCCTTACCTAATAAGTGTTCTCCGATGAAGTTGTGCACAATCAGGTGCTCATACATGTAAATGACTCGTTACGACTCAATACAATATTTCTTGAATGACATGTTGTTCTCAGCCTCAAAGTTTCTTTGCGCCCCCCGTTGCATAAGGAATTATATTATCCATTAACAATCATTATGACACTAACAAGCCTTCTCTCACACTTCAAAACCAAAACCGTAGACATTGACGGACGGCACTCTTCATTAATATAGGTCTCTAATATTTACAATTCCAATCCCTCTTACTCAACATCTGGAAATATTAGTACCAAATCCACTGAATTATTTGACTGATGAAAACTTACACACAAAACTTTTTTTCTTTATTTAGATGTCCTATACAAACACCTGTACACCATAATTTTGAACACAAGTATAGGAAAGCAATTAAGTCTTCTCTGTAGATGTTCATTATGTAACACTATATTTTCCTAGCTTTTCCTTGGATAGCAAATTGGTCTTCCATTTTGCTATCTTAAATATCCTTATTTTATTGCCTTTACTATAACTTTAGTATAAAACCTTAACTTGTGCTAGAAAGTGAGCACTGATATTTTTGGATGTTATTCTTAATTAGTAGAAATTTCGTAGGAAAAGTTTTCAGCATGTAAAGTTGCACATTTAAGGACTACTTTGCCTAAATATTACAGTAAGCAGAAGATGGCTGTTATAATAGAATTCGAAACAATGATTATACGCTGCATATTATTAAATATCCGAGATTCTTTAACACTTTCTGGAGACTCTTTTCCTAATTTGTCTGTAGTTTTGCTAGTGCATCTCTTAGAAACCCTAGAGCTGATTGAGATAATTATTTCAAACTGAGTTTACTTGTGTCGGAAGATGAAATCCAAAAATTTGGTGATCAACTGTCAATTAAGGTGCTATGATCTTATAACTAATCGTGTGAAGTTTCGTATTTATCTATAATTTGGTATTCCTTTTGTAATAATTCTGCTCCAAGAAACTGGCTAAACTAACAATAATCCAAATTACAGAGGTATTATCAAATTTGTTTTTATTTATGCAACAACTATATTAAGTAGAGATTTCAGGGTTAGGATTTACATTCCACTGTTATCATCAAAGGTGAGAAGGTAGAAAACCCACATTATAACGAACAAAGTGGTTGTAGTTGTAATGAGAGTGGACACCCACATTGGGAGACGAGTATTGTCATTTCGATCATAAAGTAGTGATCCTCGGATGCCATCTTCATGGAATGATTCTCCTGATAAATACTTAGTATTCCTGACCCAAAAAGATTGATAATAACGTAGCTTCTGTGCGCACCTTATGGTATCTCTATTTCGAGGATTCAGTTTAGCCCAGGTTAAAGCATTCGTCAAATGAAATAACACCTTTTCAGAGTAAGGCAGCTTTTCAGGTTTGTAAGTGGCAGATAAAGTAGTCTCAAATCTTGAGAACTTGAAGCCGAACTCTACAGTCATCTGGGCCATTAAAAGTTCCAGGTCCACTAAACAAGCATTAAAAAGAAAAAAGTAAAAAGAATCAGAAAATAAAAATAGTGGGGTGAAACTAGTCACAGCGATCAGTTAGAATGTGTTAGTACTGAACATTACCCAGGTTCAAGGTTGGCAAGAACTTTGCTGTAATGTAGAGGGCCCTATCTGCTCTGTGCATGATTTTTTCATAAAGCTTCTTGCTTTCCTCATCATTTCGGAAAAGGAGTCTGGTAAAGTCCCCTTGAAAGAGCCATGCGATGTACGCTTTGAACAGGACGAAATGATTCTCATGGAGAGTTTGGCCAGCATTTCTTTCGATAAATCGGTCTATGAATGCCATTGAAATTGGAGTGGGAGTCCGTTCAATCAGAAATGTGACCTCGTCGTCCAATCTGGAAACATCCTTAAAGATATCCTTGCCCCGAAGATACTGTGAACAAGTATCACATTTCCACAGGCAGTTATCACTGTTCACGGGGTCGACAGCCAACATAGTGCCTGTGGCACATGCCCCACAAATGGGGGATCCAAAGAAGGTTCCTTCTTCAGTAGGATCCTTACATCTACTGCAAAGGCAGTCAAAAGGGAAAATAGTAGAAAAGAGTGGTCGGCGTCTCGTCGTGTCTACATGTGCACCAATCAAGCTGTAGCGCATACTTAGCGCATCCCCCTTTTGAATTCTTGATCGAGCATGCAAGCGCATTTCCCAGCGTCTGTTCCCTTTACTTCCAAATTTTCTTTCCACTGCCCACTCTAAGTTCGGAGCACACGAGTGGGAAATCTTGCACGTCAGTGGAACCAATACGTACCCGCCATAACTGCAAATATATTTAATTATTTTATTGTAGTACAGCAGTAAAGCACCAGAATTTAAATGCACGTGTTTTGATACAAACGAAAAATGTTCGCCCTCAATCATTTCAGAAGTGCATTTTCCAGAAATATCAGTGGTAATGTGTAAATTAGACAAGTAACTGGAATTCTTACCAATTTCCACAAATATCCTCCAACTCAAATTTGAAATAGTTGACTTTGATCACACTCAAGAGTTTCAATATGTCTTCCATAGTGACCTCCATGCCACACACATTTTTGAGGAAGTTGAAGGCATCTTCCGCTTCATTACCGACATCAGCTGACACGGAACCTTTACATCTCCCAATGTCGGAGGATAGACGCATGAGAGTTTCGAAATCCGGGGATCCTCTTGCCGACATTATACGAATAAGTTTCAAATAGCAGTTTCTGTCTTTGGTATACTCAACACGGTTTTTGGAAAGGATTTTGCACTCAGCCCGGTGCACCTCATCCTGCAAAAAATTTATTTACTAATTAATATGTATGAAGTGCTAATATTTGTATTTGTTAATTGACAATTATTTAATAAATCAGCAATTGGGATCTCTAAAATGAATTCCTCTAATGAAATCCAAAACTTACTTGGGCACAGTCGGGGCTGCAAAAGGGCCATCTGCAGTTTTGACACAAATGATCAGTCTGTACAATTTTTAGGCAAACTGGACAGCAATCACAACTGAGTGAATCCTTTGGGGATATAAATAAAGGACGTTCTGCAAGGACTACCTGCCCCGCTTCAATATCCACCTTTGATACTAGATAATCTCCCAATTCCTTCGATGATTTTATTTTGAAGTTCGATTCCATTGCTACAGTTGACAAAGACAGGTCCTTGACTCTGCATTCACGATAGGCAATAACATTTGATGGTCACAAAGTATTTATACTAAATAAATAACAATTGTTTACTTTGCGCTTGAAAAATTAATTTCAAGTAAGGCAAACAGATATGTAAAAAGCAAACGGGTGCTTTCTATAATACCGAGTAGCTAGCTACCCAATGTATGCACAATATAAAATAACAATGTTGGATTGTGTAAAGACAATTTGGAATAGGTTTACGCCGACTTGGTAAACTTTGGTAGTGACCACTTATTCCGCCGTGACGCCGACTACAAATCTATTGTTAAGTATCTTCGAAAATAATAGTATACTAATGGTTTTTGTAAACTCTGTTAATTAAAGGATGAGTGGATGGATAAGTGGATCATCTTTCAAAAAATAAACAGTATTCTAATTGTAAAATTTAAATTTTTAAACATTACTAATCCGGTTTAATTGGCAATTGCAATATTGCCGCCGCCGATTTTGTACCATGGCGGCTTTAATCACATTCCAATTCCTACGTGTAAATTCGCGTTAAATCCTTTAGACAAGGATTTTTCCCCACTGGATCCCCATTCGTGATCCTTGAATCTCTGTGTTTGTGCTTGCATGGCAACTGCCCCGGAGAAGTTGGAGTGTCCTAATCTACAGGCTATCTAGTAAAAAGTAAAATATTAGAATGCCTGTCTTGTTTTAAAAATTCCGCCTTGGGCTCCCTTCACGCACAATACAAACAACAATGGACATCACTACAATTATGGCTTACAATTAAACTTGACAGGAAATTTTGAGTGTCACTATTGTAGGTCATGGTGTTTCCAACTTCCAATTATGATATTGTGGCGAGACTCTTCAAAAGCACCGAAAAAACGTCAAAAGTCCTCGCTTGCACGCAAAACTGTCACTTTCACCGTGCGGACCACGTCACAAGGTCACTTCATCGCATAACTTTTTACCGAATTCGACCGATTTTCAAAAAAAAATCGTAAAATAATTTTCTAAAACAAATATTTTACGGAGAGCACAGTAGTGCAGACTTGCGTGTTCGCTCGATAATGTCTCAAGTAGTAGTGAAGTGAATAAAGTTCATAAGGGAATTAATTGATGCATAATGCTTACAAAATTACAAATTTCATTTAAAGTATTACATACCAAGCTTAAATTCTGATTTACAAAATTTAACTTCGAACTCGAATTTAAAAGAAGTGACAGTGAAAATTTTGCAGTAAAACTACTTTATTTAACAACGCTAGGTCACCACATGGACCATTTCATTTAAGTATATTACAATATACGGGTTATTTATAATCATTCCTTTTGGTATATTTGTCGTAGCTAACGGATGCAGTCGGTTAGGCATACATGCCTAACTAGATAAAGGGAGATAGCACAAATGACCTAGGTAACCGGACACAGGGCCCTTAGTTAACCAGACATGCCTCTTTAAGTACACTCCAACCCATTTGGGAATAGTTCTTTATGATTCTTATTATATTTGTACTTCAAAATAAATTAGATTAAATATTTTCTCATAATTTTAGGATAAAATGAATCATAAATGTCATAATTTTAATGGAAATTACTCACTTCATTGTCAAAATATTATGCTAACTATGTGAATGCAATTGAAATTCCACTTTTTTAATTACTGCGGGTGTTCAAACAATAGATGAATTTTTAGTATCCGAAGACACCTACTTATTGGTAGGGGTACTAAGTCTTCTGCTGACGATTACATGTGTTTAGTATAATGCTTGTGTTGTGATGTGCCTGTGTATTGTATAGGAATGGACTAAACGCATGCAATCGTCAGCAGAAGACTTAGTACCCCTACCAATAAGTAGGTGTCTTCGGATACTAAAAATTCATCTATTGTTTGAACACCCGCAGTAATTAAAAAAGTGGAATTTCAATTACATTCACATAGTTAGCATAATATTTTGACAATGAAGTGAGTAATTTCCATTAAAATTATGACATTTATGATTCATTTTATCCTAAAATTATGAGAAAATATTTAATCTAATTTATTTTGAAGTACAAATATAATAAGAATCATAAAGAACTATTCCCAAATGGGTTGGAGTGTACTTAAAGAGGCATGTCTGGTTAACTAAGGGCCCTGTGTCCGGTTACCTAGGCCATTTGTGCTATCTCCCTTTATCTAGTTAGGCATGTATGCCTAACCGACTGCCTCCGTTAGCTACGACATATTTACCTATAATGCATGACAATGACAATCCTCTTTCACTTACATTTTTACACTAAATTTAAGTATCACATTCATGGGTAAGGAATTTAATTTTCAGTAACGTAGATATCATGTACTCAGTTAGTATTTATGCGAACAAGGTCTGCAGGGAATCCAGAGCCATGTCTTCCAAACTTTCATAGTCAGCAATCATATTTTCAAGATGGTATGTCCATATAGCAATGAGATTATTCAAAAAGCTGACTTCAGCTCGGAAATTGATACAGTTAGGTTTCATTCGCTGCCACACTAGGGACGCTTCCAAATGATTCACAATTTTAATGCATGATTTTATTTGGTAGAAAGGAAGAATTTCGCTTCGGAAAATGCTTGCCATGTCCAACGATTGAAAAATGTATACTGCGAGGACTTGAGCCAAAAGGAAATGCAAGTTAGCTGCAATAAATAATTTCAAAAAGCTTTGATAATAATTAAGCCTTCGCCAAAAAAAGATTTTAAAAACAAGTTTCATTTTTATCATGTACCACGAGAAATAATTATCATGCTTAATTTTACCATTGATCTCTGTGCTTGCAAATTTCTGAGCAATGGGTAAGTAGCGACGTAGTCTCATCATTATTTTCGTAAACAAATTGTCAGCGTCTTCCGTATCCGCTATCAGCAATGGAGGGAAGGTGTTTCCAGCCAACCAGTGTACAGCACATTGAAATAGCATGTAATGGTTTTTGTAGAGAGAAGTTCCGCTGTGATTCTCAATGAAAGCATCCGCCATGGCCAAGGAGTCATTGTCGAATGACCGCAAGCCAAATAAAGTCTTAGGGATAACACTCAGTTCTTCAATCATATCTTCCACAAATTCAGAACTTTTTCGACAAGAACAGAAATCGCATTTCCAAGGACTTGTTGTTATTTCACTTGGATATTCAGGCAGAAGTTTTCCTTTTTTGCATTTTTCACAAATGACGGCCGAGAAGTAAGTCCCTTCTTCAGTTGTATCCTTGCAGCGACTGCACCGACAAGTGAAATGTCGAGTTGCAATTATCTGTGACTGTCGAGGAACTGTTCCGAAAATGAGATCTGGTCCGTAGGAAATTGAAAGGACATCCCCAACCCGAATACTTCTCCGTGCGTAAATTTGAATTTTCCAATCAATATTCCCAGTATCGCTAGCCACTACTTTTGCAAATGAATACTCCAGATTGGGAGCGCAGCAGTGGGAAAAAAGGCTGCTGTATTCAAACACACCTTGACCGCTATAACTGTAGATCAAAATATATGTAAACATTAATTATGGTTCACTAAATAATTTACTACTTTTCATTGGAGTTCTTAGTTTTCACTACTAGTACTAAAACCTTACTCTGCATTGTTAACTCCAAAACGAAACTGGAAATTGTTTGTCTGAAAAATCAGAAACATTCTGGAAACTTCATTTTCTGATACATTCAATTCGCAATCGGTAGCCAAAAATTTCAGTAAGGACATCACTCTTTTTCGCAGCATCTCTTGAAAATGGAAGTCCACATGGTCGAATTCTGAGCTGAGTTTGAATAGCTTTGTGTATCGCACTGGTTCCAAAGATTTAAACATGGCAAACCGAATATACACAATGTTTTTGAGATTTTCGAAAGAAACAGGGATTGATCTGCGCCTAAAAATGGTGCACTCGTAGTTCCTGTGTCTTCCATTCTGAAAAACATATCACAATACCAATGTTATTACAAATAGTTGATATGACTAGAAACGTTAATTATGCGGAATTAGAAAACATGACTTAAACACTGCAGCTGTTTCTAATTCCAAAGTTAATATTTTTATTAAGTTATTATTACTAGAAATTATTTGCACCTATTAAACTTTTCATAAATATTCATTATTAATGTAAAATTTAGAAATTTTCTGTTTGCTGTTTGAAATAATAGAAAATGACTACCATCGAACATTCTAGAGAACAGCAGGGCCATGCACAAAGTTGACATTTCATTTGGTCACTGGTGACTTTCTTAAAGCATCCGACACACGTGACCACGCTTGCTTCGTCTGAAATTTTGCTCGCAACGGAGATCAGAGGACGTTCCTCCCATACAGCATCACCTGGATCGAAATTTCGAGAGGAAGTCAAATATCTTCCTAAGTCTGAACTCTCCCGTAAGCGAAAACGATCAGAAGTCATGCCTGGTTAGTATGCCCACTAATTAAATATGAATGTGCTGATCACAGAATTACTAATTGCTTTATAACTAATTTTCAAAATTTTCCAGTATAAAATTCGTTCTCAAAAATATTTAGTTGATTTATTGCCAATTGCCAGCACTCACTCAAGCTGTCGGTAAATTGTGTTAAGCTGTGTTTTGCTTTTCTGTAAACACCAGAACTTACAACTTAGAATTTTTTGTTGCCATGCAATTATGTAGTTAAAAGGAATTTGCGCGGCAAAATCCTATTAACCAGTACTGTGAATGCACTTCACACTTTTTAACCACGAGGGAAAAATTCTCTGCAATGTATATATTTACACTGTCTACTGTTTCGACATTTCGTCCTGATTTAATTTTAATTAAGGTAAAAGTCATATATTGCCATTAGGAGTACATTTAAGATTAAAGTGTAATGTCAAATGTCTCTATAATTTCATAACACTACTTTTAAATCTATATCGAATCCTACAAACACAATTCTTCAGTTCTCCATCAATTTTGAAAATTGATGTCATAATCATAAGTACGCATATGAGCTTCAAGCATTTCTAACTTCCCCTTTGTGTCAGAAGTACTACCTTAATGTAATCTTACCTTTTTCATATGAACATCAAGCACAAATAAATACTATGTAGTTTGCTTAGGGGTTTTTTATTTGTCTTTTTGTAGGGACTTAATAGTTTTACATGGTTTTACGTTTCTTGTGAAGGAACAGTAGAATAAAGCGTGCTGGGGGGAAATTTATTAAAAATAACCTTTATTTCGGGTTTTAAGTGAACTTTATAGCTATCCTATTTCTATCATTATCATTTAAAAGGGATCGTTCACAAAGTAAAAATTCCAGTTCTCATAGTGACCCCGGAAAACCAAAATTCGGGTAATAAGAAGTTTTTTGTGAACGATCCCTTTTAAATGATAACGATAGAAACAGGATAACTATAAAGTGCCCTTTATGGTATAAGGTAATGTATACATATATTTTGCAAACTGCACAGCGGATACGTTAAACTTCCTTGGCTAAATACATGGCAACTTGGAAGAAGGATGAGAATCTTTGTACTCTCTCTGTTTTATTGTTTACAGAATATTCAAGTATATTTATAAGTGGAATGCAAGGTGAGTCTCTCCAGTGTTTTCTGTTACTGATGATATAATGCTGTTGCTGGTTTGCATGCATGCATTATTTCTGAGTATCCTGGCTGCTCACGCATTTGCATTAGTCCTTGTATTTGCATGGACAGGAATGAGATGAGTCTCTCCACCACACAGACGATTCTCGTCAATCGTCTGACTCACCTTACAAACATTACACCATTATTACAGTATAACCGTTTCTCAGCATTTACACACCTACACATTATTTATTACTATTACCAACCATTATCACCACATCGTTCACGTTTACAATAGTTACCACTTTACCACTAACCGGCTGTCGAGTTCTCCATGTTAACTAACAGTCAGACTCCATAATGCACGATTTCTGCCATTCATTCATGTTATATCAGACCCTCATATTAAAAGTGGTTTTAGGACTTCTGTTATTTGTGTCAGATTCTCTGTGGACACTACCATTGTTATTTGTTCGCAGTTTGTATGAATAAAGTAATAAAATCAGTAGAGCACCTTTACACTCTCAGTTTCATATCGTTTGCATATATATACGCAGATATATGTGTGTTACCTTTATATTGCATTGTTTTGCCCTCTAAACCAAACCAGCTTATCTCTCGGCCAATATTACATCACCAGAACCACGCTAATAATAAGTATGTATACAATACATCATTTCAGATATCGGAAACACATTAGAGCTACAACATACATAGATTAACAGAAAGTATGTATATCAAAGCAACACTCATTTATTTTATTTGATGACAAATTAAGACGAGGCAAGGGAAGCAGGACGTGATCTAACGCTCGTTCGGTTCAGACCACACAATAATATTTCATATATAAATCGTTTTGTCCACAAAACTGTTAGTATTTCTCAAAGGAGCATTCTCCTGCTATTACTGTACAATGTAAGTAACTTAGGCTAGTTGTTCTCGGGTTTCATTACTATAAGACCGGAATATTATATCAAAATAATTAGTACTCAATAATAATTTGCTATTTTTTCTTGCAGATTTACCTCTAAGTACCTTCTACAAACAAGTGTTTTACAATGGCATTTTATTCGACATCAGTATTAGTGACTCTGTTGGCTGTAACTGCTTTCTGCGGTAAGAAAAAACAATGCACCTTTTCTCGCATAAAGTATATTTACAAATCTCATTTTTGAATCACCACCATTTTCCAGTTGTAGGCTACTATTATATCGATATCCTTAACACCAATCCTGCCAGGATTCTGAAATAGAAAACCGTAACTATATATTTTTGAACAATTCTTAAAATTGGTAATTATAATTCATTGCCACGAATAATAGTTTCCTATTCTTTCATAGTAATATTAATTCTAAAATCTTGAGAGACTGTTGGAACAAAGTCTCACTCTCCAAAAAGTGTATAGGTAGGTAGCTTTTTTCAAGTCTGCCTTCACGGTGCAGTACTTTAGTCGGATAAAATATTTTTTATACCACTTTACCATATGTGAATTACTATTTCGAAAGTAAAACTGTAGAAATGTAACCCTACTTTTATACAGCATCATTTAACTTGCTATTGGGCCCCATGTAATTCTTAATCTGTAAAGACCAGAATATGTATTAAAACTCCGTACAACGGGAAGTGGAAAAATCACATTCATGGTTTAGGCTAGTATTTTCATAAATGCATCAATTGTAAGGTCGCCAAAGCTGACTATCATCAAATCGATTCGATTGTCCTTAAATTGAGGGACATTAAAATGTAGTCCACGATAATTGTAGATAAACGCATAATTGGGAATGAAAAAATATAAATATCACTAGTATAGTTATCTAAGAGCGGGATAAAAAGTCATGTATTACCGAAATGCCCTTTACAGGTATATACCCCTTAATATTAAATGGGTGATAACAAATGTAGTTGTAAAAACTTATGTAGAATGAATTGTAACTAATTATCAATACGAGAATGATAACGAAAGAGTGTTAGAAAGAGGTTATTTATGCAAGGATGTTGTATATTTACTTATCGTTATCATGAACAGGATATTATGGATTTTGACATTTGATAAGCAGTAAGGCACACATTTATATTATTGTATTGCACTTAGCAATATGTACGGGGTCACACTGTTTTGTTCATGCCATATTATATTAAATAAACTTCCTTTACAGCATATAACATATCTAGCTATGAAAAACAGTTATTGTATTTCTGTTGTAATTACGCCTAATGCATACTGTTTAAAGACAAAAAATCAACTTGCTTCTTATATCTCAGCAAAATCAACAAATACCTGGATGCTTTTAATAAAATACGCCATATATGTATGTATTTGCATATGCGTATGCAAACACATACGTAGACTACATTAATAAATTTCTGTTCTTGCTTTGAATGTTGTGTCTCATTTCCCTGTCGATATACACTCTCACCACATATTATATGTTATGGCCACTTTATTTATGAAATATGTATGAGGATGGCTAAGTGTTGATTGCTTGTTAACTATCGTGGCGTTATGGGGAAAGTGAGGACACTTCGATGTAGTCAGGCAAAACTATTCAATAAATGGAATTGAAGCAAGATCGAAATTATACAATTAAGGAAAAGATTAATTTATTTGAATCTAATTTTAATCGACTTGGGGAGGAAAGAAAGAACTCAACTAAACAAAAATGGTGCTTGAAGCCCAGAGAGTTCTTAGCTCCGCGTCGTGTCGTTGCTCGATCGCTTCCTCGACTGTCCGCCCAAAGCTCCTCCAACGCACTCACGATTCCGCCTAGGTTGGCGGGTCCACGTCACTATCTTTGTTCATGACTTGTTGTCAGCTTTTATGCATTGATATAAAAATGGGAGTAGATGAGTAGGCGCATAGATATTGCTTATGGCAATATCTCTGCCACAACACTGTCTACAAAATCAAGTGCATCATTTCAACAAAGAAGGTCGACAACTTAGAAATTCAGTCTTACGACAATATAGACCAATATTTCTGACACTGCTTTTTTAGAAATATTTTTGCCAGAATGTGGATTATGTGACCATCTTTCCCAGCTAAGACTTATATTACCAAAGCAATTAGATTTTTATCATATAAGTCACTTAAACATTACTAGGCGAACTATTTTTCTAATACATACAATTGTTTTGGCTGTGAATGAATTCTGGGGAAAATTCCTGTCCCCCACTGTAAAAGGTTCATCAATCATACTAGACCTAGGGACGTAAAGTTCTATATTATTATTATAATATAAAGAAGCAATCATTATTTTAACCTGGTAAATATCGGTCACCGGTTAAAGCTATTTTTCGAGGAAGGGGTTATGATTTATTTCCCATATATTATATTTGAGTTACATTCTCATGGGAGACTTATTTGTGGGTGGGAGTGGAGTATGAAACATAAGATTGGCAAAGCTGACCCTCGTAAGAATTTCTCCATATAAGGATATCATTTAATAAAAAAAGGATGGACGTGGTCTGCAGACTTAATGAGATCACCGTATCAACAGATAATGACACATGTAACGACTATGTGGTTGTTATGTTGATGTAAAGCCTTCGCGGAAAAGGAATGACAGAATCCGCTATCAATACTAGGGAATTATATTCTTGTTTGTACTGATACCGTGCGTTCATGTATACAAATGAGTCAAATGACAATTGTAATACCCAATATGCATATTGTTGACTGCATTGCATACTCAACGTACTTGATATGTTTTGACAAGGGCTTCGCATCTTTTCGGTTCTTATCTACAATATTGACAGATAGGTGTATACACCTTTGAATGTTTGTAGTTTACCGAAAAATGGTAAACTCGGGAAGTGGAAACTTGAAATCTTTGTTCATGACTTGTTGTCAGCTTTTATGCATTGATATAAAAATGGGAGTAGATGAGTAGGCGCATAGATATTGCTTATGGCAATATCTCTGCCACATCCGCTTTCCTTCGGGTATTTTTCGACACGGTTGATTCCGCAAGTCCGGGTAAGAAGATCTACAAAGAGTATTAGGGTCAAAAGTATCTAGTGGACATGGTGCTTGAGCGACTGAGTTCGTTGGGAGTAAGGCGGGATACAAACATACATTGTAATGATTATAATGAATATTATATTAGAATTGTAATATCTAAATTATATTATTAGAGAACATCAGAAAAATCTATATACTATTGTTACATTGCTGAGTAACATTTTATATCTACGTACTATTTAATTATTTGACGTACCAACAAAAATACTTATTAAATTTATAATTGCATGCTCATTTAACATGAGAGAAAAATACTATTACTATATCCTTTTAACATGAGGAAAAATATTATTATATTATTTCAACATGAGAAAAATATTATTGTACTAGATAGTGAAAGAAGACAACTATCAACTATAATCCAAAATGGATAATATGTACTGCATTCAGGTGCAGCCCCAACGCAGCTAATGATGTGAGTTGAGTAATTTTTTTTTTTTTAGTTTGGGTCATAGTGTGGGCAAAACTGATCATGGTTGCGGATCCCCCCGGGGTAGCTATACTTGCCACAAATGTTGCAACGCAATAATTCAATATATTGTGACTTGGGGTGGGGATCTACGCAAACATAACTGACATGATTTTCCTGACGACAAATGAAACAGATCGGTGTGCCATCAGGTAGGCGAAAAATATTTGTTAGTGGTAATTTCCAAAAATGCTGTCTTAATACCAATGTTGGTCTTAATGGGTCTATTTCCTTTTCAAAAGTTAAAGACATCAATGGTTGAGCAACTTTTTGTTTAGGCTGCTTTCTTAAGGGGATTGTATTTGATTTTGTAGTAGGTAGTAATCGAGAACTTGGACCAGGTTGATAAATGTCTTTAACCTCAATTTCCTCGTAACGTACACGTTTCATAGGTTGGTCAACAGTAATGTTTGCCTCGAATTCTTCGAGTTGATTTAGTAGTGCTTTCAAATGTTCACTATCTTCTTTGCGAGCCTGATCTTCGCGCATTTTACGATACTTCCTGACCAGACTCATTTGATATAGCATTTCTGCTTGTTCATGGGGTGCTAAATGTGAGAATGATGGTCTGGCCGTAGTACAACTCGGCTTATAAGAAAGATGGAACGGATTGATTTGGTTTTGATCGTTGAATTCGTCAGTGATGACTAATTCAGTTTTAGTAGGTCTTGCAGTTGGCATTTTGAATAATGGCCAAGGAACATAGTGCGGATACCGCAACGGAGTAGCCAAACTGGTGTCCAGCATTGCTTTGTTAATTGTTGGGAGCGGTTTCGGAACAAATCCAGAAGAAATCATTTGTTGAGTTAAAGTTTTAGGAGTATTTAAAGGCTGAGAAGTTGGTATTGGGTCGACTTTTGGTGGGGTCACCGAAGGGGTATCTGGAGCGTCATTACTCAACTCGGGTTCCGCGACATTCAAAAGTTCATTCTCATCCTCAACAGAAATTTCCATCTCTTGCTCCTCCTCGTCATCGAAAAGTAGCAATTGAAATTCGTCCTCGACGTCCATATTTTCATGATCATCAGGTTTACGTGTTATACCCATAATTCTGTTAATAGAAAATGCATTTAATAGTTAGTGCAACATAATCGAAGTGTTTTGTATTTCGACTCCTATAAAAATAAATCGACAAAGGTGGGTAATTAAAAATCAGAGTCTGAATTAGAGTTTATATTAATTTTATCAGAAATAAAGTTTTGCAATTTAACTTTAATTTTATCGTTCTTTGGATTAACAGACATTTTATATAAATGTATCAAATCGGCAAAGGTGGACAATTAAAAATAATACTGTGACTCAGAATGAATTTTTTTAAGCACGACACGGGGTGATTTTATTTCAGGCTCATTGGTTTTAGGATTTATTGAAATACTGCGTTTGTTAATTATATTTTCTCCAATAACGACGTCATATGGTAAGTGTTTTATGACAATAAAAGAATTTGTGATAATTACACCACCAACTAAAATTTCAATTTTTGCTTTATACTTGGATTTAAGGCAATCGTTTTCAGGGGGTGTTCCCAACCAAGTAAAATCGTAAAGATACGTTTCTAATGTTGGTGTTAAATCAACTGGGTAGTCGGCATTTTGCAATTTACGAATGAATTTTAAACTAACAGCTGAAAAACGTGCCATATTAGTCACATATTGGTCATAATAGCCAACGGCTGTTTCGTATGTGTTTAACGAATCTATAAGGTTTTTTGGGATTTGTTGGTGCCAAAAATAATAGGGCGCCTTTTCAGACTTGCATTTGGTAATGTCCACTGGGGGACCTGTATCAGAAGTATCTGTTATTGAAGCGCTAGTGGAAGGGTAGGCAGGGGTACTATATGTTTCCTCTGGAATACTTTGAAGTGATTCCCGTCTAACTAAACCGCTATTACGAGACATAGACGAATCGTAACCTGAAGAGTCATCGCGAGCATGGCTGCGCTTTAAGGGTTTTGTTTCCTCCTGGGTGAGGATTAACGCGGGCGCGTTTGGCGATTTATCATTAATTAGTGTTACTTCTTCAGATCTGGCTACAGAGTTTACTGAAGGTTGTGACGTTTTGGACGGAATATATTTTTTAATTAAGTTATCGCGCCATTCGTTAAAACTGTTATTGTTTTGCTGTATTTGATCTGAATGCTGCGATGCATTGGACAAAGGTGGAATAATATTGCGTTCGTCGTTGGAAACTTGAGCGGCTTGAGAATTTTTAATATCAAGTACTATTGGTGTATTTGATGAAGAACAAATATCAGGTTTGTAAGATTTGACAGTGTCTGCACTGTCTGATGAAATAGAAATTTGTGATTTCTTAAAATCAACAGAAATGTCTGAATGCGCGTTTTGCGACAAAGTACTAATATCGGCTTGTATTATAGGTGGGCTATTAATAGTTGGAAGTTCAATTCGTTTTGAAACGGGGTCTTTGACATCTGGTACATGCTCTGAAATGTAAATGCGATTGTCTGCGAGTGTATGACGTGCGCGCAACCAATCTACTCCTAGGACTAAACAGTTGCTTAAGCCAGGTACAACATAAAATTTCCAGAGCACTGGTTCATTTTCATCTACAGTGATGATTATTTGAATTATTTTTGTGACTGGTATAAGCTTAGCTTTACTTAAAGTTAAGCGAACGTAAAATGGCTTTACGTTAGAAATATTATCAATTAAGTTGAGGGAATTATGATTACGTAACCTGTGAGCCATGGTAGGACTGATGGCCGATATGCTAGCGCCATTATCTATTAAGGAAGGTAATTTGATATTTTTGACTGTGAGTGCACAACCGCTTAGCACTCTATGAATTCCTGTTTGTCGCTGTATTAGCGGGTAATGATTATTAGGATAGGTCGTCTCAGTATTTACTGAAGGTGGTGGCTGAATTTCTTCCATTATTGCAGAATGGAAGTTTAACGACTGTAGAATATTGAAATGACAATGTTGTCTAGTAGTACTGTGCTACTTAATATTTGAAACAAAGAAAACCTGAAATAGTTTTAAGTGTTGAATGAATTTAAGTTCTATGAAGAGAACAAATTATTTAAATACATATTGTACGCTTAAGCGTTTATAACCGATGAGCGGTGACATAAATGAAAGCATTAGTTAACTGATGAACTAAAGGACAAACAAAGAAATATCTTTGTTGCATAGACTTGAATAGTCATATAACGAAAGCTATGAGGCTTGGTAATATCGTATTATTAATATTGACTTCGAAATAACAGGAACTGTAATGTTTTAGTCAACAAGGATCATATAATTGAATGGGAGTAGATATAGCAAATAAAAGGTCTGCTGTTACTTTAATTTGAATTGGTTGCAATGAAGAAGTCTGTGAGAATTAATGCAACCATTTATGTAGAACAGTTAGGGAGGTTTGTGAGTGACCTGAACCCAGGGTAAGTAAAGTATGATAAGCATTATTGCAGGAAGATTACGCTTTAAATGTTTTACTGTAATAGTATTGTAGTTGGAACAAAAGAAATACTACAGTTGTCTTAATTTGAATTGAATATGGATATTGAAGGAAAAGAAAAACTTGCATGGTAATCCAATACTTGTATGCATTAACTTCCAATGGCGGGTAACTGACCATTACTAAAATTTAACCTCTACGTGTTTCTGGAACACTAGAGTTCACCAATGGTAAGCTAAATATTTGAAAATTAGCTTGTATACAATATTTTAAGCAGCGAGTAAAAAACTCAATATCAATCTGCAGTAAAAATCTACGATTGTTGAATAATCTCTCTGTTGTAGTAGAAAATACAAAATCAGCATAAGTCATAGGCAATACTAATGGTATTATCGTTACGTATCCAGTAAAAATAAAATTTGGATGTAACATCTGTTCAACTGTAATGCGTTGCATGTTGCATTGCAAAGAGAATATAATTCAGCATAAGTAAGTGAACCAAAAGAAAGACTAAAATTGTTCTAATTTACATAGAACAAGGTTATTGAACGAAGAGAAAAGCTTGCATAATAATTTATGTTTGCATGCATTAACTTCTGATGGTGGGTTACTTGGTATTACTTGTAGATGTGGAGTATAACACACATACCTTTACAAAGCCCAAATTGAAGTACCGTAATAGTTTGTAGTTAAGATTTCCGAACGAAGAATTACCATAAGTTACAAGTAGGACGTCAGGTCAAGCTTGGGTGTTGTGCTCAACAAAGAAAAAGATTAACTAAACACATAAGGATAACCAATTAGCATTTGTTTCAACATACAATATTACTGGTAGATCGAGAGAATCATTTTCCTTTGTGTAAAAATGACACCAGAAATGTACTTCTGCTGTGTAATTTAATTACACATTTAATGACACGAAATTTTGAAAATAAATCTTACACTGCTTGGCTATAGAGAGACAGTCCTTGCACACAAACATTAAATCAGGCAGAAAATGATTGCAATCAACAACTTAGTTTTTATATAAATGACTGTTTAGGAAATTAAATGATTCGTTTCTTTGATTAATTTGGGAAAAGCTACTGAAACGAATAGTACATATAGGTATGACCTTGGCAAGTGTTTTTGCAATATCTCACAATTGCAGATTGTAACTGAAATTTATACGAAAAATGGCAAAGGTCATTCACTCTACATTTGACAGAAGTAGAAAATCGATTATACGAATTTAATTTAATTTTTAGGAAAGAGATTGACTAATAAAATTGCAATGTTTGACTTTAAATCTAATTCAACATTACTAGGCGAGTGTAAATTTGTTTTTCTACACCCTGCACATCATATACTAAATAGTGATCTCGCCAGTGCTTTTTAACATTTAAATGTGTACTTTAATTGATAACAATTAATGGTAAACATTTATTGCAAAAACATCTGTGTGTGATTGAATAATTCGCACAGCTAAATAGCAAACAGAAAACGAAACTCGGATACTTTATGTGCAAAACTCCACACAGCTGTCTGTGCGCACAACATGCAACATTTGAGTTTTTGATCAAAATTGTACATTTAAAATTATTTATTTAAGTCAATTACCTGATTTTGATTGATGTGAAGGATCTGCACCAGGGAACATCCGTTCTTCTCACCACATATTATATGTTATGGCCACTTTATTTATGAAATATGTATGAGGATGGCTAAGTGTTGATTGCTTGTTAACTATCGTGGCGTTATGGGGAAAGTGAGGACACTTCGATGTAGTCAGGCAAAACTATTCAATAAATGGAATTGAAGCAAGATCGAAATTATACAATTAAGGAAAAGATTAATTTATTTGAATCTAATTTTAATCGACTTGGGGAGGAAAGAAAGAACTCAACTAAACAAAAATGGTGCTTGAAGCCCAGAGAGTTCTTAGCTCCGCGTCGTGTCGTTGCTCGATCGCTTCCTCGACTGTCCGCCCAAAGCTCCTCCAACGCACTCACGATTCCGCCTAGGTTGGCGGGTCCACGTCACTATCTTTGTTCATGACTTGTTGTCAGCTTTTATGCATTGATATAAAAATGGGAGTAGATGAGTAGGCGCATAGATATTGCTTATGGCAATATCTCTGCCACAACACTGTCTACAAAATCAAGTGCATCATTTCAACAAAGAAGGTCGACAACTTAGAAATTCAGTCTTACGACAATATAGACCAATATTTCTGACACTGCTTTTTTAGAAATATTTTTGCCAGAATGTGGATTATGTGACCATCTTTCCCAGCTAAGACTTATATTACCAAAGCAATTAGATTTTTATCATATAAGTCACTTAAACATTACTAGGCGAACTATTTTTCTAATACATACAATTGTTTTGGCTGTGAATGAATTCTGGGGAAAATTCCTGTCCCCCACTGTAAAAGGTTCATCAATCATACTAGACCTAGGGACGTAAAGTTCTATATTATTATTATAATATAAAGAAGCAATCATTATTTTAACCTGGTAAATATCGGTCACCGGTTAAAGCTATTTTTCGAGGAAGGGGTTATGATTTATTTCCCATATATTATATTTGAGTTACATTCTCATGGGAGACTTATTTGTGGGTGGGAGTGGAGTATGAAACATAAGATTGGCAAAGCTGACCCTCGTAAGAATTTCTCCATATAAGGATATCATTTAATAAAAAAAGGATGGACGTGGTCTGCAGACTTAATGAGATCACCGTATCAACAGATAATGACACATGTAACGACTATGTGGTTGTTATGTTGATGTAAAGCCTTCGCGGAAAAGGAATGACAGAATCCGCTATCAATACTAGGGAATTATATTCTTGTTTGTACTGATACCGTGCGTTCATGTATACAAATGAGTCAAATGACAATTGTAATACCCAATATGCATATTGTTGACTGCATTGCATACTCAACGTACTTGATATGTTTTGACAAGGGCTTCGCATCTTTTCGGTTCTTATCTACAATATTGACAGATAGGTGTATACACCTTTGAATGTTTGTAGTTTACCGAAAAATGGTAAACTCGGGAAGTGGAAACTTGAAATATTATCTTATTATTGGAGGAGAAATCCATATTACGTACCATAAAAGAAGGTTAAATGTAATAAGATTTCACTCAGTTAGGTTGGGAATGTATGTAAATATAAATATCAATGCAAAAAATTAATTAGCAGAAAACCAGTAAGTAATATTCGTATTTACCGAAGTAATATAGATGAAAATATTTGTACGATATTTATTTCAGGGAGCAGTTGGGCGGAGATTCCAGTCGGAGGGTCGGGATCAATTACAAGGGATCACTTTACTGCTTTACTTAGAAATAGGGAAGCTTCCTTAGGTCAAATTCGGAACCCTTTGACTACACCTGGATCTGCAAGCAAAAACTCGACTAGAGCTTATCTAAAAAGACAATTGACTCAAATAGCATCTCAGGCTGGTCAGCAGGCTGAATATTATGAACAAACGTATAACACATCGGTGTTCACCAACGCGGGGGATTCTGTACGTCAAATTGACGGCGTCAACTACATTGTGGTTTACAAGGGATCGATTAAGCAATCTGATGACGAACCTTTAGTCATAATTGCCAATTATGACACTGATGTGGAAGAAACGAATCCAATTGATGACAATGGCTCTGGGGTTGCAGCTCTTATTGTCATAGCCGATGTTTTGGCAAAGGACATTGCCAATAACAGAGTAGATCTTAAAAGAACTGTCATTCTTATTGCTTCGGACACTTCTCTTCAAAAATATGTACGCAAACGGTACAAAATAAAATTGGTAAAATAAAATTATGCATGTCTAAAAATCATTGTCAATATCTATAGGAACACGGAAAGCCAACTGAGAGATCCATTATCGGAGCAAATGAGATTGCCAGAAAGTGGCTTCCTAACTTTTTGGATGGAAGAAAATCATTTCGTGGAGCTATCGTTCTAGATAACATTATGACCTTCAGCAATGAACCAAGAAGCCAAACTGTTGATAGCTTTTCGAAAGTAAGCAACAATTATGCGATTTTTAAGTAAATAATACCCTAAACGCTTCTTTAGTGAATACTACGTTTAAATACTCTTGCTTAGTATCCGGAGTACTTTAGGAATGAATTTCTTTTTTTGTTTCAGTCATTCCCAGACGCTTACAAGAAAATGTCAGAGTCAGGATTCAAGGGAGACTTTTTGGCCCTTGTGCACAGGGACGATAAACTTGATAAACCTCTGGCCGCCGCATTTGAAAGAGGTTGGGCAAAAGCTCTGAAGCAAACAAGGGAAAACGAAGGCGATTCTGTTGCACTGAATCAACAACGTTTAATCAAATTCCCCATTGCAACATCAATCGATGAATCTGAAGCAGTTATGCATTTCCTAAGGTCGGATCAAACAGAATTTTGGAGTCATTCTGAGGATGTCGAACGAAAGTTGTTTCCTGCCATCCTGCTCACTGATACAGGTTCGCTTTTCTGTTTCGCTACAAACATTTCATTATTTCATTAAATTATCATTTCATTAAAAACATTAAAGTAGATTATAAGTCAAACTAACCGAAAGATTTAAAGCGAAAGTTCACTACTAAACTAAAATATTTTGTTACCTTCCTATAAATGGAGACTACACCTGTACATAATAGTGTTTAGTATTAAATTAAGTTTCATCTTAAAACCCTATATTAAATTAAGCCTTAAAGGTATATTACCAAATGGCAAATTTTGGGATTCCCGTTTAAAGGAATTGAATGTCAAGAAACCTAGTTTCAATCGTTACGAGAAAAATTACGTAAGAATGTATCACTCCAGGAGTAATTATTTACTGATCGTTTACTATATATTATAGAGAAATACAGAAAATCACCTTGCCCTCCTACCAATGGATACCCATGCCCTGTGGAAACAATGCTTTCAAATGAAAATGTGGATTTTCTTAGGCGAGTCACAATGTCCGTTTATGAAACCACCGTTAGCCTTCAAGGTAAGACTTGCCGAAATTTGTACACTTATAATTATTCATGCATACTATTATGAAAAGGGGTATGATATGCTAGTGCAGTACAGCAACACAGTACATGACACTGGATTTTACAGTGTAGGGAGAGGTGAAGGATTTTAGATGACTGTTTCTTTTCATTCTTCAGAGAAAAATTCACATCTTTAAGTGGTTTAGATAGACATGCGAAAAGCTGAGCGATTTAATTACGAAAAATTATAAAATTCCAATGCTGCAGCATGCTCTTGAATTTTCTAACTAGTCAAAATGAATATTTTGACTATTGACCAAAATAATGCTCAATATAGATAATTATGTGCATGTATAACGTGCAAATAAAAGAATTTGTAGCTTTCAACATGATATTCATGGCAATTTACAAGGAAACAAAATTTTTATTACAGGACCAAACAACAGCGGCGTTGCACCAACATTTTCACTTCTTGCAGTCTTCGCAGGAATTTTACTTCAATATGCACACGCTTTTAATTTCTAGATTGTAGTACACACAAATATATCTTTATTTAATATTTTACATACTAAATAAATGAAAATGTTGAAATGAAAAAGTATGTATATTACTCAATACTACATATACAGTACTAATTGAAAGGATTCAAAGAATTTACGAATTTGGATAGACAAATAGACAGTTCATTTACTAATTTCTATGAGACATCAAACATTTTTCTTGACAATTACGAGTTGATTGACACTGAGAATCGAAGAAAGTTCAAGGAAATCAAAGACGTAACTACCGGTGCCATTTTGTTCTCACATTCAATCGCAACACTTCCGGGTACAATGGGAAAGCACCAGTTATGGCGTCATCCATCAGTCGATTTATTCTTACACGTTTCCTACAAATCATTTAAACACACTACTTCCCTCTAATACAAAACAAGACGAAAATATTACTAGACTTATGTAAATTACGTTTCCTATGTTAATGGAGCTAAACAGTTCTACACTAGTAACTACTTGAGTGTAATAATTTAATAATTCTGATATTCTGGAAAATATACATTGTATCTATTTCAATACACGTTTATGTATTCAAACATTTTTTCCTTTGGGATGTATAGAATTCTTAGGTAATTTTTTGGAGCACACGTGTAGATAAACCAGCTTTAGATAACAAAATTACTAAATCTTATAATATAAACAAACGGAACAGAAGATCTGGATTGATAACTTGTGTGGATAACTGGATTGTACAGACTTTTATTTAGATTTTGAGAGCAGTGATCAGTGACGTATAAATGAGCGGAATCTGCTTGCACACATTGTACTCTTCATTATTGTTTCTGAGATCTCGCAGTTCCTGTTGCATTCGACGGATCTAAATACGTGCAATAATAATAAATACATTAATATACGAGTGAGCCACCCTTCAAGACTAAAAGTTGAGAATTTACCATACTTACATCACTAGGTATCAATTGCTTCCAGTACTGACAGAAAGCCTTTTTAAACTGGACGTTATCTCTTTCCAGTTCTTCATCACGTTCTTCATTCTAAAAAGTTTGACATAATTCAAATAATTAGGTTCAGTTAACAATCAGTCCACCATTCATCCTAAAATCATCAAGTGTGTATTTCTGCAAACCTTATCCCACACTAGCTCGCCTTTCTCGTTAAGCTGCAATGGTTTGCGAAGAGGATTCGGTTGGGGACGAGAAGTCGATGGCACGTTAGCATTAGCGTTATTGGCAACGCTACTCCCCGCAGCAGCAGAAGCAATAACAGTATTCCGAGATTTTGCAACAGTCTTGACATCATTTGATGGCTGCGCGATTGGCGAACTAATTGTGTTCCGAGGACCATTTGGCAATTTATCTGGAAGTAGCGATGTTACATTATGAAGTGGCGGTTTTACGACCGTAGGTACGGGAAGCACCATTTTAGGAGACATTTTAGGAGACATTTCGTCTTCATGATCAGAATCTGAGGTATCTTCATCTACGAAACTCAATTCGGCTAAGGTATTAGCCTGTAGAATGGCTGAGTCAGGTGGTATGAACGTCTCGTAAGAGTCTTCCTCATCGCTATCGGTAAGAGGTTGCATCTATTAGAAAATAAATTGAAACGGGGAGCAATTAAGGAAATCTGTCCCGAAGCACTAAAATAACAAGTTCTAAAAGCAAAAAGAGATTACCTCAAGTTTCGGCATGTCAGTCAATTCATCAGAAGATAAGTAGTTTCCTGGTCCATCAAGCATAACGGAAAATAATGGTCTACTGGTTGCAGTAGCTTCGACAGGATTTTTGGTTATGATGTTTGGCGTCAGAATCGGTGCGGATTTATCGAGCAAGGAAGCATAACCTTTTTCTTTGACCAACTGGTGGAAGGCTCCTGGCGAAGGTTGTACAGCGGCAGCTCCCCACTTGGACGCATTCGGAATAATGCTGATGGTCTTTGAGTCCATACCCTCTGTCAATTTCGGTGGCCTTTCCTTCAACCACCCGTTGTCCAAACGCGGATTGGAACCCGCAGCATTAACTGACAAATCAACCCCACCTGTGGAAGAAGCAAACTTTTTGGTCGGCAAGACTCCTGAGAAATCAATATTGGTTCTCTTCAACGTAGCATTCCCCACATTTCCTGGAGTACTTTTCATGAGTCCAGCATTTCTAGCAACAGTTTCAAAGGAGCGTGAAGTCCCAGCGACTGGCGATGTAGGAGTGGGCGGAAGATCTGGAATTCCATTCATTGGATTCAACAATAGCAAATTTCTAGCTGCTACAAATGTCGCCTCTTCTCTGTCCTCCATGCAAGTCGGCCCGTTTTGATATGGCAGAGCCAATGGTGTTGGCTTGCTCTTCTTCGCCAAGTTTCCAGCCGTGTTGAAATTGATGGGAACTTTCTTCACGTGTGGCGGCAACTTTGCCAGTAAATCGGCGTTCTTCTTCTTCTGGGCTATTGCCACTCGGCTGCTGAAATCCGGGACTTTACAACTTGACTTGTACGATTTTTTCTTGTGCACGTAAGTCTTCACCGAAGACCTCAAGTTTCTTGAGTGCACCAACTCCTCCTGATCCTGCGGCGCAGAGGGCTCCGGCACCTCGGCGTCTTCCAACGGCAATGGAATTTTTCTGGGACGTCCTCGTCCTCTCCTTGGAGGAGATTGAACTCCAGCACTAAGCGGCGGTGGAAGCGGGAGCGGACGGTGATTAAACATTTCGTCCGGATCATCATCAGCATCAGCGTCTCCTTCGTCCTGACTGTCCTCAGGTTCTCCAGCAGAGTCTTCGCTCATCAACGATCGGTCTTCCATCAAAAATTGACTTGCAAGGATTGTCTTCGATTTGCGCAATGGTCGACGAGGATTGTACTTACAAATCCAAATACGTAGCACCACATCTCTTTTATAGCAACTCGTCATCTGCTCAACTGTCTCATTGACCAAGCATTTCGTCTTCTTGGTTTTCACTATATGTTTGTACTCGCAAATTGATATCTATATATAACAGACCCCAAACCTAACATTTACACTCATTTCTTCAATTAATAGAAATCCCAGTCACACTGCAATTTTAAATATTTATAATTGTAACAAAAGATTCACTTCAAACTTACATTTCGTTTTGCCAAGCACGCTTTCCATGTTATGCCTAATTCTCGAACTTCGAACTGCTGTTCGTCCAAGTCCTCAAATTCAGGTAACTTCGATCTGACAATTACCCGAGCCCCATCCTGCAGAAATTAAACTTACGTTGCATTCTTATCATAGTTATATTACATTCAATACCTCCGCCTCCTGCAACAGCCCTAAGAAACTTTTCTAAAATATTGACAGTCAAAGCATTGATGAATTGTTAAGTCAAATCGACACTATTAATTACCACTTTACCATTCTACTCTACCTTTATAGCTTAAGGCGTAGGCGGTGTATGAGGGGGAGGGGAAATCTTCGCTTATGCCTAAGGAAATATCCATTGGGTTTTCACAGAAGACGGAACTACAATTATCGGGAAAAATTGTCATAATGTTAAATACTACAAATATTATAATAATTCAAATAAAGTATTTCTAATCCATTTATTGTACATATTTATCTAATCTTGATCTAAAGTATGCATCACGACTTCACTAGTAATAGAACGTGAGCGCCTTATCTCCAGCAGAGCCTGGTATTTCAGCCGCAATGAAACTGCTTCTTTTACATTAGCAAATCCTACCCACTTTTATTTATTATGCAAATGTGCAGTAGAGCTTTGGATTTTGATATTATGAAAAAAAAAAAGTGTTTGAATAAATTGATTACCTTATAGATGGTTTTTTTGTTGGTGTACTTATGCATATCAAGTGGTTGAAGACGAACGAAAGGAGATAAATCCCCTTTACGTATTCCCTTTGGAATATCCGTCGCAAGTCCTTTTTTAGTACAGCGGGCAGCTGAAAAACAATTAATATTATTAATTTCAATTAATCAAAAGTTCAATTATGGTCAAGAAATAAATTAAATAAAACATTAATTTAAAAAGAGTGGAAAAAGTCAAAATTAAAATGTCCTGATCCAATCATAATTAAACAGCCCACATTTCACATAGTCAAAATGAATAATTTACTCTTTTTGTAACTTAAATACCCTGATTTTCCTTTCAAGGCGACTGAAAAGTAATTAATTTTGTAAGTCGATGTAAGAATACATTTACTAGGTCTGCCGAATAATTAATAATTCAACTTGATAAACCCTGTCAGTGTAACCGGTGATGTAAGACCAAAAAGCTGCACTCAGGCACCAACAACTAGCAATCGGTGAATGGTAGAATGTAAAATATTTTATATTTCACTATCTAGTTGGCGTTTTATCCCAGCTGAGAAGGCGACCCAACAAAATGCAGAAGAAATACGATTTAATTTGCTAATTAATACCTTTTATAAAGCGGGCTTATCCGTAAGGTCACCCAAAGTGGCAATCAGTGAACTTCCGTTAACCAAAAAAGGAATTTAAACCCCGAACTAATAAAGAAGTAGAATTAAAGGAACACGTTCACAAATAAATCGTCTGGAGCCAAAGACACACTGCAATCTTATTTGGTACGTAGTAGATAGTAGAGTCGAGGCCGTATGGCTCTAGCTCTGCTCTGGCTCTATGCCTCCACTTACTTGGGTTGTATATCATGCAGGCAGCTGAACCGCCTGAACCTGCAAGGCAAGGTATTGATCGATACTATTTAAAAACTTCCTGGCAAGCAAACCAAAGCTGACTCTAGCTCTACGGAGCCCCCAGCCGGATTCGTAATGGCGGTGGAAGCTAACTTTTCGTCGGTGGTGGTAACCTACCGCCGAAGCCGAATAATATCGGTTGCAACAGAGTTACAGATCCCGAAAAAATCTCTGATTCAAAAATAAAAATTACTAATACGGCCGGGCTTATTATTTAGTGATGTATTAATCGAAGTACAAACATTTTTAAATTATGTGCATAAGTATATTACTGTGCTGATTTAATTGGCGACACTGGGTGTATCAACATTGAGTGGCATGAGCTTAATTACTTTTATGTGTTAGGTTTGTAAAAATAATGTGACAAGTATTATGCAGTCAAATTTTCGAATCGAATATGAATCTGGCTAATTATGTGTCTCAATCGAGACAAGTTTGAAAAATACTTTTTAAATGAGCAGATAAGACTTACAAAAATATCGCCAAGTCATAAATATCAATAAAATGTAATGTCGATTTATGGAATATTAATAAAATCGTTATCAATATTAGGAACCTCTCTTAAATTATTGATTTTCCTGTTTTATAATTTTCTAAAGCTTATGATATTAATATTCGACCAATGGGTAATTTAATTGCTTTGATTTAATTGACAAAATTTCTGAGACATGACATGACTATGAGTAATAACCAATCTACAAGTCTGGCATAACCGCCTGGCGTACTACTCTATAATCAGGTCTTTTAATATCTTAATTTTTTGCTTAGGGATAAGTCAAATGCACATTAAGGAAGTTATTGCCAGACAATATTTGGCGGCGGCGGCTGTTCGCCGCCACGGTGGGGAATTGGGTTCTAGAATTATCGATGCACAGAAAGAACGTTACTAGAGTAAAATAGCACAAGAGCACAACCTTCGCGTGAGTGAAAAGCCACCTCTAGGTCCTCAATGTGACGCGCCTTTCGAAGTCGTATGGTCCACCTTTAAATCTGACAGAATGAATATTATGCCAAAAGTTTAAAACTATAAAATTTCCCCTTATGGATTCGGAATTGATAATCAGACCTCCAAATGGCCACTGAGTTGTGGTGGAAGTAAGTAAGCAGCAATGGAAGAGACCAGATATCTTTTCTTTGACGTGGAGTGGAAGTACGGTGACTTGCTGCCGTACTGGAGGAGGGAAAAGAACGTCACCAGAATTGCCAACTTGTACGAGTGCGGAGTTGAATGAAGGAAGTACTTATGTTTGCACTGAAAATTGGAAAGCAATAGGCAAGTCAAATGTGAGTATTCTTCTTAGAGAGGGGCGACCCAGAACCGGAACCAGCTGTGGAACCAAAACCAGACTGGTCCCCATCTAGTTTTGGTTCCTGAAATTTCAAGTGGCATTGGTTTCGGTTCTGGCTCCACGATTTCTGATTCCGGTTTGGTTGTGATTCCTAAAATTTTCTTAGATGCTCCCTTTAGTAGCCAGCAATTTATTACATTAATAACTTTAGTGCGACATTAATATGTAATTAATTTATTATTGCACCAAACCGATTACCCATTTCGTAGTGTACCTAAATCTACAATCTATTTTTATTTGGAAAGCATAAACTTCTAACCAACGTCTAATAAACTACAATTTTTGATTTAGCATGCTAATGGTTCCGGTTTGGTTGCGGGTTTTATATAAATGGTTCTGGTTCCGTTCCGCTTCCTGAATTTGAATTAATTTTGGTTCCGGTTCCTAAAATTTTAATAAATTTTAGTTCCGCTTCCTAAAGTTTGAATTAATTTTGGTTCCGATTCCTAAAATTTGAATTAATTTTGGTTCCGTTTCCTAAAATTCGAATTGATTTTGGTTCCGGTTCCTAAGATTTGAATTATTTTTGGTTCCGGTTCCTAAAATTTGAATTAATTTTGGTTCCGGTTCTTAAAACTCAAATAAATTTTGGTTCCGGTTCCTAAAATTCGAATTAATTTTGGTTTCGGTTCCTAAAATTTGAATTAATTTTGATTGCGGTTCCTAAAATTTGAATTAATTTTGGTTTTGCTTCCTAAAATTCAAATAAATTTTGATTCCGGTTCCTAAAATTCGAATTAATTTTGGTTTCGGTTTCTAAAATTCAAATAAATTTTGGTTCCGGTTCCTAAAATTCAAATAAATTTTGGTTCCGGTTCCTAAAATTTGAATTAATTTCGGTTGCGGTTCCCAAAATTTTTTGAGATGCCCTCCTCTAGTTATTAAGAGGAGCATCAGCGAACTCTTTATAAGAATGAATGATCTGTCTGTCTGTCTGTCCGTCTGTAGTCTGTATGTTCGCGTTAAAGCTGGGCATCGAAAAGTTCGGCAGACCCTCCAATGCAATACATGTGCATTGCGGGATGTGTGCGATGCGTCATACGCCCGTCTCCAAACATACAACACAATACGTGTGCAGTGTGCAGCATGTACATACAACAATGAAGTTCGATGTCCACAAATTTACTTTGCTGAGCTTTACCCAATCTACTTCAACTTCAACTCTTCTTCAACGTCCAAAAATCCAAGCAATGCGTTCTACTACACAGCTTGCTCTAGCCTGTGCATTCTGTGCGCTCTAAGTGGACGCAATGTACATTCAATGCATTGAGGAGGACAGCGGAGATCTCCACAACCATGCATACAATACAAAACGTAGCTTTGCAACATTACCGGCCTTCCGCTGACTTTCAGCTTGCTCTGTCAGCTTGCTCTAGCATGCTATGTGCTCTATGTGGGTCATAATACACCAAGCATGTTTGATCTAGGTCTATTTCGTAAATGCATGCATGGCTTAATCTTTGAGACAAGCATAAACCCTGCATACATGTCTTGTTCATACATGTGCCCATTTCATCTCCATTACGTCGCTACTTTATAATGATGTCTCACCTGTCTGTCTGTCTGTCCGTCTGTATGTTCATATGTCGTCTCATTGTCAACATTCCTGCTGTTTTTCTCGGTTTTCATGATGTTTGTCTGTTTCTGTTTTCCCAATGTCTACGCTCCTCTTCATTATGTGCTGTTTTAACGGGTTTATTCTGTGTGGAGCGGAGGAAAAGAGCAAAGGAGATTAGAAAGGAGATTTGTTATTGAACAGAAACACAGATCTCAAGGCCCAAGAACTGTGTGTTCTATTCACGAAGACACAGCAAATCTGCAAATAATATGAGGAGAATGAGCAGTGCCGTGTGTGTGATGGGAATTGTTATGATGAGAAACTGTCTCCTATGAACTGTAGCTGTATAAAGGAGGAGGAGATACGTACGAACTAAGAGTGGAGAAGCGCAATTGAAGGAAACACTTTTCATGCTTCGACTTTCAGCAGGGAACATCCCTATTCATGGAAATTGGAAAGTACAGAAGGGACGGAGGATGTCCGTGGGAGACTACTTTGTTCTTAAGAAGCAGCTATATGCTCCAGTGACACCGACTTCCGATGTAAAATGACTGGAAATACCTAAATATGCTAAAACTCATCCTTCACCGAATATTCTCGATGTTTTCTACAACTTAGAGATAAATACTCATAAATGTAGCCATTCCCTACACTAAATGCGTCCATTTAATTTTTCATGAACTCAATATTCTATCAACCCGCAAATACGGTCATCCCGCACTTCTGCTGTCGCCATCACCATCGGCGATGTTGCAAACCAAACTTAATATCAAGACACCATCATGGCGTGCTGCATAACAAACAAATTCACAAACACAGCAATAGTATTATAGTTTTACATAGAAATGGGAGGAGGAGGGAACAGGGATACAGGGAACAGTAAGTAGAGTAAATAAGAACAGTCGAAACAACTTATTGGAAACCACACATTATAATTTTGAGCACCAATTTGGTGGAAATTCTGATAAGGCTTTGTACCTTAACAGAAAATCATACACAGCTCATTATTGAACAAAGTACAAAGAATACTGTTACCCTACGTGTTGCATTACTGGAGAACGTACTGAATTAACATACGTATAATTAATGCAAATGTGTAGATCCTATCTAACGCAGGTGCTAGAAATTCTGGTTGGTGATCGTAAAGGTCTATAGCATTCCACAAAGTAACATAACAGTATGCTTCAGACGCTAGATCTGTATTCCATCATTTCTATCTCACCTGTAGCAAAATCTAATTATAAACAAGGTGGCCCTCTCTTTATCTACCATCTCATGACTTCTTGACTCCAGTCCGCCACGGAGACAATAAGTCTTGTTTATCGATCTTAGTCGTTATTCAATGCCAACGGCCATATCAAATGGGAAACGCTACAATAGAGCTAATACATTTGCATGTCTTAAGATTTTATAAATATTCCAAGTAAAGTGAGTCGTTGTACACATTTGTACCTATCTGGTGATTTGTGACAATTATTTAGGTTTTATTACTCACACACACTCTCCATTTTCCACATCCTTAGAAGTCTTAAGCCAGAGAAGGAATAGAAATACCAATGGTGGAAGCAAAATGAATGGCTGCATGATAAGAATATTATGTGAATAGTAAAGATACCGTCACTTTATAATATGCGTCCGATGTGCAGTCTTTTAAGCCTCCTTTCCATCGACTTTGTTCTATATGTAAAATATGAAAATCGAACTTTCTTAACCCCGTAATCTAGAATTTGAATATTTCACGAATCTTGTCACTAAGATTACTAATGAGTTGTTTGTTCGTTTATTCTATGCGACCTTAAGCTATAGAAGCCAAAACGTAGTTTGATAGTGTATATTTAAAAGATTACACTGACGATAACAGAAATATCAAAACCTACGATCTAAAGCTTAATTACACTTATTCCAGATTGACATAGCCATCACATTGTTCACATCGCAGCATACACAGAGGAATTCTCGGTCTGAAAACTTCAGACCCTAGAGTGATTTCCATACATTGAGTATATCAGGTATAATATGTGATTCCCTGATGCTTTTCCCAAATTTTGTTACAATGAGCAGCTTGGGTGTTACCAGGGATGCAGAAAGGCTTGCAAAGCAGCAAACAGGTTGCAAGGGACCCAAATACATTGGTGACGTAATTACGCGTATAAGTCGGCCATTTTTAAAGGAAATACAACCCCAAAGTACGCCCCCGAAGGGGGCGTGCTTTGGGTGGGGCAAAATTGGGGGGTAAAGGGGAAAAAATGAGGGGGAAAGAGGAAAAAATGAGGGAAAAAGAGGAAAAAATGAGGGAAAAAAGGAAAAAATGAGGGAAAAAGAGAAAAAAATGAGGGAAAAGAGGAAAAAATTGGCGGCCATCTTGAAAAAAAATGGCCGCTGGCGGCGGCCATTTTTTTTCAAGATGGCGGCGAGGGAGGGACGCCTCGGCGGCCATCTTGGTTGCTGAGGGATTTTGACCTTTCTGCATCCCTGGGTGTTACCCCTCGGCTAAAATTTTGAAAAATCTCGTGTATATGGTAACTCTGGTCACCCTACAAGAAAATGCAACTTCTCATTCTCATACTCTACAATACTTATACCGATTTGATTTGCATGCGCTGGTCAAATGCTTTGAGTAAGTAAACATTAATTTTGTACAAGAAAATATTGGCGTTTTGGAAAGTTTATACAATATTTTATGTGTTTGTAACCGGAAGTGTTATAATGTATACACTGAGAAAAGTTGATGTTTATAACTATTCTTTGGTATTAAAAATTGTTTGGTATTAAAAATGAATAAACCATTGTAAATGCATATAAGAAAGTAGCGGTCGACCATTTTCCTATGATGCATGATTTGGGGACAACACTGTAATTTTCCTATGGTGCATGATTTGGGGACAACACTGTAATTTTCCCTATGATAATGCATGAAGACTATTGACATGGACATGGACATGATGATGGATGATGACGAACAGACAGACAGACAGATAGATCAGGCATTATCATAAAGTATCGTTTCGCGAACACACGCACAGACAGACAGACAGACAGACATCCGGACAGATCAGACATTATTATAAAGTAGCTGACCGCTACTTAATAAATACGTTCTTCAATATCACCATCACCAGTTCCTTCGGGACGCCAATATTATATGTACTTGTACATCAAATTTAATGTGCTCATTGTTGAGGTCATTATTAGGGCATTGCATGCATACTACAGAATATTTCCTAGTATTATAAAATATCACACTGGTTTTATGCAGTCTATGAAGTAGTGATATTTCAAAGTTAGTTGGCACACTTTATATTGGTGTGATGTCATACCGTCCAAGTCTCATGTTACATAAACAGCAAGGAAAGCAAAGCTAAACGGCGAGGTAGTATAAGTATGAATTCTAACGCTCTGATGAAAAGACGACATGCGACACTTTCAGACGTGCTGTAGTTTGTAGTTCTTCACCCCTCTGTCTGCATATTCGTAAGCTTAAATTATTTTACGGGTGGTTCCTGTTAGCCGACGCCGACGTTCCTGTTAGCCGACGCCGACGTTCCTGTTAGCCGACGCCGACGTTCCTATTAGCCGACGCCGACGTTCCTACTAGCCGACGCCGACGTCCCTAATAGCCGACGCCGACGTTCCTATTAGCCGACGCCGATGCTCTTGTTAGCCGACGCCGACGCTCCTGTTAGCCGACGCCGACGTTCGACTAAAATTAGCTATTTGGCAGCATTCTACAGCATTTAGTCAACTGTTCAAAACGATATTTTATATAAAATAACACAACAATACCCACGTGATTATTTAAGGCATCCCAATGTTAGGGTGGGGTACCCACGTGTATATTTAGGGTACCCATTTGAGCATGGAGGATGCCCATGTGTGTATTTAGGTTATCCATGTGCGCATTTAGGGTACCATGAGCGCATTTAGGGTACTCACGTGTGCATTTATGGTACAAATGTGGGCGTTTAGGATACTCACGTGTGCATTTTAGAAACCCACGTGTAAATTTAGGGTACCCACGTGTACAGTTATGGTACTCACAAGTTCACTTAGGGTGCCCAAGTGTACACTTATGGTGCCCACAAGTGCACTTAGGTTACCCAAGTGTACACTTATGGTACCCACAAGTTCACTTAGCGTACCCACAAGTTCACTTAGGGTACCCACAAGTTCACTTAGGGTACCCACAAGTTCACTTAGGGTACCCACAAGTTCACTTAGCGTACCCACAAGTTCACTTAGGGTACCCACAAGTTCACTTAGCGTACCCACAAGTTCACTTAGCGTACCCACAAGTTCACTTAGCGTACCCACAAGTTCACTTAGCGTACCCACAAGTTCACTTAGCGTACCCACAAGTTCACTTAGCGTACCCACAAGTTTACTTAGCGTACCCACAAGTTCACTTAGCGTACCCACAAGTTCACTTAGCGTACCCACAAGTTCACTTAGCGTACCCACAAGTTCACTTAGCGTACCCACAAGTCCACTTAGCGTACCCACAAGTTCACTTAGCGTACCCACAAGTTCACTTAGCGTACCCACAAGTTCACTTAGCGTACCCACAAGTTCACTTAGCGTACCCACAAGTTCACTTAGGGTACCCACAAGTTCACTTAGGGTACCCACAAGTTCACTTAGGGTTCCCACAAGTTCAATTAGGGTACCCACAAGTTCACTTAGGGTACCCACAAGTTCACTTAGGGTTCCCACAAGTTCAATTAGGGTACCCACAAGTTCACTTAGGGTACCCACAAGTTCACTTAGGGTTCCCACAAGTTCACTTAGGGTTCCCACAAGTTCACTTAGGGTTCCCACAAGTTCACTTAGGGTTCCCACAAGTTCACTTAGGGTTCCCACAAGTTCACTTAGGGTTCCCACAAGTTCACTTAGGGTACCCACAAGTTCACTTAGGGTACCCACGTGTTCATTGATGGTACCCCAGGGTTTATTTAGGGTACCCAGGTGTACACTTAGAGTACCCACGTGCACATTTCGAGTACACAAGTGTTCATTCATGGTACCCACGTTTACATTTATCGTACCAAAGTGTTCATTTATGGTACCCCAGGGTTTATTTAGGGTACCCAGGTGTACACTTAGAGTACCCACGTGCACATTTCGAGTACACACGTGTTCATTCATGGTTACCCACGTTTACATTTATCGTACCAAAGTGTTCATTTATGGTACCCCAGGGTTTATTTAGGGTACCCAGGTGTACACTTAGAGTACCCACGCACGTGTACATTTAGAGTACACACTTATTCATTCATGGTACCCACATGTACATTTTTTGTACCCAATTGTTCATTTAGGGTACACAAATGTACATTTAGAGTACACACGTGTACATTTATGATAGACAAGTGTTCATTTAGGGTACCGAAGTGTACATTTAGAGTGCTCACGTGTTCATTTTGGGTACCCACGTGTGCATTAACGGCACACTCGTGTGCATTGAGGTACCAATGTGTGCAGTGGGATACCAATGAATGAACACGTGTGTACTCTAAATGTACACGTGGGTAGTACTCTAAGTGTACACTTCGGTACCCTAAATGAACACTTGGGTACAATAAATGTACAGGTGGGTACTAAGAATGAACACGTGTGTACTCTAAATGTACCAGTGGGTACTGGGTACTCTAAGTGTTCACTTGGGTACCCTAAGTGAACTTGTGGGTACCATACTGTCCAGTCGCTAGTCATAGCGACAAATGGTGCCACATCGGTCGTTTCGTCTTGCCTCTGATTGACTGAAAAAGTATAAAATGACGTCATTTATTCAAATGTGGGCCACTTTATTGGTTACTATAGGGAATATTTTATTCAGTCAATCAGAGGGCCCATATTTAAATAAATGACGTCATTTTATTCTTTTTCAGTCAATCAGAGGCAAGACGAAACGACCGATGTGGCACAATTTGTCGCTATAAACAACGATTTCACAGTAAGTGTACACTTGGGTACCCTAAGTGAACTTGTGGGTACCATAAATGTACACGCGGGTACCCTAAATTTACGCGTGGGTTTCTAAAATGCACACGTGAGTACCCTAAACGCCCACATGTGTACCATAAATGCACACGTGAGTACCCTAAATGCGCACATGGTACCCTAAATGCGCACATGGATACAGAGGTCGAAATTACGGCTCATGGCTCAGTTGTTGAGCCATGAGTGGGGCTCAGCTCACGGCTCAAGGCTCATTTTAAAGTGAGCCGTGAGTCACGTGAGTGAGCCGAGAGATTTTGATAAATGAGCCATGAGCCGAATGAGCGAGCCGTATGACGTTGCTGAAATGAGCCATGAGCCGCTACGGCTCAATACTCACCGAAATTTCGACCTCTGCATGGATATCCTAAATACACACATGGGCACCCTCCATGCTCAGATGGGTATCCTGAACACACACATGGGTACTCTAAATATACACGTGGGTACTCTAAGCTAACACTTGGGTACCCCACCCTAACATTTGGATGTCTTAAATAATCACGTGGGTATTGTTGTGTTATTTTATATAAAATATCGTTTTGAACAGTTGACTAAATTCTGTGGAATGCTGCCAAACAGCTAATTTTAGTCGAACGTCGGCGTCGGCTAACAGGAGCGTCGGCGTCGGCTAACAGGTGCATCGGCGTCGGCTAACAGGAGCATCGGCGTCGGCTAATAGGAACGTCGGCGTCGGCTATTAGGGACGTCGGCGTCGGCTAACAGGAACTTCGGCGTCGGCTAATAGGAACGTCGGCGTCGGCTAACAGGAACGTCGGCGTCGGCTAACAGGAACCACCCTTATTTTACTGGAATAATTACAAGACTACAACTATTCTTAAAGGAGTATAGATAAAAAATAAGCGTTTGCAGTGCATCGTCTGAGTCTGGCCCCACAAAAGCCATACCATCGGCGATGTTGCAAACCAAACTTAATATCAAGACACCATCATGGCGTGCTGCATAACAAACAAATTCACAATGACAGCAATAATATTATAGTTTTACATAGAAATGGGAGGAGCAGGAGATATTATAGGGAAAAGTAAGTAGAGTAAATAAGAGCAGGGGAAACAACTTGGAAACCACGCATTATATTTTTGAGCACCAATTTGGTGGAAATTCTGATAAGGCTTTGTACCTTAACAGAAAATCACACAAAGCTCATTATTGAACAAAGTACAAAGAATACTGTTATCCTATCGTGTTGCATTTCTGGAGAACGTACTGAATTAACATATGTATAATTAATGCAAATGTGTAGATCCTATCTAACGCAGGTGCTAGAAATTCTAGTTGGTGATCGTTAAGGTCTATAGCATTCCACAAAGTAATTCAGCACTTTTTAAACACGCTTTATTCTGCCTGCTCTTTCAAAGTAAAAGAAAAATATTAAACAAACCCCGGTTAGAAATTAGAAGAAACCCATTACTCACTTGGAAATCCATAATATTTCGGATACTGTTAATTGGAGGATCTAAAGTTGGAATTAAATGAATCCAAAGTATGCTTCATTTCTTTCTGATGCTGAACAATCGTTATTTTGAATATCAATACAGTTAATCGGTAAGAACAATAATCTCTGGGTTTTGGCATACTTAGCGAATTACTGGACTCTAAAAGTACAATTCTATACGCATAAAATGTTAAACGTTTGGGTACATGTGTACAAATACAACCCAACATTTTAGTTCAAGAAAATCGGTAAGTAACCAGCTTAAAAGCCCAGATATCTTATACTGCCTTTAGTGTTTAAAACTTTTGATAACTAATTTTTGTAACGTTATTTAAACTTGTGGTGATTTAGAAAAAGTCAGCCTTCACCGTATGTAAGCCGAAGCTAATCAGTCGTAGACATTAAATATTGTTTTTATTGTTAACTTCTGATTTCAAACTTCAAACTTGGAGTGTGTAACGAATAAAATGCCTTTATCACTATCAAGTATCTCCAGTCGATCATTAATGGACCATCCAGACGGAGAAAGGAGCATTATGGTTAATCCAACTAATCAATCGTTTAGTAATATTTCCATGATGAATGATAACCAAACCAACAGAGGCCTTAGCCGCTTGGAAAGACCCCAAGAACGTTACGTTGGATGTAAGTTCAAAGTTTAAACCAAGCATATGTAGTACATTTTGCATTATCCATCTGAATGTTAAAATATTTGTGGTGGGATTCAATTTTCTATTTCTTAATTATGTTTTACACGTGTGGTATATTGCAGCACTTGAAGGTTTACATGCGGATTTTATTACATCAATACAAGAAATGACTTCTCCTGATGGGATACTTCAGGTTATGGCCAATTGGAGAGATAGTGTAAAGGATAAAGTTGACCTTGAAAGATTATCTGATTCTGAGATTCCGGATCGTGTTTATGAACGAGTAAAAGATACTATACATTAGTTGAAATCACATACGTATGCATTGTCATCTTAACAAAGGCCATAATATAATAATATCTGTATACAGATTCAAGCTGTGCTGCGTAAAGAAGAGCAAACCTGGGATTTGATAATACGATTATGTAGCTTACGCTACGAAATTTCTAATACCGAGATTGAGCCATTTAGTAAAGTTATAAAGGACGAATTTCATTTCAATGAATTAGCTTCCGTCAGGGCAATTGCAGACAGTGAAAAATCATTTAGAGAGGTAAATCTAACATACCTATAATAATTGTATTGTAAGAAAAAACGGTGTAATTGTACGAAAATGGAATGACATTTTTACTCATTTTTTAAAGATGGCTCTGATTTTGGAATGGCTGGAATCTAACTATGGTGTAGATTCTTACAATCCCGACTTAGCAAAGAAACCAATTATATGGGAACAGACTCTTCAAGTTCTAAAGGTATCTTTTTTAACATTGTTTTGTTTTGATATTTTTTGGTATTACGCATTGCGTGTAATTAAAATTAAAACATGGTATTGACATTCTAATTAGCAAAGCTTTCTCTAGTTTGACTTAATTAATGATGCTTTTATGTTTACTTTATCTTTATCTATAGCGTGACAAACTACTCAATAAATCGACGTCTCACTCCATGGTTAAAACTTTGGATATAGATGCACCTACATCAGAAAATAAACAACTACATCCGTTAGATGCGGTGAGTCGTATCATAAACACTTATTTATGAAATGAATTATTAAAATATCAAAAAGTTGCTGTCACTGCAACAAGTTGACCCACCATAATTTTTCCTGCACCTAAAAGTAGTTTTGGTTCGGTCAATCAAATTCAATTCTGACAATATTTAAGATTCAATAAAATTAATTTTGTCTTAATTAAATATTTTCCAGGAAGAAGAGTTTAAAGTAATGAAAGGGGCATACTTTTATTTACGACAAGGGAGTCAAAGTAAGAGTAGAGGCTACCTCCAGGATTCTGGACATCATTTAAAAGCGGGGGTCTTGTTTGGAGGTTCTTACACATCTACAGAGATAGTCACAATAGGAGAATTTACTGCACATGCTCTTAATTACATTGGAGTCGCAAAAGAAAATTTGAGAGATTTTGATCCAAAAGCAACCGTTAAACCTGGCAGATTTGCTATTTTGAAAGGAAATCGTACCAGAGATATGTGGAAGAAAATGGCCTGGAAAATATGTGAATCTAAAGGACAATCTAAGTATGAAAGAGCTTGTTTAGGAAGTCTTTGTGGACACCTGCAATCAATGCTGGATGTATCAAACACATGGGAAGATAAGGTTTGTAGCTTTCGATTGATAAATATTAAGCAGTTAAATTATTATATTAATAAGGCAATTTATAATTAAAATTATAGTTATGGTCGTACTTAAAAGCGTCACTTGATGTTAAAATCGAGCAACAATTACGATGTCACACAGAACCAAACAACTATACTGAGCTTCCTGATAAATATTGGGATCAAGGATTATCACTTCAAGAGTGCTTTAACGTATTAGACAGTAATACATCATCCTTACAAACATTAGAGCTTGTATACCGTCTCGTACAAAAAAGCATAATGATTGAAGACGTTAACGGACTTACGAGTCAATTGCTGCAAAATATTCCAATATTACTGTAAGTTACTTTGCGGTAATTATCAAAACATGTTATCATACCTTTAAGTCCATAGGCAGCATATACTAATTTTTTGTGTAATCGTTTTTAGGCAAAATGAAGAACATTTTTTAGTCCATGGACATACCATTCGTTTTCTTACCCATTTACTGCTTGCGTTGGGAATCCTTGATCTCGGCTTCAACGAAAGTCTCAATAACGCCGTAACTGAAACGTACATCAAGGTTCTTGTGAAATCCGGAAGATTTGCTTTCATCCCATTTTATGTGCAGAAATTGACAGAAAGTCGGCAAATACCTATAATTATTGAACAAATTGATCCTAAATATCCTTTGGAGAGGAGAGAAATTGATTTGTTTTTGGCTGCTGCCCAAGTAAACTCTTTGGATATTCTTAATATTGCAATTGCTGTTGTAGAAAAGTTACGACAAGAGCAAGAGGATTTCAAGATTGAAGGACTTATTTGGATTAGTTCCTGTTACGAATATGTAGCTGATAAAAGTGAAGTCATGGTCACGTTTCTCAAATTTGTTTTAATTTTGGCAAGGAAATACTTGATTCTTGAAAATATACCTAAAGTGAAAGCTCTATTGAAAGAGGTGTGTGTACATTGTATATCAAATTTTATTCTTTTAGTAAATAATTTTAATTTTAATAAATAATTAATTATTATCTAATATGAATACATTTGAAAATTCAGGTAACCCCTCAATGCATCAGGGAAGTTCTCAGTGTTTCACACAAATATCAACAGACTTTAGTGCGGGAGTATTCTTGCTACAGCGAATACATGGTAGAATTTTTTAACCATTATATCTCAATTAATATTATAATGAGATTAAAAGTGAAGTGAAAGAGTTCTTTAGTGAATAGAGAAAACATTTTTATAAATGCAAATGTGTACATGATTTTAATTTTATTATATAAGGGTATGAAAATTTTCTTTTAGAGCTGAGTTTCAAAATTAAGATGCATTAGCATTATTTCTATTTTACAGAGAAAATCGGAGAAAGCAAATGACTAGTTTAAAAAATCCATATAATATATGTTCACATATTTTCTTTTTGTAAAGCAGAGGAAACATTAAGAAAATACCTATTGCCCTAATTCTATGCAAATTGTTTTGTTTGATAACATCACTTAAGCAGAAGTTGTTTTATCTTACCTCTGACAGGATTCATATTATTACTATTATAAGGAAAGTGGGAGAAACAGAAATGATATGGCTAATTTTAGTAATGTTTGCGCAAAGGATGTTTACAATTCCTGGTTTAAATCTGATACTCTTTAAGAAAACTGATTGCATTAATCTCTTAATTCTAATATTTATTTTCTTTTAGGAGGCAGAAGAAAGTTTAAGAATGTGGACGCGTTCAAAATCTCTAAAACCTAGTTACGATGAACCAGCGCTACATTCATCAGCCTCATTATCGGATAAATCTCTTTGGGACATCAAAAAACGCGAATTCGAAGCTAACGAAACCAAATGGAAGAAAAGTTTCGATTATCACACCAACACTACCATCGAAAAATTAATGAAAATTCTCAATTTTCCACAAGGCTGGCTAATTGACTGCTGTGACGAAAGTGATTCAGATGATTTGTTTCACATTAACTCGGTGCGATGCATTACAATGAAAAAGGTAAGAATAATATGGTCTGCGCGAAACGCAAGTAACGCACTTCCGTTTTACTATAATTGATTTAAGATTATTTCCAAAGCATGACGTTTTCTATTTCAGGTAACATTTGTTCTCTTGAAGTTACTCCAGGAGAAAAACTCCATGAGATTGATCAGAGAATTTTCGTCAACTTTGTGTAACAAAAGACAGCAAATTCTAAAAGAGTTTATGAAACATGAAGTTGGAACTATTTTCAAAGCCTTGGCTGATTTTACCAAAAGGCAGTCTACCAATTTAATTATTTTGCCAAAATGAAGTGAATATGATTTTCTGTATGTTTAACTTAGTTTAGTTTTATTTATATCTTCAATCTGTACAAGAAAAAATTTGTTTACATTGTGCGTGTTCGATTAGAAGTACTTAGGTATAAACAGTGTAACTTTATCTTTTTGTATCAAGACTAAAAAAATTTGTAATTGAATCCGCGATCATTGTGGTCCAAAGGTACCAGTGTTTATTAGCAAATGTTTAAAAAATAAATAATTTTTTCATTATAATACATACATGGTCATGTAAAGCATAATAGTCTGCCAGTCACTATTACAAAAGTCAGTATGTTATGTTCACCAACAACTTTATTATTGCATACACTGAAGCCACCAAACCAGGCAAACTTAAGTACTGCAATGGTTTTATCGGTTTCACAATTTTTAATAATTATTAATCTATTAATTATTTTACTACTATTCATTCATAGAGTAATTCCATTGATCTCCGAATTTGTCTTTGAATTTTTTGTTGTTGATTGCATCCATAGTTTGAGCAACCCTCTTTAGTGACCCTCTGTAAATGAATATACAAAAGTCATTATTTTGGTATATAAAAGGTATAAAAGTTTTGCCTTTGAAACGAAAGTATAGCGAAAAGAAAGCAGCTACTAGAAACATTCTTTTGTAGCAAGTGATTTCTCCTTAACTTACTTGTTAAAAACTTTTTTCTCTAGTCGGTTCCTGGGATTATTTTTCTTTTTATCGACATCAGTTAGCTGCGGATATGCTTCAGCAAAACGTCTTCTTCTTTTTACCTCTTTTGGGGGGGACGTACTGTTAAATCCATGCCTGTTGCAGCCTGGTACAAAGTACAAAAATATCTATTATTCGCATTTGCATCGTATACATTTGCAGATCATCAGGCAGCAGTGGCAGCACTTACTTGAATGTCCTTCAAGAATTCAGGATCTTGCCAATCCGGAGGCTTCTCACGTTCCTCTTTTTCCTTTTGTTCTGCTAAAGCTCCAATATCCTCGGGTTGAGTGGGATTTCCCATGATGTCACGAGCTATAATTTTCCCATGTAATGGGCATTGATATAACAAAATTACCCTGTTGAAGCTTCAGTAAAAAGTGTATTAATTGATTACTCTCCTCAATGTTACCTTAAATCTGTCTCTTCTGGGACATAATTTTCCACTCAGGAGAGGTGCCCTGCAACTACACTTGACTGGTTCGAAGGTACCTGAAAATTCTATGACTCGAGTTCTTAAGGAGGCTACACCGTCAGGAGCTTCAACTGTTTCACCTTCTCTGTCAAACGGTTGCCAGAACCTATGTCCATCAGCTATACCTCTGTTTTCACAAATAATTTGAACTGTCAACATTGCACTACAACTGCAATAGTTCACAAACAATAAGAAAAGACTAATAAAAGCAATACATTTGACATTTATTACAATTCTATCCTCGGAGCTTGCAAGTTTTCTTCTTCCCAGTGGTACAAATCGATGTCGAAAGGCAGCTTCGGGGCTACTTCCAGTAATTTCAGTTTTCTATCCTCTTGAGATTCCAAACTTTTATCAAGCACCTCAGACAAAGTAACACTACTACTATTTGGGGAAATTACTTTCTTGATATCAGAATTTGGATTCTTTGATTGTGTTTTTCGGGTTTTCTCCTTCATTTTTGTTATTGTTGCAAGTATCGACGTGGGGTCCTAAAATATTTTTTTAAACTTAATATGCTGAATTAAAAACACTTAATTACAAAGATTACAAGTTCTAAACACATTTTAAAATTTCACTATGCGTACGTTTGCATTATTATCATTATCATTCCATGAACTCCACGTATTCTGCTTAGAACTCCCATCTGAAGTCTTACTACTTTGTTTACATTTTTCTGAACAGTTCGATATTATTGGCGGTGCAACAGCATTTTCCTCAAATCCGTCTTTCTCAAAAACTTCTTCAAAGTCAGATTCTGAGTCGCTGTCTTCCTCTGATTTAATGTTATTAGAACAAATAGAAACACACATTTAATGACGTTACAGAACTCTTGGTCAAAAAATTAAAAACTCTTGCTTAGAATGGCATTTAATAAAAAAGGATGTACAATTATTTTCTTACCTTTTTGTTCTTCATCTTTCTGTAAAACCAAATTGGAATCATTATTTAATTCTTCAACGAGTCATTTCACTTTGTATCATTCCTTAAGGTCCATGACTCGACGAAAATATGCAGTCATCTAATAAAAATATGAATACGTTAGTTACACCTCGCACAAACTAATGCGTGACAAGTGTTAAAGCAAATTCTCAAATTGGGTAATAATTTCCAAGATATGAGCTGTTCTGACGTAACTTAAATTGTAAAATTGTACTATATTTAATTTATAATATTCAGGTGTAGTTAATAAATAATTAAAATAATTAGTTTCTCACCAGCTTTGGAAGCGAAGTTTATCCACTTTTTAACTAGAGGGAAAAATCTATTTTTTAATATTGCATACGAATCTCTTAAGTTGTCCACTATAGGAGCATTATCTGCAGTTTTTCTTATCTTTGATTCTGAATCAAATTTAATTGGAATCACAGCATTAGGAGCTGAGAGTCCGTGCTCACGGAGGTCAATTGAAGATTCGGCTTCTGTGCCAGAAATGTTACTTCCTTGATCAGGACAATTTCCGAACAGCTCATCAGGTTTTGGTATGAGCAAACAAAAACAATTATTCATTTTTGTCACAACACGAGATATTTCTTCTACGTTGTCATCAGTTTCAGCTTTCAGCGTTGTCAATTTAGTTTGCATGAATTTCGTCGTACGGTTTCTTTCCACAGCTTCAGTGTATAACTCAGCTTCAGTTCTTTTTAGGGCATCATTAAAATCTACCTGAAATTTTTAACATGTATTTTCATTAATAATAATTTTACAAAAACTTTAAATCCCACGTAATTCAAATTACTGTCATCTTACTTTTAAATTTTGTTTTATAAAATTGTTGCCCAATGCAACTCGTTTGTGTTCTTTGCCAAACATAGAGTACCATTTCTGGATAGCTTGTAATACTTTTTGCTTTAGTTTCTTAGATGCAGCTACCGGGGGAGGTAATAACTTTGCCGGATTGCTTTCAACTGTTAATTCTAAGAACAGATGAAAATTATCCAAAAACTCACCTGTATCCAACGATTCCAACGACTCTTAACGATTATATTGTATCCACTATCCACTGTATTCACCGTATCCACTGTTTCCACCGTATCCACTGTATTCACCGTATCCACCTTATTCAGCACCACATCAAGAGCAGCTCTGAACCGTGTCTGTCGAACCGTTCCTCCGTTGTAAACAATTTTATCGCAGACCGTACAATAATGCATGTTTATGTTTATGTTGGGTTCACTCTTCAACTATTTAATTCTGAGCTGCTCTTGATGTGGTGGATACAGCGGATACGGTGGATACGGCGGATACGGTGGATACGGTGAATACAGTGGATAGTGGATACGGTAAATACAGTGGATAGTGGATACAGTGGAATCGTTAATAAAGAGTCGTTGGAATCGTTGGATACAGGTGAGTTGGCGGATACGGCGGATACAATGGATACGGCGGTACGGCGGTACGTATCCGCTATATCCCCTGCCTTACTTCAGCCCTCTTCTTCTCTTATTCGCAGTCCGGTAAATTTAGCAGCGGGAGAAAATCCCTCCTTTCTTCTTGCTTTGATAATACACACCAAAACCATGTTTTAGTTGAACTAACACAACTTTGTACACAACATTGCACCCAATGCGCAATGCACAGTGCATGTACCCTTTTGTAGCTCTTGTGGTAAAGTAAAAACAGCCTCAAACTTAAGTGAAAGTGTAAGTTAACTGATGACGATTAGTAAAAAATTTAAGTAATTGTAAACAAAGTTTAAAGTTCCATAAAGGGGAATGTTCGATACCTGAAAAGATCAAAATTTGTTTGCGCTTTCAATTTTGGTAAGATTTTCTGCTTATTTTGCAACGAATTCCTTTCACCTTTTCACGGAGTATTTTGTTTGCCTGACTTTTGTGATGCATTTTATTATCTGGGTTGTAGGTTTCTAATTTTGTATTTAATTGTTCGACCTTCATCAAAGGATACCATTTCAATATGAGATGCATAATTCCCCAAATAACATGGCATACTCGGGAGCCTGTGTTATCAATTGATTTTGATCCGTCTTGTAAGTGCGAGGACGGGTTTTATCGTTTAGCAAGTGGAGGAGCTGATAAGCAATTGTTGGTAAGCTACCATTAGCAATCGGCGGTATAATATTGTGTAACATACATATTTCTGTACTCAGCTATTCGTAGACTTTGTATACTTGACTGCTTAGTTAAGAAATAAACAACAATATTAATCCTAAAATCCTTTAATATTTTCTAGATTTGGCATATACGTGAACCAGATACTCTAACACCTAATTTAATTTGCGTTGCTGAACTGAAGAGGCATCAAAAAACGATAAACGTTATTCGTTTCAGTCCAGATGGAAATTACATAGCTTCTGCTGATGATGGTAAATCGTGGTGGTTGGTGGGGTTGAATTGTAGATCACATGAGCGTAGACAATTTAAAACTCCAGAACGTACTTAAAATTCTTTTGGGTTCCATTTTGGTATACCATACCAAAAGAAAGTAAGCCAAAGTGAAAACAAAATTTTGGAGCTAAAGGTTTTATAATGTGACGAACCACTAGTAATTTACAATTCAATCACGGCGATCAGTATATCATACTTTATGTTTATCAAAGGAAAACACGTCTTAAAATGTTAACCACGGCAGTAGTAAGCATTCTAACTTTGCTTACAGACTCAATTGTTTTCATTTGGAAAAATGAAACTAAATCTGAAAAAGAAGAATCGTGGCTTCAGGAAAAGTCTCTAAGGCGGCATTTGGAGGACGTGTCGGATTTATGTTGGTCTCCTGATGGCGCTTACTTGGTGTCCGGATCCGTAGACAATTCAGCTGTTTTGTGGGATGTGAAGAAGGTTTAAAATTTGGAATATTTGAATATTTTGTTGAACACCTTGAAGTGGCTACCTTATTCTTATTTGCATGCAGGTAATAAGAGTAATAAGTTATAAATAAATGATTTGATATAGGGAAGTTCAATCTATGTTTGGTCGGAAAATGTTGGTTTCGTTAACGGTGTTAGCTATGACCCATTTAACGAGTTTATTGTGACCAAGTGCACTGACAGGTAAATTGAAGGACTTCCTTTTTTTCAATCCATAATAATAGTACATTGGGATTTTATATTGAATTAAGTAAATTCTTCCTTACATGTAGAACATTGAGATTTTACAACGCAAAAAATGGAAAGTTAACTCATAAACTTAATAAGTTTCCCCCGCCTTGGTTGGATGAAACTACTTCTAAGCATAATGGAATGGATGAAACTATTTCTAAACCTAATGAAGAAGACGAAATTTCTGTCAAACAAGACGCAATGAAGGAAGTAATCAAAAATCCTACTATTGGTGATAAGAAGAATGAAAATGTTAATCCAAGTGTAGAAAATGTCAAAAAGCCACAAGGACAATGGAATCGTCTGTTCTGCGATGTTGATGATGCATTTGGCCGAAGAATGGCATTTTCTCCCAAGGGAGAACTTTTAATGGTACCTTGTGGTCTTCTTCCTCCTCACTTCGCTAAAGAAACTTTAACAACTTCCTCTTCTATGCCAAATGCAGAGATTACTCCTGCTACGTCTCCCTGTGACGGAAAATCAAAAGGAAAGAAAATGAGGAAAGTAGGAGAAAAGCCTGCCGTAAATAACAATGCAATATTGGTGTTTTGTCGTAATTCAATGGTGACTCCATGTGCTGTTATACCAACTGGAACATCTCTTTCTACTGTCATCCGATTCAATCCAGTTTATTACGAAAGGAGCAGAGCCAAATTTAACTACGGTAGGATCGGTTACAATGCTTTATTTTTGGAATGACTTAGAGACAATTTACTGGATTTTAAACATTTATTACAACTATAATTACCATCACAAAAATTTATTTTCTTTCATGTAGATACAAACTTTATAAACCCTACTTTAAAAAGCGACCGGACAACCGCTTGTGTTGGTCGGCTTAAGCCACCGGCAAAGGCCAAAAAGTTTCTAATGGAAACTCCTTATCGGTTAGTGTATGCCGTTGCTACGAATGATTCCAGTAAGTAAAACCTTACTATGTTACAATGAATATTATTTTTAGCATTAATTATCGAATTATTGACATTTATATGTTTACAATTATATTTGCAGTTATACTTGGAGATACTGCATCTTCTGAACCACTGGCAGTTGTTAAAAACATTCACTGCACTCGAATGACCGACATTAGTTGGTCTGCAGATGGCAGAGTGTGTGTGTGTTCGTCTACTGATGGATACTGTTCTATAATCACCTTTGAGAAAAACGAATTAGGTTTAGAATTTCCAGTTGAGCAAGTTTCCTCAGGAGTATCTGATTGTTTCCCGATACCTCCACCAAAAAAGTTAAAACCCAAAAAGAAAAAGAAAGCAGCAAAACCGAAGCCAACAATTGTCTTACGTCCTAAGGCGAAAATTGTTGACAAACCCATTGTCGAAAAGCCTCCTGTTGTTGAAGAAGAAAAAGAACCCGAAGCTCATCAAAGTACAAAGCCTGTTGTTGCTAAACCAGTTCAGAAAAATAATTTGTTAAAATGGGTAATTAAAAAGCCGAAATTGGAAGACGAAGCCAATTGTGCTACTGAAGACATAAAAAATGCCGGTGTAAAACCCGATTGTCCTGCTCAGAAATCAATTAAGGAACCTGAATTGATCTGCTTAGACAGTAGTAGCTGTGAAGTAATGGAAACTGAATGTCAAGTGAAGAAGATCCCAACACCTTTAGAAGTGAAAATGGCTTCACCAATTATGACACTATTTAAAAACCATGCGAACAGATCCGAAATCAATCAGCGTGATCTTCTAAAGCTGCAAACGGCACCAATTAAAAATGCTGACTTATTAGAAGCTTCTATTGCGGAAAATGTTCATGGAATCATTCCAATGGACGTTGACTCTGTCGAAAAAATGGTAAAACTCATACTCCCGTTCCAGTAAAAAAGGGTGAGAAATGTGAAACTGCAGTAACTTCGGAATCTCTTGCGAAGGCAGATACAAGTCCTTTTACACAATCTAAAAACTCTGTGTCTCCAGTGTCATCATCGACATCAAAGCCGCCACATAGAATCCAATTAATTACCCTTACAGGAGTAGCTCCAAAAAAGAGAAAGGAAATCTTGACTAAATTGTCGTAATTGTGTTATTGTTATTTAAAAGTGAATGTAGATATAGTTACTAGTGACAGTTTACAGTAAATGTTAAATGTAGATTATAGGAATTCGCTTAAAGATAAATTGAAAACAATTAACCATGCTGTTTATCGTATAAGTGTATACTAGGTAAATAAAGTGTTCCGTTTTGTAAGGTACCTATATAATTCTACCCATGTATGGGTGGGTTTTTAAGTTAACAGTGGTAATAATAATTAATTGTTTTGATTAAATTCAATTAAATTAAATTAAATCTGAATATCTAACCTGGTTACATTAGTGTAGAATTTAATACAAGTATCTTGATTTTTTATACCAACTTATCTGTGTCTAAATAAATTTGAAGAGATTTTTGATTTTCTTTTACTAGTAATTAGAATTTAGAAGAAATGTATCTGATATGGTATCTTGGTATCAATTATAGGTACTATTATACAAATTCACAATTGCCATTTCTACACATGATAGATTTTATCCAATGTAACGAACTGAAAGTCTGACTTGAAACACTTGTTTTGGAATCATAGGTAGTAACTTTCTTTATAATTATTAGTGGACACCAATGAAATTACTAGAACTAAATCTAGCCCTTTCTTTTCTCTGTTGCATTTCTTTTATTGTACTGTATAATTTTCCTGCAAAATGCAACGGTGCGAACATTTTGTTTTTCTTCGGAGTGGCCACCTACAGTCACAGGATCAGTGTTTGGCCTCTTTTAGAAAAATTGGCCGACAGCAATCATAGCGTTACGTTTATGTCTGCACATCCTTCCAAAACTCCAATAAAGCATCACAACATAAAAGAATTTACTCCGAAAGCCGCTAGTGATTACATGAATTCTATGTTTGTAGAAGTAGATCATATCAAGAATCGTGAATTAGGGTTGCACACCATGATATGGGATATTGTTCCTATTCTTGGGATGGGAATTTGTGATATACTCCTTAAAGATCAAGAAACGCTGCAGTGGATAAAAAATTCCAAATTCGATTTAGTTGTCATTGATTCTTTGTACAATGACTGTGGAATTGGTATGGCTTACCTATTCGGAGCGAAGCACATGATTTTCGGAACAACTTCGCTTTACATGTGGCACCCAGACTCTTATGGTTCGATTGCAGAAACATCTTGGATTCCCGATATGCAGTACCATCCTGCATATCGGGATGCAGGATGCAGGATGGACGGTGACTGCATACCCAATAAACTTTTTAGAAAATCATTTAATTTTTAATCATTTAATTTAATTTTTATATTGTTGATTGCACTTGCGTTTAAGGCCACTTTTTAATTAGTATATTTATTTGTGTTGCCTTCTCTCATTTTTGTAGCTCATCCAAAAATCAAAGGTTTTATTACACATGGTGGAGTCAACTAACAACTATTTACATTGGTTTCAGAAATTCGAGCATTAATTATTACCCTCTTCAAAATAAGCAGCAAAAATGTATTGGCTTGTTATTCAATCTCGAAGAATAACATTTGTCCAAGACTGGCAACCTATCTGAGAACCATTAACAAAGTAATATTTATTTTGAGATAGCACCACACGAACGTGCTTTTCCTTAATGCTGTTACTGTTACATCATGAAAATACAATACTAACTAAGGAACTAGTGTGTTATACTGAACCACTACTGAACTATTGTTATTGTAAAATTGAAGTCTCATCCTTAATAAATATGCTGCCACAAAGGGTACCAGTAATCTTGACCGCCCTGTGTACGATAGTGTTACTTTACCAATATGTATAGATTACTAATAGTTCTATTATTTATTGTTGTTATTATTTCTGAGCGTACAGAGTACCTCAGTCAAAGACTATTGAACTTAAAACTGCTATCAACGGTTTACGATGCTCAACAGACTGAACGTTCAGACGCTAGATCTGTATTCCATCATTTCTGTCTCACCTGTAGCAAAATCTAATTATAAACAAGGTGGCCCTCTCTTTATCTACCATCTCATGACTTCTTGACTCGAGTCCGCCACGGAGACAATAAGTCTTGTTTATCGATCTTAGTCGTTATTCAATGCCAAAGGCCATGTCAAATGGGAAACGCTACAATAGAGCTAATACATTTCCATGTCTTAAGATTTTATAAATATTCCAGGTAAAGTGAGGAATTTATAAAATGCTTGCATCCAATACTTGACTATATTTGTACTTTTATCTCTTTCTACTCTATTCCTTGCATAAAGAAACAATATAGAGTCGTTGTACACATTTGTACCTACCTGGTGATATGGGACAATTATTTAGGTTTTATTTCTCACACACAGTTTCCATTTTCTACATCCTTAGAAGTCTCAAACCAGAGAAGGAATAGAAATACCAATGGTGGAAGCAAAATGAATGGCTGCATGATAAGAATTTGTGAATAATAAAGATACCGTCGCTTTATAATATGCGTCCGATGTGCAGTCTTTTAAGCCTCCTTTCCATCGACTTTGTTCTATATGTAAAATATGAAAATCGAACTTTCTTAACCCCGTAATCTAGAATTTGAATATTTCACGAATCTTGTCACTAAGATTACTAATGAGTTGTTTGTTCGTTTATTCTATGCGACCTTAAGCTATAGAAGCCAAAACGTAGTTTGATAGTGTATATTTAAAAGATTACACTGACGATAATAGAAATATCAAAACCTACGATCTAAAGCTTAATTACACTTATTCCAGATTGACATAGCCATCACATTGTTCACATCGCAGCATACACAGAGGAATTCTCGGTCTGAAAACTTCAGACCCTAGAATGATTTCCATACATTGAGTATATATCAGGTATAATATGTGATTCGCAGATGCTTTTCCCAAATTTTGTTACAATGAGCAGCTTGGGTGTTACCCCTCGGCTAAAATTTTGAAAAATCTCCCCTACAAGAAAATACAACTTTTCATAGTCTACAATACTTAGGTATACCGATTTGATTTGCATGCGCTGGTCAAATGCTTTGAGTAAGTAAACATTAATTTTGTACAGGAAAATATTGGCGTTTTGGAAAGTTTATACAATATTTTATGTGTTTGTAACCGGAAGTGTTATAATGTATACACTGAGAAAAGTTGATGTTTATAACTATATTCTTTGATATTAAAAATTGTTTGATATTGAAAATGAATAAATACGTTCATCAATATCACCATCACCAGTTCCTTCGGGACGCCAATATTATATGTACTTGTACATCAAATTTAATGTGCTCATTGTTGAGGTCATTATTAGGGCATTATGCATACTACAGAATATTTCCTAGTATTATAAAATATCACACTTTGGTTTTATGCAGTCTATGAAATAGTGATATTTGAAAGTTAATTGGACATTTTATATTGGTGTGATGTCATACCGTCCAAGTCTCATGTTACATAAACAGCAAGGAAAGCAAAACTAAACGGCGAGGTAGTATAAGTATGAATTCTAACGCTCTGATGAAAAGACGACATGCGACACTTTCAGACGTGCTGTAGTTTGTAGTTCTTCACCCCTCTGTCTGCATATTCGTAAGCTTAAATTATTTTACTGGAATAATTACAAGACTACAACTATTCTTAAAGGAGTATAGATAAAAAATAAGCGTTTGCAGTGCATTGTCTGAGAAATTATACGTCTCGCCCCACAAAAGCCATTATTTGCTCAGCAATGGTCTCCTTTCTTCCAGTCAAGTCTTGAATAATATATTTTAAAGCAAAGGTAGTCAATATTTTAAATTCCTATTGTGAATAAGTAGCGGTAACTTTACAGCGACACTAGTGTTTAGTAATAACTGACCAGTTAAATCTCTGCTGTGATTTCTATTCTCCGTTTTATTTTTATTCCCATTTACTCTTTCATGGTACTTGTTTTGAGAGTTTTGACATTGTTCTTACTATCTTACTTCTCTAGAATTACATTTACTTGTTTAATTTGTCCTATCCTAAGTCCTCATGTTACTCGTTATGACTTTTTACGAGTTCTGCTACTCAATTTCTCATATTAATTTTCTGTGATGCTTATAAACTGTAAGAGAACTAAATGTGAATCGTTCTTTACTATTAGAATCAACTTTGGCATACATATGATAACAATGATAAGCACTTAGGTTTAAAGTAACATGGTTCTGAATACACTGCAAATACTTACGTTGCAAATATTCTGTGGAATATCAGCATTCTTCGAAAATATTATTAGTCATCATATCTATCTACTGTAAACCATACCCGAACTATCTATAAAGTTTCAATTGTATTGTCATAAAGCTTGCAACTATATTGTCAACGTTGTAAAATATTAATACACACACATATCATTTACATTATAGATGCCATTACCAAGTCTGAATACCCTGGGTATTCCTGAGTACTAATATTATGCTAAGGATCACACAATACCCCCATCGCCCCCATGTTGCTAATTCCATACGCATTTCTGGTTATGCTTTATGTTTTCAATTTCTGCACACACTGCATGAAAGCGTTGATTTGCTTGTAAGTTGCCCACTATGATAGCTTCGCAGCAAATTGATTGATATTTTAAGAGTTGATCATTAGTTAACAAATAATATATACTTTCAGTACACAAGTTGTCATGCTATGTAAGCTTAACACATTTATTTCCTTTGTAATTATTCGGTTATGTTACTAAAATTCCTACTTTCGGGTCGGAAAATAGTTCTCCTTTAGTAAAACATTTCTCAGGGTTAATACGAAGCGATTATCAGGATTTGGATTTGTATTACAAACTAAAAAACTATAACATGCTGATAATTTTAGATTTGAACTATTGCAAAGGGATTTCCAAGGAACTTACCGTGAGACTTCGTAGCAGAATTAGAGGCGATAAAACTATTGCACGAAACGAACAGTGATCTCTACCCCTCCACTTGATATGTAAGCTCAATACTAAAGTCTTTGTACTTGCTCGTAAGTACTTAATAATAACTTAATGGTGTTTCATTACTTCAATACATCCTGTAATTTCTCCTTCAGTGCCTTCGTAAGTGCTGCTGACCTATGGACCTCTTTTAGTACAAAACAGCATAAACTTCCTTTCACATTTGACTGTAAGCTAATTTTACAACTTTGAATTGTTTTAATAAGCACAAGTCTCATTTGCCAGTTGGGATAAATGTGCTGCACTAATACTTACGAGGTACCTGCTTAGGCATGAAATATTTAGACTGAATTATTGTAAAGTTTGCCAGCATTGAAATAATGCAAATAAGCGTCATATGTCATATATGTATTCATTCTTTTCTCTGAAGAATTTAAGAGTTTGCAATAGAGTACGTTAGAGTACGTCTGTTTAAGCAAATGTCAATGTGAGAAAAAAATTGAATACAAATTAATGCAATATGCATTTTTAGCCTTTGTAAAATGCCTAGGTTAAAATTGTGTTCAGATACTGTGTCAGAAATTTGTTTGGATATTAGCATTGGATATTCATTGACCATTAGATAATCAAATATTACTACTAATAAACTGTTAGATACCTTCCTAAAAAGCTCTTTGCTTTTGTTAACCTTAAAAGTGTGCATTCAACATGATATTTCAATCCCATGAAGTTTTAGTACAATTGAGAATTCTCAAGACTCACTTCTCACAGAACAGCAATGTGTTTGAAAATTGTTCTCAATCGTGAGGTAGACTTCACTTAATGTAAATTCTAAATTGTTGAAACCGTTAGGTATGACTGGAATGAAATTAACACGAGTGACCTCAACTCAATATTAATTTTCCAATTCATCTTTTTCTGACGTATGCAGTAATTGTTGTATTAACCAAGCTCTAGATATTAATAGCGACTTCGAATAAATTAAGAGTTTAATATGTTGCTTTATGTTAGGTATGTATTTATTGGCTTTAATTAAAATTAAATCAAAAGAAGTGCTTCTAATAAAGATCATAGATGAAAAGTAAGGTACATAGATGAAATACCTAGGAAGCAAAACCGTACGTTTGATTTTGTAATTATAGCTAAGGTTTAGCAACATTAATACTATTCTATATTTGCAGACGCTGCGTGTATTTCTTTAAATATATAAAGTAGTTTAAATAAACTGGGAAATATTATTTATTTGTTTATATTTGTCACGATTTTCAGGTAATTCGGATGTAATCCTGCAGGTTAAAAAAGCGGAACCGCAATAAAAATGATTGCTACCTCAAAAACACTGCTTGAAAAACTAAAGTGCAAATTTTGTCCCCAAACGTTTGGCAAGGAATTCGATTTGGGGACTCACACCAAGATTTGTCAGTACAGAGGTTTGGGTTCTATTTCACAAAAAGGAAGTCTCACCAACAAGAACCAGCAAACTTCAGGGGCCAAAGGAAACGATAAACAAACAAATGTGGTGGAAAGGAGAGGAAAGGTGACCAAGAGCACACACAACAATTCGGAAAAATTGAAAGCAATAAACGAGAAAGACGCCATTCGTACTAAGAGCAAAAAAAGACTTCTTGGACAACGAAATAAGGGAAAATCAAAGCGCTTCCATTGCTATTTGTGCACGTTTCGGTCAAAGTTTTCGATAACTATTAAATGTCACATGAGGAGTGTTCATGGGGTTAATATTCCCCAAACATATGAATGTGAATTATGTGGAACTAAACTGAAAAGTGCAATAGAAAGAAATGATCACATTTCATCCTCATGTAAGAAACCTGAAAATGAAAAAATCAATAAGTCCGTAAGAGCTAGACGGTCTGGCAAACAAATGAAATCTAAATCTCATAGAAATAAATGCCAAGAATTCAGTGGTAATGAAAATCAGAATAACCACAATGGAAATGACTTTGAAAAAATGCATAGTGAAAGCAAAATTGGAAATCTGCCCAACAAGGACAGCAATATTAATTCAAAAGTTCATGCACAATACATGCTTGGGAAGCCAGTACGACCAAAAATTAAAAAAGTCACTAATGTGAAAAAAGATGACGTTAGCGCTTTCAAAAAAGCTTGCAAGGAGACTGAAACTGAAGAGAAAGCAGAAAAAAGAAGTAATGCTGAGGTAAAACTTATTTCTTGTGTTAATTGTTCCTATTGTTCCAAGAACGCAGGTGATGTTCGTAAACACATGAAATTAGTCCACGACGTTACCGAAGCCAAGATCTTCAAATGTGATTATTGCGAAGAATTCTTTTACAAGTTGGTTGCGAGAAAACACCATGAAAAAATATGTGCAAAAAACGATAATCAAATCGTAGCGAAGACCGTTCGACCGAGTCGCCTGAAGCGCCGTGCAAACCGTGGCTTAGTACAACTTTACCCTTGTGTGGAGTGCACGAAAGTATGGACTACTTTGAAACGGCTACGGCTCCATAAGAAAGAAGACCATCCTCCGAAATGCCAAACGGAACAGGAAGTTTTTAAATGTCTTCAATGCACTTTTTCTTCACTGGACCCTGCTGTAGTTTGTAGTCACATGATTTCGAAACACAAAGTAGCAAAACCTAAGATACACAAATGCAAATTCTGTCAGGAGAAATTCGGACAGCTATTCAAACTGAATCGCCATATGAAAGAAGACTACTGTGCAAACACTAACAGAGACTTTGCAAGAAATTTGGCTGAAGCAGAAAGACAAAAGTGGTTGTATAACTGTCCACATTGCAAATATGGCACGTATTACCAAAATCGCATTGCCTCTCATTTGAAGATGAAGCACAGCTCTACCGAACTGAAATACTTCAAATGCTTTTCATGCAGAAACGCATTTTTGAAACCGAAACTATTGACAAACCACAAATGCATAAAAAAAGCAAATCTCGCTCAGGATTTACAAGAAAATTTGGAATTCCACATTTGCTATGTTTGCGAGGAAGCCTTTTACACTGAGACGGGTTTCGAATCTCATAAAAATGCATTTAATTGTACAGACGGGGAAACATTCAAAATAGGAAATCCGAAACTTGACCAATCTGTTAATTCGCCAGTTGATTTGAATGAAAAGGAAAATCTTCCAATTACTGAACCAAGAAAAACACATGAAGATTCTTCTGTCACTATTCAAATACCAGATTATGATGATTACGCTGAAAGCAACATCATCATTCAAATTGCAGAAGACGACACAGACCATACACATAAAAATAACATGGAATCATGTCTGGGTACGGTTCCTTTATCGGACAAACAATCAGACGTGTAAGCGTGCAAAATTTTTTTTATTTGGGATGACCAACGTCATTACCATTACCTAAAATTATTTTTCTGGTAATGCATTTAATTAGGGTTGAATATCAATATAGCATATATATAATTTTTTATTTGCAAAAGTTGTATATAACAGATTTTGTCGGCTGTATGTGTATTTTGGGAAAGTTTGACATAGTTCCAATTTCTTGCTTGCAAAATATTTTCATATAAATTTCACTGAAAATTTTTTTACTTACTATTTGAAACTCATTTCTTTAAAAATGAATTACATCCAAGTAGGAAATTTAAGTATGATAAAGTTTATCAGTTCTTCATAATTGGGGAACGGCTTTCACAAAAACCTCAGGATTATTATTGGAGAAAATCGGTATTGTCTTTCCATTGTTAGTTTCCTGATTTACAAAAATTCAGTGAGTAGGGACAATTATTTTTGGGTATAATATCTCGGAAACTCTCAAAAAGAAGTAAAATTCTATTTAATTTACCCTTTCAATTTAATAAGCTGCAGGAGTGAAACTATGGCGGTTTAAAGTTTTGAGTTCAAGGTAAAAGCAATAACTATAACAATTTGAAAACTGCTTCGACTTTTTGTTTGGCATTTTAGCGATGCATTGATAGTTATTTTATTTATACTTGTATTCAATTAGAATGATTTTGATGATTAACGACGGAATTTAATAATTATTCACTGAAATAGGACATTGTTAGAAGAAGAGATGATGCCCCTACAGCTTGATGATCTTGCCATATGGCCCGTTGAAGTTCCCGAGGAGGTGCAATGGGTTTCGGAAGCTGACAACGCTCATGCTGAAAATGCAGAATATTTGCAAAATTTTTCCGAACAAACATTTAACATTTATGGGGGAGAAGAATTCAATTTTGTTGATCCTCTATCCGATAGTATGCTGTATTACTGATTTGCCATCGCTTATCCAATTAGTTTTGAAGAGACACCTAAACCAAGAAAACCTATGCCGTTAATTCTTCTGACTTGCTTTTCTGTTTATATACTTACTTTTCTATGACCCGTTTTCGTCTTCATTTCATAGGGAGTATATTTATGCCTTTTGGTGGTATAGTTCTCATGACACATAGACGGGTTGGGGTATACGGTGTTGTTTTTGCGTTGATGTATCTGTTACATTTATCGTTCATGTATCTCAAATTGTTAATTTTATTAATCATTAATCTAGTGTGTGTGTTTGTGAATTGTAAAACTGGTATTTATGGCTGACCAACTAAACATCTAATTAAATATTTTGTACATTGACTTAAATGGAGAAAGAGAAACTATTTGGCAATCAAAAACAATGCAAACTGCAATTCATGGTGTACTTGTGATTTGCTGAGATAGTTATTGTATTTAAGGAACATAATAAAATTTACTGCTTCTGAATAGGTGAAACAAAAGACTCCTCTGAAAATACAGTAAAACCAGAATTCCAAAAAACAAGTGAAGTTTTCCTTTGCAAGTATTTACTTACGATTAGTCCTCTGTAATCTAATGTGACTTACCGATGAGTAATAAAATATTGCAATAAGATATTGAAATAAGCGCTAACTCTCACACGATTTTCCTTTGAGGTAACTCTTCCTATTGGAACTAAAATTCTGTACGCTTTTGTGGTACAATCAGTTAACCTCAAATGGTAGTATGCATACTAGCATACAATTATGCCAGCATGTATAGTTCCTTAATGCATGTCTGTATTAATGCTCATATATTAAGCATAGTTGGACAAACTACCGGATTACCGGCAAAATACCGGAAAAAGCATTTTTTAAACTATGTACTTTTTTCAAAAACAGAATACACTAGCTTTTTTCTTAAAATACAAAATCCTGTAAATACATATTTAAAAAACATTTTTTCAGGTCCAAAATATGCTGTATTTTCAAAATACAATTTCAAAATCTATTCACTTTTCTAAAAAAATTAAGGCACAAACTTATTACTAATTATTCAATTTTAAACATCGTTAACATCAATCAACGATTATTGTATATAAGTACATGAGCATTCTGATGTAAAACAACGCATTTATTGGAACAAAATACTTTCAAATTTATAATTAAACAGTTTGAGTATATGTTTAGCGTTGAATAACACACTAAATATTTAATTGAGTTTTAAAACCAAATCAAAGCAAATTAATTTGTTCTCACTTTAGAGATAGTAAAATGAGTCATATAGCTAGTAAAATAAAAAATAAGAGTACATAGTGATTTAGTAATAGTCAAGGTGAGAGATATTTAGCAGCCTTGTTAAACAAATATTATACAAGGGTTTCTAGTTTTATAATTCTGACTGTACCTAGTTTAGAAGGTTACAGCGATTTAGAAAGGCTTGTATTTGCTGACATAGGCGTTATTCCAGAAGAGCTAAGTCCATTGACCAAATTGCAACTGGGATCACACCAGTCAGGAACAACACCAGACTTCAAAAAGAATTCTTTGGAAACAGCCCGAAGATTCATAGCCTCCGAGGCACCGTAAATTGAACCACCTCCCCAAGCTGCACAATTTTCGGCAAACGGAGACTTGAATAATTTGAATTCATATCCACGTCCAAATTTTGATTTTTGATAGTCATTTGAAATTTTATGAAGATTATTCAATTCCCGGATTAGTCTTGATTTCAGTCCTGGTAGCATTGCAGTCCCTCCAATTATCAAAATAGAAGAGGCCAGCAATTTTCTAGCATCAATCGGTACCTGTAATCCAATTTAAATTCGTTGTAGGTTTCAAATAGTTTCAATTTATAGAAAATAATGCTTGTTAGGAATATAATAGTATTACCTTTAATAACGTTTCTAAAATTAACAGTGGTAGTGACTCTCCTTCTGGGTCATTAGAAGGAAACCAGATTTCAGCAGCCTTTTCTCGAAGAATACCATCAAATAGTATAAAATTTTTGCCCTCCACTTCATATCTAAATGGCTTTACGTTTTTGCTTGAGTCATCAGAATTCAGAACTGCAGCTCTTTCAGAGCTAGTGACGAAACATGCCCGTACTCTCAAATCTTCAACTGCTCTGTCGTCCAATAAAATATCTAAGGTATCCTTATCTGTATTTAAACAATGGTCCATGGCCAGGAGTTTCAAGTTTCTGTTTAATGAGAAACAGAATCATATAATTTTCTTATTCTTTCCTCCTTATAATTAAAATATTTTGTGGAGTGATCAGTGATGAGTTAACATAGCGGAGAATAGAGAATTTATGCCTGGCTCCATACATGTTTATTGTGGATCTGTAAAGCTTTTTCCTTTTAATTATTTTCAAACGGTAATTAAAAATAGATTAGTATAATGTATACTAATCTAATTTTTAATCTAATTTGATCAAACACTTCTGCAATTGTACAATAAAAATATAATAATAAAAATATAGATTTGATTCTATTGCACATTTTTCAGCGGTGCAGTTACTGTTTTAAATTTCAGTTGTGAATTCAATTTGAATTAAAATTTCATGTTTTTATTCGAATTTTTATAAATTGTCTATTTTAGGGTTTCTTTTTTTTGCAAATGCTGTTTAGAACAGTATGTCCGGCAGCCCAATCTTTAAGCTGAAGTGCTCTATTCTCACCACAGTTAGTCCAATTTCTATTACTGTAGTTTTTCAAGTAAAAAAAACTCGTAACAAGGTTTAAAAATACCCCTGCAGTGAAAATTGTTATCTTTTAATTTTCTCAAGCATAATAACCGCAAAGATATACTCTGAATTTCTTTTATTGAAACTAAAACAGTGGCTACGTAATTAATTACCTGTCAAAGACCTTGCTGCCCAATTCGACTGCCTTTATATCTCGTAGGAGTGTCACTCCGTAAAATACTGGAATAATAATAGCTTCCTCTCTGCCAATGTCCAATACAAGAGCAGAATCAGATCCAGTTGCATTGACAGCAGCCAAGTGGGCAGGTACCCACAAAACATTCAGAACTTCATAGTGGCAGAAAAGGACTTTAGCCAAAACCTTACGCCATATCGTCTTGGTAAAAATGGACTCCACTATGACAACTTTTCTGTCCTTTGGAGTAACAAGTAAATGCCTGTTCACAAAAAAATTTTTTAAATCACCAACGAAAAATTCGTATTCGATATGTAACATAAAATTGGAATAGGTAAATATTAAAGTGACTCACTTGCAATATAAAAAATTCAAGAATTCGACTAAGAGTTGGTACAAGTCATTTTCATCTTTGAAATTATTAAGCGGTCGATATTTTCCAAGATCTCCCTTGATTCGGACTGCTGATGGTATAATACATCGAGGAGACGTTTCTCCAGCAAATCCGGCCCTATGAATTATATATTTATGTATATTATTATTACTATTATTAACAAATTAATTCTTTTTATAGGTAATTATACCATTGCCTTTTAATGTATCAACACAATTCCAATTTACCAATACGTAATACATAATGACCGAATATATAATAAAAGAATAGTGTTTCACACCTACCTACAAGATTATAAATTTCAGATTATAAATCGCTCCTTTATAAAGCTTTCATGTGGATACAAATATGGAGAAACTAAAAAATGAAAATGTTTACGGTCCTGAAAAACTTAAGACGAAGTAATCATTGCAGCACAGTACATGTTTCAAGGAAATAGATGAAATTAAATTTTTTGTAAACTGACAAATTGTGAATTTTAAGCAAATACGTCGATTTCATACATACTGTACGAATATCGTAAATCTATACCTATATCTTACACAAATACCTGTTTTCAGGTTTTATTATTCGTAAATCGTAAGAGTAGGAATCTGTGCTTCTAAATGAAATATACATACAAAAATTTAGGACGCATCTAACAATAGGATTTTATTGTTTTCAAAATTAATTATTTTGCATGTCATTCTGCAAGACTGTATTATACATCCAATAATACTATATTTGCCTTATATTTCGTTTTGAGGTTTCAATTCAAAAGTCCCTGTTCATAGAAAGTCAATCCGAATTGAAATTTCCCCACACTTAATATATGGAAACTTTTTTCCAAGCTTAAGACGTTACAATGACCACCTTTATTTTTTGAAAATGATGGAAAGCAGTAAAAATGGTTGAAATTCTGCAAAGAGTCGAATGAAATTAGTTTTATGATAATCGGTTGGGTGGTTCAAAATTTATAAAGTAGGAGCCATTGATGATTGTATTTTTGAATTATGATTACACCTCACACCTTAAATGTAAATTTAATTCAAGCCGAAGTCAATTTAGCGTATTTACCGAAATAATGCTCCTGCCGGAACAATACTCCATGTGGAGAATTATCCCGATAATACCCGGCTATAGGATAACGACTAATATTCAACTATTCCTATTCATTTTTATCTATAATTGGGTTTTCAGGAAACAAATTTTGACTACAGAAGTAATAATGCATTGAAAAAAATCCTCCATGTCGAAATAATCCTCCATTGGAAGTTTATTAAGCACATTGTATGGCCAAAAAGATCAATTGAAACAATAATGTTCCGGAGAATTATTTCGATATATAGGGTATATCTAAAAATTCCCTTCAGGTTTTACAAAAAAGTGTAACATTAACTTACTTCGTATAGGATTGTCCAATTTCCAGAACAACTGGGTGTTTTTCATTTATTAACCCTATTCCTTCGTATAGAGGCATACTAGGTTATATATGACAAATATGTCAATATTTTAGTATGTGTTAAATACTAATGAGTTAAGAAGAAGGAGTAACATGCACCATGTACTCCTTTCCTATATATTACGAATTTTGACGGGTAACTGGTGACCGGTGACCAGTTCTTTAACCTTATTCAATATTTAAAGTCTGTCGTTATTAAAATTATTTTGTTAACGTGTTCTTCTAAAACCTTACAAAAACTGAGAAGCACAAGACAGAAGAATGTTCGAATTTACCTCGAGTAAAGTCATGTTCAGATTTATCTGATTATAGCTGTACTACAGCTTACAATATTAGTATTTTGGTTTTTCGTAATCCAATACAAACGTACTACAGGGTGAGTCTTAAGCAATTTAAATCATGTGCACCTGAAATAGCACTTTAGAAATGCTGACAAAAACGGAATAACCAACTTTGGTATCTTAAGCCCAATTTCTTGCTGCATGAAAATTATTGGCAAACGGTGAACGATTCTTTTCCCCCTAAGTTAGTAAAATGTAGTGCCCACATTTTTTATTATTTGTTGCACTTGATTATGTATTTTACTCCTATAATTTGTAATAGAAAATGGAAGAAGTTATGAAATATTTAGTATTGACAAAATAAGATTTTTGTAAAGTAATCTGTTCCAGACAAATTCCTAGTTGAATGTTTATCTCTTTCAGGTGACCAAACATTTCAATGCACGTATGTTTTCTTTTCATAATTTTGAATTTTTGTTTTAATCCGGAAAATATTTGGGTCATAAAAATTAGTATTTCTTCTAGTTGCCCTGATCTGCAGAGAATGGTAAAAGCAAAAACCATTTAGGTGAGAAAGAGTTATGACCAACCCTATGTACATCACTGTCTTATAGACGAACATGTATTTTCATCTGCGTGCGAGGAGTTGAAATGCTGAGCGACCAATGGTGGGTTGTTGGAGTGATTTTTACGCCTACTTCGGTCGGGGCTCGGGGCAGCGTGAATAAAGTGTGCCTATTGCCAACTTGAAAGCTAATAAAGTTGCGTAGTTACATTGGGAACAGTTGGAAGCAGCTGCGAAAGGGGTTTCTCTGTTTTGGTAAGCTGAGAGCAGTTTGCTACAGGCAGAAGGTTTCTGGATGTTGATCTGGTTAGTTGTTCGTGTAAGTTTCTCTGTTGATTTTGCCATCTTCTCTTACATGAACATTAGTAAAGCCTTTGGGCTCAGCTCTGCTCCGTTTGCGGCATCCAAAGCTAAAGTTTACCTGAAGTGAATTATTACAGCTGATTGATAGCTAACAATAGTTGTTGTAATCGCCAACAATTGCGCAGGCAATTAAGAAAACTGTCCGTTCCTTGGTTCAGTGCCGATTTCATTGGCAAATCTTAAAAACCATAAACATCTGATTATTTGTGAGCCCAGACATCAATAAATATTCTTTGACTCATTTAATACTACTACTGTGGCGTGAATGTTTTCTGGCTGTACTTCTCTTGCTCCGAGTGTTTCCACGTTCATTGTTTACCATTTACTACTTAGGATTAAGGCGACTAAACCGGAAACCTAACTCACATGTTCGGTTAAAACTTCCTACGTCGCGGTCATGTCATCTGTGAGCATTTCCATTATTTCCTGATCGCCGTCGTATTAATTGCTATTTATTATTCGTTTGTAAATGTGATTCCCTCCTAATCGCTAAAATTACCTTTTAGCTACGTAAAAGGTATTCAGCTGTCAGCAGTTACAATTTCAAAGTGCTATTCAATAACCAATGTTTCCTCATTGCCACTTTATTTTTCATTGATCACAAATCGGGAACAGTGGGTGGTTTCCAATTGCTCCTTACTAAATCGCCTTGTTCTGTGTTTCAGTATTGACCCTTTTGGCTAATTCATAGTCACCCGTCATTTTCCATGTAAAATTGTTTGTTTAATGTGGATGACTTGGACAACTTTATTGCCTTCAGCAACTATTTCGTCATTCAGAAATTGGACTTGTCCTTTTAAATCCTACAGCTTTGATCGTATGTCATATGCCATTTGAAATTTGTCCTTCGTGCTTCTCATCTTTCGTGTCTTACTGATTTCGACGGTCATTCAGTCAACTCGAGTGTATTTTCCAAATCTGTCGAAATAGAAAAATCCCTATTCACTATTTTATACGGACCTGGTTGTAAATCCTCTCTGTATAACGTGTGTGCGCTAATCCTTAAAAAAGATACGACAATAATTTTAAAAGTAGGTAAATTTTTAATGCCTTTTAAATTCTGTAACATTATCATCAAGGGTAATCTGCTTTAAACGGTACGCAAATAACATTTAAGAAATCGAGATGGTAAAAATATTTAGCGTTCTCATTTTGAATTGTGAACGACACCTTAGGCATTATTTTTTTCCTTTTGTAGACATTCTTAATTATAAATTTTTATGTTGACTCAAAATTGCAACTTGCTTTTAAATAAGTAGCTCAACATCTCATAGCTTTAATTTTTCGTGAATAACCAACGAAATATTTCGCAAATATTCACCCTATTTCAAAATATTATTATTAAGAAACTTACCTTTATTATTAAAGAAAGAACCTTCGTTTTGACTAGCTTTCGTTTTAATTATTTCACAAAATATAATATGATGATAACAGTAGAAAATCATAAATCAGTTGTAGCCTTACAGCTTACACTAAAATTTTAGAATCCGGTGGTGAATTTTCAAATTTTAAAACTATTGTGGTTGTGGTTGTACATAAGATTAAGGTGTAGGTATAAATTGAAGGACAACTGTATTTATAGAAACTTAAAATGCTTATTAATTCAAGCCACTAATACCTAAATTTATTTTTGTTTCATATACTCTAGTACAATAACGGCTTCAGTCTATTGAATCTGTTCAGAACACTGGAATCGGTTTTCACCATCAAATGATCAAGTCCGTATTTACTTTAGCGAAATAAACGAATTTTACAAGTACAACAGAACATAACAGTAGAGTACTAATACTGCTGCTTAGAACTTTTTATTAATTCAATCAGCAATATAATTTGTTTCTAATTTTATATCATTCGACAAAGAATTCGTCTTACTCCAGACGAATAGATCTCCGTTATTTCTTCGGTGCAAAATTTATAGTTCTACTAACAAGTCGAAAGTGAACATTCTTTCTTCGTCGCAATCATACAAAACTTGTGATAGTGCAATTCTTCCATGCAGTCACGCAGTCATATACCTCATTGGATAACTGTTTAGCGGTTGACAATTCATTCTGTAAAGAATAACTGGAAATAATTGTAAAAAAATCGCCACTAGATTGTATTTGCAAATAAGTAACACTGCAAACTGTACTTGTTGTACAAACGTGCCCTGTTGAAATATTCCATTTACAAGAAACCAATACTTGGTTAAAGTTGAAATCCAACGGTTCTACATTTTCCTGTTCGGTCTAAATTAAAATAGTTTGAATAGTATTTGTGCTTAAAATAGTTTGTGAAATTGAAAGGTGTCGGAAATCTACAATACTATAATCTATCCAGTAGTTCCATTCAGTTTAGGCCAGTCATTTTCAAATTCGGAAATTGTCTAAAACGAGCTGTAATATTCTGAATACTGACTAGTGTCGGTATAAAGATATCTAACATTTATTGCTATCCCGTTGCACATAAAATTTGTTAAACTGCAGTCTCATCCGTTATACTCGTCCATAGAGTCCATTAGAATACTGACTGATACAGAAATCATGGGATCGAACAGGAACATTCCGTCTGATAAGGTAAGCATTGTCAGTTTCTTTGCAACATTACTGCTGCCATTATAGTGTATGCTATTATGTTTCATTATTGTTTTTCATATTCTTAATATCACTGTACGTAGCTTAAATTTTTATAAAATGTTGCCGTTCATTCGTTCTTGTTGTTTGAGCGTTTGAGAAACTTTAGCCAAATAAATATAGCGTATCGTATAAATCGCATTGGTATTTTAGTATAATCGTTATACCTGTACTGCTTGGTGTATGCGAAAAACCATTGTGTGCATAATTGATGATGTGACCAAGTGCAGAAATTCAATAAATCCAAAAAACTCCAAATACAGTAGTAACATTGTGGCATGCTATCATTATCATGTGTAAATTTATTTACAAATAATATTACCCATTCCTAAAACCGACTGTAGTACAATGCAATAAAATGGTATAAAAATGATATTTATGTTATTAACTTCAAAATTATAATTACTTTCCTTAAAAGTCTTTCATTGCTGTTTGCAAAATAAGAATCACTTAGCAAGGCTAAGTGATCACACACAACATACATTCCTGTTGAGTACATCCTTTTCCCTTTGAATAACTTGCATATTTCCTTTAGACATAATATCTCACACACATGTATATAATTAGTGCATTTTCAAAGTGAATAGGAAATAGGATGGTCTCCAATCCGGCTCCAGCTAGAATAACATTTAAGGGGAAATGAGAATTATTATCTACTAAATTAAATGAATTGAAACAAAATTTTTATTCTACCTACAACCAATATCGATTAACACACCTTGCAGGTATGCAAATTACAATGCGCGACATATTATTGATATTATTCCGTTAGTTTGTAAGAAAAACCCAATACGAGTCCCCAAGCAGATGGAAGACTAAATTCGAGTACATGTCTATGGATGTATCTAATAAATATTTGTACGACTGCTTATTAGTACAATGTACAATCGGATTTCCAATCACAAAATTACAGTGCAATGTTTCAGTTACTGCCTTGATTTAAAAACTGAATTCTGAATTCCTTTGATGAATATCAGTATTTCCAAGTTTAGGAAAAGTACTTATTAGATAGAACGGAATTTTTTTCTTGAGAGTCTATCTGACTGCAGACTAAATGTAATGGTACACCAAACCACAATGTGAGTATGTACTTGGTGGTAGTACTCTTATAAATATTGTGTGTATTTTGTGGACTATAGGTGCATAGGGAATATTTATAAGAAGGAGCAAAGAAAAGATAGAAGTGAGTGCTTGTCTTAGCAGATGTTACAGTATGAATCGGTGTTCCACAGCCACACTACTGCAGTGTGTCTGTTTATTATAATGTAATTGCAATCGAAGTCTGGTGTGAAATGACAGAAAGCAGCAGATGTGGAGGATTGTGTTTGTGTGTAGGTACAATATGTAGTTCATTATATTATGTATTTCATAAAACTGTAATTTTTAACCTACAAGAAGTGGTCGTTCTGCTATGTTGGGCTCATCCTGCAAAGTAACTAAATTGGCAAGGAGCGCAGCGATGTGATGCAAAATGCAAAGTGAAGGCGATACTTTTAGATGAATGATATAGCCCCACAACAATATAGAAGATAGCACTATATAAATTGGTAGATAAGTAGTAGAAGTTAGAACTCCATAAAACCGTTGTATAATATTCGTGCACTTCTCGATCGAGTCTTCTATTCTTGCTACGGCTACATAGAGTAGCTCAGTGTGGGACAGACACTTCACGTACTGCAGATATTCGCGAATGCACGTAGGTAGGCTGAAGAGTGAAGAGCAAGCGTAGTTTAGAATAAAGACGGTGTACAGTGCTAGTCGTAAGTATTACGGTATGGCCCACGTAATACTACTACAGACTGACTAACTATGATGTATTGCATGAATCAATAGAAAGGGGTCAATGCCGAAATAAAATATAGTTTTGAATTTTCTGCAGTGCCACTCCACAGTCCACAATGCTGCATGTGTGCAAAAGGCTGCATGAAACTCCACTATGGATATTAATCGACTGCCAAGGCGTGCACAATTCCTCAGTTAACTATATACGCTATTATGATACACTATGCAGACAGATCTGTACTTTACGATTTCTGACGAGATAATTATGAATAGTAATGCAATGTAATAGTTTTGCGAATAAATACAAAGAAGCATCTTAACTGTCAATGAATTATTATTGTCCATTATTTATAGCTGAGCAACCTAAAACCAACCCATGAACTTTTATAAATCTCGCGTCATTATTTCTGCCATACCTCACTTGAGACACGAATAGCTACTGCTAATTCTCTACACCTCAACCGTCAGTGAATATCTAATTACATAATACTCAGCGATTAAAGTAATTAGAAATTCTCTCTTACATAAAAATAAACGCAATTTATTAACAATGACGTCTCACACCTTTGATTCAGGTGGCTTTATAAACACCAAGTGTTTGTAGTCCTTATGCATTTCGTAATAATTGCTAACGACCTTACAGTTTAGACATCAGACGCGTATTTCTAAAGTATAAATACATAAATTAATATTATTCCTCTACGTTGCCACGCTATGTACAAATGCACCGTACCGTCTATCTTTTCTTAGATACACAAATCATTTCAGCACACTCAGTTCGGGCATTTTCATCTCAGATTATTAAATTAATTCTTAATTTCATTTCCAGCACCACTGAAAACTAAAACAAAGTTTTAAATATGATTTGAATGGATTTCAAAGTAGACGTAAGAGATTGGTTTACTATTGTGATGGTTAATTCAATAATGATAAGTGATTACAGACACTTGTAATTAATGGGAAGCCAAATTGCTGAGTGGGCACCACAATGAATTTCTCCAGTACTATAATTGACATGTCAAGGTGGCCGACTAAAACTTTTGGATATTCTCTTTTAATGTTAATGTGAGCTGGTGGCCTAAATAAATTTAATATGAGAATTCAGGGAAGGAGGAGAAGAAATTGATTAGCTAATATATTCCATTTCATTTACTTTTATTCTGTGTACACTAATAGGTTCTTTCACATGAGTCAGTTCAAGTTAAAAATATGTTGACTCGCATTCAAAGTATTTACCAAATTCCATTAGAAATGTTTACAGAAAGAGATGAGCTCCGTGATGTATTTTGCATAGACTCCCAGATCAGTCACAGAATATATAAACATTTTATAATGTATTTCTGTCCTGTGCTGTGCAAGGGTTAACTGTCACGTGGTATAAATATGCTAGTTGAGCAACCACCGAAATAGCAATACCTTGAGTATTTCCACTCAGCTTGGCTAATACCATAACTATTTGCAAAGAAACAGATACATCTTGGAATAGACGAAGGAGTTGATTTAATAATATAGAATAGAGTGGAAGATGTATCTGTAGCTAGTCAATCAATAATTCTGTTTGAGGAAGGCGTATTTGACCGTTGTGGTAAACGTTATGGGTAGTCTGGTGTTGTGATAGTTGCTTAGATGCGTGATGAGACGTGAACGTTTATAGATTCCGTACATATTTGCATTCGCCATCGCTCACTCACCTTTTCCAAATAGTCTGCTTAATGACTTGTACATCTTAAGAGATAAACAAATACTTCGGTGTACTTTACCAGAGAAATAGAAACATCAAATGTTAGATTTAGATATACGCAAATTTTATTTATTTTACTGATGCTGATTACAATTACTAATGACTCAGACCGATTACTTATACTGATATTGATTATGTAATTATTTATACTGATATGGACTGTATTATTGCGTATATATTTGTACTGATTGTATTTTAACATATAAATGTCAACTTTACATATAATTAATACCACAATAATCTTGCTATGATGATGAGTCAATGAGTACCATGAAATGCAGCACATTTATTGTTGATTTATTTATGTCGGCAATTCTATGTGTAATTTAAGCACTTCAAATCGGGTAACAATAAGCACATGTTGATATCTGGATTTCAAGTGTCATAATAACTTTTTTGTTATTGATTCATGTATTTATGGTTTACAATGCAAATACAATTCAGTTTTATTCGTTATTTATGATGACATTAGGAGGAGAGTTAACGAGTTTGATTGGTGTTATGATTGTACATTTATTTGCAATTTAAGTATAAACTAATGCATTATTATTATATAATGGGGGAGTTACAGTTGTATCACATAGGTTTTTGTGTATCACAAATTATGCACATTTATTATGCGTTCCATTATGATAGGTTACAAAAACTTACGGACAACTGGGACAAGTGATGTCTAAAGATTCTCGCTTTGACGTGACACCCTCTGTGACTTTTGGGTGCCATCTGGCCTTTGCACTGAAGTTGTCGTTTTACATTTACATGCTAATTTTTAGCTTGACCCTTTACTTACCATTACCATTAGTGATATATATACGATTACATGTTACCAAAAAAGATTGTATGAATAAATTAATCAATAATGCCCCATTTCACGTATGGTGGATCTATTGTTGAACTCTATTGGTAAATTATACCGAGGATACTCGGAAAGCCATACATGTTATCTTGTGTGGCGTACCTGCATACAGCATAAATAATATTTATAGGCAAGGCGTGAAGGTATTAGAATGTAAGTACAAGACTAATCCTATTACTTACTAAACAATTGAAGACGAAAGCGAAAATTTTAGCACTTGACTGCTATGTTTGTTGAAATAACAACATGAGAAATTAAAGTCTGGACATAGTAAGATTACATAAAACGATGGTTTCTAAACATCTTTGCATCATCGTCTCATGTCTCTTCTACATCACATCACGTCATCTGCCTAAACTTCTCAACTTGGATGATGTTCTCATCCTTTTGACGTTTTAACAAACACATGAATCAGTTTGTCCTCTCACTTTCTTTACTTATCTATAAGCAGGTATATTCAAAGGAATGAAAATCCCACTTGAAAGAATGCTTATAAAAGTATTTCCCACAGATTCATGTTTGTAATATATTAAAAATCGTTGGATTATTTAAAATGAAAAAATAGCGAAACCTAAAACTTCACTCGTGGAAAAATAATTAATTTTATTCTTTAAAAATAAAATTCCGATATGTTTGACCTAAATAATTAAAGGACTTTTAAGAGTTTTCTGTGCATGCATAATAATAATTGCGATTCAATGGTGTACACTTGAAGCTTCTTTGGCTTGTCATGTCGACACGTGACGTGAGGAACTGGAATCGACTAACTATCGATTTTATGTTTATTGAGCTAAGTTGACTAAGTTATATTGCTAGTGAATTGGATCGATTTCTCTGCATTCCGGTAGTTGAATTGCTAATTCACTGCGTTCTCTCCTGTCGCTGCTTTTATGTTGTGTTTGCGTAGTGTATACGACCAAGGGGAGTTAAAACTTTTAGATATTAATGCCATCGGTTAATAAAATAAACAAAGGACATTAAAGTACAAAGTAAATAAGTCAAAGGATAAGTTATCGACTTACAGGTGTTGTGTACCAGCAGCACCACTTTTCGATTAAATGCTACACACCATAAGAAGAGATAGGGAAACAACTACGCCAAGTACATTTCTACACCTAGCTGACACTTTTTGTATGCCGTGTATAGAGTAGCACTTTTTTGTTCTTTTCGGAGTGAAAATGCTGTAGTGAGTCATAAAATGAAAAGAAACTCAAGTTTATTGCTCAGGTGAGAAAGAAGTCTAAACGAGTTGGAGGAATGTGTCAGAATCCAGCATATTTCAAAGATTTTAGAGGTCACTTGCTAAGGAAATCTCCAGAGTGGACTCTTTTCTTCTACTTCACCAATTCACGAATACGTCTACTACTTTAATAGCATTATACACAATGGGTTACTTACTTTGCTACTAATGTCTACCTAGAATTTCTTTTATTGCGTTCTTTTTCTTTTGAACTTGAACTTTTATATCTACTTTTACCAGGCACTTTATTATTCATATTCATATGTGGAGCTCTTGTAAATGTTTTAAGGCTTTAGCAAATATTGCATTGTGAATGGTGCCTTACTATTTTACTATAGACTCACATTCGACTGTAAACATACATATATTTATATTATGCAATGTAGGTTTCCAATTATATGCATATACTTTCTGTACCATTGCTCCTACATTACAGCACTCGAACTCTCAGCCTTCCCTATACTTATAACCATAGTCAAGTCATATATCTGACTTGTTAATTTGTTATTGTTACTAGGTTAGTTACTCTTCTCTGTACAATACTCCAGTTTTTCTTCTTTAAAGCAAATGCCTTTCTAGTGTCGTTTTTTAAGGGTTTGACCGACTGACTGACTGGAATTTACTCATTTCAGTTCTCACATGTGAACAATTAGTTACCTCTGTAAAAGAATGACTGTTTCGTTAAACGGGAATTGGAATTGGGGTAGCTTGTTTCTTTTGGATACTTCACCAGAGGATTGTATGGAAGAAAGGAGTGTACAAGTAGAGTTGCACACCTGAGAAAATTATTGTCGGATATTGCATACAAGGCTAGGGTAAGACGGTATGAGGATTTTATTGCTTACCTCCTTAAATACATATTTCATGTCTAAGTTTACCTGTAAGTACCTCTTACAATATTAAATGCTTGTGGACCAAGGAGTTCCGAGTAGAGCGAAGGGCAAAGCGCAAGTAGATGTAGACGCTGCACATTTCACAATTACCCACATCTAGTACTATTTGTCTTCTTTCTAAAAAGTAGTCGTCCACACACAACTCATTGCAGGCATTAAAAAGTGTAGTATAAGTTGCAGCTAAGAAGAAAAGCTCGAGTTTGGAGTAAATCTTAGCCAAGCCAACAAGTGAGTGTGAAGTTGAGCAGACAAAAAAGAGTTTTTGTTCAGCAGAAAAAATCTCCATGCATGTATGCTGGATAGGAATTAGAATTTAGAGGTAGTAATGCTGAGATTGAGGGTTCATCGACTAAAAATGTCAGGTAGGTACCTAAATAAAGAGATGGGGAAGGCAGACTGGAGGGTTGTGTTCTCTGCTCGCCTCTTACTTAGGTAGTTCTTCGTTCCTCACAATAATGAATAACTTCTTGGATGGGAATACAATGTTGTAAGTTAGTTACCCTAAACCTTACGACATGACCAACGAGACTCAACATCCTTTCGTAGTGACAGTAACAACCTAACAACCCTGCCCAGAGAATGGAGGGTCCGGTTTTCGACGAAGAAAGGGAATTTAAAGTGTTCATTAAAGAATTCTATCTTTTAAGCGATTCTCTATTCTGTCTGCAATCCAAGCAATCGTAGGCAACACTATTTGTAGGTAGGTAGACAGGTAATCCAGTAAACACACGGAAACCAACTAAAACCTCATTCTCCGTGCTATACCAAATTCTATTTGGGTACACCCATGTTTGTTCACTATAGTAAAACCTCAAAATCTATAGATCTAATACTTTATCTAATGTATTATGAACTACACAACCACAAACTGATAGTTTTTGGGGTCTTCAAGTTAAGAATATTTCCATGAAAAGAGAATATAGAACTACCATAGAAAAATGTGATTTATGATTTCATTGATTTCCATTTGACACTTTAATTCCATATTTCTTATATTCGTAAATTATCAACCAAAGTCTTTTGCGTAGCTATCTATTACGATTGTATCACTATAAAAGCAACCGTAGTGCATATGAAATAAAGGATTTCTTGACGTTTTACATCACTACTATATAAATATTTTCATTGCAATCTGGACAACTTGTGAAAAGTGTGGTACATGTAAATGTTCATATAAATGTGTACATATAAATATAAGCAGATGTCGATTGCTTTTATGGTATTGTTTTTGTATTGAGTGATAAGGATACAATTGGTATGCAAACGATAAGTTCAATGAATTTTATTACCAAGACTAAAAAAGTTATCGCCTTAATTTATATGCCGTAACGTAGATTAGATTAGATACAATTTAAGTATTATCTTTACTTTAATTCACATTTTATTTACAAGTAATAGAGATAAAAATGTAAATACTCATCCGCGTAATACTTTCAGTGTTACCGATTTATTCGTGTGCTTTTATACTGCTATAAGTAGATTAGAATTTGGAATGTAAACGTATTTGCGTACGTAATTGTGGATACCTAACATATTTGTTCTGGGATGACAATTGTGAAAGCGTTGCGATGGCCATTCAGAAACTGTTGTGTGTCTACCTCATAAAATGCCGAATGTATTTCAAGTTGACCTTGTACAGGGTCGGCGATACGAGTGAAGAAAATCTGTAGGTACATCTCCTCTATACACATTATTTTTTACGAACTTTAGAGGAATCTGTCTTAGAGAGGCTTTGAGATTTAAAATCCCCACGAGAAAAACTTATTGCACGTATATTATTTTTCTGCGTAGTTGGGCACAATGTTGTTGTTGTGCGAGATGCGACGGAGAGAAAAAAATATTTAGCACACATTATAAATTAGCAGAGTAGTGTAATTTAAACTAACTGAAAGCACTGAACGTCCAAGTGGCACGACTAGTTCTTGTCATGAAACATTCCGTCACCCAGTCCACAGTTCAAGCCTATTACATTTGTCTTTCTTCACTCTTTGCTAACAATGGACGGCTCTCAAAGGTTTTCGCAATGGATTTAAATGTCATTTCGTGTTGTCATCGATTTCTTGTATATTCTCCATCTGTGCTTACTGTATAACAACAGAATCACATAACTACTTACAATTCACCTAATTTAATTAGCAAAGCAAATAACAAGTGTTTGTGTACGAAGTAAAGTCTGCCCGTTGCATGTTTTGCACAATATGGATAGAAAATGTTTTATTTGCTGCACTGACCTAATTGCTTTTTATTTTTATTTTTTTACACTTGCAGTTTTATTCACTCATAATACATTATTACGTTATATATATATATTTATCAATAGCTAAAACAATGGCAAACTTTAATATTATTACATTTCTGTATAGCATAAAGATTTGTAATTTTTTTAAGGCTAGTAAAACTTCTTATGGTTAGTGTATATGTAAAATAAGGAGTATTAGTGAAGTATTTGTATGAGAAGAGTTTAAGTGGTGATAAAAGTAAATAAGTTAGCAATAAAAATTAGTTACTCTTCTGTTGAGTATAGCTTAGAGACTAGAGAGATATTGGAAGAAATGATAGATGTGTGAAATGGAGGGTGACGAATCAGTAAGTGGATGTATTTGAAAGGAACATAATAAGAAAGCTAATTGTCGTTTTGCCTTGAACTTGGCATGTCTTTAACAAAAGTCGATTGAAAGTCAATGTGTACTATAGTGTTTAGCTTTGGTTAGCCGTGCGAAAATGAAAAGTTTATTTTTTCGACTCGCCACTCATTCTCATCTTTGTGGAATAATTGTAACTTTTTGTGGTGTATACTGTTTAATATAAATCCTATACTCAACACATTTATAACTTTTTCATCATGGTTAGTTAAGAAGTTAGTGAATACAATTTTCCATACAAAGTTGATTGATAGTCTGCTGTACATTAAGGATTTTTGCCAGAACTACTGAAAAATGTATAGAGTCTGTGACTAGTAGCTAGCAGGAGAAATGTGAAGTACTAATACAAGTAGTAACTCTTTGATGCTATGATTTATGTGAACTTGAACTATAATTCAGCCACAGTAGATTTGATTAGGTACAAGTCTACTGCTGACTACTACCTTTCAAAACATGTGTTTACAATTTTACTTTCAAATTAAAGTGTAAACTCTATTGCATTATGAATCTAAAGCTTTTAAATGAATTAGATGTGGTAGGATATAGAATGTCCACGTTTCTCTATTATTCCATCTGCAGTACAACTAGAAGCTATAGGCTAATTAATAAGGGAACATGAATGGCTGTTGGTAGTAGTAGATTGTAAGTTGGACTACTAACATTAGGACCTGTGTTATTTTCTACTTGAATGCATTGGATTGCATTTTCTATAGTTTCATTATTAATAGTATGTGTACTAACGACGTGGGAGAATTACTACTTTCATTGTACGATACAAGGGAACCGGCAGTTTACACAGATCTATTGCTAATGTGATTTATTGCATGTTATTTGAACTAGGAACAAGAAAATCCGGGACAGGTCAGAATTATCATTAGCAACTAAGCCATGAAAATGGTGGAATCCCTGTTTGCGAGAGAACTATAAGTAAATACATGTATCTATCTAAGAGTTATTGGTGTTGATGAGACTGGAGGCACGACCTTGTTATCAGAAGCATAAATTAAGATAGTAGGCAAGAAGGAAAAATATTTTTAAATGAAGCTACCTGCAATACTTTGGTTTGTTTTAATATCAACCTCGCCATTCATTAAGGAAGAACTACTATACTTACGAGCCCTTGCTATTTGGCAGTTCAATCAAGTTTAGTGCAATATATTTAGTGTAGTGTAACAGTCAATTAAGGAAATTCATTCATGTGCAAGGATTATTAGTCAGTTGGCCAAACAAAGAGTGGAGATCCTCCACTCCGGCATCCGATTAATGTGAACACACGAATTCTAACTTTAAAACCAGTTGTTCCTCTTCTCATTAAACTTGTATAAAAAATTTGGAATTTATTAATATCGCTTTTTTATTTGCCAGAGCAGAAGAGAAGGCTAGGCTTCGAGTCTTTCAGAATTAGCCATGCAATACACTCTTCATCTATCCAGGTAAAACCAAGAGCAGGGCTTGCTAAGAAGTTCCAGCCCAGTCCAGGAGCTCATTTCACGTCTTCCCTTCCCCCAAATTACTTGCTCACTCGATTTTGCATTAGTAATTTGTGCTGACAGAGACGGAGATAGTAGTGTTCGATAGATAAAACCATTTTATACATTACAATTGAAACCTATTGTCCATTATGTCCATCCTACACGGTTTTGGTTTTATTATCTCTGTGCTTATACTCAAATATTTCTTATAGGGTACTAATTATGCATTTTTGGGATACACTACTGTACGCATTGGGGAACACAGATAAGGTACTTGGTGTAAATATATGGAAACTTATTGCTGATACCTAAATGAATGGTGATTTTGGATTGGGTTGTACTTATATACCAATATTATAGTTGTTTACTAGTGTTCTAGAGATTGTTGCATCATTCATGTAGATAAGTTAAGAGTACCTGCTGATAATATTGTACATAGCTCCGGGTTCTAAATTCTAATTTCTAATATCCCAATTCCCTGCTTAGTTTTAAGCAAGTGGTTATAGTCATGTCATGACATGAAGCATCAATTCCCATCCCAGTCACTATTATTGAAGACAAGAAGAAGATTAGAGAGAACACGGCTGAAATGCATTTGCGTATTGTAGAAATTCATCTCTCCTGGGATAAATATACAGAGGCACCTTTTAAGTATCCACCTATACTATTAACCTAAGCTACCTTTTTGCTGTGTAAAGTTTGGGCCAGTTGCCTACAGCCCATCTCTACCTTCTTTCTATTCCGACTGCATTGCATTTTCGATTTAAGACATGAACATATTAGAATAGAACCAGTCCAATAGCAATAATCATGGTTCTCTTCTACGTAATAACAGTAATAATATGTGCAGGCTTAAGCGACTCTTACTTATCGCTAACTCCTTGAAAATAATCAATACGGAAAGAGATGCTTCTAATGGAGTGGCCAAGACCTTCCATTTACTAACCATTCACGATTAATATTCATGCTCTCTCATAAATACGTTTTTCGGGGTTACACGTATATATAGTCAATGTCTACGTCCAACTACGTTTTCCGCTCAGCCTCATCTTCATTTCCCTTGTTTTCTACTCCATTTCATTGTGGAACAGAATTAACATCTATTTTACGTTGTATTCTTAGCTAAACTCGTGTTTCTTTCCGTTGTACTCAGGTAGAGGGGTTTCACGAGGTATAATAGAGGTTTTTACGAATAAAATACTTAATTCATTGTCATGTCAGGAAAATCTTCACAAGGAATGGTGAATTATCTGTACTTCACACACAACAACACAACTCTGCATAGTATTAAAATTAAGAATCTTTCCATTTCACTTCCAAATCTCATCGCTCCTGTGTATTATATATTACAACTAAGCTTTTCTGTTTACCAGAAATATAATATGCTAATACGTAGGATCATCTTATCTCCAAAACATGCATGGTGTGCTATGTTGTGCTATTTCTATCAATGCAGTCTTTCTGCTTCATTTCAAAATATTTTCGTTACTAAGTAAACATAAGCAGCATCACTAATACGTATCTGCATCTCCATTTAATTTGGACTCAGGGATTATTCTTGGGATGCAGCATATTATTAATCTGGAAAATTCTACTTGGAAGTAGTAGAGTAGAGGTGGAACTGGAACTATGAGGATTAGTTTCTAAATGATGGATAATCTTAAAGCCGGAGATTACACGTAAAGTTAAAGTATGTACTGTGAAAAGATTTCTGTGATATTCTCAACTGCTGTTTCACGTGGGAATTTTACATAATTGTAGATATAGAATCAGAGAATCAGTAGTGTTTTTATGTTTTTAATTTTTTGCAGTCTTGGTTCAATGTTGCATTTTATACGTCACAATGTAGTCGTGCCGTACATATATAAAGTAATTATTGCCCAAATAGTGATAACATTTACCATAATTTGCATTTGCGTAATTAAATTTACTCTAAACCCCATTAAATATTCAAAACTAAGATATACCAATTCTACAAAAGTAATTATTCTCTGTGCAATTGTACTAAGTTATTGACTGAATGTCAATTAAATCAAAGTTATTGAGTTAGTGATTATTTGTACGGTCGATACGCATGCCATTGATAATAATGCCTAATAGTTTTTTAGTAAATGGAAGTCATTGTGATTCTTAAAAGGTTTGGTGTTTTTATACATGTAGCATAGAGTACAGGATTTCTGCACAATGGCTCTTCACACTTAAGTTTTAATTAGTGTTTCTTTGGTTTAGCATATCTCAATGGTGTAATAGATAAGTACAGAAATTAAAATGAATTGTGGATCTATGTGAATGTGTAAGTAACATTAACATGATTATCATATTCTCAAGACTTTCTTATTCTTTGTAATCTATAATAAAAAATCAAGGTGGATTCTGAAAACAAAAAAGCATTGCGAGTGAGCACAGATTGGTACTGTCACTTTGTAGTAATGGTTTTTATTGTTGCTACATTCTTGCATGTAATAATAGTCACTGTCACCTTGCCTTGCTTGTTTACTGTATTTCTATTTGTTTTATTCATCATTGTGATTCGCAAATTATTTGGCAAAATTAGGTACATGTTTTAATTGAGAAATACGTTTGTTAAGGGAGTAGTAGTTTGTTTTTACAGCACATTTATAAAGTAATAGTTAAATGTAACTCTGATTCGGGGAAAGAATTGTTGAAGATGAATGTTGCAGCAGCGAAGAAGTTAAAATTAATTAGCATTCCTCCCTCTCTTTGCAAAACGATATTTATTGTTAGTTTCTACAGCGCCATACGTTAAATAAATTGAATTGGGAAAGTTTTAAATAGGTATTTACACTGCAGTTAATGAAAAGTACGCGAAGAACAACTGTTTAAAAATATTAGTGTCGGCATGCTTTAAAAGGGCAAATGCCGTGCAAAATTCGCCAGTTTGCTAGTCATGCCCTGATTTTCACAACTAACTCATCTTTTATTATTGCACCACTACTCAGACTACTTGCATTCTTATCACTTGCACACTATTTAGTTGTTAAATGCAAATGGTAGATTAGTATTAGTGCAGACCAACATTTAAAACCTCTCTGATGATCTCAAGTAAGCAAGATAATATGTGTGTGTGATAAAAAGGCCGCCCGCTCTCCCAATCAAAATCATTATCATTTCACTATTCATTCCTTAGATCTCCATAATAGCTCTTCTTAACGTTTCAGTCTTACGTTCTTAAGTAGCGCCCTGATATAAGCAAACGTCTCTTTGTAGAGACCTGCGTATTATACTACTGTGATAAGAGAAGTAAATGTCCACGTTCCACATCGTTGAGGATTGGCATACCAAAGTATACTAACTACACAAAGGATAACTCAGTACACTGTAATAATATTGTAATGCAGATGAAGGTACTCTATATAGTGTAAAATATAACAAAAGATAGTCTAGACAATTTCAGTTGCGTCATACTGCATATTTCATATCATTGGTTTATTCGCATACCAAATTATAATTCGTTTGCTAAAAATACAGGTATAGCTCCATCCGTATGATTTTTTACATGTAAGGTATGCCAAGAGATTTTTCGGCGGTGGCGCTAGTTCCTAACTAAGAATAAATAAATAGGAGAGGTACTTGTTAAATTCTGTTTCATTAGACTAAAATAATATTTACTTACAAATGAAATAATATATTAATCTAGCAGTCTCTTCTGACTTTATAAATTACTTGAATAACCTTAAGAATGGTAAACACATCAGGCGCATAATCTACACAATTACTTACTGACTGTGTAACATATGCTAAATTTACAATGAATCGAGTACTTGATAAAAGGTAGGCAATCTAGTGTAATAAACTATTTCATTACATTTTCGTTGAAGTAGTAGTTAAATTAAGTAAATGTTTACTAACATTACAGTCCTAAATGTAAACTCAGATAATGCTTAAACACTATTGACCAATTTTGAAGAATGCTTTCTGAAACGATCCGGATTTATACAAATCTGGAATTAATATTTATGGAAATGGGTTTTATTCAGTTTATCTTAATACATTATGGTATGAAAATACTTTAACAATTCAAAAATGTGGTGTACTAAATTTCAATGACTTGTACGCATCTCAAGATAAAAATACTGAATTTTTAATGTCTGCATTGCTGAAGTGTCTGAATAGAAATCAATGAGCATAATAAGTACGTCTGTGTATAATTTGGTATAGTTAGAATGAAATTGATGCCATTGTTATGATATGGTTCTCCGGAAATGTCGCTCTTTGGTTAACCAGACAGTTCTGCATTATGGATGGACCACAGACTAGGCACTGAAGAAGGGAGTTGAGCTCTGTAGTTATTTATCGTATTATTTATCTGTTGTCTCTGTGTTCGTTTTCAATGCGATGCAGCTGCAGCTTTTGAGCAGTTGAGTTCCCGTTCAGGATGGATATTTTTGGCTTATTGTGGGTGTTATGGTATATGACTATGCACTACAATAAAGTCAAATGAACTCTTTTCTCTCTATTTGAAATGATCGTAAATATGCTTAGAATATCCGATATTCATTCATAGATTGCACATTGTTGAATGAAATGGAAACTTGTGCATACATAATGGAATTAAAAATTAATTCTTGCTGCAGAGCTCTGCAGAGTGCTGAATCGTCTCGATATGGTGTGTGAAGTTGCGTTTATATTATGATTAACTCTGTACACCTTTCTCGACTAAATTACTTTTGTCAATCTCATTATGCGTAGGTACGTCTGTAATTTCATATTTCCTACATTAAATGTTTCCCTGTCCACTTATAATATTTACGTTTTCTTTTTTCATTTTGTTCTTGATGTTAATTGTGAGCCAGCACACAGAACATGCTTAGCTAGAGACTGCAGACCCAAATACTAGGAGTTTAAAGAGATTATTGTGGTTATCACAGTTCTAATGCAATGAATCCATTACTACCACTTTCTGCACTTCCGTCTCTTGTCCTATTTATTCGTTGGATTGTTTTCTCTATATTATTGTTACACTATTTACGTGCAGCTGCATATATACAACCATTTTAAATGTATACACAGAACAGAGGTATACGGATTTTATTAGTCTCTTCCAAAAATTACTAACTTTACTGTATTCGTTCAATGTATTTATTACTTGTGTTTATCTTGGTTGTTATAGTTGTAGTAAAATATATAAATTTTAGAGTATTTATCGTAGCACTACGATAAATTTACTAGTAAACATAGAATACACATAAAATTTGAGATAAGTGCGTTTTATAGTATATTGTAAGCATTTATTATTTCTCCATGCTAAAATACATTTGTGTGCTATTTAGGAGAAGAAAGTACTCTAGTGATTTTATATAAGTCAGCCTCATCTGTAGACTTTGTTTGGGAAATGTTAGTAGAGTAAACGAGCATCTGGTGTAGTGTAACATGTCAAAAGATACACATGCTTGTGGTTTACGTTATTATTTGATGACTTCTGCCTTTCCTTTCGTATGCACTAAATACATATAGTTACCATTATGATGTACTCGTAATAATATATGAAATTGATAAGGACCATAACCATAATGTAAAGATACTTGTTTAGTTCACATTATAATACAATATGTTATGTGTTGAGTTGTTCTCATTCTGTCATGATGCAATCAAGCAGAATGTCTGTCTGTTGTGTCTAAAATGATATTTGGCAGTTACTGTCTGATAGAACGTATTTGTTTACTGAACTGTAAAACGCATTTAAGGGTGCCTACAATACTACGATCTAAAGTTCCATTCAAAATGGTATTTTGCTTTATGAGCGTAGAAAAAAGCTAGTTAAATATTTATGATTTAATGATAAAAAGGGATTTACTGAAAAAATGAAGTTTACTTTTCTGAGAGATGATAGCTCATCGCCTCGTCAGTTGCAAAAACCTTTGATCTACGCTTTGAGGAAATGTGTTTTGTCATTTATTGCTCCTGTGCACTATATGGTAGAGTAAGCTCGTTATTACTATCATGTGCAGATTGGGCTAAAAGTAAATCGTGTTGATTGCGTATTTTGCTTAAGAAATATAAATGGATGAAATTGAGTGTGCACTTGTAGGGTGTAGCTACTAATTGCGAGGAGGAAGAAGGAAACTGGTTAGTGCGTATTATTTGCAACTCGACAGAGTTTCGTATTTGAAAACTATATGGAGCATAAAAAAGCTAATGTATTTATATAGGTTGTATACAGTTAGCGTCAAGAGTGGAGTACGGTGTGGTGTGGTGTGCCTTCAAAATTAAGTAAACTTTTCAGCGAAATTAAACAAGAAAGATGTCTGTCTTATTGTACATTAACTTAAAAGCCAAAACTCAAGTAAGCATAGCCGAACGAAGCTTAAGCAGCGTTTACTAATATTACAGTAGAATTCTTTACGGTACACGTAGTGAGTGAGATAGAACTCAGAGTTGGTACTTTCAGTACTTTGTGTCGTGTAATTTTAAATTGTGTGTCTACGAATACTTGATCGAGTAACTACACTGTTGTGCACAGGAAAACGTAATCTATGGGGACTACAAGCATACTCAGGAGAGAACTACAGTATGAAGTTTCTTTCTGAGTACATACACAAAAGTACCGTTGTTTCCTCCAACTAAAGCAATTCACTGTGCCTCCTGCTCCAACTATTACTGTTAGAAATAGCAACACATTTATGTGCAGAGCTTTGCCGTATGTTCACGATATGATACCTTAGGACGATTAGACGAGGTCGTATCTTATCCCCCTTGTAGAATAATACGTGAGTATGCGGATAAGCGTTGTGTTACGGTGTGTGCAAAGACCAAGTGCTAGGCCAACCCAAGTAAGTGAGGCAGTATAGCACTCATACTCAACTCATGTAAATTAAAATAAAGTAAATGGAAAGAAAAGGCAAGGCAATGGAAAAATCGATCGACTTGTGCCTCTAGCAGGAGGATTTTAATACGTGTTTGAAATACTCCATCCATATAACCTAGTTTCACTCCTTTACTTTTAGTTTATTCCATATATTATTATTTACCAACCAGTTTCTAACTATAGCCAACCTACACTAGATCTAATGTTATCAAACTATTACTGACGCTATTCCAACTATTTTTGAATCCTTTCCTACACTGCTAAATAGTCTACGTTCACTTATCACTATTTTCCTACCGTTCCGCTCACTGTTGTGTTGAGTAAGAGTACTCTTTAAATTCTAATTCCATAAGTACCACTTACAGTGTCTATAATCACCTCCTTATCGATACAAATGCCAAATTCACCTCGTTCTAGTACTCCCCTAAATTATACACAATTCAAAACATTCTCTAACCACTGTGCACAGTAATACTTGCGTTTTACTCGGATATCCTCCAATAGTTCCTTTGGACACTTTTACAGTTTTCCACATTTCTTAATTTGTCTTTGTTCAAGTTCAAGCATTTGTACAGTCATTCGATACACATTTAGAAAACCTGTCGCAATTACCATATGCTGCTGTAGAAACCCAAAATGTGCAAGTTACACATAAAAATAAAAGACTTGCATTTTAAGGATTTGCAATCCCTTTTATAAGACACTCCCACGGAATTGTATTCTAAACTAATAAAACTCGATATTATGGTGAATGAGTATATTTGGTATTCCTTGTGTCTATTCATTTTGTAACACTTTGCAGTAGAAAACTGTAAGTTATAGGAAACTGTAGGGATTGTTTGTGTTAACCCATTATTTGTATTTGTGTGTATGTATACATCACATTTGTAAAATGTTTATCTGTATATCTGCGCTGAAGTAACTCAATGTATCACTTTTTTACGGTTGCTATTTTTTGTTACACACATGACGCTCGCCCTATAGAAAAGAGAAGACGCCTCAGAATCCGTCAGGCAGCATGCAGTGATGCTGGCCTCTAAAATTCGCCAAAGACCTTCATCTCTACATTGCGAATCCGCAACAACCGCAATGCATACTAGTAAATAGTAAATAACTATACCGTATAAATAGACCGTATGCGAAATCCCATCTTATAACCAGTCATACCACATGGCCACATACATTCCTACCCAAAACACTAAATGGGACATTTAAAACAATACAAAATATTTAGAAAAACTAATTCTACGTTTTGTTTTGCAATCACCAAATTAGCATTACATCGTATGGAAAGAATGTTATTGATGTTGTACTGTACGCCTGAATGGTGAGCATTTCCTCCGTATCATTTAAAAGGCACGCAAATAGTAATCTATTGAATGTGGCTCAATTATCCACCACAGATCTACTCCATAGCTGGATTGCATTAAATATGGATTATGAATGATTTATTTCTACTAGGGTTGCAGCGCATTCCGAAATTCCGATTGTAAAGCAATGTAGAGCAAAAGAGGAATGGGAATGAAGTAAAGCGTAGATGTGTACATAGCAGAAAATGCGAGGCGATGAATAAATTTCGTTTCGTCATCATTGTAACCTGCAACCGCAGATATTTCTTTGAGTCTTCTACAAAGAGAATCGAATTAATTACCACGTTGCTTTGCGTTGCATTGGAAATAGAGAGGAGAAAGAGAGAGACATCCATCAATATTACGTTTGGAGGTTGATTTATGCATTGGATGAGGTTTGCTGACAATTCTGCCGTGTTAATTGTTTATTAGTGCAAGCATGAGATGGAATTGGAGGATTGGTTGACTTGATTTTGTATGAGAATGACTACAGACGGATAAGCATTAATTAATCTACTTGAGAATTACAGTAGGTATGTTAACTTGCGATTGAGCGATATAGATACCTTTTATCAGAGTAACAAGCTGAACATTGGATTTTATTGAGAAAGTTTCAGTTACAGAAAACAGAGGAATAGAGGACTATGCGTTGCCAAGTAAAGTACAGTGCAGTGCAATAGTGGGGCATTTATTTGATCACAGTACAGTAAGCAATGTATGTAAACCTCATTTAATGGTATATCTATCTCTCGCTATCTCTCATTTACTACGTATTACATACCAGAGGTAGTAATAAGTTAGATTAACTTCCATTAGTCATTAGTCTTTAATAATATACTCTGAGAGGATAGAAATACGAGAAAGGGAAATAATTCACAGAGATCAGATTATGAAATGAGAAAACTGTTTTAAACTCACAGGCTGTCACAGTCAGTGCGTTGGGCTCTGCGAATATTATCTCCTTCTAAACGCGTACCTAGTTAACACAACCCACAAAAACCTATTTAGATGCATTCAGCTATGTTCGATTCAGTGTTATTAGATGTAATACATAACTAATCATAAGATACATAAATATTATTACTTTTATCTTTTATTTACTATATTTTCTGTTATAGTTCGTGAAACCATTTTATTTTCCAATATCAAACTAGCATTCAAATGGCTAATGGCTCCTTTTCCCATTATGCTAACTAAGTGTGCTAAATAGTTACATGCACAGCGTAATACGTATTAGCTACGCTACATACTTAAGGTACATATTTATAACACAAATAACCTTACCATTATAGGAATGCATTTTTTACTTATTTTTATTTACTTTATACTATGTAGAATATTGTACAACAAAAGAAACCAATTCTTATGGGATAGCAGCAGTTATATCTCGAATACCTAAGTATGCTTACCACTGAACTTGCAACAATTTATTTACAAACTACATAATTTAATTACGTTGTTCGATCATGATTGGTATAGCGTTTATGTGTGGCATGGCATCTTGTTAGTATTTTAATGCGTGTAGCAGTTATTTTATTACTTTAGGGCTACACTGTACCACTATGCAAGAAATAGTTTGCTATATTCTTACACTACTGTCATAATCTGATCCTCTGGATTCCTTTTTTGCTTCTGCTCTGATCCTGAGCGTAGAGATTCTTATAATAATTAATCAGATGTGGTTTACACAAGAAAATTACAAATTTTATTAGTCTCTCAAAAGAATTTAGTATCTCCATTCTTTGCTGTAACCCTGTAACTGTAGACTAAATATTAGATAAGTTATGTGGATCCTATAGATTTCTCACTAGCCAAAGATTTTACAATATTTACGACTCATAGCTAGGTTACGTATAAATTTTTATCTTGTCTGTTAATAAAGCATTATAAATATAGACTTGCTTAGTCTGTATAAATGGATAACACATTTACATGCAAATTTTTACGTATGTATTAGTTCTGATGCTAATGGCATACTTAAGCCTACACAAAATTCAATGGAAAGGTTATAATCTAATTTAATGTGTCATTATTTACATCAAATTTTTCAAAGTAATGAAACAGCAGCACAAGATTCAATTCGACATTCACTGTGAAAGATGAGAGATTAAACAGGTTTTGTAAAAAAGTATGGGTTTGTAGGAGGCGCAGGCGTAACGAAGTTAACCGACTCATTTTTCAAAGCTTGTCAACTGTGAAATGTAGGTAAGACTGAAAATAATTGTATTCTGTGGTTTTTCGAAAATGCTAGCAAAATAAGAAAAACGTGGCTCTGATAGCAATTTAACTCTTGCAACGACACTTTTGAGTTGCTATGCCTAATTTCATGGGCACTCTACCTACACAAACTAATAAAAGCACATTTTGATGGAGAGTTCACACTGCCAATTGCAATACCCTATTTGCCTCTACTGCCGAAATCAATTTCACATTTTCCAAACATTATGCCAATTTTTTATTATTCGCTGAATGCGCAATAAGAGCAATCACTACTACTTTGCATTGAAAATGACTCGTTACTCGTTGTAAAATGACAGCGTAAATTTTCGTCACAAATATAAATACTTTTGAACTTCAAAGCAGCATGAACACCTTTGCATTTCATTTTCATTGTAATTGTTACTGTAAAACATATTGACATAAAAATAGACCACAATTAGTTTTTGCTTTGTTCATCATGATATTATGATAAATGGGGATATTGAATTTTCTCTGACTATGACATTATGCATGTATTTTTAGACAGAATTATTACAGGAGGTTGCATTTTGCATACAGTTTATTATTGTGGTTTGGTTTCACTAGTCAAGGATAACTTTAGAAGACTATATATAGCAGCAGGGGAGGAGAAATAGTTGTAAATGCATGTATGGTTATTAAAATAGTGCTACGGTAAAAGAGAGGCAAAGATATCAACCTAAACAACCGACCACATGTAAATAAATAGGTGCGTTAACTTTAATCGAATTGAGAATAGGCGAAATCGTTATTCAGAATGGAATAGGTATAGTCTGGTGGTATTAGATACATTATTCAAATGCATTGTAGTAGAATGTAGATGCTAAGCCAAGGCTGTTCTGTTTAAATAAATATGTACCATACTTGCATTCTGTGAATAATGCATTAGTGGCCCATATTGCGCTGCTTTACGTTGTTATGTTGTTGTGCTACCCATCCATGCCCTACTACTGTATGCAGTCGTAATTCTGAATTCGCTGTCTACTCCCTGTATTTAAACGAAACAAAACCATGTGCGTACCTCATGTCATGTCCTCTTGGCCTAAATGAAATTCGGTCCTCTAGTTTAACCAGCCTTATGTATAAACACAACCGAAATTTTATCGCTCGTTCTAATACAGCTAATAGTCATTGACAGTTGACCATGGCGTAAACTGTCTCGTTTTATCTCTTTACACTAATATTTTATTTATCCAACGAGAACATCGCGCTAAATATAAGAGCAAGACAGTGTTTTATGATGTATCTTTGTCAACTGAGAATTAGGGTTACGCTTTCTTTTTAGTAACCCTGAAACAATTTTAGTCATAAAATCCAGAACTTATCAATTAAAATTGTCCCACTTCTACCGTTTATTAATTAATTTACGAGTGGCAATGAAGTATGTCCCATTTTAGTTAGATTTAGCTATAAATACTCAATGTAAACAAAATACCTGTATTTGCAGACATAATAATGTCTTTCGTTAAGTAATAGGAATGGGAAGGTTTTATCCTGCGTAAATTATGACGTTAAGCAAAGAAAATCAATATTTTCATAGATTAAGCCAGTTTTTCCCAATTAGTGTAATGTAATTTCCTTATTCGATGCTAACTAAATTTCCAAATGACATTTCCTTGTAAATTAATGCAATTTTTTTATTTTGCATTTCAATATAGTGTGGAAGTTACAAACTGCTTAACTAAAATGTTTAACTGTTTATGCGACACAAGGAAAAAGTTCCAAATTTCAATGGAGTGAAACAGTTAAAGCCAATTGATTTTCCCTATCACTGTATAGTTACTTAAGTTTTGTGTTTCTTATAGGTAAAAACTAAAAGTAGAGTCAATTTTATTGGCACAGCTAGAAAGTGAATTTGTTTAACTGCCTGCTTTAAGTATCCGTGAATGATGTCGTCCATGACGATTTTTGAACGTACAAGATGCAAAACTTTCTCTTCAGTTTACTTGAGACAGAAACATTCTAGCATTGCAGTACGTTCAGAAACGTAAGGATTAAGTTGTAGTGGTAAAGCTAGGAATGTATTTATATAACTGTGGGAATGAGTAATATTTGAGCGTTTGGATCCGCTGCCTTGGACTATAATGTTTTTCTGAAACTAACTTCGTTATAATCATAAGGATAAGGCAAAAGCCTTTCAGAAACACAGAAAGAACGAACCTTGCTAAATCCCATCCATCCTAAATTCGCTTGTGATCGGATCAATAGGGCTAGTTAAGTATCTGTGTGATTCTGCATTAGACATGTGAAAACCTCCTCCTTACAACTTGGAGCAGAAATGCAAATGCGATAAGAGGCCATTAGTCATTATTTTTGCTAGGCTGCAGAATGTTTGAATAATTTCAATTTTATCTTTTATTTTTATTTCTGCGCTATCGCTCGTACTTTCAACATCTCATCGGCACTGTTCTTGAAATCGTGCAACCAGATTTACGTATCATTTTCAAACTCCTTGTATTATTTATTCAGATTACGATCTCCATTATAAAAACCAGATGTTTCTATCAACTATTTACGAACCGCATATTGTTTCTACTCTGTTCAAATAAAGAATTATTTTATCTCTATTTCTATTGCGCAACTCAAAAATATTCCTCCAAATCATTTTTAAAGATAAGAAGGTCAAACTCCACATGTTCTTGTAAATCAAGCAAATTATTGAGTAAAGTAAATCCAAGTTCCTCAGAGTTCGGACGAGAAATGACAATTAAATTTTCAACACGTCCGTTCCTAAATCCGTGGCTTATAATATCTTCTGGATGAAATCTGCAGAATGTGCAGTGACTTAATTAGTAATAAACCCGTTAAAACAGCACATAATGAAGAGGAGCATAGACATTGGGAAAACCGAAACAGAAAAACATCATGAAAACCGAGAAAAACAGCAGGAATGTTGACAATGAGACGACGGGAAAACGGAAACAGAAAAACATCATGAAAACCGAGAAAAACAGCAGGAATGTTGACAATGAGACGACATATGAACATACAGACGGACAGACAGACAGACAGATGAGACATCATTATAAAGTAGCGACGTAATGGATATGAAATGGGCACATGTATGAACAAGACAGAAACATGCAGGGTTTATGCTTGTCTCAAAGATTAAGCCATGCATAGCATTGCTTGGATTTGTGGACGTTGAAGAAGAGTTGAAGTAGATTGGGTAAAGCTCACGTCGAACTTCATTGTTGTATGTACATGCTGCACACGTATTGTGTTGTATGTTTGGAGACGTAAAGCTCACGTCGAACTTCATTGTTGTATGTACATGCTGCACACGTATTGTGTTGTATGTTTGGAGACGTAAAGCTCACGTCGAATTTCATTGTTGTATGTACATGCTGCACACACGTATTGTGTTTTGAAGAAGAGTTGAAGTCGATTGGGTAAAGCTCACGTCGAACTTCATTGTTGTATGTACATGCTGCACACACGTATTGTGCATTGAACACAGCCCGCAATGCACATGTAGAATACACAGGCTAGAGCAAGCTGTGTAGTAGAACGCATTGCTTGGATTTGTGGACGTTGAAGAAGAGTTGAAGTAGATTGGGTAAAGCTCACGTCGAACTTCATTGTTGTATGTGTGTGCTGTATGTTTGGAGACGGGCGTATGACGCATTGAACACAGCCCGCAATGCACATGTATTGCATTGGCGGGTCTGCCTAACTTTTCGATGCCCAGCTTTAACGCGAACATACAGACAGACAGACAGATCATTCATTCTTATAAAGAGTTCGCTGATGCTCCTCTTAATAAAGAAAATAGAGTCTTTGAACAGAAGCAAATCAGAATCAGAAAAGTTGTGAATGAGAGTGTGTGACTTTGCATGCTAGAATTTAATTAGTTCTCAACAACAAATTGGCGGAGTTGCTTCTATTTACTAGTTATAACTTATTATATATACGTAACAGAATGGAATGCTGACAATCTGCGCATTTAATAAAGATATACGTTATGCGTTTGGATCAAGTGTGTTCATGAATGCATATGTTGGCATTTCACCCACTATTCTGCAATAAAAAGCATCAAAGTATCATTACATAATGAATGCTTTAATTTGACTTGTAATTGGTATATCTAGAATAAAATGACGCTGACTCGAGGTTAGCGCATATCGTTTACACAAATTACCACATTGAGGAACGACGCTGGATGGATTACAAGGAATCCAATGAATTATTGATTAGTTAGTAGAAATATTTTTGCAGCTGCAATTTGGTTAGCTCTAGCATAAATATGATTGATAACAGATAGTCAGTCATCTATTTATTTGATGTCCTGTCCAGTTGAATTCGTTCCAGGCGTGTCAAGTCGGAAGTGATATGAGTCGACGCGACCAATTATAGAGATTGACAATTTTGAAAGACGCATTTACTTAGTTGGGACTTTTTATGGGAAATGTGCGGACTTGTACTAGTCCTCATGTATCCATAGGATCCCAATGGTATTATAATGTAAGGTATACATTAGTACAGTTGTACAGAGTAGAAAGAAAATATGATGGTACAGTACCTAAGGGTTATGCCTGTAGTTTATTGGGGTAGAATATTAGTATTGCATGAAGAGGAAGGTCGAATAGGCAAAGTACAGGGCGAGGCTGAATATGTAGAAATGCATAAAGATAAATAGTTAGTGTTAGGAGAGGAGAGAGAAGAAACTGTAGTAGAACTTGTACTGTAGAAGTAATATCCGTTTAGCTGCACGACTTCATTTATGTATGATATTGATAGCACAGAAATTGCATTATGAACTGCGTACGACGGCCTACTTAGAAAATGAATGTTAAACTATATTAGGTAAGAATATATGCCTAAGCAGTAAACTATTTTGATGAATGTAAATATTAGGTGTGTAAAACATCTATGCTATCAATTCGCATGTATTAGCATGGTAAAACCTCAGGGATCTGTGTTGTGTTATTTGGTCGTTGTCTTTGTTTTGCTTCGCTTTGCGTTCTGATATTCTATTAGTGTTGTTCTGTTAGAATTGTTTGGAAGATAGTTAAATACTTAACACTGTATATCCACGGTCGGGACATAACATGACAGAAAGTTGCTATTAGCCCGAGTAGGTACACCGTAGTACATGGCATTAGTTATGTGAAGTACACAATAGAGTATGTACCACCTGCAATGCGTATACGATTACTCCTTCACGTTCTTCTCACTGTTTACTCCTAACATCTGCATAGGTCTGCCTCCTGTGCTTTGTGCCTGTCAGTTTAATACAATTTTAATGCAATGTGTTTATCCTTTGCTAGTTTGGAAATATTTATTTCTATAGCTTTACAAGCAGAACTTATGCGTATACCTACGTATAATGGATATGTATTTATTCGGTTTGACAATGGACAAAAATTACTGTCTGTTTGGGGTTGCTTTGTGCTCTGTTGTGATATCTAGGTCGTTCTCTTTATTACAATTCTTATTATTGGTGACGAACCTTTCCTTTAATGCTCCTTATAAATAATATTATTATCATGCTTTTACGTTTTCTGTTAATACCATGTTTTCGTTATTAGTATATATGTATCCATACTACCTTTCAATCGCACATTATTGTTACAGTTTCAGTTGGCGTTCGAATTGTGTCTCGTTGCATAGCGTAGCACGTTATAGCGGAAAGGTAGACTCGGCTGGATATGCTATTCAGATGACAATATTTTGCAAAGCTAACTTACTATTTATATTTCATAGATGCGCAGCGGGCTAAGCTAACAATGAACACTCTATTGAGAAAGTTGGCGAAAAGATTAGATTAGACTATAAGAGAAGATAGCAGAGCACTTTATTACACAGCTATGCTACTGCACTGCATTCTGCACTACTGAAACTCACTGCAGCAATTGCATTAAGATTCCATCGTGTGTGTTTGTAGGGTGATGGATGGTTGATGGAAGGAGATTCGCATGAAGGAAATCAGACTGTTATTTCGTAGGTGTGGTTCCTTTCCTTCAACTCGTTTCTTGGTCTCATCAACTCAAATCCATTCAAATGTCAAGTCACAAATACTCGTCAGGCCTGCCTTCCCTCATTTACTTCTCTTTTCATTTACACTCACTGTTCCTTTTCCACTTAAGGTTTACTACAAACTTCTCTTTAATTACATATAAAATTCCACATCTAAATAAAGTAACATTGTATCCAATATATTAACTCATAGCGGTACAGAAGCTCCAGGCTCTTCTGTAGAAAAAGTGCCGTTCTTATTGTATCTAATCGTTTACCCTATATACTAAGATTCTGAGATTGAAATGTGTTAGGCAATCTAAGGCTGGGTAGCCCATAATATTTTATTTATTACTAAGTTTAAATAGTATTCGATACCATTATGAACAAGGGGACTAAAGTAATATTAAGCAACTTGAAAATTCAAAAAACGATTAAGTAATATCAGACTTCCAAGGATGTATAAAAGTAACAAATTTTAATATCCTGGCCACCTATTCAGAATTTCGATACCAAAAAGTGTGAAGTTCCAAATTGGTTCTTTTACTCCGGAAATTGGCAAAGGCAAAAGAATTATCTCAAACAATTGATGTGAAAAAACCTACGGGCCTCTAATTAGGTAAATATATGCTCTGAGCAAAACCTCGTCAGAGTACCCACATTGTATTACTCTTACAATTTTGTTTTATTTAGAACACAATTGCTTTCGTCACCTTTTTGCAAATGATCGGAAATATTACTATTGTGTGCATAACCATACTAAAGTAATTATGGTTCACTGGATTAAATAAAAATAACAGTGCGAGCGTCGGATGATTAGAAACAACTTTAACTAAGGTGTTTATTGAACTTAAATTTCAATTGAATACTTAAAATATTGTTTGTTATGAATTCTTTTTGAAGTAATTGTTTAGATGAACTGGTAATTTAGGAGCCTTGTCGGTATAGAGTCCCCGGTGTACCAGTCGGCACTATGCAATGAAAAATAAAAGAGGAAAGGTGACTTTGGGAAGTATACGTAATTAGTTGAATGTTTGATGTTTGTTAAATGACACTTACTTAGCTAGTTGAAAAGAATGTTTGAAACGAAGCGTTTAATGCGACCAAGTTTTGTTTGGGAAGGATTTAGTTGGAAATTTGATGGATAAAACTACATTAGGCGGAATTAGCTGCACTCGACTAATAATAGGTAAAGACTAGGATGTCGTTGTTTTGATTGAGTTGTGTTTACGAGGTGCTTAAGTACTACAAGGAGAAAAAGTCGTTAGTTTAATACGACTGTAAAATGTAAAGAGATCGTTTTTCTCCGTAATTGTGTGTCTAATGAAAGGAAGTGGAGACAAATAGAAACCATTGTTATTTGCCAATTAAATGGAGAATTGAATTAGTAAGGGTATGCATGCCAATTGCGAACGAAAGAGCGATTAGTACGTAGGCTTGTAATTTGTTATCGTTGTTGAATTTCATTGTTGAATTGATTGCTATTCTCCTGTAATAGTGTTTAGTGGAGGGCAGTTGCCATTTGTGTTGTAATAGTTGTATTGTACAAGGTAAGGAACCTACTTCGCCTCAGTGATGCTAATGCTCAGCAAGTGATGCAGTCCTGCAAATTACAGTTAACAAACGTTAGCTTTAGTAATTGTTCGCAAGTATTACTAATGTTGAAAAATTGTAGTCAAGGTGCGCTGTAGAATGCTGGGGAGACTCTGACTACCTTTTTGTCTTGATTGTCGTGTCGTGTGCTCTCCTGCTTTGCATTCGTATCTAATACTATTACTTATTTTCTAAAAGGGGGCTAAGCGATATTGTTACTACTACTTTAGTTACAGGTACCATTAAAATGCTTTGTTTTTAAGTATGTAGTAATAATAATAGATATAACACAAAATTAATGCGTGTGTCCATTTAAGTGCTCTGTACACTGTACACCAGTTTCCAAACCTATGGTCACGATATCTAATAATATGTAATAACAATAAATATTCTGGTATATACCTTCTACTTGACGTCTGTCTTTTATAGCAATGTCTAATATTTTTATTGTGTTCGTAGTTTTACGATAAGACAAGGTTATGGAAATCTGTACTCAAGTTTGCTGCTAGCATGTTATAATATTAACACGCATATTCTATGCTTGCTTTAACTAAATAAATAGTTATACTGTAGTTATGATTTATTTGTTATCACTTTTTCATCAGCTGAACGTGACTTTCCCGTTTCCACATGGCAAAGAGTGCGTCAAGTCAACTACCTATCATGTATTCTAAACTAGTACATTTCTTCTTGCATTCTTTTACAAATATCTCCACTCATTCACGATAATTGCTTTGCTATGTACATTTTATCCTGTTTTATTGTAATAACTTTTTGATAAAAATATGGAAATTAATAATTATCACCACGATTACGTGGCATTTCCAAATCTATTATAAATATGACAATTACCAATTAGTAAGTCCAATCACAATAAATGTTTTATATTCCGTATGAATATTATTGATCAAAAAATGATTTTTAATGCTTTCAACAATTTTTTGTTTCAGTTCCTTCCTCGTAGTCTAAAGCCAAACCAGTAATTCTAAGGAAAATCTACTAAACTATTGGTTTCTTTTTATTTATTAGAGAATAGACGAATATTGATGTTAATTTAAATGCATTGGGTCGGAAAATGACGGTTTTAAGAGGTGAATTCATGGTCTGGAAATAAAGGTTGTTTATATTACCATTTGGTTATGGGTACGGTAAAGTACGAGTAAACACCTTTGTTTGGTTGTTATCGAAGGGAAGGTGTACCTTAGACATGTCCTAAATAATGCCTATAGCTACCATGAAATGAGAGCCATTTGGTTTTCTCCTAAAGTATTACGCTATCCTTCTGAAGGGTTAATATCGAGGATTCTGGGCAAGGGAAACGTCCTGGATAGACAAGGAGGAAAAGTGATAGAAGGTCATGAAGATTGAAGATGGCTACAGATTTGCGTAAAATGTCTTCTCCGTTCCATTACCTGCAGTTAGGAACGGTTCTGTGTGTGTTGTAAATGAAACGGATATGGAAGCCAGGGACGTGCTATATTGGATTTATAGTTCAAAGGAGTTATGTGATGTTGCTAATATAATTTTCTTTTAAAAGTCAAGTCTTGATAAGTGTTTTGCCATTTTAGTAAAAGTAAAAGAGAGGATGGATGGATGGATGAATGGATAAAAGTTGACAAAGAGCAAAAGCCGATGCACTTGACAGTTCTTCTTAGTCAGTTCCTTTCATCACTGTCAGCCATTCCATTTTACGTGAAGCTCTCCTTTTGTCGCAAATTCAACTCTATTTTAATCCATCTAATTCTATTCACTTTATTCCCAAACATTTCTTAAGGAGTCCACTGCACTCCTTATTTATATCATTTATACTACAAAATAAAAAATCTATTTATTGATTTACTTTAAAAAAACACCTTCGAAACTTTGGGATTCATGTCTACCAAGGCTATTATGTTCCACATACAAGTGCATTACCAAATTGTAAGAAAAAGACTTTATGTATGCGAATTATGGAGAGTTATGCTATTATAATAATTAGTTTTGTCTAGCAACTGCTTACATATAATATAATACGGTGAGTTTGAGGATTGTTATTGAATGTGATCGGTGACTGGTAGATAGAGCATTAAAGGATGAGTATCGTTATTATGATACTTTAAAAAGTGATGTGTTGAGTGAACGTTTCAATTGAGTCTCTTTCTATTCTCTGATGTTTTTGCTTTGGTTCTCTCTGTATTCTGTGAATGATCTCTGACTCAACTGTAACCATTTGTCAGAAGGAAGATTGTAAATGGAAGGGAAGTGTTTTGGCCTGGGATTCTTGTGTTGTATTATGTTATTTTGGATAGGAATAGTTTCTTGAGCTTTCCAAAGCTCAGAATTTTTAGTAAAGACAAGAAAAGACAAGAGGAGTTGAGAGAGAGGCAATAAATTCTTTGAAATTAACGTAGCATGCAGGGAATACGTGTGTCTGTTATATTTACTAACAGTCGTGGAGTGTTTGTGTCTGGTTGTGTCTCCCTGTGATGATTAAGTGCAAGTAGAGAGAGAGAGAAGTCAGTTTGTACAGTAGCATAGCATGGGTAGTAGGATCGTTTGTATTTCTAGCAGTAGAATACTTGTGTGCGGTGGAATATCTACGAAAAGGAATGTTCAAGGCAAAAGCAGAGGAAAAGTGAGCATCTGTCACTCAGTGACTTCCCTCTTTGCCAATTTCGTCCTTTTTCATTTTACTGTGAAATGAAATTTAATTTGATGTAGTAAATGTGTTGTTGTCCTGTGACTTAACAAACATTTAGAGTATTTGGGCGAATGGGAATGCAATCAAGGGTAGGTAGAGATAACTAACGAGTTGAGGAGATGTGAACATGAGTTAACGATTGTTGTCAATAGCGTGACAAGTCTTTCGTTTGGCTTTTGGGTTGGGTGAGACTTGAGATTAGCTTTTACTGTAGTTCATAATACCTTCTAATTGTCTTATTTTGACAAACGAGGAATTTACAAGTTTCATGCTTTGCTGCACCTGTCCGTGTATCTCGTTTTATGTACCTTCTCTTCCCTAATAATAATTGTTCATTGCTTCTGAGGAAGGAGCCGCTACTTTTAGTGCATTATCAACGAGGAAACTCCTTCTTTCGCATTTTATGCAATTACAGAGCATTTGCCATGGTAAAACTTCGGAGACGAAATCATGTGATGCGGAACGGAACGAGCCCAATGAATATCTCTAGCTGCGATTCCATTTTCTTTGTTGATGAGATACAGATACGGAATACGAGATACGTCTTCAGTTTAGTGTCTAGTGAGTTTCATCATCTCCCTGACAAAAGCGCTGCTCATATGTAAATTTTATGGCTTAGTGTGTGCTATTCTTGGGCTTCGCACTTTGGGTTGGTTGGACTTCTCGGGACATGGGAATGCTTCTTCCTTTTTCAATAAACAGTCAGCTAAGCCAAAATGACTCTTCTTTTCTCAGTTCGAAGTTGATTGTACTGCAATGCAAACTTGGCTCAACTTCTCAGCACAAGATCATCTTCCTCATTTTTATAACGACCTGCACTCATTGTCACTCATATTATTAATGGCATTTAATAAATTCACAACCTCTCAAAATAAAGTGTCATATTTCTCTCCCTCAGCTCTCTTCGCTTCTTATTTCTCCAGACCTTAAATTCATTTCGTCTTCCATTTATTATTCCCCACTCTATATATTAATTGGATGCTCCCACAGTCTGTGAACGTCGCTCTATAATTATTAGTCGCTAATAACACGTCACGTATATGTAACACAATCATGGTTCAACTGACAAGTCTTAAAAATTAACTACGTGGATATATATCCGTACGTATTAATGGTTATCGGCGTCTTAGTTTCGTCCGCATCCCGTCTCCTATTTATATTAGGTCTAGTGAATAAATAAATTGGAATTTCTTTCCACTGACTCTACATTACATATCGTATCATACATGCAACGAGTGTACATCAGCAGACAAATCAAAAGCAACGATTTTGAGGGCAATCACCCTGTTTAAGCAATAACAATGAAATCTTTATCCATGATTCTTGATGGACAGATTAGATAAAGTAATAGGGAGGACATTCGAAGCAAAGCAGCTGTGAAGACGAAACTTCAATAATGCAGATTTCCTCACCACTTCTCACATTCTCAGTCAATCTCAATCTCAGTCGACGTGAATAGAAAGTCATAGAAATATAATGCAGATACCAAATCCAAGCCATCATCTTTCTACTCCGCTAATCTTTAATGCTACACCATTATTTATGCAAACGCAACCATATTTTGTAATTCAAGCTACTCATTCCGAACAAAGTTCACGAATTAAAGTTAATCGTGAAATAAACAAACATTAATCACTTAATTCACTTTTATGATCATTTGTCTCACAAACAGTTTGTTCTAATTGCTCTGGATATCTAATTGTGATACTAATATTGTCTTTTGTATCAGAAAAATATGAAAGCACATTTTACGCTACTGATTATTTTTAATAAATATGGTAGCATATTTGCGCCATAATTGTCCGTCTGGAGGACGGGTCTTATTACTAGTATTTGAGTAAATTTTATTTATTGTGCTTATTCTATTCAATTTTTGCTTATATAGCAAAATTTATGCAGTGTGTACTTATATGCAAAAATAATTTATTGCAGAACTCTGTTAGGCACAGATTGAAAGCAACATTTCGTAAAAGTTCATTTCATATTCACATGATGAGGGATGATTTGTCTTACTGACTGGAAGACTCAGAAATGAATACAAATTATAAGATATATTCATTCTGAGTTGGGAGTATATCTATTTTCTAAGGCTTTGTATTTCACACGCATTTGATTTGTATTCGGTGGGGTTATCGTAACATTGGTATAGATAATCAAAGCCTTTCCTATTCTTATTAAGAGTCAATTGTAATGTAACATGGAGCATAGCGTAGCGAACGTGAATGCGGTTGAAATACAAATGACGGCTAAAAATATCTTGTTCGCAAAGATTCTTCTTCCGTATTATTTTATTATGATTTGGGTGAGATGTTGCTATGAATTACAAATGAGAACTTGATACATCTAACCGGAAATAAAGGAAGTTGAGAGAATTAACGTCAATATCTCTAGTTTCCTTACGTAGGCGATATTTACTTTGAATCTGTTTATTTCTCTTACTTTTATATGTGCATCCTAAGTACCTATTTTATGCAATATGTTCTATATGTGCAAAACAAACATTCGTGTCTATATTTGAAATGACCGATATCCCTTTATTGCTAGAAACGATATAATATGTAGTATATCATGGGTCTTTCCATGTCAATAATACAAGAAGTGTTTTAGAATGCGCAGACAGTATTTCTGTAAATACATCATTATTGTAGAAATGGTTGAGAGCAGAAAATGCGTCAGAATGCAATTGAATTTATTTCCTTTACTTTTATTCCTGTATAGGAATGTGCTCTTAGAGATTAAATAAATTGAAAGGGGAACTATAACATCCTTACCAAAATAGTTTGTTCAGATTTTGTTTGTTGTCTGAATGAAAAGTAGTGCAATGGTTTAAAATTCTAAGAGCGTAGAAACGCAGGGTAGAGAATCTGCCTGACTTTATGTTTATGCGTAAATAGTATTGAGTGGGAAGTGGGAAATAGTGGGAGTGGGAAGGTAGGCCATGCATACAAAACACCAGAACAGATTTTAAGACTCCTCGTGCTCTTCAAATTCATTGTCACAGGAGATGAGTTTATCATGTCGAAAGAAAAATGTGACAAAACATGTAAATTCGTTCAGTATTCATTCGCTTAGTTTTCATTTTGCGTTAACACTGATTGCACAACAATGAGAAATTCTTTTGGGGAATCCGGGAAGCTTTCAAGTTGCACTCCTTTCGCATTTTCACTTCACGATTTCCTTATTCGCCATTAATATATATTGTTACTACATGGGAATTTAATATTTATGACACTGAGATAGAGCAAATTCAATTTAAATGACATTTCAGGTCAAAGGGATTTCTTTTCTTCAAAAACCTGTATTGCATTTATCTATAGATGCTTAAAATGGTATTGTATATTCAGCAAGAATCAAGAATTTGTAACAACTTCACGATATAAACATTTGGATTATATACGAATAGTAGTTATATTATATTGTGGATGAAAATCTTGCGTAAGACTTATTGGTTGCTCTGTAATTTTATGAAAAGGTGAATTCAATCTTTATTTGTTTTTAGCATGTCCTCGTTGTGTTTCTCTTGAAGAGATGTTTGGGAGTCACATAGACGTCCTAAGTAGAGAATCTCTTAGAAGCACTATCACTATGAATATGAATATAAATAGATAGTATCCTTAACTCGGAAATGGACTGCGTTTTGGGATGGGACATGGAACTTTTGAATGTAGGAAAGTTTTAGGTTGATAGAGTATCAGACGATTTGGAGTATTTTGCTCCAGTTTTTGGGGAATGAAGATACATTGTGGTAGTTTTGGTTTGAGTCTCGTCAGCAACAATGCGATGAAGACTTTCCAGGGAATGCTTTCGATGCAGACGAAAATATACACCCACTACACTTAAGTTAAATGAACAGTAAGGTCGTTCTTGTTCATCCTGTCTAAAGTAGACCCAAATAGTAAGGTGGAGGAAAACAAAACATCTTACGCTTCGTGAAAGTATGCACACACTAAGCACACTCTTTCTCTCTTCTCCACCAGACCCTTGGGAAATTTCTGTAAAATCTTTCCTCAAAAGTTTGTCTTATCATGTGGCCGCATTGTAATTTAGATGGTAATAAATTGGAATTCATTGTGCCTGGAGAAATTCTCCGTACAACAATTCTCTCTGTGTATACAAAGTGTCTATATTTACTCCGTCCCTGCAATACCTGTAATACATACTACTCAATTTTTGGCTGGATGCTAAGTATTTTGTGTAGGCGCATTGTATCTGTGTACCTTTCAGTAGTGGTTTATGGTGGGTAGTTTTCTTCCTACTAAAACATTTCAAATAGGGGATTCGCTATCTCTAACGGAATACTACTCCCTATTATTTATTAGAAAATTAGCTCTGTATGTTCAGACAGAAAGGTATTCTTGATTAGCTGAATGCTGCCTTAGTAAACACTTCTTTTATCTTTTACTATTTTCAAGTCTCTAGTACACTGATACAAGAGCAAGAATCAACATTTTTCGGGTGGGATTAATTAACTCAACGCTCAAAAGCTTTTTCTTCCACAAACAACTAATCAGCAAATGAGCTTTTTTTCTTCTTATCTTAGGAAAAATCTACAGGAATTAACTAATGCAACAAATAAGGATGATATTTCTTATCAACCCATTTTTGCCTTATATATTTTTTGCTAGAATTCGGAAAATTGATATTTATCCACATTTAAACAATATATTCCAGATATATCTATTTATAGTTTTCAATGCTACATTTCAAAACTGATTTACGGGTTATTAGGAATAAATAACTTGTGCATTACAGTAAATAGTAGCGTTAAAGTACAGTGTGGTCTGCGGTATTGTGTGAAAAGCAAATGTTTTGCCAGCAGCTCACAATAGTTTGGTATTTAGCACTGTTTGGCACAAGTGCCTAATTCTTCTAGACAAGATTTCTCGGTTTAGCTGATATGGTGAGCAAGTTGTTTTAGAAACGCAACCTGAAGGTCGGAGCTGACTGATGACGGTGGCACCGCGCTAACTTCCTTCGCAACTTCATTTAAAGAGGGTATTGTATTTATTTAAAAGTGGAATGCTTTTCCGAGGTTAAGTATGCACAGCAGTAGAGCCACTTACCGCAGTACAGAAACACAAATCATATCCGAACAGCAATTTGCAATTGTCGAATCTAGAAAACCTTAGCCTCCGTAACTTTGGGGAGACCTTGTCAAGTTTGTCAAGGTATTCATGCAAATCTTAACTCGACTAAACCCAACTACCCGCTTGCACACCATCTCCACACTCGAAACCACGTTGAGTTTAATTAAAAAGCTTCTCAATTTATCTCCTGCACGCAATTCAGAAACTAATTCCTGTAGGTATATTATTAAATGTCATAATAAGTACATATACATAAAATAAGGTAAACTTTATGCAAATATTCTGCATAGACCTAGTAAAATACAGGCCACCTATTTGCTGTTTCCGAGAATGTAATTTTTCAATACTAATAATACGTTCAATGTACAATTATAAATACCACTTGCAATATGCATAGTCGCACTACAATGTTTGCAGGGTTTAAATGAATTCGAAAGGGCTATCTACAAATGTGGAGCAGTTCTTTGCTATGTAGACATATCTAGTATCCTTAGCTGTAGAAATACCTAAAAACTGATATTTACCAACACACAAGCGATATAAATGCCTGCCAGGGTAATCTAAGTATTCAGGGACAAGTTCAAATGATTCATTATCCATTGTTTCTTACTTGATGAATACCTGAAGTTATTGCATATTAAACCTGTTTCAGGTTTAATAAGGATTAAACTCTAAGCACTGAGTTCAAATTATTCCATTATTTATTGTTCCTCAATTAAAATACTTTACAAGTCTATGGTTTATATTACTCGTTAAAGCCTTTATGCTCATCTTTAATCAAGTACCACAATCATAACACAATATTTAATTTTTTATACAGTGCAATGCATTACCTGTTTACTAATTAAAATAAAATTGCAATTTTTCAAATGTTTCCTTTCTAAGTATGCTAAAAGAACTCGATACGTTGTAATAAATAATTCTAACAAGGCGAGAAGTCTGTATAGAAGTTGCCTGGGAAGAAAAATAATATTGCATGCAATCACAAAAGTTAATTAAAACACAGAAGGAAATATTATACACTCATTTATAAATTCCATATCCTGCGAAATGATTTTGGATTTCAATATCGGGCGCAGGTGCTGCTGCCTCCGCTCCCCAGACACATCTCTTTATATCGAGGTGTATTTCATCTGGTGATTTTTGAATGATGTAGTTTAGTGTTGACTCTTTACGTAACATAGTGGGTTGTATATCAGAAGATTATGCAATGTGGTGGCGGCTATTCCTCTGGTGTTGTTTTGCCTTTCTAATGGTAAGGTGAAGCATCCCTGTGTCATAAAACTAACAAACATAAAGTTGAGTAGTAAATGAGTAAAGTTGGATTCGACCGTATTCTGGTTGGTAGTTAGTATTAATGTGTTGACAATAAAACGCTGTGCACGGAGACATGAATGCACGACAGTGAAGATAATTGTCAAAAATTTCACGTTTGTCTTTGCATGACTAATGGAAGAAACTTTAGTAGGTAGTAGGTACTTTATGCCATGACATTGTTTTGCTCGCTTGTAAAAGTAGAACTGCAAAGAATGGAATTCCTTTTATCCGTGGATAGGGTTAATGTTGTCAGCGCAATTTTTATGCAGCACTCGAATACATAATGCTTCCTTCGTTATAATTGCAATAGTACTCATTCATAGTGGGACGGAGTATTGAGTGAGTATTTAAATGGGTGTGTGTCTCTAACTAAGCATATTCTACTGAGGTAGCTTCCTGTTTTCTGTTTTCTACCAAACTGTGCCATTTTCTTTCATTCAGTTTTTATTTAGAGCTGGGCATACGACTCTATGCTAGTGTGCTAAAAGGCATTATCCTAGTAAATCCTTATAGCTTTATGCACACTCTGGTTTGATTGGCCTCCGAATGAACTCAGTAGTAATACCAGACGAGGCGAGGCACAGAAACACAAATAATAAAATACGTCTGTTATTTTGCACTGTGCCAAACCAAACAATAACTACTGCATTGGCAGACGACAAATTACTTCTCCACTGCGTACTTGCATTACTGTTCTCAAATGGTGATGAATGCAATTTAGTAATCAGCAGTGCAATAATTTCTATGGTACGTAAACAACAAAAAATATTTTTTATTTGATCTTTCTCTAGCTTTTGATACACCGAATTGTGGATTTTTTGAAATCTACACATTTAAAATACTTGACAACATGTAAAACATTAAATGTGCTTTTTATAACTGAATATGAATAAATGTGGGACTAATTAGAGACCCTGTAGGTGTACAGTACAACACCAAGGGAAAAACTTGGTATGTGCATTACAGGTGACATTAATGTGTTGAATGGGAGATTATTACCGTTTGTACGAGGAATGAATGTTTCGAAAAGAAGTACTGCAAGTCTGAAAAAGGAGACGGTTTTTGGCTTCTTTATGCGTGCATAGAGCGATATTTCAGTTTTCCAAGAGAAAAGTAAAGTAAGTAAGGAGATAAAGGAAGGAAACTAAACGACTTTGTGAATTATCTAGCCGTAGCATCAATGAACACTAAAAAATTTGTGTTCGGGTTGCTGTGTGGCTGGGCTACTAGGGCAAACGAGAAGGGAGCCCAGAATTTCACTGCTAATAATATTATAAGCTGAGTGCATGAGTCTTATTAATTCGAGACAGCTTGGACACATAGTGAGTGCATTGTATCACGGCATGCCGTGACAATTTAATCGTATTAGTACCACACAATGGAAATGGCGAAAATGCTTTAGTGCACATAATAGTCAACTGAAGGTAGAAGTTGAGCATAGAGTATCTACGTGTGGCACGGCTCTATCTGTCTTGTGTATCTACCTATTAGTGCCAGTAGACTCTACCCTATGAATATACATGTTGGCTTGTATCTATTATTTTTCACTATGGGCTGCCTTATTATCATAGGTCTGAGCCGTGTGCATTCCCTACATCGCTTGCGTGTTCCTCTCAAGTTTTCCGTAATAATCTTATTACCGTTCTAATCTCGTCTGGGAAACTTACATATTTGTTTCCTGATTTCTGTAGACCCATAGTCATTGGTTCATTTCATTACCATTACATTATTCTCTGCTGGGTTGCATTATGTCCTGTAGTAAATCCAAGTGATAAGACGAGAGTACCATTCTTTACAGCTTCGAACCCTACCTACCTTTTCTGTAGCATTTAATGAGTGCACTTACCTACTCAATTTTGAAATTAAGATATTTGGTGCAGATTGCGATGCATTGCAGTCGTTTACCTTTTTTGACCTTAAATTGCTAGTAAAAGATGCATGTGGACAACGTAATTCTATTCACTTTTAAGGGAATCTAATTCCTAATGCCCTAAGCGTTCTTGTCGGTGAGTATGATGAAACCCTATAATTACGTTGCATAAAAGTTCCACAAATTGCAGAACGCTCGAAAACTCTGCACTGCGCTCAAACTTATTTATTTCACTTTGTACCATAGTTAGGAGGCATTTACTAAAAGTAGTGAATAAATCGCTTTGATTTGACTGCTAACTCGAGTCACTATTCCTCTGTCTTATTCTATTTTGCACAGTCGGCAGTAGAAAGTTTCGCTGTGCTCATAAAGAGCACTTAAGTTGTAAAAAATTTAACGGTAGTTTTACTATTATCACTGTTAATGCAGTACTATTTGCGTTTGCATACTTACATAACATTATATTTGGTTCCCCTAACGAATTCTATTTATAGACTAATTCCCAATAACATTTCAGAACGTTTTATTTCCGTGACATCTTCAATGTTCAGGTTATTAAACTATTTCTATTGGTTTTACGTGATCATTTGTAAATAAAACCTTATATGTATTACTATTTGTCACAATCCTCACGAAGTACTGCTGAAATTCGTTTGTCAACACAACTGTTGATCTTTCTTGATTACAAGATATACACAAATAGATTTTCCGTTTTCAAAATTGCTGCAAATGTAGTTGTATGCGTGAACGGTACATTTGCCCTACGGATACATAAGGTTTTTATGTTATCTTGTGAATTGAAGACGACTTTACTGTACTGAGAGGTAAATGTACACAACTATACAATAGACATGGCCCTGTATGATCTGTGCTCCTCATTCGAGCCACGTTACATGGCAAATTGTTTAATATCAGTAAAAGGGACAAATTCATAAAAATTTGCCATACTCATGCACTCTCCTTAACAATGAGCAAACTGTATTTGATACTTATGCATGCTAGCTTTCGTTTTGAAGTTTTTCACGGGTTGGTTTCCTAATACATTGTGGCGTCACATTTTACTTGATATACAGTATTCTTGATTGTCATGTATGTCAGTACGTTAGTTAAACCTGCAACATTTATGTTTTGCGTAAGTCATCATATAATTTGGGACATGAATGGGTTGTGTAAGTGCTTTGTCGTATGGATGGTGCATCTTGCTATGCAATCTCACATTTAAGACTTCATGGGATGTTTCTTATGTCAATGCTTAAGGAACTTCCTTTCTTCCATTCCCTTGTCTTCTCTCCTATTTACCCATTCATTCACTTGTCGATCATTCATCACTCTAAACAACATAATTATACACACAAGCTCCTTTTTCTACCTACCTATTTAGTTATTAGCCAATTTAACTCACATTTCCCTTGTTCTTAGCTCGTAACATGAGCAACATCGAATGCTGTGGTAAATGACATAATTATACAAGTAGGTACTTGTACTTTTACAAAAACCCGCATAATGCTTTTATATTTTTCTTATTTTAATATATACTTGTCATGATATTTGCAAAATTATTTGCGGACAGTTTCCTAAAATTATTTTGCATTTCTCATAAATACATTGCGGTAAATAAATATCGAGTACACTTAATAAGGGAATTTGTTGACTTATTTAATAACAGAGTAAACATACGAGATTATGGCCAAATATAGAAAAAAATATGCTCTATAATTAAGTTGGGTAACTGCTATTTAGAAAATCCTGTAGCCATATGGGTAAGACAAGTGTTAAATTGTAGTTTGAAGTTGAGCAAAGTGAGTTCAGAGATGAAACTACGAAATCTCATATGAGAGTTCCCACGGATTGAATGTTTTCGTGTAGTGGGGATGTAATACGAAATGCACACTTTGTAGAAGATGAAGAGTGTGTGTCGGACGAAACGCTAGAAAATGAGAAGAGGCTCTTGTTACAATTCTGCCGAGTGTGTCCCCTTCCATTCCTCATCTTCTCTCTCTCTTAAACTGCAATATTATCAGACTTCGTCAGCTGGCTTTAAATCTGTTTGTCATTCATCATTATTCTTGGTCATCGCCTTGGGAGGCAGTGAAGCATTGCAACTCACAATTATGTACACACTAAAACTACGGATGACAGGGAAAACACAAGTCCAGAATTCCCTACAAATATTTTCTGGGCATTCACCATCCACTATTGGTGGACACATCACACTCAATATACTAAAATATATATCCTAATCCCTAATTTTTTTAGGCTCTAACCAAATAGTACGTGGACAATAATACATACAACAAACGGAACTTATTTCTAATGGAATTTTGGAATTTCTCCGCCACCCACTCACTTATTGCCTGTAATGCTCCCTTAAGGATCATTTCTTTTACTCCTCCCACATTTGAATCATTTTCTGTATCCAAATTTCGGTGTGCTAGATACTTATTATTACTTATACATTTATGTGTTCTATACTAAGAAGTATACGATCATTGAATACTCATCTTAAAGCAAACACATATTTAATGCACGCATTACTGTATAATTTCTACGTTGCCTCTAATGAGTAGGATATGATATTGTTATATTTATTGAGAAGGGGGTGTACATATTCACTAGGTGTACCTAATAGTTTAGGTTGTATATACATCCGCGTTTACTGAAAGAATATCTGGAAATGGAATCAGTTTTGTGTGAAACTGTAGCCTGTGGCTTGTTTAGCTGTCTGAAGAGTTAGTTAGTTAGTGAGGGTCTTTAAGATTAATTGACGGACATTTGTTAGCTCAGCTTCTTTTGACTCCTCCCTAGTTCTACTTCAGTTTTTCTATTTTTTCTCAATCTCTTTTCTTTCTCGTAGCAAACCAAACCAACTCTCTATACATACCCCAACAATAACCTAACCCAAACACAGTAGGAACTTTGCATCGACTCTTCTTTCTAATACATGCAGCACATGTAGTTAAGTATACATGTCGTAATATTGTAGCGGAAGTTTTCTATTGTAGGATCTTCTTTCTACATGTATAGTGAGTGTTATCTATTCAACTCCTGAAGCTATGCAAGGTTTTCAAGTCAATGGAATATCTCTTTTCCAGCTTCACACAAGAATTCATGTGACTTTGACCTGAACCTTTCTCTAAGCATAAATTATCTATTTCCTTATAGGAAAATCAGATGCTCTAACTAGTTAAGCATTACAAATGGCGTACTATGGGAAGTTATTGATTATGATTATGATGTAACAATGTGAATGAGCATACTATGTAAATTCCGTACATTTCTCTGCGACACAAAGAACATTGTTCATTTTAAATTGCAATACAGTGTATTATTGAAACATTCATTGTGTCAGTATTACATGCTCTACTGGCAATAATCTTTTCTAAGACTTTCCATAATTATGTGTGCTATCTCTTACATTGTAAAATATACTGTTCAAGTCAAGGTTGAGGTGGCAGAGGATGTTGGCTGACCTGTGGGTCAATATTCATGTGATGAATTCTATGCTCCTTCTGCAAGTTTCTTATGGTATTTAAAAAATGCGAATTTCTGCACTAAACTGGTAATTCAAATGTAAATGTGTAGCACTTATCATTCTATTCGTAAGTGGCGTGTGAAATATTAAAAGGATACTTGTGCTATGTAATGTACTCATATAAATGTTTCACTGCATGGCTGGCAGCATAGCAGTGTGAAATAAACCATTGAAGTGAAATACCGCTCTCGATAGCTTACTGTACAGGGCAATACCATTGTAACTCAATAGAGATGGAATGATGTAACGAAAAGAACTACTTAGGTCGACAAAAGAAATACTGTTAAGCTTGACAGAAATTGCATTTATTCAATCCAGTTGAGAATATTGGTCCGTACTGATTATTACTACAATACATTACCGAGTTGAGATATGGACATACTTAAAACTGTGTTCGTTTACCTTAAAGTAGAATTTCAGGTAAAGCCTAAAGACAAACCAATTAACGACACGCAATGTGAGGAGAAATCAAGATTTATGTATCGAATTATTGGAAACATGTTTTACACAACGGATATTTAGAATCTGAATAGCCCGAGGGATATTTTTAACCCTAAGCTTTCCTGTTAATTTATTTTTACACATTTTGGTACAGATTGGCTAATATTCACCGCTTGCCTTCGCTTTCTAAATATACAAAACGCTTGGTAGTAGTTGCAAATTAATTGCAAAAATAAATGAAGAACTGTAAAAAGTAGTTTTGTACCATTACGCTATCCTCAGTAAAATGAATGGTTCGAAATGAAGTAATTAAATGCAGAGACAATCAAGTTAGATGGGGAAGCTGTAAGATTTAATTGGAATTGAAAATAAGAATGTTGTATTTAATTTTTTTGCAGATAAATCTCCGACTAATTTTGGTCAGCGGAAAAACTAAGGAATTTCTGTTCAGTCCGAATGATTCAGCCGGAGACATTGCTCAGCATGTGTTTGACAGCTGGCCACAAGGTACGTTGTAGTTTCTATTTCTCTCTCTGCCTCCATTTCAGTTTTTGTGTTACTAGTTCCACAGAAAATAAGCTCCGGGTTTAAGTATAGCCCACCGCACAGTATAATCTTCCCTGCTATTCATGTCCCTCCATTGTATTGTTATACTCTAATGTTCGAATCTCTTTATCATGAAATTCAAAGAAGAGGGACTCGGGAGACTTATTTATTTTATTATAATAATATTACTTGTTACTGTAGACAAGAAATCCTATACAACTCCACTGATATAATCGACTATCTCTTACGCTTACGTAAGCACTTAAAGAACAGCTTACACAAGACTACCAATTCTCTACATTTGTTAAGATGGCTATCTCTGTCTCTCCCTATAGCTCTGTCTTCGTGCTCTGCTAAGAATGCACATAGAATAGAAGCAGTTTGTACTTACTATTTTCTCCGTCTCCACTTTTTTCTCTGCCCTCACAGAATAAACTAACTTTCGTCGAATATGACGAAGAAAAAACGATGTGGCTTCAGTTCAAGGGGAAAAATCTTTTGAAATCGAATAGGAGAAGCGAATGAGAGTTGTCAATAGAGATGCACTCTTTGTTCCCTCCATTGCATTCTACTGACTTCGGATTTGCTTCCTATGCTCTCCTATATCCATCCAATTATGAATCTGTACCAAGGCTTCTATATACTAGCACCCCTTTAAGTTTGCATTATACCTACATCATAGGGAACGACAGGATGTTACTTGCTTTTCTAAACTTGTTTTCTTTTCTTACGTATATGATCAATATGTGCTTCATAAATTATTCCTTATTCTTTCTTTGACAATTGCTCCTTTCAAATTAAGTCAAAGGATATTATTTCCAGTACAATCAAAAACAATTTCATGCGTAAACTATCAAAACTACATGTTCACTGTCTCCAAGAATATTTTATGGTTGATCGTTGCCCTGAAACTCCCTTTCAAAAATATCTATTTGTAGTTGATCAGATTTATTGATTAGTAGGAGTTATAAAAGTAGGTATTAATTATCTTTGTACCTCAAGCATCTCATAAAAGTGTCATTAAAACTGTAAAATAGATAAATGAGGAGGATTTAAGGCGGGTTCCTGAATAAACGGACATGTGTATGCATTGCTTAACAAAATGCTTAATTCAATTTAATTCATTGAATGAATTGATTAAACGCAATGACAATGAGTGTGATATCGGAGATATGAGCACAATTGAAGTTCGTGTTAGTAATTGTAAGCATAAAGTGTCCCATTTCTATTACATGTAACCGTAGGCCGATATTTGCAAACACCAGTTTTGCTACGGATTATTAATATTTAATTTAAGGTAATTTGATTATTTGTTTTGGGTAAGAAAAATGATGACAAGAGATGTTTGTTTATTAAATGGTTAATATATTGTTATGTCAAATGACTGAATATAAATTTAATCATCCGCGAATATTAAGCGAAAGGAACTTTGAAAAAGAACGATATTGTTCTTGTATTTTATCTGTTGAAAGGAACTCCATTTGAGTATTTTCATCGTAGTGACTGGGAGATAAAAGATTCGTGTCCGTGTCTTGGGTCTCTCCACTGATAATACATTGCTAGCCTAATAAAGACAAAGTGTTTTGTCAAAGGAAACGATAAAGGAGTAGCATTAAAGGTTGATAACAATATAGTTCCATTCTGATCGGTTCTTTGCTACTTGGATGTAAATAAAAGAGACAACGTGCGATTCACGGGTTACCTGCCAATTGTTCGAGTAATTTATTTCAGACTGAAGGACGAGAATGAGATTAAACGCGCAAAATGCTAATGCATTCTTTTGAATAAGTAGTCACTCTAATTATAAGTCAGGAGAATCGAGGATTGGAATATTCATTAGGCTGCCGAAACTCTTAGTGAAAAACATTTGACCCAATTTGCTAATCGCTGTATCGAAGCTGTGATCTACGCCATTGTTAGTTTTGACTGATCCGATCATTTTCCCACTAATGCGCCTTGTTTTTATTATTATTCCTTCTCTTTTGTTTTCATTTAAGTCCATATCTATTTGGCTAAATACTAAATTCAATACCGATAAATAAATATACTTCTAAACAAGTATTCTGTTTGTGTTATTACAATATAAACCAGATGCAATTGCAACTATAACATATAAATCCATTCCATCTCATGCCTGTACATCTAAAGCAATTACTTTTACTATGGTCTTTATTTGGTGGTACGCATAAACAGATGAAAGGAAACCAGGCCAGGGCATTGCATTTTTATGCGTTAATAAAAAATTGGAAGAACATTTAAAAATGTGGATGACCTTTTGTAAAAATTATATTTTCCATGCTAAAGAGATAGAGGGTTCTCTATTGTGCATGGAATTTTAAGATTAAGTAAAGGAACACGGTGGAGGAGTTTTAATAAGTGCTTAGAAATGTAGAGATAAAAGTCTCTCGTTGACGATTAATTATTATGTTGAAAAATTATAATTGAATCTCGTCAAGCTGAAATAATGAAATGAGATTTGCCTTTAGAATTGAGTTTGTTTGTCAGGCTGTAGATTTGTTAGTATTGTTAATTGTGTTAGAGAGAAGGAATTCAATGCAAATACCGACAAGGATTCAAAATGAGTCTATTTAATCATTTCTCCATGTTCTCTTCTTTCCTCTCAAGGATAGATTCCATTCAAGAGGCTAGATAAATAGCGAGCTAGATTAAAGTAAATATTATGTGGGGTTATGTTATGCCATGGCAAGGAGAAAAGTAGGACGAGTTGAGAGGGCACTCCACTGGGATATTTAATATAATCAAATACCATTTTATTTTCTCCTATGCAACTCTCAATGGAATATATTCTGCTTCAGATATTGTAGCCACTTACCTTAAACCTTCTTGCAATCTACTATTTATTTTTTCTCCTTTTACTCAATATTCTTCTTGGATTTAAATGAATTTGATTGCACAGGCTAATTTTTCGAAAACCTCGATTTTGCTTTCAGAGGCCTCGGTAAAATATTATGCACGAGATAGAATCAATACATAGGTAGTGTTAATATTTCTAACTGTACTCTAAGGAATTCACAAGATCGATATGTACAGTTATGGCAGTATAAAAAGCTACGTAAATGCTTAAGAGATAAATTGCGAGCGTTTTGAAAGCACTTATCGCATTAGCCAACCATGAAAAGATGTCTACTATATTAAGCTACTACTGCTAAACGAATAAAATCAAGTAGATGCTGAATTGTCCTATGAAGCGGTTAATTCCCTTTATCAAGTATCAAATAATTCAATAATAGTAGATGATGTGTATTAAAATACATTGTTTGGGTTAACTTATTTGTTTTTAATACGATTTGATTAAGTGACACTTGGCAAATAAGTGGAGATTCATGGAAATCAGTTGAATTCAACTTTGGAGGCGTTTTTATGCAGGACGCTTATTTAAATTGTTTTCGACGTTTAAGATAAGAAGCAATTAAGGAAGAAACGCTTTAGATAAAGGAGAATAAACCCTATAGGGTAATTTTGAACTGGATTATGGTAGTCAGTTAAAAATGCGTAACATTTACTGCAATGGTAAAATGTATGTACGAGAGAGTAAAAGAAAAGAATGGAGTAGATAAGGATCACTGCCGATTCACGTAGAAGAAATGTTTTCGTTGTGTGTGAATAATTTTAAAACAAAAGAGTTGCCCGTATCCGGATGATAGCTGTTTAGGTTAAGTTAAAAGAAAGTATGTAACTGAAGCATTAATTTAGTCCTTTGTTGTCCTGAAGGTATTATAGGTAGATTTATTTATATTCTTTCGTGTGATAACTATTTTTGGTTTGAGAACTAGTTGAAGACAGAATAATAAGTAGGTATGCGTCGAAATAAAAGTTTAATGATAAGTGAGAGTAGATATTTGTGTGTGTCTCATTGAAGTTCAGCTCACGTCCCCATCCACAGTTGTCCTTTGACTTAAGCTCGACCTGACTTGACAAAATACATTTATACGTCAATAGATAAGAGTGAATGAGAGCTAGTCTATTATTCCTTGCGACGGATCATGGGAATGGAGCTATCTTCCACAGAGTGCTGAGCAAACACACGAGGACGAGCCTAGTCTCTAGGCATTAGTCACCCAAGGTAGCTAAAGAATAAGATAGAAACACTCTAATTCCCGCTTCACTGAAATTCCTGTAGGAACTATTTATAATGCAAGTCTTACCTCCATTCTCCACTATGCCCTTCCACTATGCGCATTTAAAAACCAATAGAATATCCCATATCCTTTAACACATCAACAAAATTAAATTATGTCCTGGAATGCTTGTGTATTCTCCAGGACTATCCAATCCTGTCTGTTGACATTGACATCACGCAGTCTTCAATTCTCACTTCAGATCCTCTCATTTTTCGTTCATGGCTCAATAGTTATATTAGTAGATATTCTACAAATAGAAAAATATTTTTTTAAATGTATTTTATTCAAGAATTTTCTTTTTTTGAATGTATCTTTAAAATTCTAACAATTTCCGTCTTTAAGATGATATTGTTTCTTGTCATGTTTTTTTTCAGGATTTAAAAGTTGTGAATATAGTGCCTACGGGCTAGAAAATATCTTTTGGTTTGTAGCAGTTAGTTCAGTTATATTAAATGACTGTTAGGTTCCTTAGTAAACTATTTAGTGAACCAAATGATAATTAGTGCAATTCCTACCAGTTTATATAAGAGTCAATTTACTAGTGGTCAATGTCAAGGGTTTCCTTTTAGGAGGTACTTTATTTCTTTTGTGGCACCTTTAGAATATGTACTTATATCATGGCATTGAATGAGTATTTTTCATTCTCCCTCCCTTAACTCTGTCATGTCACCTCTCACTTCTTTAATACCTGGACAGGTTTTGTGGATCGATAAATGAAGTTGATGCAATGCAGTGTAAAAGATAAAAGGATTACTATTATAAATATTAACTGTCTACCATACGATATAAATAAAGATTTGATTATGCAGGGTAGTATGACATTCAGGCATGGAAACATCTTTGCATTGCATTATTTCAAGATACCATCATCTCATATCACATAATCTGTTTCGACTGTCAGAAGTATGTTTTACATTTGCCCCTGCATTATGTAATTTTACTTTCTTATACAGTTATGTAGTTTTTTGTTGCCAGCAACAAAACCAAATTCATTTTATTTATTCTTTTTATTTATTACCATAATTATAATTGATACGTGGAAAATACATATTTATCAATGTCTAATTATAGAAATTGCAATTGCCTACCTAGATATTCCTAAAAGAAACCAAAAGATTTGTTTTCATGACCATTTAATTTGTAAAACAGTTATTTACGGGTATTCCTTTTATCTATAATTTGGAAAAGAAAGATGTGAACACATCTGATGCGTAATTAGTGTCATTCACTTTAATGATATCTCTGATTTCATAATGCAATGTCACTTTGAAAAATTGTTTTTTATTTGGAAGTTAGCCCTTACAATTTTGAATAGTCGAAATAAAATAATTCTTAAACACGTTTTAAATTAATGTTCGAAATTTTTAATTAAAATTGATGTATTGTAATTACCATTTATTAGATTGCAAAATAATTATTATGACAAGCTGTTCAAATGGGAAAGTACAGTTGAGTGTTTGCTTGAAATTAGCGTATAGTTTTCTGTGAAGGATAAAAGTATTATGCGCTTCAAAGTATTGGACTTAAGCTGTAGCGGAAAATGAGACGAAAATAGAAGACTTTTACTGAGTGGATTGTTTGCTTTACCGAAAGGATTATTAGCTATTGCTCTTGAGGATTTTACTGAAAAGATTTCCTAAAGATGAGTGAGGATACTCTGACATGTAATGTTAACCAGCTCTGTACATTATCTAATATATCTGCGGAGAATGAGTAACCATAGACAAAGCCAAGGAAACAGCGTTTTATCTCCCCTTAATGAGAAATTATTCGAACGGCTTTATTTTTTGAAGAGACTGCGGAAACGCCTATATACATTGTGAAATAGAAAAATGAAGAGAAGGATTAAAACAATTTCCATTGAAGGAAAATTCTGGGCTACATTATTCCAGTGAACTAACTGAAATAGGGAAAGTATTACTGAAGTACTAAAGGAATTACTGCATGGCGGAACTCTTATTCTTTGTAAAGAACTACTTTGTATTCCTAGGAATGAAACATATTACGTAATTTATAGAATTCCATGAAGGAATCTGTATTTACAAAGCTTGAATTTCGTAAGAAGCATTTTGTATACATTATTTACAAATATTGTTTTAATTGTAAAGTGTAATATGAATGGCGAATGCTGCGAGTGTACTACAAGATAAAATGAGAAGTTTCCCGGAAAATAATAGCTGAACAGTCTGAAAATCACGTGAATATTAATCCTGTGTAATTTGTGTGAGAATGAAAACATTAAGAATGGAGTGAACAATACGTAATAAACGAATAGCGTATGTGAACTGAAGTTATGAGCAAGGGATTTAGGAGTTCATTTGTTTCTTGCCGAGTAGGTAGGCAGAAGTTTCATCTTGTGAAGATATTTAATGTAAAGACATTGTTTGAATAAATCCTCGTTATCGGGCAGAAAGACAATGGAAATTGGAATCTGTAATAACAAGAGGAAATAGAATAGGGAGTCATAAATCCACAGTTTATCCGTAGCATCAGAACACATTGCACAACGATTGGCACTTTGCTTACCGCATCCTTGCCTTACTTGCTTAGAAACTATAATTTATGGTGAACTGATTTAGAGGATAAAAAACAAATTGCGTCGTCGTAGAAAATGTTCCGTTGTTTGTTCCACTGAGTTTAGTTTCTGTGCATGTCCCTCCGTCTTTCAGCAAATCAAAGGTAAACAATCCTGCACTCAACTCTAACAATATTGTTGCAACGTGTAAGCAGTACGTTTTAATACATTGTTGCTCCTCAATGGCATATCTGGTACACAGAGAGACATTATTTTATAGTAAGCGGTAAGCTCACTTAGCTTTTGCTCATTAAAATGTAGATAGTTGATTCCGTTGAAAAGTTGTGAACCAATTTGTCAAGTCTTGTCTGTCTGGCTCGAGTTTTGTCTCGTACGTATTTATAATGACGTAACAATGCAAAAACCTGCAGGACAATACTCATTTCGCATAAAAACAAAGAAGACAGTTCTGATATTCCCTCACGAACACATTCTCATTTGCGGTGACTGGCCGGTTTTTTCCCTAACCAAAGTAATGACTTTTATCAAAGATTGGCATTTACAAATTATCTTCCAAATTGGAGGTACATTGTGTAGGTTTATGGGTATTTCTCCGCTAATACTACTTCAAATCCTCACTCAAACCTCTTTATAAGACCATTCTCTCCATACACACATTTCTGCAATATTATATTATAGCGTACATCTTATGTAGCCATATTGATTTTATTATTTCTACTATAGAAAACGTGTGCAATAGTGTTTTGAAAGAAATAATTCAAATACGTATTGAATTCAATATATTTGTGTTCTTATAAGAAGGTTCACCTGAGCTAAGGAGTTACATCTTGTATAGCTGTACATGTTATGGACCCTGTTTGTCTGGTTTACCTTTCGTTTAGTTTGTAGTTGAACTCTTGCTTTAATCTTGTTGTTAATACGTAACTATAACACACATGCACAATAGTACTGATAAACTAGAGTCAGGTAATCATCAGTAGAGTAAAACTTGACCGACTGTATTGTAGTCACGTAGCGTGGCATGAACAGTGAACAGTAAAGTACAGTATTAATGTAGTGATGCATTTGCACACATAAAGTTGCCTGCTCTTAATTCAAGTCTGAGCAGCAAGGCTCACTATTAGCTAAGTAAAAGAACTGCAATAAAATGCATCTAGACAAACAACTTTGGAATAAATCTTAAGCTCAAGTGTATACGCAAACATATTCAATTTTTATATTAATATAAGTCTGTGACGACGTCCGGCCGGTTATTTCTTTCTGCTCTACTCACCTACACAGAATTAATGATATACCTGCATTTGGTGAGGGAATTTAAGCTTTTCCTTCATACAATGTTTAACCTAAGTACACAGTAATATTAATACTCTCTGGCTTATCGTCAAGACACACTAAAACCATTTAAACTTTTACAAGCGCTTATAACAGGCAATTGCTAATCGTAACCAACACTGATTGCATGTATGTAGGTACAAACTATTTCCCTTGTGGCATTGCACATTTCTGATGTGTAGGCGCTTTAGTTAAATAAATATGTTCACAATCCTTATTTAGAGTAGGAGAGAAGATGGATTACTGTGACTCGTATTATGGCATGATTTGTTGTTTTTATTCTCACAGTCAGCTGAAAAGGTATAAAAGCCATTGTAGTTTTATTTTAATTCAATTTGGTATCGAGCAAAGTAGAGTAGGTGATCTCTAAGACTTATTTGGAAGATCATACTCTCTTATTCTTCATTTACTAACCGTTTTCCTCAATCTGCTCGTGTGTATCCAATACATACATTTCCCTTATCTGTTCATCAATCTATATTCACTACAGGAATAGCATTCGTTTCTGCTATTACACAATAATCCTAATTCTTTGAACCGTTCTTTTAGAGGAAAATAGTTCATATTATAAATACTTAGATAAAATCAGGAATACCAATATTTTAAAAATCTTAGTTTTTACTTGCTCTGTAGTATTTTAAATAGTTACATTTATTTGAATATGTAGACAAGGCGTGGGAGTAATAAAACTTTATATGTTGTCTTAAAATATGGCGAGGAGGTAACGAAAGAAACAAAAGATTACCAGTAGGTAATGCTAATGTGTCTAGTTAAAGTCAATGCTAATAAATGTGGACTCATCAATTCTTGCTGAAGGCCGAAGGTCAGCTGCAGTGTTCTTTTAGGGTAGACGTTATTAGCGAATTTGTGTGCTACGCATAATCTTGTCGTTATATCTGCCATTTAATTACTTGTGAGCTTGAATGCAAATGTAAGTTAAAGAAATAACTATCATAATTACGGAAATGGTTATCAGTTAAGTTCAGGTGGGTTGGTGCATGTTCTCCTCTTCTATTTGTCCTACCAGCATTAGTTTTTGCATGTAGTAATATGACTGCATAACTTGTTATTCATAAAGCACACCCACGAAAAGGATTCGAGGACGTTCTACGTACGTAGTAATCTTAGATTAAATTATAAACAAACGACTCAACACAATCGTTATTTAGATTAAGATTTACTAATTATAGTTACACATACTATTCCGTTTACTGCTTCTGTAATGCTAGCATACATTTTAAAATATCTGATGCAAACGATATTTTGTTTTACATTCTGTTATGATAGGAATGACCTCATACCGGTATAAACTTTTTTCCATAATAAAAACATAAATATAATACTTGCCGTTTGCCGAAGGAGTTATTAGAGTAACCTTCCAGAAGCCGGTTGGCAAAGGCATCACCTTTCATACATTAAAATGTACTTGTTGCTGCATTGATAAATAAATTACCTATGCATCGCATTATAGAAAATTCATTTTGTATACAATGACCAATTAGTATGAAAGGAAGTAGTTCTTGTTTCCGTGTGCCGATGAATAATTTCGCAAATTGGTTTATGCCGTCCTAATTACAAGGGAGGGAAAATATGGGCCAAGCCTTCAATCATTAAAGAAACAATTTTTATGGCGCACACAATAAAATATTTTATGTGACACTTGAAAACTAAGCTGAAGGCGCCATCTGAAATGTATGTCAAAATATCACATTTTAGCTATTGACCAACGAAACTTAAGTATTTGCGAAAGGGATTCATATTGTTTGTTACTTGTGTTCTCAACGTTTGTTTATTTGTCCATTAGATGTTTTCATGGAAGGAAATATGACAAGTGGGACATTTTATGGTCATTCAGTGGTTACAATTGGCAAAGGTTGTTTATTCGGAATTGAGAGGTTTATGTGGGATTGATGATGTAGAGGACAGAGGAAACTGGGAGGTATGAGGAAAGCCGTAGTTATATGCATAAGTGGACTAGAATGAGTTGAAAGGAAAAGAGTAGTTAAATTGGAAAGCACCAAAGGAATAACTGGCTTTGAAGAGATGGTGAAATGGATTTTCGTCTACTGTGGATTAAATTACGTTCAGTTGATTATTTTAATTATTTTTCTCGGGATTGTATCTGAATGCAAAGCAAAATCACTTTTGGCAAATAACTGTCATTCTATTGTTAACGAATTCATGGAGGCAACTGCGGGCAAATCGTCTTTTCCCAAGTACACTACTCGACAATTGTGTTGTGGATATATAATAAGTAAATATCGTCCAGAGTAGGCCGTTGCATATTTGAATAGGACAAACTTTGTGTCGCCTGATAGAAAATGCAATTAGCGAAACCGTTTTATTTCTATTTAGCACAATCCGACGTTTGTTTGAAGAGCCAACCATACGGACACAGTTAGACATTAAATAGAGTTCTTATTGATATACAGCGTTAGCAGGAAACCTGCCAAGAGAAAAACAGTTTACAACGGACATGTATTGTGTAATATGCAGATTTCACACTTTACTACAAATAAGTGTCATTCAAATGATGTTGACAGTAGGAGGAAGAAATGAGGGCCCTTAACTATTGACTAGCGTGTTCTTTCATGCTGAGCACACAGGGCTGGAATATAATGACACTTCACAGAATGTCTCTTCCAGTACCGACTCAAGGTTTTAATTTTTCCCTAAATTGAATATCCAATTGTATCTCATTTTCAAGTATCTTCTGAATATTCAACTATTTATCATTATTCATACCCCGAATAAAATACGCAATGCAAATGTGAGTGTCATTTTTCCAGATATCTCAAATATTTAACACCGTAGTAAATAAATTCTTGATTTTGAAGAGAGAAAAACCAGGGCCTCAATATTAATTTACGTTTATTACTTTTTTGTTCTTTCTTTAAAAATAAAATTGTCACATCGTGATACAAATGTAATTACAACTTACTTGATTTCCTTAAATATGATTAAGGAAATAGACAAATTCGTATTTTTATTAATGTATCCTATAAGGAAATAATTATGTACTTGGAAATGCAAAATAAACGAGGTTATGTTTATAATATGAATTTTGTGGTATATTTATTTAAATATGTACAGTAAAGGTAGGCATTTACGATCACGTCAGGATTCCCGTTATGCACTGTTTTACATATCTGCTTATCTGGGTAGAATTTCTTAGACGGAGTACTAAAATATGGTTAATGCAGTTACACGTACCTAATCGTTTGGAATTTATCGCAATTACGTTATGGCTGGCGTATTGTTGAATTAACGTTTGTATTGTGTTTTGTTATACTCAGGTTACAATGGTTAGTCGCCTTCTCGCATTATATAACTCTGTGGAGTGGAGTGGCACAAAGTACTCTATTCCCCACGTTACTTAATTTGAAGGTGTCTATAGAAGAAATTTCTTCGTATCACCTCTTTTGTTTAGGTACAATTCCAAGTGTTTCATGCAGTTTTTATCCTTCACTGCAATACACACTTAGGTATCCACTCAAATAATCTTATAAATATAACATTGTGTATACTTTAGACTTATATTCGTAAACTTGTTACCAAGAATCGATTGAAGCGACTTATATCTGCAAAAGTACAAATGTACCGTTACACTTCTTTTCCAATACTCATTTAAGTCATTTACATTGTGATGCAGTAATACTCAGGTGAAAATCAGTCATAGTCGATCCAACTGATCTGTAATCAAGTGTAACGAAATTTCCTCCCTATATTATGAAGGATTACATAGTTGACTGCAATTCTAAAGTTCAGTTGTACATTGTTGGAGATTAATGGAATATATACAGGTGTACATTTCCTATAGCCGTGCACTGCACAGTATACCTGTATATTTGTAATATCCAGATTGGAACTGCGTAGTATCTGCACTATTGGTTGCACTTGGTGAGCAGAATAGGAAAGTGATGGTGATGATTGATGAAGTATAGAGAGAGGTTGTCTGTCGGTTAAGAGCACAACGGAGGCAGACAGAGAAGATCAATGGAAGAGGAATGTGTGATGATAGCCTGCTGAGATTCATTCTCAACGAGACAACATACAGCAAAGCAACGGAATTACGTAATACGCTCCACAGTATTTAACTAAATATGACTACACTACTATGCTACAGGATTTGACAACAGGACCGTAAAAAATAAAGTCAAATCAAAACCTAGGAGTGGATCCAGTCAAGACATATCAGAAGATGAGAGAGATCGTTTATTCCTTTTGTCAGATCATCTTGTAGCGATTTACAGAGACTCTGTCTAACTCATCAAATAGTCTGCCTTTCCATCATGCTCATTTGTTCTCATCCTAATGACAAACTACTCAGCGGTTTCGGTCGCAAGTTGTTCTTCACACTAGTCGTACTCAAATTATGCAATTATTGGTATTTATTTTCCACACTCATAATGTATAACAAGGAACAGTGAATAAAAGCTTTTTTTCACAAAAAGGCTCCCAAGGCAAATTTATAAATTTAATAAAAAATGTAAATTGGCAGAAACTTTTAAATCCTAAGTACAATTTATAGAAATCATTGTTGCAGCAGAATGTAATGCATCTTTAGTTTATAGATATATAATTAACACATTGAAAACGTAATTTTAATTTCTGAAAAACTCATTTAGATGTACAAGACTTAAAACTTTTTAAGCACTGTTCTGTGATAAGGATCATTTGTCGAAATGTTGAATTTCTAATATTTTTCGCACTGCAGTGAAATTCGTTTAATGAGGAATGTTCAGAATTTACATATTATCTAATGTTTTGAGAATAGATTGTAGAATTTGATCAAAGGGGAGAAATGACTGTAGGTGGGTGTGGAGAAATGAGAGTTGAAGAAGTGAATTGGAGCAATGAGCAGAACTTATCTGTTTCTGATATGAGTCAGATCTCATTTAATAATGATAAGAGGAGCGCTAAGGGCGGATGGCATTTCTAACGGCGTGTGTCACACTAACAATCAGATTAAATCAAGAGAATTGGGCGACTCGCTTAACTGTGTGAGTAGATATCCAGGGAAAGATAGCGGAAGGAAGTTGGGAGAAACTCGGAGTGGACCGAACTCGAACTGTGCGACAGAGAACACAAATAGTTGAGCTTTTAAGTCCTTTTCCTCCTCTCTGTCGATTAGTTGGCTAACTTTTGTTGTACTTTTACAGCGTTTTACTTTTTAAAGTGCTTCACTGACTGTACAACTTACTTTTCACCTTTTGGGAATCAGAAATGTCAGTTCTCTTTACGGCGAACAGTGCCACCTTTCCCTTACTTAATATTTATAAGCTCAACTCATTTCTAAAAGTGCATTACTATGATATTTCAAGTTTCAACACTTTCTAATTTTACAGGGCTTCTGCACGTGCTCTCTAGTTGCAACAAGCTCCTGTCAAATATAATAACAATAATTGTCGAGAAATAGTACAAATATTTTCAGTTTGATTATTTCAGGTTTTATTTGAAGCGTCTATTCATTGATTCAGCGTAAAATTGCGAAAGTCGGAGATTTGGTGCAAACGGCAACGAAGCCTATAAGCTTTTGCTAGAAACGTTTTGTCCTTTTATAGTAGTGCTGCGGAAGAGCGAGAAATTGGACTGCTCTTTGCTTAGTTACCGTAGCAGACTTCTGTGGAGGTTTTCGTACATGGAGAAGTTTTGTGACTTGGATATTATTACATAAAGTAGACGGAACATAATATTGCGCTTAAGTATCCGGTGTATGTGTATAGAAAGGGAGAAATTCGGTATTAAAAGGCTCAGCAATCTCGTTGAAAATTCTGTGCCGTATTTCATTTCTATTTTCTGTGTTATAGTAAGTAGCATTTACTTGATACTTTGCAATTGCACAGATACAGTCTGCGTCTGCCATGCAGACAGTTAGTGTGTTCTCTCCGTCTCGGGTGTATTTTCTCAGGCGAAAAGAGAGTGGAGCGTAATTGGCAAGAGTTTCGTTCTTCTGAAAGTTTTACTAGTTTGGGGGACACTTCACTTCAGATAGCAGACGAGCAGTCGCTTTTCCTTTCCTTCGAATCTATTCTCAACACTCTCAAGCGAAGCTACACTCGCCAAGCCTACTTAACTCCTTCCAAGCCAGGCAGCACTCACTCTATGCTAAACTACAGTTGTCTCCGTCTAAAATATGTTTTGCATGCGTGTGCGTATAGTAATGTGCATACGCCCACCCGTTATGTTTACTGTGACTGCCCAGCAAAAATGCACACAGAATAGTACAGATAATATTCAGTGGATTATGTATGATACACAAGCACAACAGAGATAACGGGAAATTAATCCTTTTCTTTGACTCTATCTATCCCAAAGAATTATTTTTGCTTTAAATGTAATCTTACAGTAAACCATACAATAAAATGGGAATTTTGGATAAATATTTAATAGAGGAATAGTATAATACTCTGAATAGTTGAATATTGTGTGAAGAAAAGTAAGATTCAATTGTTGAGATGGAATCAAATTTCTTGAGGTAATGTTATGCAACTTCCACTTGCGAGGAGTTTCTGTTTTATCGTCTAAAGTAACAGTGAGTTAAGGCGGAGAGTGGTGTGCGTGGTTATTTATAAGTATTGTAATGACCATTAGAGTTTATTATAGAGGACATGGCTGGAAGGTTCTCTGCGGGGGTCCTCCTCAAGCACATCTCTGATTTTTGGTTTCTTTCGCCGTGTTCCTCCTTCAGACTCATCGTTGTACTGCACTGAACTGCGTGAGTCTGGTCATATGGCCACTTTAATGCTAACCTTTCTGAGTACCTTTGCGCTTTGCTCTCTTTAAAGTAGAAGAGGACAGAATAAAACTCCGGGACTTTATTATCTAGCTACAGATACAACTACAACCGTACAATGTCAACCCACCTTGGTGTACCGTACATACATTTGTGCATTTCGTGTTGGATATCGTGAAACCATATGAATTTCCCATTTTGCATTGAACATCCTTCTAAGTTTTCGTCTTTCGTATTTATTATGACACTCGGCTGTACTGCTAGTGCACTGGTATAATATAGTGGGACATATCTCTCTCCTTGGTTGAATTATCTTGGTGAGGTGAACTATCGGTATGCTTTAGTGAGGAGGACGTTAGTCTGTTTACATTTTCGTATTCCCTCTCTCCGTCGACTCAGGAAATAAATAATATGAATAAATGAAAGGTAGGGAAGGGAGACTGTCACTGAACACCGAGTTCCTTCCTTGCTTTCCTCTGTTATTATCTACTGTTAGATTTCATTATGAATTGGACATTTTATCCTCACACACAACACAAAACTATTACACAGACAAGACTGCTATCAAGTTACCTTTTCTAAACTACTCACTACACTCCTATCATCGGCTACATTATTATGGCTTTTCTTCACTGTCATAAAATTGATCCGTTCTCTCTGTCCTTCCGAACTCCTATGCTAACACTTTGTGGGTTTACGTTTTATTCAACTCCGAGGCTCGCTATCTCATCGCAGTCTATAATTCAACAACTACTCAATCGATACTATTAATTCCTAGTAGTCGTTTATCACAGGAAATTCTTAAACATTTAATAAATCTTTACACAGCAATATATTCAGGGCTATCCTTACCTTGCACTTTGCACTATGCTATTTTCCAATGGAAAACGAAAGATTTTATTATAATTCTTCGAAGAGTAGTATTTTATTCTCGCTATATGTATATCGACGCAAATGACGGGAAAAATGACAAAATATTTTAATTTTACAAGTCAATAGAGTTGAAGAAACTTGTTAAGTAGTAGAATCCGTATAATATTTCAGAGAACAAAAACAATATAGACATTTGTTTGTGTCCATATTAAGAATGACTCAGTAAATGCATTTGCCCTTCCAAATCAGTGACATTTGCATTTGAGAAGACCAACTATGTCTGAAAGACGAATACACCGTCTTATTCATTTAATATGGAGTGCAAATATTTATTCAAATTTATTCATTTTTAGGATTTTGAGTAACAATGTAAACTTTACCATAAATATTTTTTGGTCTCGGACACTGTATTGCATATTTTTGCTTATCATGAATAAATATTATAAATCAGAAATCTCATTAGTTTGCAGAGAATTTAAATATTCATCAATAAAATTTTGGACAAAGTCTTGCACTTGTATTTCGTTTGCCTCATGAGACCGTATGAGATCATAAAAGAAGTTTTGAGGTTGATATTTAACTAAAGATATTTCCATGCACTTACTTCCGCCTTTCAATTTTGAAGTATTTGTGGACAACTGGAAAAATGTAATAAAATGGAATGAATTGATTACTATTGTTATCTTGGAAGAGCATTCATTAGGAAAACCGTTTAAGAGACTGAGATTCGTTAAAGTTTAGCAGTTGTGTTGTGTAGGTGAGCATTTCTTTGTATTGTCAAGGTATGGCACATGAGTAGAAGTTGAATTGTAAAGAAATTATTGAGTTAAATTAGAAATGTAGGTTTTCTTTGGTGGAATTGAATTTTATATGAAATAATGGACTTGAAGCTGTCTCTTGGTTTATTGTTAATCGTACACGTTTGTCAATTCAACTTTAGTAAATTTACGCACGTGACGCCTAAAGAAACGAAACAAAGCAAAATAATGTGGACTCTATGAAGTAACAAATTACTTTGCTCTCAACTTTGTCAACTGACTCGCTATGAATGGCGAAACTCGAAAAGTGCAGATATATCTTGATTTAAGAGAAGTTAATAATCTGCCTTATATTTACCGTATGTCTATAGGACATTTTACATCACACTGCATTCGCTACACGATTTCACTGAACACCAACAATGCTATGTTATGCAGCACTGTACAATAGAATTGTAAGTACAAACTGCACTGTTGCTTAGATTGTCTTGGTCAATTATTTGTGCCCTGCAATAGAATAGAACTACATATGACGGATAAAAGAATTTCGTGTGTTTGACTACTAATGTTAGAAAATGACTTTTGCTCGTATAATGCATGTCAAAAGATATCCGCTGCCTAAAAAGGATGTGACGTCATACGCTTGCTGAAAAATAATCAAGGAAAGTTTCTATATGGGACAGACACAACGTCGTATATTCATTTAAAATGTAATTTGGCTTATTTAACTTGATTCGAATTAAATTGTCAACATTTCTAGTCGAGAATAAATGGAATTCACTAATAGCATTACGCAGTCCCGGTAAATATGGAATATGAACGAAATCCTTAACAAAATTATACTCCTAAGCTGTATATCAGTTACGTAAGCGTAATATCATTCCCTCAACGGTACCTTTAACCTTATCAAAGTATGACGGAGAAGATCTAAGCTCTTCACGAACTTCCCATTACTTCTCCACTTGACTTTTTTGTTTCTGAACTATCTTCCAAATGGATTTCACTAGAAAAACATAAAACCTACTCTTCGTCTTCAAAAGTATCCCAAACTCAAGACCAATATTCACGTGTCTTATAATTCTGTGCAAATAACCTAATCGAAATCAAATTTATTTATTCTCTAGCAAAATTGGTTTTTAACTAAAAGTACTATTTGTTTGCAAGTCTCTATTTTTGAATAATTTTCATCCACAATGGCAATGCAATACTGTAGAAGAGCGCATTTAAACATTTCTCAGTACCAGAAAAAAGTTGTCTCATTTTTTAGAACGTCTGTATAGTACTTATGGTTGATTGAAAGAAGTATAGCTAAACATGTATGACCTATATGAGTGAGACGAATGAAATAAAAATTGCACAAAAGACATTAGTTATGAAACAAAGCGGTCTTAGTGTAGGTAAGACGAATCAGTTTTATTGGCAGTCTACGTGTACCGTGTAAATCCTTCTTTGTCTATGTGGGGCACTCGGTAAAAACAATAACGTGCTTATTCCTTCTAAGGCCGTTTAAAGTATTACATTAATGTTACGCAATTCTTAAATGAGTTTTAAGTGTATTTTGTATCCGTCCGTCTACATCCACTCTCCATTATCCATTATAGGTGCGTTTTTGAAATATTACATTTGCAAGTCAATTTTAAAAGCTTGATTGTTAGGGAAAACGTACGTCATAAACGTTCTCTGTGTGTTATGGAACGACCTGTAATTTTTTTCAAGTTTCTCACTAAAATTTAAGTGGAGTAAATTGAAGAGTTCTCTTTGGTTTGGTAAAAAGTAACTACTCTGGTAACTATGAAGTGTAATAACTATTTGCCCTGCTCATTTCCAGCCCGCCAGCAAACTCATCTTTGGCGTGTTAAGTTGGGACAGAAGAAACTGATCTTTTATAAACTCACCTGAACATTTGTTCTAATAAGTTGAGGGTAACTAGACATGCAATGGTTAACGACGAGTCTCTTAACTAGTCTTAAAGCTCAATAAACTGAACTCAACTCCTTCCACTGCACAACAAACATAAAAAGCTAAACTTTTCTCTGGTCTTTAATTTTATTGCCGTGATTTTCATTATTACCAACTATTACTTTAAATAGGAAGGGTGTACCTAAATGGTGGGAGCTCATATCTGATCTGTCATATAGTTTTTCTATGTCTATAGCCCTCAAACGTAGGTTTACCTCCATTTCGGTTTATCTATACTGCATCTTTTCTTCTGACTTGGTCGTTTTGTAATATGCCTGTCATAAAATCAAATTCTAACTAGAAAAACTGACCTTGGTAATTGTAATTTGGTGTAATCTGCTCTAAGAATTATCCATGTGAAAGAAATTCGTGTACATTACACATTTATTAGTCCATTCCTTATTCTTCAGCAACTTTGTTAAACTAGTGCTAACTTGAAGCAGGTATAATCCACGTAATGATACTTTAATGGTGGATAATGTAATGTAAAATGCAGTAGACTCGTTGTTCATTGAGGGGAAGAAGCCGCTGTTGCTGTTTGAAAAGTCGAGTAAAAAAGCAGAAGAGAATGCAGTGAATTGCAGTCGAGTGGAAAAACAGTTAGCTTAAATTTGAATATTTCTTTATAAGGAAACTTACTTTTCATAGATACACATGTAAAACGTTATTATTTCCTTATGTTTGTTTTTGTGTGCGTGTAAATTCAAAGATCTTCGTGCCATCATCACGCTACACTATACAATATGTGTGACACTAGAACAAAATCAGAATCTTCTGATCAGATAACAAGAAATGTGTAGCTTTACACTCAGAAGCACATGTTTGCATTCTTGGCCTGTTTTTCTTTTCTCAAAGTTTAAACTGTTCAAACGCTTGCAATAACTAGAGTGGAGATGGATAGAGTCAAGATTTCTAGTCATGCCGTTGTATTTTATTTCTGGATTAGTATTAGCATAGGAGCCATTCTCTGCCATTATGCCACATCCCACCCACTCACAATTAAATGCATAAGTCAACTTAATTCTTCAACATTATTCTTGCCTCTTTACCATTCTTTCTATAGCTTTCGTCCCGCTCTGCTTTAAATAATACTCTGACAAAATTCGTTTGTCAGAATGAAATCTTAAGCACTAATGCACATCAAAGAGCAACTAACTTGCGTGGGCGGCAGTCGCTTTTCGAAAACATCATTTCGCATTCCTTTTCCTAATTGACAACAATTTCTACGTTTCTTTTATGTCTGGAGTCTCCATTTTCCCGTTTCTCTTTGAATCTACGCTTAAGCACATCTCCTATGCACCAGCTCTCAATTCTTTTCATTCACAAAACTTTTCTACTTTGAGAAATTATTTTTTCAAATGTATTTCATGTCTCATGACCCCCAAAATAATATAAATGCCAAGTTAATCAACCTCTATTCTTAGATTCCCAGACATACAAAAATGTAGACACTTTTCTATGAATGAATAGTAAAACTATTCAATGGAGCAACTGCAGACGACTTAATAGGCATAGAAAAATTATAAACAATTTCAATTTCTCCCCTTTATAATTCAAATAAATCAGGTTTACCATGAAAATATTTGTATTTTAAGGTATTTCTAATTTGCTCACCTTACTTTTAAATTTACAAAACCAATATGACGTACAGTAGAGCTTAGTGCATAATTCTAAGGGTTTTTGTCAAGTTTATAATTTGAGAAAGAGGGCGAAGATATGACAGACAGACAGAAGTGTAGTGTTGTGCAAGGTAATCTATATATTTGAGATGCAATTTTGTTGACGGGAGGAAGAATGGAGCGAGGCTCCAACTAATCCATAAACTCTCCTCTCTTATTTCGTGATCCTCCCATCTGCGCTTCTTGGCATAATTATCTTCCATTATAATACCAAAGTGCAAGACACACTGTCGGCTAAATCCATCTCCTCCGCTAATTATAATCGGGACGAACACATCATCTGGGGACTCTGCTGGAGAAGGTAGACAACTCTGGCCTTCACTCTCCAGCCAAAATCAACCTCCCTACCAACCAACCTCAAAACTTAAAAAACGCAATTAATCATAAAAGAAGACTCTCTCCCTCTCATGCACTTAAAACCCTTTAAAGATGTATTTCACGTGTTTAGCCTTTAAATATGTACACAGGCATAATAATCCTTACTCCCATTTCCATAATCTCCCACTAACACCCCATAGTCCACACACTGCACTGACAGTCCCTTTGAACTATTGGGGCCTTACTTACCTTATTCGGAAGGTATTTAACGGTGCCAAAAGTTAAAACGTAATTTCGTTAAGTTCGTTACAATTTTTCCCAACTTGGATTTCTCAACTTACAATTAATTACTTTTACACAAAGTGCGACTATTTCTAGTTTCAAAGTCCAAATTACAATTTCAATGCATTTTTGGTTCCGTGCTATATAACGTTACACTTGGTTTCAAAAAGAATATTTTCATTCTCAGCTATTTTTAATATTGAGAGTAAACTGTATTTTTGGCGACAATAGGTATTTAGGTACTCGAGATTTTCTTTTGTATTTGAATTTTTGAATTGTAATGATATGTACTTACATAATACAGATATTTGCATTTTGTACCTATTTAGTGTCAAATTGGGGACGCTGATGACGTTGAGCATATGGAAGTGCTATTGTGTAGTAGTTTGAGCAGTGTATTGTGTTGGTATCTTCTGCATTGTAATCTTATCTGACTCATTGGATTGCAGAAGAGATACAAGAGTAGCAGAGTACCTGAGTGTAAGGGATAGCGGACGGAAGGGGGTTGTTGTGAGCTTTTGTATATGAATGTGTGATCGGTTCAATTAAAATGAAAAATATGTCGAGTCATTAGTCTGTGTAGGTGAGCAATTGGTTGAGGGCAGACTCAGTGTGTTCCATTACTTTGGATTTAATTCGCTCACGTTTTATTGCAGAGCTCTTCCTATTATGTAATGCAGTGTGAAGCCCAGTAAAGGAAATGGGTTCATTTCTACACTAGAACTCGCGTTAGCCATGCTACCCTTTTCAGCCACAGCAATTCTCCAGTACGGGAATTATGCCCACCCGATCTAACAATTAGTATGTTTAATTCCAGTAAGTACTTATAGTGCGACTCCACATTACAATGGTAACTACGGACATTTAAAGGAATATGCGTATTAAGGCATTCATGGGTGAGAATTAGTATAGCTAATAGAGCATTGCGTGCATGACGGAAATCTATAATGAGCCACACGTACGCACATTACACTAAATATACACGCCATTCCATACTGCACTGCATCCTTATGTCATCTAATGTGCATTCTCCGTTCCCTATCACCGCACTAACCAATAGACACTATACTCACTCTATAACATTATATCACTTTATAATTTTCGGATGAAACACAAAACCACATTGGGCATTATTGACTCCCGTGTGCTATTCTGAAAGGGGAGAAAGGAAAATCCAATCATTTTATCCTCCGTGTACTTCCACTTTAAATTTCATCTGTTTTACACTACATAATTTACTTCATAATGCTACACTCCGAATTCTCTTTAAGAATAACTACTCAGTACACGTATTTACGTTCCCCAATTCCACTAAATATCTAACATTTTCTCAACTTTCAGTTTCCTTTTCATTTAATTTAGGTTCTTTCATGAAAATTATAGCAAGAGCCACATTTCTTACTGTAAGTAAGTAAAACTGAAACGGACAAATGGAGAATTAGAAAATAATTCTAAGGAACTTAGAATTCCTCCTAATTTGTGTAGGTAGCAAGTATCTTGGTTTGTAATAGAAATGAATTATTTTCCTTAATATTTTGTTTGCACTAGATATCTCTGTAATGGAATTTTGGAATCTGTTGATGTAAGAGTAAGGCTAGGGTCGGTGTGTTTATAGTTGATACCCTTGAGTTGAAATTGAACGGGAATTGAGTTCAGGGAAGTTGACAGGTTGTAATACTATGATTGCAGTGCGGAGGAAAGTACTTAGCTTTGAGTTAAGATAAATAAATGGTTCAATCAACAGTGAATAGGACCTTCTTGAGGATAGATGAGTTACAGCGACTGTGACTTTGACCCTTACTTCAAGTTTAACCATCAAGGATAGGATATTGAGAGGAAAAGAGCCTCTGGGTGACTGTATATGTTCAAGATCATAATATTCATTGAAAATACACATGTTATAAATACGGTGCATTTTGTGTCTGAAAGTAATGAATTGAGATAGGGAAATGTACACTGTGTGGTAGAATGGAGTTATATTCGATAATAAATTGTGCGATGTTAGTGTTGTGTACCCTTGAGTGTATTATTCAGAGCGAGGGAGTCAAAGTGAAGGAGGGAGGAGAAGAGATTCATTGCAGTTAAATGCAAGACGGTCGTCGTCATAAGTGGGATAATATATTAGGCTGCCTTTTCTTGACTTGACTTGCCGTGACTCAACCGAAATAGAATAGAGTGGACGGATCTTTTTTGTGAGACTCTCTTGGCCTTCTTTTAGTTGTCTTCTTTGGGTCTATCGGCCCAACACTGTAGTGCTTCTTAAAAATGCAATGGACGAACTGTCTGTTTATCATGTAAGTATTTATTTTAGTTTGTCAAGATTGCTTGGGTTTTGGTAGCTCTGCTTCACTGAATGGAGTTCTTTGTGTTCTGTAAACTCATTAGAGGGCAATTGGCAGCACTCTCATACTTCTCCGTTCTTTAATGAGGGACTTCAGTTGATAATATTGCTTACTAATGATTTCTTCTATTTATTTTATTATCTCTGGTGGTTGGTCCATCTTTTAACTGGTGTGCTTCTCATCTGTACTCACCACCACTCAATTGACAATATCACAAGGATTTTAATTTACAATCTACACAATAAAGTGGCTTTTAAGTGTATTAATGCTGTCCACGTATACAAGAGGTTCGGAGATTTCTTTCTTTACAAGAAATTCCTCGTAAAAGGGACAAATGACCTTTTAATTTGTGAAATAATCTTTCTTTGCATGGTACAATGTTATGAAATACTCCCTACTCATTCCGTAATGTACCTACGTTCCAAATTCTAAACGGCTTTTCATTTTGTAATGAGGGAAACATTGACACTTGCATTTTACGAGCTACTGACTTTAGTATGACCTTAGGCGACATTCACGCAGTTATGTATACTAATGCCACTTTACCTTTGTAATATGGTTCATCTTGATTGCCACTTCTCTGCGTACTACAATTAGGCCAGAAAGCTCTTAACATAAACATTTATGTTAGCAAGATGTCACAGTAATTAAATTATGGGTCTTTGTCGTTCCTAATATGTTGTATTATGTCATTCACGTTTTTCATTACGTACTTGGGGATTATTAGTGGCATTTTAAGCATTTAGACTCTAATGATACTCTATTCAGTCAGAATGGCTATTTCATATTATAGGTACTGGTTCATTCTATTTCTGGTTGTTTTGTGTTACCTATTGTTTTGCCTAAGTGGATTTGGTTAGATAATCCTTGATATTTATTGGAGGAGCTACTTGACTTCACATCAATATCTGTCTCCTTGCTGTACTTAATATTCTACCTAAGTTAGTTATGTCACCAACCAAAAATTCTAATATAATATTCAGAGCGCTGTTCTCTAAAACGTAAACCCTTCTGTCAGAATCCAATGTGGAGCCGAATTCTCCGAAGTTAGTCTGCTAAGCTTGTGCTCTGCTTTGCTCTACTCCCATCGAATCTCTAATGTGAAATCAATATTAATAATTCTGTAATGTGCTCTTTGGACTTGAGCCGAGTATCCTGTCGTTGTATTGCGTTGACATTTCGTCTCTGTATTAATATGAGCTTACGAAACACGTGGAAGTGGAGGAAGCTCCGTGGAATGAGTTGCTCGAAGGACGGAATTTTGTTTTCATTTATTATTTTATTAGAGGGACCGGATATGGGTCTAATCTACATGCACCAAGTAGGTACCTCTGTGACTAATGAAATACAATAGATGATCTATCCATATTCGCCCAGATAGCTACTTTATCTCTAGAAATTCCACATGCACTCGTCTCCATGTATTCACACAGGAAATGCTTTTTTCATTTTTATTTGTTTGTAGGTCCGTGTCTGATAGAGCAATCCTAAAGTCCAGCTGGTTAAGCGTGAAGGGCACGTCTATCTGATTTATGCTTCTTTTCAACCACTATTGTTATTTATATTTTCACTTTTACTGGCCGTATCACACTTCATATGCAGTGCCAAATTATATCTGTTATCAAAACTCCCTCTGTTTCAACCTCTGCACATGACATTCAATTTTGTCAATACTTAATCTTTCACGTAGTTATAGCTTACGGTGTTTATTACAAAACAACCTTATAAAATCCAGTGCCATTACAGTAATGTACACTTTTGGGGAATGCATTTCCCTTTTTATATACAAAAACAGTGTGTGCACCTAAAATTAAAAAATATTATATATGAATCTTTACTTTTACCCCGCATCTTGTTAGTGCACAGAGGTTATGACAGTATAAGAGTATAGGTTATTTAAAATATTCCTTGTAATAGTAAGTAGCGAGTGACTAAATGCGTAGATGTAAGTGTTGCAAGTGAAAGAAAGTTGCTAGAGAAGGAGTAAGTGTGTTTGTGTAGAGTGGAAAATGGAACATAAAGCCAGAGTCTACGCCGCTGGCTATGAATTCCAAAATCCTCCTGACTTCCCTTGTTCTTCCAGACCTCTTTCCTCATTATCTCGACATGCAGCTCATATTATATTACTTACAGAGTTTCCAGAGTACCCAACTATCTCTACTCGTTTTGTTTTCGTCGGCTTTCATGATCTTTCTCTCTCTTGCTGCGACGTATTCATACTCTGTACACATATTATATTGTATAATCCCCTCCGCATTTGATATCTTACATAACCTGACTGTATTCCATATCATAATGTTATATCAGAGTGATAACTCGCATTGTGCTGAGAATTGGATACATGTGACTATGTGAGATGATATAATAGCGTGTAGTGTAGTGTAGTCTGCACCATAATAAGTAATGGCTTGCATAATAAAGCCGTCTGACTGTGTTGTGCTCATTTGTAAAGAGGAGAGATGATTTTATTCATCGCTTTGTGCTACATATGAGTAGGGTTTCCAGTGCCGTAGTAAATATAATAAAGTGCACTCTTCTGCTTAGCTTGCATTTGCATTACGCAAGGAGATTCACAGATTGTAATCTACGATCTGATAACAGACAGAAAGGAACACTCGAGTCTCTCAAGCCTTTGTCAGTTTCAATAGAGTGAGTGAGAGAGATTCGGACTTTAATAACATTCGAGTGCGCAGAGTGAACAGAACACATACTTAAGAATACTCGGAATAAGGTTAATCGCATCTATACACATTTACATTATACCAAAATATAAATGCCCATGCACCTGATGCTCACAGATGAACTTGCTTCCAATTCCATGCTGAAGGGATCATCATAGTGAAAACTGAGAGCAAAACGTTTTTAAGGTTGGCCGCTAAGGAAATCAACTTAAGCCACCCGCTCGCATCTCACATCTTGTCCAGTCCAACTCGTTTTCTCTCTCATAGCATTAAATGACTTTATTTTTCTTTGCACATAAGATATCAGGTGGGCTGCATTATCTATATAGTCAAACTACACAATGTAATCTCCGTTTCGTGTTTGTCTATCTGTTCATTCATGCAACATTTTAAGGAGTGAGCCAGTCCACTCAACTTTTTCGTTTTTTTTTTCTGTGATAATTTTACTTGACCATCATGCAAGTACATGTGTACATATTGTTCCTATGCTCATCATTATCATGTTGTGGTTCTCATTCTGATACCTGGTATAAAGGTATAATGTCTGTATAACGATACTGAATAACTATAGTTCCCCGCATTTCGAATCTGCTTCTTAATGTATTGTTGTAAGAAACAAAATTATTTAATAAACGCATGTTAGTATTCTTGTTTTTCAAGATATCGGATTTTCTAACGTTGTTGTTTTTACATAACTGCAATTACACACATGCATAGGCATAAGGACTGCGTAAATAATAGTGATTGTGGATAAAAACGGTGTTGTTGTGGTGTGGTTTTGTATATTTGTCTGCCTAAAAGTGTAAATTCTTAAGATTTCTACAGAGCAATAGTAAGGCAAAGTGTAATAGGAAACGGGGCTTTATTGTAGCGTATTATTTTTAGCGTATAGTTGCAACAAAAGAAATGGAAAAAATTGTTGCGTACAAATAGATAAGATTAAAGCATTCACACTATGTATTGTGTCACATTGATTTGTTGAACTATTCTAGTATCTTAAAATGCAGTTGCGGATATATCTAGAGTTTTTGGTATAGGAAGAGTTGACAAGTGAGTGGAATAGGTTACATGTTTGGTACTATATCGTGATTGTACATAAAGTATGAGAAAAGAGGTTTAGCCCGGAAACGAGGATTCAGGTTACTACGGATCGAATAGCATTAGAAATGCGTTAGGAGCCATTATACAAGTATAGTATGAGTGTGTAGGGATAAAATGTAAGGAGCCGAAAACGAAGAGGGACGAATTGCTTTTGTTGTATTGGTAACAATAAGTGTAAGTAAGGAAAAGAAACGGTGGTTGTGTGTAACGTATTTGTGTCGTATGCATTATATGATTGTGTCTTGCATTATTTGTCTCCCTCCACCATAGCACCAGGACAAGAGATTTTTTGTGAGTAGTAGTGGGAGTAGTGAAGCGAGGAAGACGAACAAGTAAATTGAGAGAATGAAATCCTTGAGTTCTCCAGTGCTGCCTGGGAGAATAGAAATGGTTATTATTATTATGGTGATTATTATGAGTTTCGTCTTCAGTTTTGTTTGACGCTTATTCCTGACAAAGGGGACCCCCTTCGAGAGACGAGGCTTAGAGTTTGTCCAATGCAAATAGATTCCTGTCCTGTCCTGTGTGGGTTATTAGGATGGATTCCAGTCTGCACTGTGGCCGAGCGGAGAGGGCGCAGAGAGTGACAGAACTGATCCGACAACAAGACCCACTGGCTCCACTCAATCCCACAGTTCTTTATGACTTTTTCCCTGCTTTTCATTTTTCTTGTTGAAACGTCCATCTCTGTCGTCCTCCTTTTTCTTCCTTCCCATTCGTTTTCATGACTCTTTTCTCTGTCCTCTGGTAGACTTGCGTATTTATCTACACTTGCATTTCCTTCATATCTAAATAAATACAATACTTCAGTTTAGCTTGCTTTTGACTTGTTTTGGGTACATTTACCTTCTCTTCTCCAACACAAACTGAAATTCTCAATTTCTATTTCTACAAGTATTCTATTACAACTTTTCTATTTCTAACTATAGTTTGTCATCTTGGGTATCTGTGTATTTTGTATTAACTCTGGGAATACATTCAGAAATACTGTACTAAGGGTTCTTATCCTATTTATAATTATAGTGACTAGGACGTTGCACGTAATGCAGATTGTAAATAGATCCCCGAATGAGACATGAGACATTTTATATTACATATAGTTTTATGTACAGGAGCTGGTGTAATTTAAGTAAAGCAAACCAGTTGACCTCATCTCTAAACTGGCATTCAGCTTAGCTGGCTCAGTCAGTTTATGTTTCAGATGGTTGGGGGAGGGGAAATGGAACCACTCACCGGCTATAGAGAATATCAACTCTCAAGATAGTTCCTCTGTTGTGTGTTATTGTAAGAACAGGATGTGGCAGAGTATAATGTTTTGGATTAGTTTTATAAAAGATCTTCCAGACTTGATGTTCCGTCTGGTTGCTCCTTTAATGTTGTCACATGATAATAACTACGAGGAGAAACATGGAAACCTCCTCCCGTAAGAAACAGTCAAAGAACTACATGAACAAGAATAATAAAATGCTACAGTTAGTACCACACTAAAGAATATGCAGAATATAGAGCTGGGTGACCAAGTTCCTGTTACTCCAGTGTACACTGTTATGCCACCGAGTATAAATAGAGTGTACAGCAGATACATTAGAAATGAAACTACTTTCCATTAAAACTTGTCACTTTTCCCTCAGTGATAATTGCGTTAATCCCCCAACAAATAACGTACTCTATTATTCCACTCTCCCAACTCCATTCAACTACTTAGTTACTTTACTGGAGGGAAATACTTCTCAAAAGGGTCCATTTCACGCGCTTTTCTCTTTCTTAACAAACTTTCCACCAAAGTGAATTCTACAGGATAATGAATAAGCAGTTTATTATTAGGTATTATCATTATCATTCAGGTGAGTTTAAAAACTATTAAAGTGCGCAATTAGATTACTTAAGAAACACCACTGTGCCCCATTTAGTAATTCTATACATTTTTCCTGGCTGCCTTGCAATTACTGTTGTCTTAATTTTTCTTGAAATTCAGAACTCTCCTATTCTTGTACAAAAATAAGGTTTATAGGTAATTTTTTAAATTAGTTACGAAAGGATTTAATAAGAGAGAAAGGAACTGGTTACATATCCAGAATTGGGGTCACGTAATCGTAATGACAAACATTAGTAATTAATTGCTGGATTTATCTGGTATAAAGTATTTTTATGTCCGTAACCTGAGGCTACGTAACTTTTGTTAAATGTAGAAATAAGAGATAGCTAAGAATCCCTTATTTACAATTCTGCGAATATCCACCATGCCATTACAAAGCGCAGGGAGTTGAAATAAACTGTTGGGAAGAAGAACAAAAACGTCCTTGCCGAGTAAAACTGCTGAGAGCATTGAGGCGGCTTCCTCCTCTAGGAGATTTGACTTAGTTAAATGTTTCTATATGTGCGGAGATTTACAGTAATCCACAATGGTTAATTTGGGTGTATAATTAAAATTTGTATGAGCTTAGATATTTCTCAGTAGGAATTAAGAGAGGAGAAATGGAAACTTGAAGACAAAACATTTTAGTGGCTGGAGGCAACGAGAAAAAAGATTTTCTGACTGAATGCTGAAGAAGGAAGAGTCTATTGTGCCTCGGAACAAAGTTCCAGTCTTGAAAGCAAGTCAGTAGTCAGTTAGTCAGGTGAAGAAATATTCCTCAGACTGAGGCCTTAGCCACTACAGATTTCTACTCTGTTCAGTTCACGTGGCCCTGTCTGTGTCTATTCTTAATTATTTTCACGCAAATTTATTCACAGATAATTCACGGTTAGCGCACCATGTATATTATTACGACGGAAATAGTTTCCTTTTAAAAGACGTTGCCTCAATTTATTTATTTATTAGCCCTTGAAGGCCTCACTTGAATTTGTACGTCTCCAATGAGATTGTCCAAGAGAAAATGTTTATGAAATTTGAAAAATGACAAGTGTGACCATTTTGTAGTATGGGGACTAAAAAGAAAGTTGTGAGGGATATAGACTTTTGTGGACTGAAGACTGAAAATAGAAATAAGTGGGCGCAGTGAAAGATTGGATGGATAAGGATGAGTGAGCTATCAGGTTTTCAGTGTAACTGAATTGGATTGAATGGAATTGAATTGAGTGTCACTGCAGGAGATGAGTGGCTGAGTGCAAAGAATTCTCTCTGTCCGAGTCTGTATGTCACATGCCTAGTTACTTTCAAACCTTTCTTTTAATGTTGTGGAACTGAGTGATTTCCTCCACGGCCTCTATCGCTCAATACTTTATGTCGTCGCATCCTATTTCATTACTTCATATCACAGGACCAGGACACTGGAATTCTAAAGACGCCATCCGTGACTTCTCTGCTGCAGCCATACTCCCTCCATGCGGCTCTCTTCAAACATAAAATCATGAAACGGTTATTTTCTCAAACAGACCCCATTTTTTCTACAGATGTACAGATACAGACAGATTGATTTACTCATTCCGCATTTGTTCAAAGTAAATTGCAAATATATGGCGGATACTCCGCACACAGAGATGAGTCGGTGACCACTCATGTTCCTAGTCTGTTATCTAGTTAGTGTGTCCACCAGTCGACCTACATTGCACTCACTCTATTCTCTCGACCACAAGTACCTCCAACTACATCCTCGCTCTCCCATTTCCAATTACAAATATCTCTCCTCTATTTTCTTTCCTCTTCCTCGATATTAAAAACGGGTATTATCACAGAAACGAAATAAATTGTCCAATTTTAACGAATCGCTTCCTACAGTGTAAATTTTACTACGAAATGTTAATAATTATGAAAGATTTCCGTGGAAAGAGAATCTGGGATCAATATGTTACAGATACAGGTTGCAGGTAACGAATACACGCCCTTTCTGTCGAGATAATTAAATCTTGGGTTTCTGTACCTACATACCTGGAATAATTATTTCGGGTTCATCAATGTTCAGATATCATGTTTAATCAAACCTCTCATTTCAACTAGATTGCTCCCTAATTTACTAGACATGACGTCATTTATTTTTAAAAGCAGAGAAAGAAAATGTAAACCGATGTGCGCAATTGAAATCTTCATCAGGAAAGTTCATTGTAGTAAAACGTTTCTGTCCTCGAGAGATCTATTGTGAAATATTCTGTTTCTACTTCTGTGCATGGAAATTTTCTGGGATTGAGAAATATTTGGAAAGGAAGGTCTTGGAATCTTGGGCGATTGTGAGCAGAATTTAAAAGGATTTGTTTGGTATGCAGAATCTATTAACCTGTCTGATGAAGTCAAATTGGCGTATTGAAATAAAGTGAATTCGAGGATAAATGAGATCGAGAGTGTATTTGTAAATAGAGTTTCCCTTAACTGGAGATAAAGCATCTGGCTTTGAGCAAGAGTCACCTTGGCTCTCGCTATGACACTTAATATGTTTGCATTTGCATTGTGCTTTGATGAAGATGCTGTATGCTCTACTTGACGATGAATTGACTCTGGCTCACTGATTTTCTATTACCCGCCTGCTTTTTGATGCTCATTCTCACTCCTGTGGTTACGGAACTTAATTAACGACGAGCTTGCTCTTTCCTCCCGTCTGGACTCAATTGACATAAATTACTTTCATTGGAACTACCGAGAAATCGCTCTGCGCAACTATTGCTATTTACAGCCATGCAGAACAATAGTTGATGGGAAACTCGAATTTTCCCCTCTCGTTTTTCTATCCAAATGGAAATAAAAGGAAATTGATTAGCTAAATTGTATGTGTAGTGCAGGGATTTGTCGTCGATTCCTCAAGACACGATAAATTAAAGATTAGCCTTGTTATTGGATATCCTGACAAAGATACTACCAGAAAAACGTTTTCTTCAACCTCCACTGCCTTTAAGTTTTTACTCGTGCAAATGCTTTACAAATACAAAATTCTATGGATATTGCGTTACTCGGTGACGTTGGTGAGTAATTGCGCATTAAAGAGCGTTTTGTATATAAGAAACATCTATTCAAAAATTTGTCTTTACAATATACCAGCTTAAAGGTGACATTGCAAAGTAATTCAATCTCCAAAAGGGTCTATTTTAAACATACTTGTTTTGTTTCCTATATCTTGCTAATGAATTGCACTGCTTTATCTACTTTAGGACTTTGTTGCAAGTTTCCAAAAAAAAGCAACCTAAAAAACTTCAATCTGACTAATGTACATTTACTCATTTTATTCATTGCATTTACTAAAACCGTTTTGTCTGCACGTATACCCAAGGAAACAATTCAACTACACTGAATTGCGCTATACTTACAGTCGTATCATTCTACGGTCTTTAATTAAGCCCATTTATCTCATCTGAATATGCATTGCCTATAAGCAGACCTATAGACATTGAATAATAAATTGTTCTTATAAGGAAAATGTTTTTGTAATGGGGTCTTTTTGTATCCAGTGCAGGTATAACTGTAGTCTGAATTCGGAATGTTTATTTTTACAGTAGCCAGAAAATAATACACATGGAATCTGTAAAAGTGTAGCTAAGCAGAGGCATGGGAATTGAGACAAAGTCAAAAGAAATGAGAAAAGAGGTTTGAAGAAGATTAGATGAAAGGGATGAGAAGTTCTTGTGATGACTCTCTCCTCCGCTTCAATAATATACATAAAGAAGTCTGCATATGATAATAGCATCATATTACATTACATCAGTCAGACAGCTCAAATCTTTCACATACTTTGCTCATTGTCAGTTCGGTCGAGTGGGGTGAATCTTCGGATCTCTGTACTTGCATCTCTCCAAGTTTCTATGTACTTTTCTGTTTGTTTCTGTCTGTCTTCCTCTGTCGGCCGTCTCTTCATGAAAATTGATCCTCCTCGTTAAAAAATCTCTTCATCAATGTACATAACCCTAGAATTAAACAACCAAATGGAAAGGAGCTTTTCCCAGAAATTTATAATTGCTTCATTTTTGTAATGGATGCACATTACTAATATTGTAAATATTTTTCTGAAATTGAATTATGAAAGACTTGATACAAATCGCGGGGTTATGTATGATTATTGATTTAAGATTATTTGCAATTTTAGAGGGATATTTACTACTTGCTTGAGAGCATTGGACAGCGATACTATTTGCTTAAAAGGGAAATATGGAAGTTTGTTAGCGTGAGTGGTTTTATTTTCCTTTGGAGGAAAGTTGGGGCTCTCTATCATAGTCTTTGTTTTTAGAATGTCACTATTATTAGATGTAAGATTTGGGAGGATGGGTTTGTTGGAAAAGGTTCGAGAGTAAGTATAGGGAATGTTGGAGATGTTCTCTGGGGAGATATTCAGTTGCAGAGATTCTGCTGGAAATGCGGGAAGAGAGAAAAGTAATATTTGGATATGCGGAAAGAAACTGATGCTCCTCTTGATAATAGCTACGTGTCTATGCTAAGGTTGAGTTAGTTGACTGGAAATGCAGTCGTTTGTCTCTTTTCGTGTAATATCGACAAGAACTGTTCATAATGTCACATAAAGTTCATAAGTGCACGAATAAGTACCTGTAACTTGTCGGCTAATGCACAGAAATGTCAACAGGGGCAGAATTATGTGTTTAATTGTAGAAACTTTTGCGGTTCTCCGTTTGTGCCAGTCAAAATTTCCTGTCTCTCTGTGTAATCTGTCCTTTTAAGTAAAGGATGTTAACTTGAGACATTATTATAAAGGAGAGGAGCAGATGTAACTATTTACTCTGACTCTCGGCTCTGTTTTCCTCCGGAGCTGTCCACGTCAATTTCTGTTGATCTAATCCTGAATGTCAAGTGTGCTAAAACACTTATTCCTTTGTCTATTATAAGCACTATTTCCAATGCGAATGTTGGTAATGGAAAAAAGACTAAATACTTTATCATTGTCTGCAAGGAAAAATATTGAAAATTCAAGAGCTTGGGATCCTGAACGAGTTTTCGTTGACTTTGAACTGAGATTTATTATTTCATAAAGGAGAGAAGTTTGTGGTTGGAATTGTCTTGAAGTATTCAGGAACTTAATGCATGGTGCACAATTATAACAAAATACTATGACTGCAGCGGCGCTTATTTGCTGTGCTTTGATGATTCTACTATTAAACATTGCCTCATCTCATAACTGTTTGCAGAGAAGTGGAGTGCTAAGTTTCCTGTAGTTAATAATTAGTTTTTGGAACAAGTGAGTAAGCAATTGGAAATTAGCGAGAATTTAAGAGTACATAAATAGTACGTAGAAATGTGTCTGAGAGGAGCCTCAGTGGGAGAGAACCAAGTTGTTTATATTCATCGTATGTGCGTTTATGTTTTGTGTAGTAATAGTAATCTAATGTGAGTAAAAGAAGCAAAAGGAGAAAAAACGTTCTCTCTGTGTTTTTATTTATCTAGTTCGTTGTACTTACTAATTGAAAGACTTTTCCATTCTGACTCCATGTGAATAAGTCCATTTCTTTTGCGTAGAGAAATTGTTTTGGCAGAAAGAGGAGGAAGTGATTGTAAATTCTGTAGTAGTAATTCCGCTCTATGCCCAGTCTGTTTTTAATTGACAAAGAGTTCCGTATGTGCCTCAATCCTGTTCCTTTTCCTTCCTTCGCTCTTCTCGCTGCCTTTGTTTTATTTACATCTCCCTTTCCTCACTTTGCACACTTATAAGCGAGAAAGTTAATCTTACACATATTTTATGTGCACTCCTTCAGTTCCTACACTGTGCTGGTGCTGTTCACCAGTTTTAAGCACCCTGCCTCTCTTTATCCCCACTTCAGATATACGACACGCATTTTCTTTCTATATTTAACTTGCAATAAACTAAACGAGTAAATGGCAATTATTTTCCGCACATTCAATGTATTCAATACTAAACTTTAGTGAATAGTGTCTTTAATGTCACTCAAGTCAGCAGAGCCCGGCAAATATACTTCAATCTCTGACTTTAAATTACGTTAATGGCAAACGCGCTTTTTTCATCCACTCTTCAACACATTTTCATATATAGAAACGATCCCTTAGTCTTAAATTATACTGAATCAACTTTAAATCTCCCATTAGCTTGTAAGCATTCTTCATGAGCAAATCCATCCAAAAGAACACACAACATGGGAAACATTCGAAACCACTGTGTGTTTCTCTTATACATACAATCATCATTTCTATTCATTAAACACACTATATGCGTTAACATATTCTTTGTAAATCAATTTAAATTCTTGTAACTGCTAGTTTGCAGTAAAATATCATTTTAGTATTTAATCATCAACAAAACTTACTCTTGCACTTTTAAATTTCATACCTGTAATTAAAAGAGCACAAAATCAATTTCACCACTACGGAGTATTTTAAATTGGTTTTCTTTTGTTTTCTGGGCGTTTAAGAATTTATTTTTCAGACATGATAATATAAATTGCGTGGGCAGTTTGGGTAAACAGATAAAAATATTTATCAAAGGAAGATTCGTCTGTGTGGGCTTACTGATAAATTGTCGTTTTATCTGTGTTCATTCTATTTGACTACTCTTTCTAAATGCGTATAATGTATAGGCATTTAAATGTTTCTTGAAGTATTAGAGCCGAGAGGGACAACGAAGACGAAGTGTTCCGTGGTATTACAATATAGAGTAATAAAGTATCTTTTGATATAGATATTAGTAGAGGTATAGAGTGTTCCTTTAGGAATTGAAGTTGTGCTGGTATAAATAATAGGATCCTCTTATTGGATAAGTCAAAGAAGGACATTGCCCCTCCGCTCAGGATTTCATCACTCCGTCTGCAATTCTATTTATCAACCGAGCCACATGAAAATGTCTCAGTTATTCCAATTGATACTTACCTCGGTAGGTATGCACGCAATAAATACGATTCCATGACTTTTCCCTTCAAGGGACAGTTCCCTTCAACGACAGTTCCCTTCAAGACAGTTCCCTTCAAGACTTTTCCCGTCGTGACATTTCTCATCGCGCCTTTTCCTGTCATCGACATTTCCCGCCTTGACTCTTCCCATCATAATTCTAAATTTTTCATAAACTACCAGAAGCTAAAGAGAATATTATGAAATGTAATATCAATTCGTTTACCCAGCCCACCCAGCCTTGCCCGACTTGGTAAACATAGTGGAAAGGGAAATATATGTGATATGTGGAATATATAAATATTAAATGCATATTCTTTTCAACTTTAATTCTCTAAACACTGGTAGTTTCTGAAAAACTTAGCATTAAGACTGAATCTCTTCCTTTTCCACTATGTTTACCAAGTCGGGCAAGGCTGGCTGGGCTGGGTAAACGAATTGATATTACATTTCATAATATTCTCTTTAGCTTCTGGTAGTTTATGAAAAATTTAGACTTATGATGGGAAGAGTCAAGGCGGGAAATGTCGATGACAGGAAAAGTCGCGATGAGAAATGTCACGACGGGAAAAGTCTTGAAGGGAACTGTCTTGAAGGGAACTGTCGTTGAAGGGAACTGTCGCTTGAAGGGAAAAGTCCGGTCACCATAAATACAATGTCTGTCTCGAAGACGAAATTGAATGAAGCACTCTAATCACAGTAGTCTCCTTCTTCCATTTGAAATATGATATTCTTTTGAGGATTTTTTTAGAGTATGTCGCATTCACCAGTAAAAATTGCGACTGTTGTATTAACAAAACATTCGTTTTTATCACTGAAGGTTTAAAGCTGAGAAAATTATTGATTTTCACAGTTGAGTGATTTGGCTTTGTGAATTATGGAAAGAGGAGGGAAGGAAATGACAGAAATGGCTAAAATAATTATCATCTTTTGCTCAGCAGCTTTAAAAATTGTTTGTCTTTCTAAAAAGTGAGTTTGAGTTGGTTTTTCCTCAAGCAGTAAATTCTCATCTTAATTTGGATCTAACTAATATCTTGGATTCTAAAGATGAATTTCCTGTGAAAATATCTGTGAGTTATTCAAGGTATTTAGTGAATGAGAAAGAAGTGATTCTAGAGATATTCCTAATGGCGGCTGTCTCCATGTCGCTTTCACATTCTTTGACTTTTTGACATTTGGAGGAAGATGAGTAAGTCTTTGTGTTTCTCTTCCGATCAAATCAAAGGAACATTTCTTTGCAGAATGGAAACTAACGACCAATTACTTGGAAATCTGGATCGGAGATGAAACTACTTTATTTGTATGGCACCACGTAGGTAGCTTATCTCCTCCTCTGCCTTGTACTTGTCTTTAGTTATTGCTTTTCCATTACTTTATACGAAAACAAAAGAAAAACACTGTTTTCTGAGACAGTATTACTTTTACTGTCTGCTGCACTACAATTACACTATAATATAATTTTATAGTAGCACGGCAATTTAGTTATGTAATGCTACAGGAGCAATGTTTCCAAGTATTCTTTTGTACTCTAGCAGATCCCATTGCGATACGTGCTTATTCTGACAGAAGAACCAATATTCCCCATTGTCTTTCCTTTTACTTTGCTCTTTTCTTACTTATTGCACATTGCTAAGTGAAAATACCTGAGAACGGATTCCTGGGCAATTTTCTATTTCGTTTCACAGAGGAAATAGCTCAGTTATTTGTTAGATCCCTCACTTGCCTTCATTTTATCTCTTTCTCGACTCCTTCTGTGTCACCTTCACATCACAAAACATCGCACAATGCCCAAATTACAAAGCCTTGCATGTTTTCCTTGGAAAACCTTTGAAACGACTATAATACATCATCAAATCTTATATACATGAGTAATGGTTAAAAACCGGAGAATTATTATCAAGTGGGCACTGAATATAAATTGTGTGACAATCTCTTTGGATGATTTCCTGATATAAATCAATAAACGTTTAAGATTAATGAGCATCACATGTTGGAAATCGTTTCTGTTTATTTTAGTAGTATGCTTGAGAGATTGGATAAAAGAGGGAATATTTCTAGATGAGAAAAGACATAGCAATCAGTTACGATGTAATCAAATCCCTGACTATGAATGGCCTAGACGGAGACAGGTTCAAATTGGTTACACTGATCGTTAGACTGTTAGTTGGACAATGTTGACTCACGTCTGACCACTCCGCAGCTTTTATTTACTTTTCTCCTCTGCGTTATGAATCATTATTCCTGGCTTCGGCTTTATGATCAATATCATTATTACACTAAGTGAGTTGCCTTAGTCAGTGACAAACTATGTGTGCTCAGTAGGTAGACACCCGAGATATTGCGTCTACCTTCCACAACACTATTTTCAGACAGCCGTCCATACTAAGTGGATACTAGGCCTTATGCCTTTGGCCATGAGTCCAATAAAACTCTTTTTGAATTTTAATGCTCTGTTATTGCTTTCTGATCCTAATCACAATCCATAAATAAGTGTGTGCATATTTATCAAGGGGAGACTCTATATTTACCTATTATCTTTTTTGGCTCCACGAAGTTTCACCGAAACATTTTTCCTAGTCTCAGTGTATCTATTCATCTCTGTTATAAGACACAATCGTTTTCGGAAATTCGTGGACATTGAAAGAATTCGCACTGGTAATTCTGATTGATGTCTTCCAATAAGTAGTCCAAAAATTGGGGTAAGACTATATTCCACTTTTTTCCTGTATTATAATGTAAATACATAAAAGCGAAATGCCTGGGTCAATGTAATGGGGCTCTTTAGCGTTGTGGGGCGTTAAGACAGTATGAACGGATATTCAGGGCGAATGTTTTATAAGAATGAGCCTTATTGTGCATTTTCTGTGCATTGAGAGGGAAAAGTAAAAAGCGTCTTTGATGAAAAGAAGAAATCATCCGCTGTACAAAATTGAGAAACAAGGAAAATCCATCAAATCATTTGGCTTGTGGTTTCTTTTTGTATCGCTGGCTATACATGAAGTTGCTTCACTTTAAGTGGCTAATGGATTGCATTGGAGCTGTGCAGTCGAGAAAACTACAATGCAATCGTGTCGTGTGGCGTGTATCTCTAAAATGCCAAAACTTGTACTGAAGACGAGTAATGGATTTTATGTATGTACAATACATCCCCTATCGTAAGTGTAAGTCAAGTCAGCTCTTTTAAATAAAGCCATTTTATTGATGCACATATATACAAAGGCTTGTTGCTCTAAGTGAAACTTCAATCGGATGTTTCTGCAAAAGCAGGAGAAAGTGTGCAAATATTCCAACACAATATCTACTTTTTATTTCTAAAATGTTTTAAGCATTCAAATTTTTTGGTTTTTTATTATGGTAAAGTTGAGAAAAGTAATCTTTTACTTACTAAAATTGAGATATAATATTAACAATTGTGCAATATTATGGTGCACCTTATAAGTAAATATATTTTTGCTAACCTACTTTGATAAACATGAAGCACATTTCTTCAAAATTCTAAATAAATAAATGCATGGCGCTTCGAGTAACATTGTAAGCATGCAGATTACTCCATCAGAGTGAGGTTAGTTTACGAGGTGAAATTCATATTCCAGTTCGTATGATATTTTCACCGTCCTTTTGACTTTTAACAAGGTGCTTTGAATTTATTGACCTAAGGCTAAGGTGATTTGACCTGACTTACCTCACGGCCTGCCTAACCGGTAATTATGTAGGAACGAAAGGCTATATTTATTATCCAGATAGATGATGTGATATTAAAATAGTGTGTCAGCAAACCGTGCAACTTGGCAACGGAATGAATACACTATGGACTAATGCATGGAAAAGAAATGAAAACAAAGTTTTCCGAAAGCATTGTTTGTGTTATGTCTATGAAAATTCAACTCTAGTTGGAAAACTGTGTGATGTGTGATCTGATGTGTGAGAATTATGGCTTACTTTATTTTCTGACTTCTCTGATTTCTCTCTAACGAACAAATGGAAATACATATGCTTAGTTTATGTATGCTTTGTAAAACTTCAAACAGTAATGTCATAAATTAGACTTTAATTTTCATACACATAGTACAATATTCATATGTACCCGGTATATCATGCTTGTGTTTATTTTACAATACAGTATTAAATATTGTACCACGCTTATGTAACTGTACAAACACAGAAAGTGAAAAGCAAAATCTGTGTGAAACAATGCAGACAGATATATGTACACAACTCAAACGAAACAAAACATGACTTTAAGTCTTTGTATGTGCTGTATTTTAGAATTGCTAAACTCGTGCTATGAGAGTGGTATGTGAGACTACTAAATCAATGTCTGCAGATAATAAATATTAGGAAATATACAAACTTAGAATTTATTCAATAAAATGATGTCGAAAATGAACTTAAAATAAATATTGCAATAATTGCACTCTAAAATTATCATTTGTCATCACTGACTGACATCACTTGTGTATTGTCAAGGGCATTAATTTTTGTGTTTCCGGGTGATGTTGCCAGCAAATAACTATTGGATGACAAATGGTCTTATTCGAAGCCTTGACTCTGGAATGCTTACGCCTTTTGTTAAACGTTTGAAACCTTCTGTGAATTTTGGCATAAATAGAAAATAGCTTACTTTGTCCTTGGAGATAACTGTAAATATATTAACAGCGCTTATGAGTCATAGGTGTAATAATAATAGAAACTCTTAAGTCATACGGAATAACTGTCGATCGTCTAAATTAAAATGCGACTAATTAACCAGGTTTATTACAGTTATATTATTTTAAGGATGAGCACCAAAACAAGTAATTGAAAATTTGTCAACGAGAAACCATATTTGGGCCTCAGAATCCGTAAATTGAATTAGTTGGAGATTAGAACATTGGTTTTCAGTGCACAATACGTAAACAGAAGTCAAGGTTTAGTCTTTTGTGTGGACTAATGCCTCTGGCCTTATTTCGACATAAATTTTTTAGTAAAGAATTGTTTGGGCATGGAAAATATTGAAATAGTTTTGAAATGTTTACATAAGTAGATGTTAGACTGGTAAATTATTTGCTTAGGTAACTTTGGCTTGTGTCTACTTTTGTATAGTGGGTGGACCAATGGGTAGATATTGGGGTTGTTGTGTTTGGTGTAAATGATGAGTGTTAATGGATTTGCGGATTATTGGTTGGTGTGCTTTTGTAGTTGAAGATTGTGGATTGAAGCGAAGGAGAGGAGTGCCAATAATGAGTTTATGACACATTTTGGAGACAAGTGGGATTAAAATTGGATTGAATTAATGTATAGCTCTCTTGACTGTAATGGAGAGCAAATTAGAGTGAATGAGGACGAGTTGATGGTGGGTGAGTTGCTCCAGTTTGGGAAACAATGGAATTGCCTGCACAGTGATAGTGTTAAGATGCAGGTAATGGCACTATAGCGAAGGTAAATATGGACTTCGTGAGCGGAGATTGCGTTAGCTCGGATTTCGGTTGTCGGAGAGAAAGTAATAAGAGGGGCGCCGCAAGAGATTCGAATTTCCAATCTTTCATGAAACTAATAGGAAAGCACATTGGATTTGGTTAGAGAGACATTCTCTTGTTTTGCCAGGGGCTCAGTGCCAATCTAATCCAATCCGTAAGGCAATGAAGTGAAATGTAAATGGAAATGGATATGTTTTGTTATCTGAGGAATTCCCCGAAGAGTTTCATTTGTGTTTCGGTTGGACGTGGCAATGGCTTATGGCTCTTCTTCTCCCTCTCCTTATGTTTCTCCATTATGAGTGGAAACGTGAGTGTCCGTGCGAATTCGCCTCTCTGGGTTAAGTCGCTGCACTCACTGCAATACTCTCGCTTTAAACAGCTAATGGAGCCTCGTCAGGGTCGTGTGGGGGGTGGGACCCGAAAACCACAGCGCTCGCACCACTCACTCCCCAATTACATTACATTAGCTCCATTACGCGAATTACGCGACATCCAAGACAACTCGCCACTGCACCCAATTCCTTGATGAGACCCAATCGTTAGCTTAATCTAATGTGACGCAATGTCCCGACTCTGTCTAATGCTCACAGAAACATTTTACTTCACATGATCGTCCTCGCTTTGTTTTATGTACTAAAGTCCCAGAAAAGCACCATTACGTCCCTCCACAATTTCCCATAAACCTTGCTCTACTTCTCTCCTAACGCTCCTTAAGTGGCTAACGTCGCCACCGAAAACATTCCTCTCCTGGACCATCCTCACCAACAATCAACTTCCTCAACGCACCACAACACTCCCTACCGCAACTCTCGGATACATTAATAATTCTACCTTTATACCTCACACCCAAAACAATTATCAAATTAATTACACTCTTTTCCATTGTTATTTCACTTTCCTTACACATCACACTTTCTATATATCAACATCGCTAGCAATTCAAATTTTAGAATCCTTTTCATTCATTTCTAAATATCTACGAACAAGTCGCGGCACTACTATGTCTATGTCATAGTTGTAAGAATGCAGATTCAACTCTCTTGGAATAATTTAATAACCTTATTTATGACTCAAAATAATTGAATTGAGAGTAAAGGTGGTTTTCCATATTTTTAGTTTTCTTGCACATATTTTATGGAAATGTAGGTACGTACTACAGGAATATGTTTTGGGAAGTGGGTCGGAAATAGCGTTTTGGTTATTACATGCAGATGAATGTGAAAAGGTAGCGAATCTGGAGAGGAGACTATTAAAATAAAAGTGCGGACAGAGACACTGAGAAGGGAGCAGAAAGTGTAGGTTGCCCAAACGGAGCTGGTATGAAGAGAGTTCCCTTTTGGTTGTGACTTGGATTGAATCTGTGAAGTTGGAGTGAGTGTGAGTTAAAGTTTGAATCCCTTGTAAAGTTTTGGAGAAGAGCGGTTACTAAACTAATAAGTAGCGTGGAAGTGAGTTTGTGGTGTCATTAAGAGCTTACATGCTCATAGTGATGGAAATGAGCTGATATTATGATCATTTGAGGAGACAGCGTGCATTAACTTTTATGGTCAGAAATTATAGGCTTTCCTACACCTTTTAATTTTCAGTTTCGCCCAGCAGTTCCTTCCTCCGTGTTATCACACCAACTCCGAAATGTCTTCGTCCACCAACTCCGCACTTTGCACTCGCTTTATGTACTGCTGCCATCCACTTCATTTCTGGAAGGCCAACCCTCTTCATGCCAACTCAACTGAATTTAGTCACTTTGCCTCTCAAGCATTCTCTCACTCTGCCTAGCTAACGCTCAAAACGGCGATGGGATCAAAAGCCATATTTATACTAGGAGCTGCAAAGCAGAAACGCAAAAGTAATAACCACCGCCATTTCAACTGTGCAAATGGAAAATTGTTTTCAGCAGTTGTACATTTCTAAGGCTCAGATAGAACAACACACTCTGAATAGAAACGGCCATTCAACTTTTACGGCTTCTTTCCATTTTGCACTTCATAAGGTTTTCTAATAATATTAGTATTTCCAAATCCTAAGGCATACACGAATATTCAATCTGGCTTCGAACTCTGCTAAAATATTAACTTTACTTTACCCATGCTACGTCTTTCACTTTCAAACTATAAACTCGTAATAATTTTCACGAGAAAATCCAAGCTAATTATTTCAGCGTTTCAAATCCTTTAATTCGCGTTTCCAAATTCTAGTTTACCTAATAGCAACGTTTGCATAAACTCAAGTTAATTTATCGAGTTAAAAAATAACCAAATTTAGCAAGTAATTATAAATAATGATTCACTGGAAATAGAAACATTTATTCCAAGCCAAAAGTTCTTTAATTATGTTGATATTCGCCCATGTCTGTAAGGGTGCAGTTCAAGGTTCACCATTAATGAATTCCTAGAACTGCTTTTACTAATTGAAATCGAGCTGGTGTAATTTTGCTTTGCCTTATGATTAATGATTAACATAGCCATGGAGAGTTTGTTAACATCATTATGTCTATTATGTATAAATGCAGAATGTTTCCCATTACGAACAAGTGTGTAATTTAAATTACAATAATTCGAGTAACTTGGTATTTAATGAATGTTTGTGTAATATGTGATGAAAGTTTGGATTGCCAAGAAGTTGAATGGCTTCTGTTATGCCAATTATCCATTTCTCTTTGAAGACAGGTAGTTTATTGTTTAGATTCATTGGAAGTGTTTTGCTTATTCGACTTTTGCAACGGGGGATGTTAAGTAAATGCAAGTATTAAGTTCAACAACACCTTCAAGGGCTAATTAATTACATTGTAAAAGGATCACTAATTGGTAATTAATGAGAATCTTTGAAAAGAGAAATAATGATTGTAAAGTGGTCCGTGGGCGTACAGGGTAATTTTATTATCACGGAGAGTTATAGTTGACTCACGTGTTTGTTTTTTAAGTTAGGTACACGTGTACTTTCACTTAGACCGACTTTCTACATGAGAAATCAGGATCTGCGTAGTGAGTTAAGGTTAAGTGCAGTTAAGCATAGGATTTTTGGGGAGAGAAATGGTTTAACAGTTTCCTGCTGTCGTGGAAGTATCAAAGTAAATAAGTGTTTGCGTGGAAGAGTAGCAGTTTAGTGTTGCATGTGATTCGTGGTTAAGGATTGATGTACTGTGAGCTAATGTAAGGTAATGTAATGGAAAGCAGCATAAAAAGTGAGCTGAGAGGTGGTGAAAGCGAATGAGTTGGGACTAAGACGGAGGCACAGCGTTTGGTAATGGAAAGCCAAAGAGAAAGTAGAAAGTGGGAGAAAGGCCACACGTCCCAATGTCTCATCCTCTCTCCTCCGTCCATTTTTCTCTGCTCTGTGCAAATACGTTGTGAGGCTGCCGTAGCACTTCTACGTAGTCAACCGAGGATATTTATTCTATTATTCTATTGTAAATTCTTCAAGTTTTCTGAGTGTGCACGGAGTGAGGCTCTCTGTATTTGTTATGTTCATGAGTGCAGCTAACGAGCTATTTACCTTCGCCTCTTAAGCGAATCCAAATCCGACCCATTTGTGTCCTGTCCTATGACAGCTTTAGTATCTGCTCCGAACAGCTAAATTTGTGTACGCAGATTGCCCAAATGCACGGCCCTATATGCACCATTCTTAGCATGTACACTTAAAAGTGCAAATCATAGGAAAATAGCAAAAATAACGAGGTAGAACGATGAAAGGACAGATTCGCGCATAAATGAGGATCCCCGCTATTATTATTTGTTAAGATGAAAAGGAAAGGGCTGAGATTGAAAGTTTCTTTCAAAAGACATGCAAAACTTGTACATAAATGAGTAGTGTGGTCTTGAGTGAAATTCTGAGTGCTAGGCCGTCGCTAATGTCTTATACTGGCTATCTATCTACAGCGTTGCTCTCAAGTCACGCACCATAAACAAATAGCATTAGTGACAATATTTGAAATGTCTCTCAAACTGTTTGAGAAGCATTTTCAAACATCGTAATATGCATTTTCCTATGGTGCGTCACGTGTGACCCAACCCTATGTTATTTCCCTATGGTGCGTGACTCGGGGCCAACGCTGTATATCCTTTCCAGATCATCATCACATCACCACACTCTCCTCTTGTAAGTATGTCGTCAGTGGAGTAGCTTAGCATCCGCACAAATCTTTCTATTGGGGAATACTCCACAAATGTAAGTAGAGCCCTATAGTGCAGCAGTGTGCACAGGGCAAGGGATTCAGGCTCAGTTATAGGGAATTAGAAGTCCTTTGTCTCCTACAAATGCAAAAACGCTAAGCCCTGGTCGAGAGCATTCGAAATGTCCCAGTGTCCCTGGATTCGAAGAGTTTGAAGGGAAGTGATGTGAACAAGTCAGCGACAGAAGCTCAACTCCAACAGCAGTTCCTCTCCAACAATAACTCACAAAATCTTCCTTTCAAAGCGCAGCCGAACCCACCAAATCCCAGTCAAGTGAAAGTCAAATAAGCAACACAGCTCTCTTAGCGCGCTCTCTACTTACTTTCTACTCAACATATGTACCAATCTCTATTCCATCACACAGGGGCGTAGCATCCTTATCTCAATCACTACAAAACAAAAATAGCACTTTCAAATTACACTACTAAAAAAATCAGTAACATACAGTCGAATAAAAAAGTCATTTAACAAAACTATAAATATTTGCGTTCAATAAAAAACGTCGTAATTTCTAATTTTTTCAGTACCGCTGACTGCCGAAAAATAATATTTAATAAAAATATTTGTAATTAATTTGAATTGAATAAAAGCCATTGCTCTCAAATGCCAAAGAAAATTTTTTAAAAATCACTGTCCGCAAAAGGAAAGTAGTTCTATTACCATATTAGTTAGATTTGAATAAAAACCGTTGCCCTTTTAAAAAATAAATAATTAAACTTGGGATCCGAAAATCAAACGCAATAAAATGCGCATTGTTTTAAGCCAATTAATCTTGAAATAAGCATTGTATATTTTCAAAGCATTTAGAGCACTAAAATTTTATTGATGGTTTATTATCTTTGTGTATTTATCAAAAATCTCATATTTAAAACAATAAGGTTAGATCCAGCAGTGATGAAATTGTTTTACTGTAGGACTAGTATATGAGAGTGAAATAGTCGATTTGATGGATCGTGAGCGATAGTGTTGAAGTTGAAGATGTTACGCCACTGGCATTTCCAATGTCTCTACTACATCTTGCTCTTAATGTTTTGCGACAAAACTTAAAATACCTTTACTGGTATATCGGAGCAGTGCTCAAAGTGTATAGTTTCCTACGATAACGGAAGTGAAACGAGATTTCACTATATCAACAGTAGTTTTTCTCCTTGAGCTTATGTAAGTATTCTGTATCAGGGTAGAGCGTATCTGCGTCTCAACAGATAAGGCTTTCAGTTCCCTTCTCACTTCTCTGGGTTTGGAATGCAGAGTTGAGATAGAGAAGCTCTTCTGTGCTTTTTGTGTTACGTTATGGAGAATGTATGTATAATGACAGTCGGTGAAAAATTTTGTTACACGCGAGTGCTGAAAGATGTAGTTTAAAGATCTTGTATACTATTCATCACTTCTAGCCTTTCAATGCAATTGCCACCCGTGTCCTTAGTATCTCTGCAAATCTGTAAAAATGAGTTAATTCTCGTGCTCTTTCTTCTCATACATAAATGATTGCATTAATTATTAATTTAATGGATTAGGAAAACACGCACATGATTAATAAACATTACAAATAACTGTATGCCAATTTTTGGTGACAATGCACATTAGTACTAGATAGATATTTCAATACAAAGAGTTCTGGTACAGACACCATATGCATATATAGTATAGTACTGCACGCAATATGAGCATGCATTTCTCGTTTAGTACAAATTCAGAAATAGAAAGTGTATCTGCAGTTCAATTTGCTGAAGGGACAAAAAAAGAGTCCACGTGTACAAATATAGTAGAGAATGCAATTAGTAAGGGAGTTGGACTAGTACAAGTTTCTGGGGATTGTTGTTTAATTGAAAGTTAGTTGTAATAGATTAGTTTTGTGAGCTGACTAGAGAAAAAGTTCTGAGCATTAGTTTCTTGATTGTTTCGTTTTTAGCGGAAATAGTTGTGAGAGTGAAAGGTTGTTGCTATCGTGTCTCTCCTGCCTTCCATGGAAGCTAATCAAAATTTTGTTAAAATATCACGAAAGTCTGGCACGTGTACCGCTGAAAAATTTTATAAATGGAACCAAAATAGTTGTCACGTTCCATCTTTTATTTCGATTTCATTTGTATTCATCTCTGTCTTATTGGTAACCAAGTCTGCACTACAACGCTGTCTAAATGACTGACATGAAAGCAAAATGTTTTGTTTACCTAGCTTACATTTATTGATCAGAGCGTTTCTTTTAGTTATCGTAACTGTTTAGGGAGTGCTCTCTTTTTGCTTCATTAGTCCCGGATATCGCCTTTCAAGGTGAGGCAGTATTGTTGGAGAAATCAGAAGAAACTGGTCTTAATTGGAGCATTGGCGAATGTTAATTTTTAAATCAGGAGGGAAATACTGTTACAGTGATGCTTTTTTTTGGGTTTCACGTGTGGCAACACGGGCTTTGTTTCGAATACATTATGTGTTAGGGTGTGTAAATAAAAAGCTCGCGCTTCTCTCCTCCTTTTCTTGAAGGTAAAAGAAACTCAATATGAAATAGAGTAAATCTTGGTGGAGAAAGGATTGAAAAGTTGGCTGAATGGAAGTTGGCGTGAGTTGTGCAGTATTTGAGGCTGGGATGAAAAAGGTGGAGGAATTATTGCGAGTAAATGGATAAGTACACGTCGGTAATAGATTGCGTTTGGTTTCTTCAATAAGTACATGGTGTAGCAAGACTCGTTAGAATTATCCTTGTCTGTTGTCGAAGTGAAATAAATGAACCGGAAATTATTAGGTAGTTTAGCGGTTGAACGTTTTCTCGCTGTTACGTTCCGTTTATGAGAAAAGTGAGCTCCATTGCTTTGTAACTTGGGGCTGGTGAAAGAGCACTGCAGCTTGGAAACATTAGGTTTCTCTGTAGCCATTCTGTTTATGCCCGTCTCGTCGATTCTCGCCCATTCTTCACAAATTTTTCATGCTAGACTTTTTAGGGATTAGATTCACCGCCTTGACTTACCTTCTCTTCCGCTCACAACACATGCTCTACCTTCTCATCTCACTTTCTCCAGTATTAAAAGAAAATCTTAAGAAATGAAAAATACATAAGGAGTATTCTACGAACGTACATTATCTTACGTCTCTTTTCTAATGTCCTATAATCTTATACTCTCAATATCCACCTAATCCTGCCTCTCATACTAATATCACCATCTCTAGATTATTTTTCCTCCATTCTAACGGCTTATTCACTCCGCGGCTATTGCATCTTTTATGCTTTCCTATCGCCCTTTCATCATACAGATTATAAACGCTATCTCTGAGCATTTCTAAGTTCACACAGAACTAGTATTTTCTTTATCGTGTGTCACAAGCTACTATTATTATACCCCCGCCATCAGAAATGCATTTATACAGAGCATATCATAGAAATTGAAGAATTACTAGTAATACTCTAAGTAGGTGCTAACCAATGTACTGGCGCTGCTAGCAAATAACGTGGATAACTGTGTAGAAGTATTTCTGAATTGCATATTCCTAGGAAAGAGAAACCTTGGAGGAAGTGAATTTGAACTAGATTTTCCTACAGCCTTCGATAAGGTTACGCATGAAATGGCAAAGGAGAGAAAAGAATTTTCTTCCGCCTTAGCACCTTCAGCCAAGAGACTCGAACCAACGAATCCCGTTTCTCTGCTGATCTAACTCTATTGAACTGGTAAACTGAATGAACGTGTCGAGTAAACTGCATTCGCCTAAACGCTCTAACATAGCTGCGTAAGCTGCTCTGTCGCTTTCTTTCGGTTCTCACGGTTTCTTCCAGTTGCCCACAAAATGATTAAAACCGAGTTTAGCGATGACGAGGTGCGTGTCTCAAACTCTCAAACACTCACACAAAACACAGAAACTTCTAATGGAATCAATTCACACCGCAGTTTACTATTTTACTTACAAAGTAACCATTTCATCTTCCTGTTTGTACATTCTGTCAAGAACATCGTCAGAACGTTAATCATAGGTGTTTTATTTTATTCGCACATATGTACTCTATACAACTATATTCCAAAAATATGATACAAAAATGCATTACCCACAGACTCACTTTTGGCTTGTTCGCTCAGAGCAGAAAAGCAGCCAGTCAGATCAAATTCGATTTATTGCTTTTCTTCCAGATACTTTTATATTGACTTACTTTCTACTACCTAGGCCATGTCAAATAGCCACTTACAGTAAACCATATCGAGCTCGCATTCGCCAAGACGAATCGTTACCCAATATTACACATGCAATCCGATATGGCTTGTACCAACTTTACTTACTGTGCTACCAAATATAAAAGTAGGGCCTTGAGTTAATGCATTTACCTATATTGCACTACTATACGAAGATTGCTTTGCCGTATTACTGTGGTGTACTGTCCAATTTGTTATTCTTGAAATAAATATAAAACATTTTTATTTACCCTTTAAAATATTTAGTATGCTTCCTGATAATTTAAATAAATATTGCACAGTAACCCTGGGAAGGAAAAACCGAATAAATAGTACAGTTATAAAATGGTTTACATGGAAAGTAAATATTTTGTTTTTCAAACATAATGGAGCGATGCTTATATCCATTAGTAATTTTACTCTCCTGTGACAAAGGAGATGAAGAAGGAGAAGAAGTATCCGTGTCATGCTATTTGCCAAGTTCGTGTCTTGCTTTGTTACATCCTTGACCAATAGAACATGATAGGGCAGACTGCTACAGAGAAGATTCACTAAATCTATATTAGCTTCAGGAAAGGGAAACAATGTTCTAACTAAATCCTGATAATGGCAGTAATATGTTAACCCGGAAAAAGTGTATAACTTATTGTTAGTTGACTAAGGTGTATTACTGTTTTGATACAGAGGAATTCTTTTAGGTGGCTATTCGCATAATACTTTGGTTCACTTATAAAGAATGTGTCTAAAAGATTGAAGAAATATTTATGAAAAAAGCTACTAATTCTGCGGAATTACGCCATACTGTTAATATACTCATGTCCATGTAATATTGTGAAATGAAATGAAATGATTATTTTCACTTAAGATAAATGTAACATACATTGAATCGGGAATTACCTCAGTAATATAGTATTACATATAAATGCATCTGTTTTTCATTAGTCATCAAGTGACAAACGCATTTTTTCTTTTACTCCTTTTTCTGTAATAATATTTGTAATACATATGAGATCTGTAATACCGGGACTAAATTATGGAATATTCGGAAGAATGTTGAGTAGAGTAGAGAAATGACAATGTCTTTTTGTTGTATTAGGAAGATATTTCAGAAAAGAGCATAGGTAGATTTAAATGGAATTTAAAGTGAGTTTTGGACTGGTATATGAAAGAACGATAGACTATTAGCATTGAAAGTGACGTGAGTAAATAGAAAAAGGTGTAGAAAGGCGATAAGAGAGTTTTGTTTTGTTCTGGTTGAGCGTTGATGGATGGAGGACATAAAATGTTGAAGAAAGGAAGACTAAGGGCAGGTAGTTGGGGATAAACCGGTTTGACTTTGGATGGTTTATTTTCTGCGACAGGTTGAACAGTCGGGAGCAGGTGAGTAAATATTGTCATCTTTTCCATTAGGCTGACAAATAAGAATTTGTGAAAGTTGTTTGTGAATGCTGGAGAGGTGGAAGGAGGCGTGTGTATGTTAATACGCTTTCTGCAGTGGGTTTGGGAGAGAGGGAAGTAAATAGTTGCAGTAGAGTTGAGAAAGTAATGGGACATAAGCTGAAATCAAAGAGAAGCCTCGGCAGCTGTTTTAAAATCCTTGCGTGCCTAGGAGGACTGGTTTGCAGGAAGAGATATTGCTTGAGGTTTCTCTTTCAGACGAATCCGCTCTGTCAGAAGAGAAAGACGAAATCGGATTGAGAGCCGAGCCGACGTTCCTATTGTCATGCAAAATCCTTGGGAGCTTTCATCCTTCTAACTTGGAGTGGCATTAGTCCTTAATATAGTAGATAAGGGAGATATAGGGGTCTAGGCCCATATCTGCGGAAGACAAGACTATCGACATGAAAGAGTATCTCTCTTCATTGGAGCCGACAAAGCGAGGAATGCCAACTCACCTTGTAACCTGGAATACTTAGGAGGCTTCGAACATTAGTTAAGGTGCAGACATACTTACCCATTCAAACTTTCTCCGCTCCTTTTGTCTATCAAAAGGAAATTGACAAAAAGGCGAAAACGGGGCACTGGAACAGACTTCCAACGCCGAGCTACTTTCTCCACCCCAATTTCGGATTCGCAAACTAGAGAGATGCTAAATACTGATACAGTGCACCGTCAGAGGAGGGTTTAGTAATTTACCGAGATTGTAAGTAGGTAAGTGCTTTTAAAATTCTTTGTTAGGCACTATAGACTGCTCAGACGAGTTCCTCGCCTATATTTACTTAGAGTAATGGAACTATGGAACTATACGCGCTACCTACTACAAATAAGTTGCAAAGAACTTGTTTTCCCTTCTTGCACCAAACTCCTCAAGTTCTCAGCTCCTCCGCGAAAGAGAAAAGATTCCACTATGGATCTCTCCGTAAAATATTCGCAGAAACACAGTCTTCTCGCTAGGCTCTACGTTTCTATTTTAGGAAATTTAATTTTCACTCCTGATCGTCAGTTTTAGTGTTCTGGATGCACTGTGGTGAAAGTCTTAGTTTAAATTCCGAGGCAGCACACAAGACGGCTCAAGCAAAAATATAATATCAGTACATACCTACTTTTCCATTTAGGCTATTTATTCGGCTCAGCCTTCGCTGAAATGCTCAGTGTGGCTGCTTTGAAGGTAAGTGCTATGTAATGCACTAATCTTAAGTAGTCCTCGGAACCAAACTAGACAAAGGAAGAGCATTTCTCCGCCGACTTACCAGGCAAGGCTAATTCGGGTAATCTATTGGAGAACTAATGCAATGTAGTCCAATGTATCTCCAATATAATATCTGGACCCTGTGTGTGTGGGTGTGTGTTAGCATTGAATTACTGCCCACTGAGAAATACTCACGCTCACAGATACCACAACCAACATACAAACCACTTTCCCTCAAACCAACTAAAAATTCTCTTTGCTAAATATCCTTGAGAAACGAGAGAAACGTCCCTACTTAGCTACGTGTAATAAATAATGAATTGAAAAACTTTTTTCTCAACATCCTCATTGTCTTTTTTCACAACAGAAACCAAACCTAAGAATCATGTCCCTTATTCCCGTTTTGCCTAACACACTCAAAATCTTCAATCTAGGTTACCTCCAATTTGCATTCAGCATTATTCCTTAATTTCCGTTTATATTATACGTTGCACTGCATTACACATCTCCAATTGAACAAATAACTTTTAAAGTTATGCTCAGTTCACAATTATCAACCCCTTAATACATTCATATGGGATTCACATGTAGTTAGGGCTAATTTTTCTGAGTAATAATTCCGTTTGTTTCTGTTGGACAACTCTTATACAGAAATATTTCAATTTTCCCGCACTAAAGATAAAAATGCAGAAACCGTGTGCTATATAAGGTTACTCCTAAATCCGTCCTTTTAATGCATAAGGAAGGTTTTGGCACTAGAAAGTGGGTAAGAGACATGTTTATTAAACGTAGGTATACGATGAGAAAGAAATGCCATTAGAAGTAGATTTGCTTGAGCGACAGTGCAGTACCTCAGCCAACTACGTTTCATTAGGAAACTACTAATTCAAGGTGACTCACTTACTTGTGGTGGCAAATTAGATTTGTGCAGACAGAAATTTTGCAAGTGCCCATCTCTGCTTGAAAGACGATCTATTTATTTTCTTGCTTCCTTTGCTAGCTTCAATACTGCACACACGTTTTTCGAATTTCAAGTCTTCTCGGAATTTTGAAGCAATTTTTTTAGGAAGGCAACTCTTGGAACCACTTGGGCACTTGGTTCTTTGAAAGAAAAAATTTCTGGAAAGAAGAATTTCGCATTTCTGAGATATTTCAAACTTACGGTCACAAAGCATGTTTTTTCAGGTCACTCCAAGGTGAAAGGAATCGTGGAGGGAATTTGTATCTGCATAGATACCCAGGCACGGATTTGTGTATTATGGAATCATTTTTTGCAGTCTTGGTTTAATTGCGTTATACGACTTTCCAGAACAGAAAATAAGTGTCCTTATGTAAATTCTGAATGCAATTACTTAAGACGTTGCCAATTGATGATGTGCATACATGAAGGGATTTCCAGAACGTTCTCAATAGGCAACCCATTAATTTCAGCAGCGGTTGGGTGTCCTTCATTGGGACATCTTGTAATGATATCTGATATGTTGGAGTCTGGATCTGGAATTCTGTTTGAATTTTAACTGTAAAGGGTTTCTAGTTGTGGTAGAAGGATATATTCGATATGGAGCAGTAATTTTCTAGTTTTCATTAAGTTTCGCTGTACAAGTGTCTTTGTAGTTTGAAGAGTATCATTTGCAAGTACGGTTCTCATTGTACCTGTTAATTGGGTCGGATGCACATGTTCGCCTAATTGGAAACAGAATTCTCCCCCAATCGATAGAAAACATGAGAGAAGTAACAAGATATATCATTAATATTTCCCTACTAAAAATCTGCATTCTTGCTACTCTGCTTACGTAAGCGAAAGCGTCCTCTTATGCTAATTAAGTGGCTAGTCTTGTCAGAGTTTTGTAAACTTTTCAATTTTTCGTATCATTAGAAGTTTTACGTTATAAATTCTGGAAAAATTCCTAAATTGGATGAATAAATGGTTGGACTAGATTTTCTCTGTGAGTTGAGCTTCGATACATGTTGACAGTTTTGTTATTTCTCCTTGTCAACCAGTTTCTGTTGACTTTTCACTGGATGGGATAGGATTACCTCATCAGAAAACTGAATCTCGGCACTATCGAATAAACTAGGACTCTAAGCAAGTAAATTTGTCCATGTAAATTGTAAGAGATAAGTATAGGAGCGTCGTCCTTGTTCCGAATTCAATCTTGTCCCTGCCACTCTTCCTTTTCTATTTTCCATGATATTGCTTTCCTATCAGGGAGAGAGATGAAATCATATTTGGCTTTCTTTTCTTGTCTTGCTTTCCAAAAAGCTGTTATTTTGGGATATCCTAGCACCACATCACTAGTAAATTAGCTTTATAATGGAGAAACAGAGCTTCAGTTGTACAGAAGACGTAAACAAGTGCCCAGGACTTGTTTATGACCTTCATTTGTCGAGTTATTATGTACACGAGTCGAGGTTATTGGCTAAGAAGATTAAATGTTCAGGCAACGAGCACAAAATAGTATATCTAGTTTATCGTCAAAGATTACATTTGTTTATTTACTTCTTTCCATTCAATTCAGGAGGAGAAAATTTTAAAATTTTGGTTATATGTGTGTGCATGATATGGTAAACACGGTGAAAAATGTTTACATCACAACTACGGCCTTATTAGTAATTATATTTACGAATGACATATAAAAGTCACATGCATTGCAATTTTATTGTGAGGTAATAACACAGAATCCCCATTTATATTTGATTTTCTTCGTTTTACTCATTTGACTTGATGTGAAATTGCGGGAGAGACGAAGGGGGAAGTGTGTCTGAGACGCTGTTCTGTTAGACGGAAGGAAACTCTGATTTGTCACAGCTAAAGATATTTCAGGATGTTGAGTGAATATTGTATTAAAGTCGTTTAGTCTGTCGGGCATACTTTCTTCAACTTCCTCCCTTCTTGACTTCCAAGCTTACAAAACTCCCATCACAAAATGTGAAGAGGGGAGATTTTTATATTGCATAATGTATCTGATTCTGGCTCTCCTTCCGCCATTTCTATATTTCAAATCCAGCTGCAAGTAATCGTCTATGAAATTCTTTACTACTCAACTTTTGAAATAATTCAAAGCCCAGAAAATTCGTTCCATGGAAATTCCTTTTATTCTCGGCATACAATTTCATGCGTCACATCATTTTCCAGCAATTAAACTCAGAAAGTCCGCTAATTGTATGACGTGACATTAACTTCTTTTGCATCTGCTTATTGAATACACTGTACAAAATATCAGTATTAAAATAAAACGTAATGAAAATAAATTGGAAAATTTCATATAAATTTGATGAGACACATCAACTGACAGTTATGCTTTATGCATCCAGTGAAATTCATCAGGAAATGTCATTGGTATTGTCTACAGTGTTACAAATGTATCAATTTTGTGAAAAGGACAAACTATGTGGATACTTTAGTTGTGGTGTACAAAATAGTTTCGAAAACAAAGAGAATAGAGCAACTGGTTACTCCAAGTTTGTTTCCAATTCTCCTGTGACTTTGAGTTCAAAAACTTTATGGTTAGAGATTGCAATATAATTTCGTGTCGTGCATATAAGTAGTGTTGTTTAAGTAGGGATTAAAACAGTGAAACTACAACTACCTAAACATCATTAACAATAATACGGAATTAATACAGTATCATATTGCATTGTTCTTTGTTCTGTTTGGCATGTAAACTTCTGTTTTCGTTGGTTGGCAGGGAATTCAATGCTTTTAGTCCTAATGAGAATTGAAGTTGATGAGAGCTAATGAGTTAATTAATTACAGATCCAAGTATTTAGGCCTGTCTGCACGAATCCCTGTTTTTACGTCTCACGTTATATCTTTTAAATCGAAATCTCTGTAATTCACCATCGTGTACATATCTTATTTATGTATAACGTCCTGTATAGAATGTTTTCCCTAAATTGGCCATGTCTTTAAAATTCTATGGATTTTACTCTTTCGCCATACAACGGAACAATTTGATCGTGTTTGCTTAAAGGAACTTCATTTAGGCTCTGCAAAAGTAATGGGATGCGGAGAAACCATTGAAACGGAATGTTCCACATGAACTTCGCAAATGCGATCTGAGCCAGAGAGTCGAGTCCGTGCTCTAAAATTATTCTAGATAATCATGTAATAAATAATAAAGCCAAAGTCGAGCAAACTCACTCATTGACTGCACCAAACTGAAAACATGTTTATTTTTAGAAAACCTTTTGGCTAAATAAATTTCTACCAAAGTTATTCAAAATAAAGACTATTGATACTACCTAGTGGAGATTACCCCAGTTTTCCTAGTTTCAGTCCTAACCACGGAATAATTACAGTTCTCAACCGCGTAAACAAATTTATCGTTTCTCCGTCTAACCGCTACGTCTTATCAATGAAACGTCCTCGAATTAATTATTGTGATTTTATAATTATACCTATAATTGTAAAAAAGTAAATTTACCTCCACACTTTTACTTACTACGTGTTCTTGCTTTCGACATACTTTTCAGGAGTGTTCAAATTTACTTCATTTTGTTCCCAATTTTCAGTTTTAGTTAGTTATTTTCCTTATATTTTTAAGTAGTTTTGATAGGTGACCGATTTCCATATATTTGTTTGTCTACTATCTAATTGATTTTAATCGACAACAAAAAAAAGGTACAGAATATTATTCCACTCCAATATGAAATTATAGGAATTTCATTTCGTTCATTAGCGACATGTCATTTAATGCAACTATGTCATTGAAATCATATAAAAGTAAACTAAAAACAAAAGTATCCAAAAAGTGTAGAAAATGTGTATTAACTTTTGCTTAGCTAGAAGTAATAATTTATTTCTTTTTCCTAATTAAAAACTTTTCTATTTCGTTTTAAATTCTTACATAGTACCAAAAGAATATTTTACAATAGATATGCACATTATTATACTAAGGCAACTGATGTCACCAAAAATATTTGTTTAGGAAGATAAAAAGATTTTCATTGGCAATATTATAGCCTACTAGGGAAAAGGTTAAAGTAAGTGAAATTTGTGTATGATTCCCTAGGGGGTTTTGAAAATCGGACGTACTAGCAGCTGATTTAGTCTAGTGTATGATTATTGCATAAGTAGCAAGTGTGCACAATAGGTCCTTATTTAAAATGACAGGAGAGAGAGTTCATGAGTAGGATTTTGAGAATATGCATTCCCCGAGGCTATTTACATTTAGTCTTTCATCTATTCTTCGTATTCGAAGTCTGCATTGCAGTATAATGTCTGCAATGATGACTACGTCACCCATTCAAACCAATTTCATATCTCTCCATCATTCATTCATTGTTATTTGTAAGAGGATGTAAAACTGGAGCATCTCTGAATATAACCAAATCTCCTCTGCTCTGCTTAGAAACAGAGAACAATGAAGCCCACAACTTGGATATAATTGTTTCAAATTATTAGAACAGATTACTAATATATCAGAATAAGTATAAAAATCAGACCAGGTTCATAATGTCAAACCAAGTGCCAAAGAAGTAATATTAAAAAATCAAAGTTATTGGAATATAAAAGGTGAACCTGCATACTAAGTAGAATTCTTTTATTATGATTGTGAAGAACCGCAATGATTTGCATAACAAAGTGCTATTAATATACATTGTGCACATGATTTGCAATTTGGCAATAGCAAATTAGTCCAATTCTGGTTTGCTCAGAACATTACTGTCTTAAATTAAATAATGGATTTTTTATTAAATGAAATGGAAAGGGATGACATGGCATTTTTACTTTACTGTGCGTTCTATTTTTGTAATATCAAGTGAGGTAACTACAACCAAAGCTATGATTATATCTATGGAGAATTTAGCACTCGATTTCCATTGTACAGTACACACAAGGTACATTTAACATTGTTATCTTCGCTTCCACTCATATCTATAGTGCATAGTGTTGGGTTGAAGTTGAATAGCTATAAGAGTCAGAATACGTGACTGTTTATTTCTTATGAAGTGGATCATCTCTTGACTGACGTATTTAAATGAGAATGCTTCGAATATTATTAACTTCTCTATTCTGCGCTCAAAGTGAGAATCTTTTGAGGAAATGTAGGGATGTGAAATGAGAAGGGAGACAGGACAATATGAGAATTGATTGATTGATTGAGCTAACAGTGATTTGGACGAACATCAATTGTATTTCTCCAGAGTGTTGTGGTTTGTGGGTGTTCTTCCTTCTCCTTCTAACTAGAGACACCAAATAGAATGACATCCAATCAACTTATACAACTCTGCACAATGGCGCAACTAAATTTATCTGAATTAACAAATACTGCAAAGTGCCTTTGTCAACCCCGTTTCATTTGTTTGGTGAATAAAGTCTGTTGGACCTACTTTCCAAATTTCTATTGAGTCATCATCCTTTTATCTCTACCTCTACTTTTATTTCTTGTTAAATCCTTTGGAAACAAATGACATAATCTTCATGAGGTGGAACACATTAAAATCAATTGAGATTCCAATCTTTCATTTGACAAATGAATACGTGTCAAACTTCGAATTCAATTTCAAAAGAATGATATATATGTTCCCATTAATTTCACTAATACCGCTTCAAGTGCTGAACGAATTTTTTTCGACAATTCTGAGAAAATGGTAAAATGAATTCAAATATTACTTACAAACTATAGTTTACATTTAAGGAGGGTATATACAGTGTGATATTATAGAAACATTTGAATGAATGTATAGTTGAACTAAGTATAGAAAGAGAGTTCATTTATTATTTACAGTATGCCTACCTAAGCTGAATAATGTGCATAATATATTTAAGGAGGAAAGTCTTGTTTTTGGAAGACTGAGGAAAAGGATTGTTCATCTGCTTAGAAAGACTATATTTCCCTTTTGCGCATTTTAAGTTCCCAAGTGTATGACTGTAAATAGTGTAATATGTGGAGAGCGACAAGTCAAGGTAAAGGAAAATGAATATTTTATTGGTAGTATGGCAAGAGTCAAATATTGGATTGGAGTGTCATAGGCTGTCATATCTTATGTTAGGTTATGTGACAGTAAGAAAGTGGTGGCTGCCTTGGTTTGGTTGACTCTGGCTTTGTGTGGCACACGGCATTGGATTTTTATCCGAGCTGGAAGGAACTCGGGAGAGTTTAGGACAAGTTCTCCGGCATGCACCTCTAAGTAATGATAATAATGTGACATTTCTTGTTGTTGCGACAGAAAATGTCATGGCAGACGCCAGGTTGTTGTTTTATGAAGCAATTTGTAGTGTAAGCACAAGACAAATAATAATGTTGTACAATCCACCAGACTAAGAATGTGCAAATAATAAAGAAGGAAGAATGTAATAAAGAATCCAAACGTATGTCTCCAGTTATGTAATGCAGCTTTATCCAAATTCAGCAACACAACAGAAATTCTATATTATTCCGCTCTCCTCAGACGTGATTTATTGCATTTTGATGGCAATATGACCTATTTGGTTAGCTAATGAATTATTCCTGGCATTACATGTAAGTCTCCTTTCTTTACATGTACTTTACATTCCGCTCAAGTTCATTGCGAAGCCACATCAATTCTTCAATGCCATCTCCAGTTCCCAGGGCCTCAAAGTCTCCACTTTCTTCTTACGACCACAGGAAACCTTTGTTTCTACAGGGGGCATTCGTTTACTGCGGAGCCACCACGGAAACTATTACTGGCTACATCCGAACCTAAATATTTCAGCCAAAAAAAGATTTTTTGCTTATTCCCTTTCTTGTGCAAAAACGGATGCTGTATTGTACTGGAAACCATGAATGGGAATGTGTGTCTGTAAAAAAGACAAAGAATTTACGTTTCTGGAACCAATTTGATTTTTATTCGCATATGGTATTGTGTGGTTGGTTTTGCTGCAATGCTATTTACCATTTGACTAAAAATAGCTAAAGGAAACAAAAGACATACGGAGGAACATAATAAATTTCTGCGCACATGGTGATTGGAATGAGCTGGAATAATAAAATGGATGCGGGTGAAAGAGTTGGTTCATTCTGTTACATGTGTATAGTCGCACAATTATATACCATTACGCAATCTGATGGTATATCTGCAATTCTGCGGTAAGACTGCACTGTTTCTAGTGCACGTCTTCCGTAGGCATGCATGGCTTTTACTATTAAAGGATTTTCGGGTATTACTTGTAAGTAAATTTAGTTTTTCAATTGTGTCAGTATTTCTTAGAGTAAGGAGACATGACTCTTAAGAGTCTGCTATAGACTTGTATTCTTTTGAGTCGAGATTGTGAATATTTTTCGAGAGCCGATAAAATCCCATCGATTTCCTTTCAAGGGAAATCCACCGGTCCGTGCCATTCCTATTCTTGTCTCCATTATATTTATCAATAGTAAATATTTTGGCCAAAATACGTGGGCCGTGTACTCCGCATGGCGTGGCACTACAAATGCACGGAGAATTGCTATGGTGGGGAAGGACTGCCATTTATTGGCCTTAAAGAATATAAATAGCAGGTGGACAGGATACATTTAGTAATTCTACTTAGAAATTCATTCGTATCGGAGCACAGGCACGCCAAACAAACTTTTCACCATTTTCTCTCCGCATTGACGTACATTAGCCCAAATATGGATTAACCATTAAAATTGCAAGATCACTATATTAGTCCTAACTGGGATTTAATAGCACTTTTATGCAGTTGTGAAAACCAAGTCTATGCCAAGAACACGGTAGTAACCAAAACGAAGCTGTCGTAATTTGGTTAGCCTAATGTCAGTTGGGAATATTCACAATTCACATCCAGTTATTGTGTCCGTCCTTGCATGATTCCTTTCCCCTGCTAAATTTGAAATGAATTACCAAATTCGTTCCTTTCTTTGCTCATTTCACGAATCACTTTTAAAGGACATTAGCTCCTCATTTGCCTTTTTATTTCCTATTTTCCGGTTGAATAAGTGAAATTGCAAACTTCTGAACAACGACGTTAGCGTGCTATGTGCTAAATATCCAGGATGAAAGCGAAAAGGAAATTGAATTGGGTTGACTCGTCAAATCAAAAGAAGAAAATGCTATTGTGAATCCAAATCCATGGAACTGTGCAGACCGTAGATTTATTTGTTTTGTGTTTATTTATAAGTGTTGTTCTGATTGTAATAGCGCAACCAGACAAACCACTTAAGCCAGGAAACGCGCTTTCCAAATTTATTTAGTTTAGTTTTCACTTTGTTTTAGTTCTGATCATGTCGTGGTTGTATTTACCCAGGATGAGCTACTAAGAAACAAAAGATTCATTTTCCCCGATGATATAGCCTTTGAATGTATGCTTGAATGGAGACAGAAAATGTGTTTTTAATGCTTGTTTGTTTATTCCGATTGTTTAATCAATTTCCACACTCCGATTTTCTTGCATTTTATCACAATATATTATGTGTACGTTCGTAGGCGTTCCTTAATTTAAGTAGGAGTGTTTGCTTTGTAAATCAGAATACACCGGGTAGGGTTACTGAATACTTGTAGTTTGTTTGCATGTAGCTGCAGGATGAGATATTGAAATAGTTGGGAGTATACAGCAGATAATCGTATTTACGTAAAGTGTGTCGCAGAAGATGGGAATGTGAGTAGGATGAACGGATTTACAGGATTTCAATTTCATCGAATTTTTAGTTTACAGTGCAAAAAATTCATGCCCATTTACTAAGGCAAACAAGCAGCTAAATGAGATTTATTTTTCATGATCTTTCCTCTGTGTACCAACAGAGTGTTTCGTTTCTTAGCGATGGGCACGGTGCACATCACGGAATAATTTGTAAGCAATTAGGGAAAATGAATTGTTGTTGAAATTTGCCTTGTAGGGATTTTTGCAAAGGTCACAAAAGTTGTACAGGCGAAAATATTTTAAAAGCCGTCCTTTTGCAATATAGAAGATATGAAAGGGAGCTCTGAACCGAAAAAATGAAGGGAAGAGTTCCCTTTCGCCAGTAAGGTGGTGCGATTCAATAAAAATGCTTTTAATGCTTTTAGTGCTTTTTATTAGTTTCCCAAAAGTGAGATGGTTAGTATTCTCTTAAACAAGAGCACTTTAGTATCTGAAGGAAGGCTTATGGAAATAAGTCTCAAATCAATTTGCTTCTTATTTCCCAATTGGCTTTTATTCTTTTGCAGTTTTGCACAATAATTTAGTTATGGAGAAACTACTTTTCTCTCGGCACATTCTTTAATTTTATTTACTCAGTAGTTTCTCTAAATTCCCGGAATGTATATGACATACCATTTATTGTTGCTCGCCGTGGGAGAGTAACCGACCCAGTTGCTTTCTCTTCCGTAAGTCCCGGTGTTCTCGGTGTCACGTTTTGCTTTATAGCAAATTCCAACGTACTTGGTCATTAGTTATAAATTTGAGTATTCCACCATTTTGCGTCGTGACTACGCAATTAATTTGCAAAACCCGAATCCCATGCAATTTACACGAAGTAATTATATTTGCGACGCTAATTGTTAATAAGGAATCTTAAATTTCTATTTTTTCAAAGCAGCTTTAGCAAACTCAATTACAAGTTTGAAGAATTACTTTCATGGCAGTAAGCTTTAAGCTACATTTTAGCCTTGTGGTGGTACTTGCCCATTTCAACATTTGGGGCCTGTAAAAGTTTCAGTGTGCAATAAGTTACGTCTTGCAACATTTCGATGCAGCGGGATCACTTAAGTGGATTGAAAAGTGTTTATTAAAATTTCTTAGCCTAGAAAGAGTTTTGTTAGCCTTGGTTGTTAAATTGAGAGATGGAGAAGTTGTCAAATGAAATGCTTAGCTGTCGTTCGGCCAATGCGTAGATTTTACATAAAACCATGTAATAAAATGGGAATTGGAAGGAAAAAGTGATCTCAGAAATCAAGGCTGCTTCATAATTTAAACTTTAAGACTGCTATGGAATTTTGTCGTGTAGGTAGGTATATCTAAAAATACATTGAATGTTAAACTTGTCATCTCAGTCTGCCCCGAATATCATTCTCATTCATTGCATGCGACTATGCAGTGTAAACTATACTCTGTCCTCCGGATATATGTATTATGCAAAATTAAAGTGTATGGGAGATTTTGGCACAATGCACTTACAGTTGAGTACTGACTAGGGGCTTTCACATAGCTTACCATTGTGAGAGTTCAGTCAGTTCAGTTTAACGAGTTCTTTTAAACATTTTCTTTTGACGTCGTATGTTACATTTTATTTCACTCCTGTCAAGAATATTATTTACGAAGGTTGAAGGTTGAAAGTTTGTAAGAAACATTTAATTGAATGCAGAGCAAAATCTTATTTCTTTCCCCTTTATATATATGCATCTCAAAGAAAATATTTACTCTTTCTTGATTTCATGCATATTTCCGCTCTTATTTACATAGGTATACCTATAAAACTACAATGAAGAACTAAAGGTATAAAATTCTTACGTCAAACTTTGAATAGCCCCAAGCAAATATTCATAGAAAGTGTTTACATAAATGTGTAAAAAATGTCTTAATTGATATTGGTACAAAACTATTAGGATTCGTATTTGTTTTTCACAATTTTTGAGTATAGAAAATGGTTAATTGTGAATAATTGCTTAGTTGGTAATGATTTTGAAAAACCGCGATTTGAGGCCATCTCATTTCGAAAAATTGATGATTCGCTGAAAGTTTTAGTGGGTTTGTCTATGCTGATGATTGAGTAATGGTATCTGTAGTGTGTTTATCTGTGGAGGGAATGTGTAGACATGGAGAGGGAGAGATGAAAGCGTTGTGCGGGAGGAACGTGTTGTGAATAGAAAGGACAAGATTTGAGTGAGTAGAGGGAAGGAGAGAAAGCGCCGTAAAGCCTGGAAAGAAGCGGCGCCCGGGGGGTTTTTGGCATTCAGCTGTGAATTGTTGTTGTACTAAGTTAGTTACGGGTGATGGGGTACATGGAATTGAGTGCGAGTGCGGAATGTCGTCACATTAGCCTTCTTCCTCCGAACACCGTGTTGGAGGATGTGGGCCCGCAACTACACTATTTACTCTCGGAATGACATTGGTTCGCATATTCATGGTTTGTGTTCCGAGTGGCTTTTATGTGGAGTTGAGCCTTGCGGCGTATATTCGCCGGATTCGGTGGTCCAGTCAGTCGGGAGGTTTCTGTTGTTACAGTGCGTCCTGTGCTGCTGACTTGACTTACAGAGCTCTTGCTATAATGTGAAGGTTAGCCTATTGATTTAGGAACTTTGCCAATTTCTCTATTTCTCTTTGGCATTCTTCTCCTCTTCCACCACTATAGGCACATGTGCTTCCATAATATTATTTCCCTGCTTCTACATAATATATAGCGTCGTTGTGCAATATGTGTGCACTGCCTAGGCCGTAGCCTCTTGTAGTATTAGTATACTCCGCGAGTGCAGGCAGCAGTGGATGTACTTTAGGATTATTAAGTATGAATGCATACTTTTATTTCTTTTGCATGGGTGAAGTTAAGGTTGACTGGAGTGGAGTTAAGTCGAGTCAAGTTCTTCTGGAAATATGTAGGTCATTCCAGAGCAGCATGGCAAGCGAGAGACGATTAGGAAAAACTTTTAACAAAACGAAACGACTACAGATTTTTTCCATGCGGAAGGTAAAGGTCTCCCTTTGTTTGCAGCAAGAGTTATGGCGAATGAAGGGAAAGGGAACCGAATGGAATCAAATCAAAAGAGTGAGACTATTGTACTTTCTGTCATTCACTTCCCACCGAGCCAATACATAAAGCCCCGCTAGACATTTATTACCCACCCAACCAAAAACTCCGTCTGTGTCACACAGTCCATTCTTTTAACTAAATTACCAGTAATTACTACTATACAAAAGCAAATGCATTCGTGTAACGCTATACTCTCAGATAATATCTGTGCATTCCGTGCCACCGCCGTTTTCTCATGGTAAATACATTCTTATTATTCATGCACGTTGTGACTGCGACTGACTCGAGGTTATTACTTGTGTAGGTAAGGTTTATATTATGCAGAGTCCATAAATATGCAAAGGAGGTTGTGTTTATGCAGTGTGCATGGCACACGGCTTATTTAAACATGTTATTCTTCTTCTTCGGGTGGAACGGCGCTTTTTACAGAACGAGAACATGAAATGATAATGTTTATTTTATTTTTCGTTACAGAATGGAGTGAAGAAGCAGTGTCAAAGGCTGAGATCTTGCGACTCATTTACCAGGGTCGATTTCTGCACAGCAATGTGACACTGGGTGCACTCGGGCTGACTCTAGGCAAAACGACAGTCATGCACTTGGTGCCCAGAGAGAATCTCCCGGAACCCAACTCTCAAGGTTTGTATGCCCACTGCCCTACTTTCTTTTTACTTTCACCGCACTTTCTCTCTCAAGTACAACAGAAGCTCCATTTGGACACTCTCGGCACAAAACTTCTCCTCCTCTCTCGCTCACGCTATCTCTCTCCATCCACACCATCTCTCTTTTCCCACCTCTCGCATTTATCTCACAATAAACACCTTCCATTTGCCTTGGCTTCCTTTTCTACCTAGCCAAACGTAATTAATAATTGATAAGTAACTGCTCTACGTCCCTTTCCTCCATTCTACAATCCTTTCACACTGTCTCTCAGAAACTATTACGTGGCACAACAAATTCGGAACAAAGAAAAAACTTTTCCCAATGCTTTCACGTCAGTTGAACATATTAAGAAAACTTTATTGTGCTATCAAAAACTATGTCGCTTGAATATTTACGTTATCATTCAGCAGCTATTTCATTCTGTGGAAGGGAAATACTTTTTTGGTACTGGTACAAATCTGAGTTTTAAATTTTGAGAAGTCGGCCCTGCTTTGTTGATCAACAGATGAGTTTTGTATGTTTGAATGTCACAGTGGAGAGATAGTTTGAAATTATGTAGGAAATAAATAGGAATGTGCGATTGTCGATTGTGGAAATTAGGAATGAGGGAATATCTTTTGTGCAATAAGCTGCTTATCTAAATAAAGAATGTAAATACATGTTTGGGAAGTAGGTATTTTGATATTTTCCATGTTTTAGAATTATTGTCGGATTTGGAGAGATTTATCGAGGAGACAAGTGTGGCAGACGATATTTTTCCCCGGGAGTAAGTTTTATAGTAAATAGTTTGAGTGTTTGAGGTCGAGTTAAAACGCCATCTTCTAGTCGTTTAAATCTCATGAATTATTTTGAATCTTGACATATTTTTATGTCGTTATAGTTGAAATTGCATTTAGCATGTCATTTTCAAGGACACTATTGCTCTACTGCCGTTGTCTGACGGGACAGTTATAAATTCATCGATAATTCTTCTTGATGGTCTCTGTCCTTTCTTTGTATAGACTTGTCACATGTACATATTGAAACCAATGTTTTATTGTAACTGCCACATCCCACCAAATGTTTTCTAACATTTCACGTCTGCGGTATAAGTGCATTCGTAGCGTACTTAGCGTAGACCCAAACTAATATTTATTCCTGTTGGAGAAAACAGAAAGCACTTTGATTTTGCCCATTCCTTGCTAGAATTCTGTGGTTAGAATACTGGTGACATTTAGGAAATCATGAATCAAAGGTAATTTCCATGTCCGTGTGTACACCAGAGCAGACGACCAAGTAAAACAACTTTTATGTTTTAGTTGTTTGTGTAGGGAGAATAAATAATAAATAGTTGGGAAACGGTTGGCCATTTTGTAAATTTGATGATGCACCTGCTCTGCAGATAAATCAATTTGTTTCTAGTAATATTTGGAATTTGATTTAGCGGCAGGACATGTAGGAAGAGGAAAATGGAGGAGTGAAGTAAGAAATGATGGATTTGTGTTTTTAAGGAGAGTGTATATGAAATAAATAAATTAGCCTGTGCACTCACTTATGGTTAGGAAGCTGGGTGCATACATATTCCTGTGTGGAGAGTTATCACCGCAGAGCAGAATCGCTTAATGTGGTTAGAGTCTGGAGTGGAGTCCACTAAGGAGGTTGCACTGCAGTGCAGGAATTGTGGAGACTTGACAGTGCACGGTATCTGTGCACTCGGGTGCTCGGGAACGTCATTGGAGTGATAAGAGAGGAGTATGACGGTGGAGCGGCTGAATTGGCTCCAGCGAGGTATTCTCCAGTAGAGACGGAGTAAGTGGCGTTCCTCCGCTGTCCTTGAGCTAGAATCCGAAATCCAATTCAATCCACTTTCGCCGACTCTGCTCTTCTCTCCGTACTTTCCTATTATCTTCAAGTTCGACTCAGCTACATAACATAACATTACTTTCCAAACATCACGCTCTTCCTAGCCTTGACTGGAATCAGACATTCTGCTCTATAGCCGACTTAAATAAACTACAGAGCACCTACCAGAACTCGCCCAGTCAACAGAGACGGATTAATGCACCAAGATCCTAGGCAAATAAATGTGAACAGGCTATGCACCAACTTCGCCAGTAATATTATTAAATACAAACCAAAGAAACACTTTTATAGATTCATCCAACCATTTCCAAATAGCCAAGTCCAAAGTCGACCACATTCCAGAAAACCTAAATAAAAATTCCATTAACCATAGTACCTTCCCTTCTCCATTTAAATCGCATCACTCAAACTCATAGTTTATCAACTGTTATAAGTTAAACCACTTAAAAAACTCATCTTCCTTCGCATCGCATCTACCATTAGGCTCCGTTAGCCCCTATTATGCAAATCTCCCTACGAACCTATAAAGTCATCCTAAATCTCAATCCCAAAATTCAATTATCGTTTCCACCTATCAAAAATCAATCAAATTTTCATCCATTCCAAAATATACTTTTTTATTGTGCTAAATATCCTCTGTCCTAATTCAAATGAAAAACAGGATTCCTTTTTTTAAATAGTAACATAAATTTAATATTTTATACAACAGTGTCAAAAAATGGAATTCAGTGGAGAGATTCATGTCTTCGCTAATAGTTTGTTATCGCCAAATATTTGCATGAGTCAGACTGGCATTTCGTAGAAGTATGAGCCATTAGAGAATTAAGAGAGATGCCGTGACAAGTCAATCAGAGACAACTCAGGCCTCATCACGCCGACATTGCAATGCAGCCTTTGTGGTGAAATGGCATGGGACTTCAAGGAACCGAATGTATTCCAACACTACAGGTCTTATCTGAGTGCCGACTACTTTGAGATTTATAAGTTTAGAAGAGTGCGAAATGAAACAAGCAGTAACTTGTCAGTTCTGTCCTGTTCCCGTCATGTAAGCCAAACCAATTAAAATGAAATGCGTTTTTAAGGATTTGCATTTCCTCTATGGGAGGGATGTCACAGGCAACACTCTGGTTTGCTGAAAGTAAATAAAATATGTAATATCCAAGAAAAGTACAAGGAAATGGATTCCATCACTTACGCTTCCTTCACTTGCATTAGACACTTCTGTGAAATCGTTTACCTTTATGCCTTGGCTCCTTTTATTTGCACTACCTAAGTAAAAAAGTACGAAAATGTATTTTAGCGCACTGAACTCTTATCAAATTTCCAGGAAAAACTTTTCCAATGGAGTATTTTGCAATTTTTCCTCTATTATAAATTGTAAACCGCGAATAGTTCCTCTGCATCTGTATTAGTAATAAAGCTGACTGTGTAGGATTTTATCTGTAGCGTATAAAGACAATGTTTTACAACCGTAGCATTCCATAACTTAGGTTAATACTCACAGGGGACTGAAATATAGTTGATGAAATTGATTGTAAGTTTTCACTCGGTGCTAATGGATTTTTCTTTGTCTTCCAATGAAACCAATGCAGTTCAAGTAACTCGTGGAATCCAAATCTAATCCTTTTTCAACTTCATATAGCAACATTCCCATAAACCCATTCAAACTTTAGCACTACTTTTGTCCTGTCATTTCTGAATATAAATGCCTTCCAACTAAATCGGCTGCCAATGTTCAAGGTAGCTTTGTAATTTACCAGTTGTTTTGTTTTACCTTTCTGTGCTTGACTGCTGGAGAACATTTTCTTTCCACGAACAATCACATCCTCCACCAAGTTGCTACACTCAATGCCGTTTACACGCCAAGCTGTTCGATTCAAACAACCTAACCTTGAGTGACAGATTGTTTTCTCGGTTTAGTATGCGTGGGGTGCTCTTTCTGCCTAAGTCTTCGCACACTCTTTCCATTCCAAATTATTCCTCAAACTGCTTAATTGCATTTCTCTTAATCGAGTCCACCGAAGATTCATTAGTAATTTTACTACTAAAATACTTTCCAGATTACAGCTGTCAAAATCTCGTGATCTTAAAGCGATTTTGAATGTTTGTTAAACTCTGAGTTGGTTCTGCATGTGTTTCAGAGACAATACTGTTATTTGGGGCAGAGACACTGTTGTAGAGTAAAGCCAACTTTTTCTGTACGATATACCCTGTAGATTTAGGATTTGTTATTATATTTCGTTGACGTATTCCGAATTCGCTTTTAAATTGCGTTGGGTTTGCACTTCATAGATTCGCAATTGGATTCGTAGAGTTAGTTTTGAATTAGTTTTAAAATTACAGTCAAAATTTCAAAATTTATTACCTACCTATAAGATTCGAGTGAGTAGGTCAGATTTGAGTGAACGCCAGATAGGGTTGAAAGCCCGGTTTCTAGGTATTTATAATGATGTCACACTTTGATTTGATTTAACTTATTTATAAGTCTTTTGAAATATGTTAAGGAATATTTGATTGAAGTTTTTATTGCTTTCTATAAGTAGTTGGATTGAATGGTATATCCAGTAGTTTAAAAGAATTAAAGGAGTATTTAGGCTTGCAATAATTAATTTATATGTTCCAAGGTCTTAAGACTTCGAGATCATTCTGGGTTTTGAAGTTTTGCAACCTGGACGATCATACTAACTTAGGAATTGATAGATTGCAGCATCCTTAGTAAGGTGGAAAGGCACCTTCGGAATGGAATACTTAGATATTGATTTATCTAGATAAAACTGTCTTCATGATTTCATTATAGGATAATGTTTTTAAAAGCCTTGGTGGTGATGGAGTCCAGCATGCAAGGCTAACTTATTTATTTTGTTCAATGTGGTGTGTCTAGCGCCTAATCTCTCTGCTAGTGCCTATCTTGCAGTCGGTTATAATAATATTATTGCAAGGATTGCATTGCCAGTCTCCTCACTAAATGGCTCACTTGACCTTCGTTTCTATTCCCAACAATCTGTCTTCATTTGTCGGCCTCTGCATCAGTCATCTTTCCATCCCTGCTTCCAAATGTATGCATTCTCTTAGTTTCGTTACATTACACATCACTCTCGTAGCCACCCGATTTGCAATAGGTAATGGTCCGATCATGCCCGGTTTTCCACTGCATAATATATTTCGGGGCTAATCAGAGGTAAATATGCCAGTCAGCCAGACAGGGATATTTTGGGTCTAGACAAGATACTTATTATAACTAATAATTATATATCAAGTATTTTGATATTTTCTAAGTATAAGTAAGAACTGCAGATTTAGAATTGCAAATAAATCCAGTGCAGATAAAATGAGGTGTTAAGCGAATCGTCTAAAAATGATCGCATTTTATTTAATGGATGTGATATCATTGTATATTCTGCTAACTTATTCATTGTGCTCAGTACCGAATCATTATATTCTTTCTTTCGGGGTTCCTGATTGCAAAAATGCACGAAAGCTTTTTGTATCGCTTAATCCCGTGTATTTCTATTTTACTTTACATCTTCTTGGCAGTCACATGTATTACAATTAGTAAAATTAAGAATTCCGTCGCAATAGTACACCGCTAAAAATCTCCTAACTAAAAATATGTAATTTAGTATACAGATTAATCAACGGAATTTCAGTTTACTAAGTTATACGATATTTTAGTTTTTAGGTTTAAAAATTGGTAAATTTCATCGTCCCAACAAAAGAAATACAAGTCTTCGTTAGCTTAGAATTGTTAATAGTTAGTGGTTAAGTGGATATCCACTGTAGCATTCTTCGCAATAATTGGCAGAAGCAAACTCATGTAGCGTAATGCAATATTTACCCAAATGGACTAAAGCGTACACATGAAACAGTCTCCAGGGGGTATTTAGCTGTTTTAAAGCTCCTTACTAAAGCAAAATTGTCTATTTAAAGATTATGATAAGACAGTATGAACTCACTCTTATGTCGACTTTATGTTTTCCGTTTTAAGTTTTCCATCCATTTCAAAGTACTTCACTCTAAAAATGCAATATTATTTAGCGTTTTAAAGTATATTCGTAAGATTGCAAAATTTTTGTCTTCCAATAAGAATATTATTGCTCCAAAATTGTACTTCATTGAATTTTTTAAGGAAGCAAATCTAAAATATATTTTAGTCAATGAAAATGAATTGAGTGTCAATAGTGAATTTAAAAGAACGGTCCTAAAAATCAAAACTAGTCAATCGTTATATTACTGATAAAAATTAAAAAATGTCTGATGCACAAGAATTTATATTATTAAACTCTTCTTTTGATTGCTATGAAAAATGGTTTGCATTTGTATTTCAGCATTAAACAAATTATTAAATTTGTACTCTAGAAAGCAATTCCTTGCATTATAGGAAATGTAGTCATAAGTCAAGCCTTCGTGTGCTTATCGAAGCATTAAGCAAATATTTTTCCGAGTATTTATTCAAGGCTACCGTTCGAATGTGTGGTTATTAGGGAAAGATTGATTTTCGGCGGAATAAATCTGCGTCATTTTCGTAACTCTGAATTTTCTCCACAGTTATGGGTTGCCGTAACATGAGAGAATGAAAAACTAAGAAGGCCAACTAATATGTATTTCCCGAACATTGTAAGTAAGTGCTTCCTCGGAAAATGGATGCAGTTATATGTAGGAAGAAAATTTTTTGTAATGGTGCTCAACATTCCCCAGAACATTATATGAATCCACGCCAGGCTGCCGAAATGCAGAGAGATTTATGGGCGAATGCGTCAGTCAGCTACTCTTGCATCTTTTCGGCGAATATTCTGCCTGTTTTCATAACTATTTTTATTCCAAATAATGTAAAAATCATCATAGTATCCATATTGATGCTAAATTTACCCATTTACTACTACTATAAATTATCCGCATACTAATAATATTCAATTGCTGGAAAATGTATTTTAATAAAAGCTACCCGGTCCAAAATCTATTCTTGTTAACATAATAAACATCAACCGCAATACGAAATGAAATTTAATCTTTTCTTTGCATTTTGGGGAAAGTATTATTAAATTGTAACCATAATAAAAATTTCCAAGGAAGAATATAGTTGAGTATCATATTTAACTAGACAGAAAAATGAAGAAATAAGAAAGACAGATGAGAGCTGTGTGTTTGACAGCGAGAAATTCTACAGGAATTTAGAATTTGGTGTTGCCTTATTTCGCGTCGAGTTCTCCATTTGCGACGCCCTCCCCTCCCTTCCATTTCTAAAGAACTGAGGACAATGAGGAAAATGATGTGTTGAAAGAAATCCATTTCTGGTGGTGACTTGTCATTTCGTGTCACCGGGGGAAGAAAGCTCAAGATAACTAAAGACACTGACGATGGATCTTTTCATTATGATTTTCTGCTCTACAAGTCTACATTACATATCGGAGTAACTGTTGAGTGCTCTCATCCCATTTCTTCTTTTCTCTCCTATTTTTCTTTTGTTCGGAGCACATCATTGTTTTATTACACAGCATTAAATTCTGTGGTATCCATTTCAGAATTCGCGCATCACAATCACAGAAAATATGAAATCATTTCCCATCCACGACATTAAAATCGAATTTTTGCAACAAGCGCTTTGAGGCACCTAGACTTCTAGTTTTGATTTCTTTTGCAAATGGACATTTTTCATTGTTTGCTTTCCTATTGTTCACTAGAAAACATTATTTGTTGGCGTCCCTGGTATGGACTTTATTCAACTTCTACGAAATTTTCATTTTCAGGCACGAGGCAAACACACAACATAATCCAAATGAAAGAAAAGACAGGAATCAAAATTACTCATCAAAATATTTTCCATATTCCTGGAATTCTTTTTTCATGTTTGTTACCGAAAGCTATTTTCTGAAGGATTGTTGATTCTGAATATTGAAAATACGTCATTTACATGTAATCTCATATGTCAAATCAATCTCTGCGAAACATGTATATTTCTCACTTCATATTTCATTTCCCTAATCCAATGTTAAGTAGAAATATGTTTGTCGTTTGTTCGTTTGTAACTGTATGTAGAATTTCTTGCCATTACTTGTGGATTAACATAAAATAGAGAGCTATGCATACTAGTTTGTAAATCTGCCTTGTGTGAAACCGTAGATAACAGCATCACTAAACTGCACGTAGTGGTTTACGACTTCATTGCCTATAAGAGTTGTAAACAGGGGAATGCAAAATAGAGCTCGTCAATTATTCTTGTAAATCGCCGATAGCGCTATATAGTTCAGGTACAATAGTAATAGTAAGTAGGTGGTGTGTAAATACGTTAAGTTGACTTTGTCTTTCCTTACTGTTCGCCTTCTCCACACTAACCTTATCTGTAAATGAAATAAAATGGTAATTGTTTGCCATAGTATTTATCTTCCCTTTGTTGCAACCTTGCAACTTGATTTCTGGGAAAAGTTGGGGTCATTGTCGCTGTTTTTCTTGAAAAAGTTCAATTACCATTTACAATCAGCTAAGCGATACATCTTGACAAAGGACAAATGCGACAATCTAGTTTTCTCTACTTAAAGTGTTAATGAGTGACTAAGTAAATATCTTTAACCTGTTATAAAAATATATGACAAATGGAAACAATAAGGTTTTCTATGTAGTATATAAGAATTTATTACCTCTCTACATGTAATTGATCTTGCTAATTGTAGTAATTATTGTAAAGCACATTTAATTGCTTAAAACTGCATTTTAAATTGCAATATACCTATAAGTACTTAGTTAAACTTAATTCTTATTATTATGCATTATCTACTTCCTATCCGCTTGCACTTATATAGTAAGATGCATAATTTCTTGAGTGCATTATATTTTTTATTTACAACGCTTTTGAATTTTGGACAAAAGATTACGAAAATATATTTTTAGAGACTTTGTGAAAGTTGGTGGTTATTAAAATAGGAATGTGCAGTAAAAGATGTGAGATGATATCTGTAACGATGATAATATTTGGGAAAGGTCTGTTTTATGGATTAGAGTAATTGATAATAATAATATTGAGTATTTGTAAGACTAGACGGTTGGGAATAAAGTATGGACTGGGAGAGAAGTTGGATTGGAGGTTAGAGAGAGACATTGAAAGAAATGGGTTTGAAGCAATAATTACACGTTTGGTTGAGTGTCAAAGGAAATGTTTCCGCTCCATTCATGCCGCGAATTGCTCATAAAGTGAGAGTTAACGGTGGATTTTAATAGCACCGGTTGTTGGCAGTAAACAGAGTTGAAGCTTCTTCTCTTTTAATTGCGATCGTAAGAGTGAAGACGACAAAAGGAGAAGTTAAAATAAAAGTCCTGTCTGTCCCGTCACTGTCGCCAAGGTCTCTTTTACCGTTTTACGAGTCTTTCGGAATTTCAGGACTTGCTCCACATTCCCTCTAAGTAAATATCCACGCACATGATACGCTAATGTAGTTTACGAGAGGTACTTATGTATTGTCGTTAGTTGACTCTCCTTTGCATCTACCTACACATCTCCGCATCTCTTCAAATTGTAGGTCATCTCTCTTTCTTTCAATTCCCTCTTTTTTTGTGTGCACCATCTTATCCACTTCTCCTTACTCGCAATAACAGTCCACAAACTCAATTCTGGGACAAGGAGAATGAAATACCTCTCCTTTGACTTCCACTCACCTTGGGATTTTATTAGTACCATTTCTTCGGTATTAGCAGTGCTAATAAAACCCTATATTTCCCTACATTGTTCCCTATACAAGCAGTTTAAGATTCGCAAATAATGTTTTTCTTTAAATCATTTCCTTATATACGGCGAAAGAGAGGTAGAAATAGAGGTTGCCTCTAATGCCCCTTGCAAAAACATATACAACTTCCTTTCTTGACGATTTCTCTTAAAAAGAAATCTTCTCATGCAGAATTATGGGTATCTATTATTATTATTTTGCCCACTACTCCAATTACATACGTACTCAGTCTTTTCCCCAACCTAAAATGACTTCAGTTAAATCCAGAGTTGCATAATATTGCAATATTAAACTTTTTAACCTTCAGGAGAACGTTAAGAACTTTTCGGTTGACAAATTTCCCGAGGAGGGAATTTATCTCAAAGGTTCTGATTCATTTCCGCAGATAATACTAGTACTGGTAACTACCTACACGTTTTCGTAGTTATGATCCATGATGTAATTTACGGTGATACTAGTCTTCAAGTTATTTCTGCAGAGACACTAACTAAAGATAATGTGGATTTCGGATGAGTTGAGTTTGCAAATAAATGAAAGTCGTTTAATTTGGAGAGAGCAGACAAAGCGGGTTGTGCTGTGTAATTGTATTGTGGAGTTCCGATAGGATCGCATGTTAAAAACTCCGAGCTGGACCATTAAAACGGTGATCCATACTAATAGTTCTCAATGCGTTTTTAATGTGGATAATAAACGTGTATCTCACTTCAAGGCTCTGACAGCATCCACTTTTCTCTTCTCATCTCAATGTGGAGCAAATGACGCTCGCTCCAGAAATGTTTTATATCCGCTTTGCACGCTCCTGCATATTTATTGATAATTTTTTGCATTTATTGCTTCCATAAGAATAAATTATCCATCTTTATGTCCACGACGTATACAACTTTCCCCATGTGTAATAAACATATACGCTTTTAATGGGCTAATCTACAATCATAACATTATGTTATACTACTCGTATGTATTTTTCGCTTCCCAACTTCAAAGTTATAACAATAAAAATACTATCATTGTATTTTCCTCGCTACACAACGCACCCAAAGCAGTCTTTACCCCTTACATTCTATTTTACCTCCTAATTCTTCTGGGTTTCCTTTCGATTGGCATAATATTCCCATTTCAGGTTGCAAGTTGCAACCAGAGCTATAAAATATAAATAAATATATCCTATAAATAGTTATTTATTTTATTAAAACATGAATTGTATATTTACATTTCAATTTGGTATTACTTTTCTTGTATTTCAAATAACAAAAAGAATGCAATAGGCAAATTAAGATAAACCTCCATGAAATAGTGTATAGCCGCACGAAATACAGTAAAGACTCGCATCGGAAAAAGAGTATATACAACATGGAAATAATTTTTGTTGTTTATAAAAGGAGAAGGGTATCTGTGTAAATGCAGAGCAGTTCAAATGTTTATCTGTTTGTTTGTAGTAGCTACATAATAATACTGAAAATTGTAATGGGGCCTGGATAAAATAAGGGATGGTGTGGTGTTTGGTGTCTTGTCTCTCCTGTCGTCCTCCTGTCGTCTATCCCAATGTTTCGGTTAATCTTCCTTTCACTTCCCTTTATTTCAGCTGTACATGTGCCCACATGTAACCAAAGAGCACACAGTGTTTCTGTTTTGTATTGGCATAGGAGACATTGGTTTATATGAATGGTGCTAGAGTAAAATATATGTTTGTCCTGCTCTGCACTTTATTGCTCCTTCTCCCTACTTATATTCAAGATGTAGAGATTGGAATTGAATCGTGGAGATGGGAGAAAGTCAACGGCAGTAAAGACAAAGGAGAAAGCATTACTTTTATTTTCTTTTATGTTGCATTACTGTGTGGGAGACACTGGAGAGTCGAAGAGGCAGCTTTACTCCTTTCCCAGTCAAAGTTGAATGGTTCAATGAGATACAAAAACTCCGCTTTCCTTTTTCCGCAATTTAAAGACCAGAACTTTGGATTTGTCCTTTTCTTCCTTTCATTGCATCAGCGCCTCCTCCCTCTCCTTCCCTACCTTTTCTTCTTTACTGACACTTCGAGCTTAGTTGCACACTTTCTTATCTGCCTCGATCTAACTCTCTTCACGGTTGATTCCGCGAGAACAATGAGTCCATTCATTCGACTTCAGTCGACTGCCTTTCACGTTCCTCATATGTTTCACTGAGCCAAGGTGGTTTAGCTAACACAATGCATCTACTATGTTTTCAGGTGATGCAATCAATAATACAGACAAGTCACGCAATTCGCATACTAAAAATGCATCCATTAGCAATATTGTAATTTACTATACATACAATTTTGACCCATTTACATAAAAGCTAATCAATCATTTGTAACAATATAATAACAGTAAACACATTACATCCATCCAAATGAATTAAAAACTACTGAAATGAATTAAAAACTACTGTAATGGATTAAAAACTACTGAAATGAATTAAAAACTACTGTAATGGATTAAAAACTACTGAAATGAATTAAAAACTACTGTAATGGATTAAAAACTACTGAAATGAATTAAAAACTACTGTAATGGATTAAAAACTACTGAAATAAATTAAAAACTACTGAAATGAATTAAAACGTACTGATATGAATTAAAACGTACTGATACGAATTAAAAACTACTGAAATGAATTAAAAACTACTGTAATGGATTAAAAACTACTGAAATGAATTCATAAATGAATTCATAAATGAATTCATTTCAATAGTTTTTAATTCATTTCAGTAGTTTTTAATTCATTTCAGTACGTTTTAATTCATTTCAGTAGTTTTTAATTCATTTCAGTACGTTTTTAATTCATTTCAGTAGTTTGTAATTCATTTCAGTACGTTTTAATTCATTTCAGTAGTTTTTAATCCATTTCAGTAGTTTTTAATTCATTTGGATGGATGTAATGTGTTTACTGTTATTATATTGTTACAAATGATTGATTAGATTTTATGTAAATGGGTCAAAATTGTATGTATAGTAAATTACAATATTGCTAATGGATGCATTTTTAGTATGCGAATTGCGTGACTTGTCTGTATTATTGATTGCATCACCTGAAAACATAGTAGATGCATTGTGTTAGCTAAACCACCTTGGCTCAGTGAAACATATGAGGAACGTGAAAGGCAGTCGACTGAAGTCGAATGAATGGACTCATTGTTCTCGCGCAATCAACCGTGAAGAGAGTTAGATCGAGGCAGATAAGAAAGTGTGCAACTAAGCTCGAAGTGTCAGTAAATAACACCTTTATACTCAACATATCCCTAAATGCCAAAGTCACTTTTTAAATCCTTAGCCGTCCAATTCGGGTGCACCTTTCTTGATTCTCATTTTAGAAGCCTTTGTACTAGATTACATTCAGGTCTTCGTACAGTTTACCACTTTTTTCCTTATAAGTGCATAATATTGCATTGAAGGAATATTTTTGAGAAATTGTAACAAATTTAAAGGAAATTTTATGTAATATTGCAGTATTTAAATGGTTTGTACTTGTATTTCTACTAATAGTGATGAAATAAGTTGCTAATGGCCTTTATTTGTGACTTGCAGACCAACGGCAGAAGTCTAAAGCGGGGAGCAGTAGCTGCTGTGCAGGGTGCTGTATTTTATAATGGATTCCTTGTCGTGAACTGAAAAACTGGTGGAAAGTGAACCCTGTAACTACTAATATACATACATATACATAAGTACATACAAACATAAGCATACCAATATAAATATAAACCAGCAACAAACAGATGCGGAACAGAACAGATCGACTTTTTATTCTCCGGTTTTTTCCTTTCATCTCCCCACACAGAGTCAAGTCAATTCGCAATCAGATATTATTTCTAAGCTAAGCCAACTCACCACTGCAAGACAACACAAGAAAATAACAGAATCAAATCACCTTGAATAATTCTACTCCAATTTTAGCAGACAGGGAACCCACATCACAGTCAATGCAAAGTTTATCTAAGAGTGTTTAAAATGTCGACAGAACTCCCTGTAAAAATGATAATATTAAGAATTAAACTACGTGCTAGAACTCTACTCTTCTCCGACTCTTGAAAGCGAAATTCTTTCCGCTACGTCAAACTACGAACTTTTCAAATAAATAATTTTCTATGGTATCGCATTATTTTATTTATAATTACATTTACATATCGAAACGGTTAAAATCCAAAAAATCTGTGTATTTAAAATATTATTTTTATTTTTTCCCTGCGTTATTCTCGGAAAATATTTAATCCCCAAATATGAATATTTGTGAATAGTTATAAATTGCAACTGACACTTTGGTATTTTATTTAAATCTTAAAAACGAGGTTCTCTTATTTTTTGCTACAATAACTCGGTTTGCCAAGGCCTGTGAAATGTTTTATCATATTCCATGGATTTATTTTTTGGGAAACGTGTCTCTGTTTTCCGAGAAGCTTCAGAAGCAGCCTTGAGCAAGTAATGATAAACGGATTGGCCAATATGAAAATATATTAGAGTATATAATTCTACTGATAGAATACTAACTATTGCCAGAACAAAGAGACAAAGCAAAGGGTACTTGGAATTCGATATAAATATGTATGGATTCAATACGTTTAGCCTCCAATTAGAACTTAATACCAAAAGGAATTCGGTCTTTGCTTTTAAACCACACTTTTGGTGTTTTATGATTAGAGTGCAATGCCACAGGACACGAGACCACTCCTTTCTAGGCTACCTCAGAATGCAATTCAATTATTTACTATCAAAAGGAAACTAAGTCAAGTTAATTTTTAATGATGCGGCACAAAAATCTCTGATATCTAATTCTAAGCGTAGGATGCAATTTCCCCAGTTATTTTGTTGCGTTTTAACTTTTGATCTTTCCTGTTTACCTGTTCTCTCTGAATTTTGAATTAGTGAGTGTCTACTTGTAGTGCTTGATTGTCGAACTCTCAATGTATTTCACATGTTTGGTAATGTACTGTACTGTATTGTTGTATAGTGTGGTAGGTAATGTAAGTTGTAATTAGTCTACCTACCTTATTATTACCCTATCATAATATGTATGTACAGATTGAATATAATTAAAAGTAACATTGTCGTACTGTCGTAAAGTAACGTACTGTGTCGTCAAGTCTCGTCTCGTTTCCAAGTAATGTGCATATGAATATATATGGACTATTGTCAACAACGTCATTAAATATGACGGACTTTTCGCAAACATTACTACCCTGTGTATAAATCATATAATGTAATTGTAACTACGTGCGCTATTATATATTACTTAAAACAAGTAGAAGGAGTAACGTGAAATGTAACTATTAACTATATAAGTACACAATTGTAAATTATAAGTAAATAAAAATGTTTAATGTACATAAATACAGAGAAACCGTAAAACAGTAAACTGCTGATATTGTACGTAATTGAAAGATAATAAGTAACTTGCTACGTCACTAATTAAACAACGTTAATTAAGTGAATACGTTTAAAAACCCCTACGGATAGATACCAGTTAATTTAGAATTCTACTATACCATATTTAATGCAAAAGTTCATATTGTTCATGTTATTACGTGTGAGTAGAGGATTTCTGTACGTAAATGTTCTAGGACTCATTTATATGTTAAATATTATAATCCACTTAAATAAATTACTGATACATCACATAGTTAGGGAAGTGTAGCTCCCCCTAGTGAACCCTCTTTTCGTTCAAATGCGTTTTTCTTTGCTAGTTGGGAATTCAGAATATGATAATGTGACAGAAATCAAACGGATAGGATTCCCCGTCAAAAGTTTCACATTTCTCTGGTTGACTCTGCTTATAAATGACTTCCTGAGTATAATTGTTAGCGACGTAATGTAATTAGTACTAATTAAAATTGTCGTCTATGTTGTTTAAAAAAAGAAATATACGCTTTAAAAATATGTACACAATATTGGGAAAGAAAGAAGAAAAATTTTAAAGAGCGTTTGAGTTAAATTTGTGGAAAAGTTGTCTAAATGACGATTAATGAAGAGTTACAGATACTATAGGGAAGTACATAAGCAGTCTATCTATAAGAGTTAAAGGTATAAGGATTTGAATTGTACAACATGATATTTTTCTCTACTCTTACTGATCAATCCAATGAAAAAGCGAGTTTAATCGTATCACTTCCTTTAGATTACATAATCTACGGAGTAAATAAAGAATGATAGCGCTACTAAAAGTTAAGCAATTGCATTGTGAGAGAATCATTGGAAATCAAAGCCATAGTCTTAAGTAACAGATAAGTACATGTGTAATCGGTACGTAGATGATTCAAAGTCAAATTAATAAGGTCAGGTGAGGGCAAGTCAGCTATTCCCTATTTATAAATACAGACGCAAGGAAAGGGGAGAATCAAATGTAAATTTGAATATCCCGAAAGTAATTTAAAGAAAATGGACTTACGGAATTATCGGATCAGTAAGTTAAGTTGATATATGGAAATCCTACAGAGAAACGAGAAATGTGAATTGTGAGCAGGCAATTATAAGTTTTGCATAGTTATTTGAATGAGAAGAATTTCTTGTGCTGTAGAGTTACACAGGAGTCAAGCTACTACAACTACAACACTCTCTGCCTCCATATCAAAAATATCAGAAGCCTACTTACTCATAAAAAGAATCTCTTTTATTAACAGACAAAGAGGCTTCCTGCGAGCATTTCAGCGCTGTTTACTAAAACCCAGTCGGAATTAATTTGTATCCTCATACAAATGAAGAAAGCGCAGCAAAGCAAAGCCTTTATTTTCAATCTAATGGTAAATTAGAAAAACTATATAAAATTAAAGGCTGTTCGTATTAGATGTGGTTAGGGTAATTCCAAGAATAGTCCCTCTTCTAGTACTTACCAGACCACAAGAGAAATACAATCATCTGAGAAAAATAAAACACACAGTGAATATTAATTATTTACTGTCTCGGACAATGAGTGAGCTAGTTTAGCTGTTATAACTGTAGAAAGCAGTGTTACAATAATTACACGGCAGTATACAACCTTTAGTTACTATAATTATTATCGCAGACAGTACGATTGCTACTGTGCAGTTTCACTAGGATCTACTCTCAGTAGGTAAAGTAATTATATTTTATACGTGTAATAGGATACGGCAGGTTTTAAATATTTTTCTTCACTTAAGCAAATGTGTTTTTCTTCTGTTTTCTAATCGCGTTCCCCAACCAGTGTTTGCGACCCTTTCGAAATGCCAAACACTCATTGTCAGTTCAAACTTAAAATTCAATGTTATTTTTCGAGCTAAAATCCCCTTTTTGTTTACAACTGTCGACTGTAATATTCCATAACGAATATAAATGGTTTCAAGTGATGATTTCTGTTCTAATGTATCTTACTGTGAATATTTAGTTTATTAAGGAGTCCAATAATTATTGCGTACTCATTCGTGTGGACTAATTGTTGTTTGTAAGTAAGCATCCGTAAACTCTCTTTTAAATGTATGTGGATCACTGTTCCACCATAATTTTACCACTAAAATTACACAGATAATGACTGCAGAGTTTCCAAGTGTATTAGTTTCCGGAATTTCAAATGTTAACTTCCATGTGTTACCTAGATTGGCCCGTGTGTATTATTTTCCATTGAATAAGCAACCGTGTAATGCGTAAGAATGCTTCATCCCTGTGTGATTTTAAAAGATTTTTGTTATGTCCAACTATAAATGTAAGTACACAAGCCAGGCCAATGTGAAATAATTAGTTAATCTAATTATGGAGCTACTTTTCCTCTCGATTCTTTTTTGACCGACTATTTTCGATCTCCAGACTTAATGTACATGTATGAGTGTATGACTAAAATGTCAACCTTGGTGAGGGTGGGTACTTCTAATGTGCGAAAGTTGTGCACGTTCCTGTTGTCAATTTCCAGTGTAATATTATTAGTAGTACTGTTATTATTAGCAGTAAATACTAAATAAGTAGCCAATTAACAAAATAAATTGAGTTATGTCACGTGTGGTAATTAAAATCAATCAAGGATTCAAATGCAGTGTCTAGTGAAACATACGGATATTGTAAAATAATATCAGTTCTAAGATGTAATACATTATCGCCTGAGAATATTATATTCAGTTTGAATGTCTAGACCCACACATGCTATGATCTAAATACCCCAATTAGAAATGCATTAGATATATTATTTGCTAACGTATTAATTGAAGTTGAAGAAGAATCTGTTGATATAAACAATGCAAACCAGTCGATTAAGTGAGGGAGTAAATTGTTGCAGAGAAAATAGCAGAAGTCACGTAGAATATAAATATACTGCATGTAAAAATGTGATTTGTAAATATTTGCATACAGTAGGAGCTAACGCTTCAGTTTCTCAACCATTTCTATTTACATATTTAAATTCATTTCGTTCTTTATTCAATTCTGGAATCCAATGTGCTACTACTTTCCGTCATTTCTTTTCATACAAATGTTTGAAGTAAAACAATGTCAGTTTTACAGCCAGGTAGTCTACATAAATATAAAAACAATAACATTTGTATGAGTATTTTGTATTCTGTATATTTACTTATGATAAAAACACATTATCATATCCCTGAACTTTTTATTTATATCTCATTTAAATCAAGACAAAACGTTTGTTAGTTAACAGTAGATATAGTGAGTTTATATGTTCCTATGCATGAATTGAAATTTGGGTTCGCTTTTTTGGTTGCATGGGTAATTAAACATTTTCGTGTTATACTAAGTCATTAGCTTAAAGGTACATCAATTCAATTTGTAATGTAAACGTATGATTCCAGTAGTTTATAGCTATCCTAGAATACAAATAGTTGTGAAAGAGTGTTCTAATAATAGAAATTTTATTGGTTATCTTTTCAAAGGAGTTAAGCAATGTATGAATGCTTTTACTATTGGTTTTTTACTGGAACTGAAATGTGAAAATGAATAATGGTATTACTTTAGTTGAATTATTATTTTTCAATTGTAAGTGCCCCTTTCCTAACACCAAAATCATTCATTAACCCCAAATCACAAAACTGATCAATTCTAATTTGCTAGGAAATTAATATGGCTATATTTCACCCCTGAGGCTTACGTTTTCTGAAAGATATGATACTGAGATTTTGAAATAACGTACATATTTCGAAAAATAGAGAAAAATAGATTTAAAAATTGGCAGGGGGCATGAGGCCGCTTTTTTGAATTTCAACTTGCAACTATGTAAGAAAAATAGAAATACATATTTTCAATGTATTTCCCCCATTAGAAAGAACTTCAAATTTTTCTTCCTTAAAATAGCATTAAAATAGTGAGGGCGTGAAAATCAAGCCCTCACGCCCGCTAGAAAAACCTGCGTAGATTTCAAATTACAAAATTTTTACCCTGATACTCTCCGTTTAGCCATTCGCCCCCAATGAGGGATATTCAAAGTGAGCACCCCTCCTTAACTAACATGAATGCCAAATGCTAACAGGAGTTTGCAATGTTCCCATTAGTGGAATGCGCACAGATCCTGCACTTCTTAGTGTAGGGGAACCTCATAGTATAACATACACATATACCTCTGAGGCTTAAAGCGTCTAAAGCATCCTCCTAGTCCCTACCCTACAAATTTCTAATTATTTCCACAATTATACGGAATGTAAACCGAATTACAATTTTCTATTTATTCGTTTTCACATTTTACATTTACTTTGGCTTTAATTGCTACATAACAGCATAGAAAGAAATTTTTGAAATTTGATTTAGCTGACTACAATTTTGTCTAACGAGTTTTCAAACTGAAAACTTTGTACAAATAGATGCAAAGTGTTTTATCAGTTGGCACATTAACCTCACTTTTTCTCTTGTGATTGAAAATGAAATAAATGCATGAATTTTTAATTATAAATTCCTTACTTTAGAGTGCTTATGCATGAATAAAGTTAATGCGTGCGAAATAATAGGTAATTGTAGTTTAATTTTAGTGTATTAGGATGAAAATGTTAAATAGCGTAGGAGATGAGGCAAAATCTGATTTTGAGTGGCCGGTAGGTTTCCAGATGTCTTCAGGAAGTAAATCTGAGGAAAAAGATTTACTATCGAAGCTATTACTTACTACTTGTGTTAAAGGACTAGTGACTAGGTTTGTAATTTTACAAGAGAGTGTAATTTAGTTTGTTTGAGTGTTGTGTGAGTTGTATGTGTGCCAGAGCCAAAAAGGGATGAAAAGGACCTTATGAGATGCCCTTTTCCTTAATTACAGTATGGAGTGGATGCGATTAGGAGAATTAGGTATTTATTGGTAAGATTAGGGTAGCCCTAAGTACATTACATACCTCTCTATACCAAATTACTGGAAAGTGGTCCTGGTATGGGTAAGGAAACTGAAGAATAGACAGAACAGTGAGTACAGCGAAGATTGACTAACTGCACTCAGCTCGATCTCTTGAGACGACTCCCTGACCTTCCCGCTCCCGCTCCCGCTCCCGCCTGCATGTTCAGTGACTCATCCCTTATTCGTAGTCTTGACCCTCAACTCCATTTCGTATAACTTACACCTAATCCGTACTCCTTCTCCACCACAGACTAAATCATCACAAACACTAAGCAAATCAACAAGAAACCGCTAAGTAATCTAAATATTGTACTGCCTAATAAAGAAAACTACAGAAATATATAAGTATGTAATGGACGTACGCCTACAAAAGTTAAAACCATACAGTAAAGCTAAGATTAAGTAAATCATCCGCGTTGATGAATGTATGTAACGATACGCTAATGTATTCTAATTGTATGTAATTATACAATATATGTTTAACTATTTAAGTAAGAAGACTAATTAAGATGTGAATGTAAATGTAAATGATCAACTCCATGTATCCACCAAGGACGTCTAACTCAATAAATAAATCGTCTACAAAATAAACCTATTGCTTCTCGTACTTATTTATATCTACAAAATTCCATAGATACATTTTCTATTTTCTATTGATTGCCTAAGGCAAGAAAACCATTCGTCCATACAGTATGCAACAAAAGCCATTAAGCTATTAAGCTAGTTAGCCTCATATTTTCTGTCAGGTCATTTCTCCCGGCTAACAATTCCTGAACAGAATCTTTCAATCTTTGTCGTTTCACTGCTAGAAATCATGGATACCCATTCGGATTCTCTCGGAGACGAAATTTTGCGTCCCTTCCACACTTTTTCCGACGGTTCTTTCTCTTTACGATATAAATAGTCCCCAAGTTATTCTTAATAATGTTTTTGAGAAACCGATGCAATTCATTACTTTTGTATTTGTTAGTTAGCATAGAGTATTTCCGGTGCACAGATATATTTTCCTGTTCTTAGTCTCAATATGCACGGTTTTAATGCACTTTGGCTCATGCATCATAATTACTGCCTAACAATTTCGAAATGAAATGAAAACGATGCGAGCACAGGGTGAAAAGGAATTAGCAACGGTAGTACTTGTAGAGTTAAGGTAATTTTATTGCGTAAATGTTCGTAAAGAAACGATAGCTAAATAAAGGATTTAAACTTCAGATGCACACTTAACATGAACACTAGGATTTTGTTTGAAGTAATCTTAATCTTAACTTATAATATGACTGGAAAATACAATACCACAAAATGAGGCACTTACTCTATGTCTAAATTGAATTAAATTTACGATCAAATATGGTGCTACGCAGTTAAGGGTGACATTTCACATTTAGATAACTAAATAATATTTTTCTTTAGCTGGCAATGAACTCGGCAAAAGGCCGATGCCTCCAGCAGTCCTTACAAAAGACTCCACACAACATACACTCATTTACATTTTCATCTGTAAAATATATTGACAAAAGCTAAACCTATTTATTGTAAAATTGCTAATACTTACTTTTTATTATTCACTGATTACAAAACTATAGCTTTATAATTATAGAGTATCTCGTAGGCTCTTTTATTTACACGGTATAAGCAAACCCCCTTGAAAGTTAAATAACTAGGAATAAGTAAATTCCAGAATCAATCCTTAATAAAACTAGTTATGTCAATTGCAAGCATAATTGAGCACTACTTATTGTCTAACGAACAGATTATATAGTTGGGTAACCTGAGAAATAGTTCCAGTCTCATCAGTCACAAAATTAAATGATTATTACCTTAAAAGTAATAAACTCTATAATTATTCTGCGCTTAAAATCATAATTTCGCTTTCTTCGACTGAGATGAAGTAAGCACTTTGGAATGTACAAAAGAAATCTAAGATATCATATAATATAACTAAACCATTTCTTTGTCATTGCCTACTAATGATTCCATGGAGAGCGGTTGATTCCGTATTCAGGTTGCGTCCAGTCAAAAATTCCGTCCTCCAAGTTAAGATCCAAGTTGCCAGCCGCCTTTTTGAAAAGACCTTTCAAGTAGCTGTAATTAGGTACCTCGTCATACTGCAGCATACGGCAGTATCTCAAATACATGGCCAATTCCAATGGAAATCCCTGCAAACACAAATAGCAAATATGAATTATCTTTAATCTGAATGCTCCGCCCACATCAATCCAATCTGCCACCAAAATGCATACCAATGCAAATCCTACTTATGCTGAGACATGCAAACAGAAATATTTGTTAATTACCGAGCACAGAAGTTCAGGACTCGTGTAGGCCTTTGTTTGGTATACTAAAGAATGTTTCTCTGTAGGACTCAAGTTTTCCTCAAACGGACCACTCCACGGAAGACGTCCACGCAAAAAGTAAATGAGAACGTGTCCTAACGTTTCCAAATCGTCCCTTCGGCTACCCAATCATCACAAACATGTAAATCCTCACTATCTATTGAAGGATTTAAGCAAACAAGGAAATGCTTACCTCTGAAGAAATCCCAGATGAGTGTTCACAGACGAATAGCGCATTGTGCCTACAGACTTTTGCTTAATCTGCATAGGTTTGTGAGAATTTGTTTTCATGTCCCAGAATTCGGAAGCCATCCCAAAGTCAATTAAATGAATCTGTGGGCAGGCAACGTTAAATATTATCAGTACACTGAGTAATACGTTCCTAAATTAAATATAACTTTTCAAAACTCAAAACTTACGGTAGATTCTCCAGATCCAACTCCGATGAGAAGATTGTCGGGTTTAACGTCACGGTGGACAACCCCCAGAGAGTGTAGTTTTTGTAATCTGCTAATGACCTGCATGCCAATCATGAGAGTTGTCTTAATTGAGAATTGCATTTGCTGACGGTGGAACAGGGAGGACAGAGACGAGCCGAGTCTTTCCATACAGATGTAATTGAAAACTTTCGAGGAAACCGGTTCATAGAAATTTTCTTCGTACAAACTATTCCACATAAAATTGAATATTACATTTTACAGTGTAGAAACTCAACTAAAGCATTTCAGCACCATTTCAAAAAAATCTGAACTTACTAGACAATGGGGAATCCGATTTCAAATGGCCCAATTTTGCTGTAGACTTTTAGTTCATGCAACAGTTGTTTGTGACTAGCATTGGATAACTCCAATTTTATGGCCACCTCCTTCAAAACAATATTTAAGAATTATAGAAAATATTTCTCTAATACTTATTTTAATTCTAATATCGAAATTTGTAGTTAAATATTTACCTGTCCTGAAAACATATGAACCCCCAAATAGGCCTCGTTGAATGCTCCTTTTCCAAGAAGAGACAAAACTTTGAAATCCCCGAATACCGTGTCAGGAATTGTAGGCACAACTTGTCTGTTGTCAAAATAACGATCCATGATTATTGTACTGTCTGCCTCTGCTGCGACGATTTGGGCCATGACCTTTCGAAAGTTTATTTCCCAGGGCCACCGTTCTTAGAATTTGCCTTGCTGGTCCTCTGAATCTGGAGTCCCGTTTACTCGTTGGGCGAATAAAACAGACAGACAGCAGAATGTCCAGCTAACGCCACAGTAAACAGCAGACTGAATCAATTGTATGAAGTACGACCGGCGCAATTTCCCTGTAAATGGAATATATCCTGCATTTTTATGCAAATGAATTGTCTAAATATCATTGCTGTCCCTGTCGCTTCTTTGATAATTTTATAACTTTATCTGTGGACTTGGCTTTCCTACAACAATATTGTGTTAAGGTATAAGCCAGAGATACACCATGGCACTTACGCGTATTCGTGTTGTGGGTTGTGCTTGTAAATCGTAAAATATGGTTGCTGGTACTGATAACCTGGAAGATAAGCAAACACAAAATAGCATTAGCAGACATAGTAGACAATGGTGAGCAAATGATAAAATAAATTACCACGTATACTTACATGTACTACAAAGTAATTGAAAAGACACTCTGGACTGGAATTTATAACAAGGGTCGATAATTGAAGTAGATATCTACCTGAGCATAAGCTTTCATTGCAATTCACCGCTGTACAACAATTGAAGCTAAGCTTTTACATAAATTACAGTTGGAATTCAAGTGCATTTACAACCAATAAGCAAACACTGCTTCATTAATTCATTTCAATGCTTTTAATACGATGGTTTTACAGAACAAAGTGATTTCAAGTTCCAACGCCCTTGAAGCTCGTAGGTAGAACGAATGTATGTTATTTGCTTGCAGTAACATATTATACTTTGTCAAAATTCATTTAGCATAGTGTTTGACATGAACTCAGGTTAAACGAATGCTTTATATTATATCTTAGCTTAAATTTACATCTGCACACGGGCAATAGAGAGGAAATACTAAGTTTGGATTCAGAGAATTCACAAGGAAAATGGTGGGATTTAAGGAAATGTATGTACCTTTTAAGACAAGAGAAAGATTAGTTTTTATAATTACACATTTTCATATCTGCACCGGGTGTATATATAGAGAACAATCTAGGTCTACATTAAGACTATTTAAAAAACTAAATATTCTGTAATTAATTATCTTTCTACAAACTGACACTCTAAAGAAATTTTTTTAAATTATACTAAGTAAGTAACTACAAGGGGTTATAGATACATAGAATTAATTCATCGTGTAAATAAATTTAATTCTTTAGATGCTTGCTAATAAAATATAGAAATATCAACCCATGTACATTCTAAGTGAATAATAATGATAATTAATCTTACAGTCCATTTTTGCTAAGTACTTTCATAGGTCGTTTATCAAAGATCTTCCCTTTTTATTTTCTCCTAGTGAAAATTAACAGTAAAGTATAATGTGAAGCCATACTTTGGGTGTTCTTTTTTTAATGGCATCCAAAATAGACGAAAATCGGCTAATGTCACAATTACAGATACTCTTAGCTAACGGATTTCTTTTTCGCATTCGTGCAATCCATTTTTTATACATACGGATTTTCCAGACCGAATAATCTTCTTCTCTTGCTTTTTAATCTGGTAGAGGTGTCCGATATGATATTTTCAGATGTCAATCCACTGCAATATTTTAGACAATGGTATCGAATTGCCCAATGGCCTTCCTTCACACAGAGTAGCTAATCATCCTGGATTTAAAAAAAATTAATTAAAGCTTAAATTGGCCTTAGGTTGAATTCAGTTTTCCACTATGCTGTTTCAAATGTGTAATTTTAACGGGAGATGAGCTCTAGCAAAACACACACATGGCCGCTCTTAAAGCACTCACCTTTAAAAGATTGACAGGTCATGCAGCTAAGCATACACTTTGTCAAGAGTATGTCGTGAGTGCGCAGATTCAAGCGTTTCCAATTGATGACTTAGGATGAACATTTTTCACGTCAGTGATGTTGCTGCAAAGTGAAATTGTTACTGTCTATGTCTAAAGCCAAAATACAGATATGTTTTCTTAAAGAACTGCAGCTTTAGCAATATTTCGACCGGCCAGGCGGGCCAAGCGGGGCCTAGCGTCGCCTAGTCCAGTGTAGGCCGTGAGTGTCCAATTCCATTCATGTTCCATTTTTGTAAAAAAAAGACTTTTTTGAAAATTGGAATCAGTCCTCCTTGCAAATCTTTGTTAAGTTTTGGAAATATTTGTTTAAATATTTTGGTTTTGCATAAATTAAACGGAGTTTTCCATATAAAGACGGCTGAAAAGTTTTGGTAAGCTTTCCAGCTACATGTGTTCATTGTATCAATAGTTTGACTAACAGGTATTTACATTACTTTAGTTTGAGATATTTAGTGTTGATGAGTTGACCAAATGCTAAATGTTTAAGCAATGCTTACCGTTGTAAGCAAAAACAACAAGGAAGCCAAATCTCATCACAAAAACTACAAGAGATTTTGTGGTTTTCATGGAAAGCATAATTACGAAACATCCTTTGTTGTCCTTTGTTATTAAACGTGTAATTACTTATGTATTATGTGTATGTATGTATATGTATTACTCATTTATATGCATCTGTAGAAATTCAATGCAAATAATACAGAATTCTGACTGAAGACACACATTTTTATTACTTTCTGTAATGCGTGTAAAAGTAATAATAAACGATTGCAACCAATGAAGACAGAGAAGAAGCGAAAATGTCCAATTACTTAACACTCCAATTTGAGGCTTATCTAAAATGTAAAAATCATCTTTTAGTCACCAAATCTCCTTCTGGACCCCAGCTACACTATAGAAGTTTTAAGCAGTTATATCAAAAAGCTCATGAGCTACACAACCATCGGACGGAAGGACGGACAGACAAACAGATTATTCATAGTTATAAAGAAGCTTTCGCTTCTTAATAAAAACTATCTGATAGTTGTAATCTTTGTCCCAAGTTGCAAGGCACAGTCAAGTGTTTGGAAAGGCAAGGTCGTTTTGATTGATGTACAAATCTGTATGCATAAGAAATTGTTTTCTGCCGTTCCCAAGTACACATTAGTGCAAGTAGTAAGCAAACGTTTATACATATGCAAATCGTTTGCATTATGATGATGTTCATATGTTTATTATTTTGTTAATAAAAATGAGCTGTCCTAGTTTGATGTACCCATTTGAGAAGGGGAAAGGCAGTCATCCACTACTATTCTCTTAGGAGTACAGATACTGTTAACGAAAAATAATTAAAAATTCTTCAGAACTGAAATCGAATCGTCAAAAATATGGGTTTAATTACTAAACAATACATTTTGGCAATTTTGATTGTCTTCATTTGCTTTGCATCGGTAAGACAACAAAAATTAGCACTTCAAATCTTTTAAGCTCCTATTATAGTTCCATAGGTTAATTATCATCGAAAATATAATTTACGTATTACCCAAAAATTATTTGGGTAAATTCATGTGTATTTCAATAAAGTGGTTCTTTAAACAATTACAGCTAAGCGAATCAGTTACTACTACATCGTCTACTACATCGAGACCTCGGCCAAGAAATTGTATCAAGCATCCACCGAATTTCAAAGATGTGGATTTACCTTGTGGTGGTTACGACAAACCGTCTTGTGATCGAGTTTGCATGAAATTGGGTCACACTAGATCGTACTGTACACAAGAAGTGTTTTGCTTGTGCCACTCTGGAGATTTGTACAGCTGCTAATTGGTGTCCTCATATCACAATATAATATGACATTAAATACCTTACTGAAAATGAGTTTGTAAAATAATACCAGAATATCTTACGCTGGTAACTATAAATGTAATTCGAAAAAATTATTTTGGTTTTCTATTTTATAATATATTAGCAAATAAATATTGCTTGCCGGTTCTCAAAGATTTTATTTACCCTTCCCCATATACGGTGCGGCGAGTTAATCAACAACGCATAAACAACGGTTTATAACTTATGAACTGCATGATCAATGTTATTCGTGAAACTAGGTTCATTCTATTCCTGTTGAAATTTCAAACATCTACTTTTCTACCTTGACGGGTATTATTACAAAATTAATTGTAAGCACAGTTCTAAAGCCTATAAAAGTTGTTCTGCCTGGATTTCATTTCAAACGGGATTGATTTATACTTTGTAACTTTCAGACGACCTATGATCGATATCTCAACGGATTCTTTATAAAACCATTAACAAAATTTCCCCAGATTCCATGAAAAGGCGCAATTGGACATAATGCTATTATTGTGAGTGAACGTAGACTTTTGCAATCAACGTTTTTATTGGGCGAATGGAAATAAGCACAGCAATTGTTTCTTACAAATTGTATCTCCCCATTAAGTACGAAATAGGATTCGACAATATTTTATACTTTCATTGATAATATATATATTTCACTGGCCCCAAATAATTAAGCAAACATTAACAGTTGACATTATAGCTAATAATAACACTTCTCTGATTAAATGGATATCTACAATAAGATATCCAAATGCAGGCATTTGTATGGTAGAATTTATAATTGCAGATTGCCAATATCTTCCAGAATGTTATCATCGAAAACAAAAACTGGAATATGACGAGTGAATATTTTCTTCCAATCTAACCAAACACAAATGAGTTTACTGATGTTGATTTCCCAATCTGACTGGTTAGGGTCAAGATCCATCCTACTCCACAACAGTGATAACTTCAATTTACTCAAAATTCGGTTGCAAACTCTCAACAGCTTATTCCGAGGAAGGGCGTCGGGGCAGAGACCTATCATGTTTTTTGATTTAAAGAGAAAGGTCGCCAGAACTTGAGCATAAACAAAATTCAATCGTGCTGCAAAAACATATCAAAAAAAATTTTTTTTAAACAAAATTATTTAGCTTCAATTTTAGCAAAATGAGCAAGCCATGAATCATCATTTTCTTATCACATTTAACACAACCCTTCTGACAATCACAGTTATTGAACTACCTAGCCATTGAGATTTCCAAATAGTGGCCCTCCTAATGGAAAGTATGATTCTTAAATTAGACACTGGAAACCTAATAGCGTGTTTATCGAATTAATTACACCGGACAACAATTTTTTCACAAAATCATCTTGTCGCGCTTTGCTTGTAATAGGATCATTGGCAATTGTTTAGTGTTTAGACGGGGGCAATTATGATTTTAAGGCTGAATTATTTATTGTTTTAATGTAAATATAACTGAAAGAATTAAAATAATCATAATGAATCATCATTAATATCCAGCAATTTATCTCCGGCATGATAATTATTTTGATGAACCATTTAATTTGATAAGCAGGATATGTAATTATTAACTTGAAATGATAACGTAAAGATGTGATCGTATGAAATGTGTGAGTAAACGGGATTAATTAAGCTTAAATTACCCGTGATGGGAGGAAATCCAAATTTTTCGCATAGTGGTAAAAAGCGTCTAAGTCGCGTCATTATTTTGAAAAACAGTTTTGCGGAGCTTTCAGAGTGCCCAAGCAAATCCTGGGTGAATGAACCGAAGAGCAGCCAATAGACTCCACACTGTGTAATCAAATAATGATTCCTGTGAAGAATGGAGGCACCATATAGATCAATAAACTCGTCAGCAAAGCCCAAAGAGTCTGCGTCGGCGGAATACAAATTGAATAGCTTCAGAGGACCTTCAAACAGGGACAAAACAATCTTCTTTGCATAACTGCCACGTTTACGAAGGTTGCAATAGCCACACTTCCAGCGGAATGTTTTTTCCCCCAAGGAGTCCATAGGGATCAGATACCCAGTCACGCAATTCGGACACAACAGTCCTGACATCAACGTTCCTTCCTCAGTTCGATCCTTACAGCGGGCACAGCGGCAAACGAATTTGCGTGCTTTCCGTATTTCTAGTTGTCGCAGGACTGTTCCAAAGCGCAACTCCGGGCCGTAGGTTATCGTGAGAGCATCACCGGACTCGATCCGTTTTCTTGCTACCAAACGTATGTTAAAGGTCATTTCGTCTCTCTCAGTCACCACACTGCGGAAAGAGAACTCAAGGTTTGGCGAGCAGCTGTGAGAGAATAGGCACCCTATTTCATAAAACGAACATCCAGTATACCTGTAGAGTAGAGACAAACAAAGATAATTAAGTTCACCCCAAATACCATAATATTGACATAAAGTTCAACAAAAATAAACAATGAAAGTGCCTACAGAGAGGAAGAGTTAAATCCCGACTTGAAGTTAAAACTGTTCACTTTGTGGATTTTGTACCATTTGGAGACCTCTTTCTTGGTGACTTCTAGATCACATGTCTCCGTCAAAAACATCCACAATGAAGTCACCTCATCTTTAACATGATCACGGAAATCAGATTTTAATTCTGGGTATTTGTCACAGAGGCTCATTAGACCCTCATAATTTTTAGGCTCCCGTTCTTTGTAAATTGCCCAGCGGATGAATATAATATATCCGAAGATTTTTGAAGACACTGAAATTTGTTTTCGACTCAAAATATCACATTCGCATTTCTTGTGCTCGCCTTTCTGTAATCATTATACATTTGTCGAGTATTCAGTAAAACAAAACTGAAATTGCTATATTTTGGTTATTATATGGATATAAATACAAAAGTACTATGGTGAAAAAATGATACGGCACCAAGAATCAAGTAGACGCTTAATACTATACCTGAGCACACTCGATGGAGCAACACAACCATAAGCAATCAGGGCACCTCATCTTTTCATCAGTCAAAATTCTGCAACAACCGACGCAAGAGTACTTTAAAATGCTGTCTACATTGCATCGCTCGCTAGGGGCCACAATGAGAGGGGGTTCTTCAAACAACTCTTCACCTAGGTCGAAATTCCGAAGGGCAATTACATATTTTCCAAAGTCTTCATTCTCCTTAATACAGAAATTTTTTGACAGCATGACGTCAGACTTAATATGATTTCAAATCTTTGGACTTCAAACGACTCAACACGAATTCACAAATTTACAACTAGCACTCAAATTTTTAATTTGTTTGGTATTCAAAATTTTATTATTATTGTTGATAACCGAATTTTCTCCAAATTCAAACTTCCAATTCCTTATTTAATTTTCCAACCAAATCGTTACCTAATGCTAACGCTAGTTATTGCTCTGCGAGTCTATAGAGAAAACCCCGCGTACAGAATAAATATCGTCGTTGCTTTGTCAACACGAACCAATAAGGATCCTTGGTGCTTTGGTATTTTTTTACAGATGAATGAAGCGCGATTTTGAAAACACTAATGCATGCTGATTGCCATTCGTGAGTTACATAGAGATAATTAATGAAGCCCTTGCAGATTTAAAAGGGACATACATTAAAATGGCCGTATTACAATATTTTAAGTTTATTTTTGTAAAACCCCTTTTATTTGACATTTCAGTGAACACACGATTAACATAAAACAAGAATATTTCATTTTTTGCACTCTGACATTTGTCTAAAATTTAATTACATTTTGATTCCTAAAAGAAATCCTTAAGGTATTCTTATTCGAAATTACTGGGCACATTTTTCGAATCAAATTAACTTGCTAATAATACAGCATTGAAGTATTTTAAGTATAATAGACAACTTTAGATTATATAGCGAGCTATTACGAGTAGTTCGAGTGGAGATTCATCAGAATAAACTGGAAACCGCTTGCAGACCAAATTCCTGGGGAATACAGAATTCGGCAGAGAACTTTTCCAAGAACTGTGACCAAATGGAAATGAGATCCTCCAAATAGATAAGGTCGACTTCATAATGGAGGACATTCGGATTCATTTCAAGCCAAACTTTGGAATTTTTCAAGTGTGTTATGATCCGTTTACAAAATCTGATTTTATCCTTTGGCATCAGTTCAAAACGAGCAATGTTCTTCAAATCTTTGGATTGAAAAACATAAGCGGCGAAAACTTGAGCCAAACGGAAATACAGAGTAGCTGCAATAAAATACCGAATATTGTTAATGAAGTTATTTGCAGTATATATATATGAAAGCAATAGAAAGCAGAGACATGGATGACGATCTTTAAACATTTTTAAAAATTATAAAGTCAAGTACCAGAACAGGCACACAATGTAATATTAATCTTTGTATTAAATACAATGTTAGTAGTATGAATAACTTTGCCATACCGATGTCGTCGGATGGTTGAAACTTAATGGCCAGAGGAAGGAAGTGTTTGAATCTTTTCATAACTTTAATAAAGAAATTTCCTATTTCTATTTCGTCTCCATTGCCGGCCAGCGAAGAAGTGAAGTTACAGTTGACTAGCCAGTGCACTCCACATTGGTATATTAAATAGTGATTTGGGTGAAGGACGAATCCACTTTTAGAATCAATGAAGCGATCGGCAAAAGACAGCGACGCAGCGTCTGCTACTTCTCCCATTCCAACTGCTGAAAAATGCATGTCCCCACGGAGTATATCAATCCAATGTTTCACTGCAGGAGCACTAAGTTTAAGACTGCAAATGTCACATTTCCAATAGGCTTCCGGATCCATTGGGTCCATGGTTAGCAAATACCCTGCTTTACCCTTGCAGGTAAGGCATTTTAGAGCGGAGAAATAGGTGGCTCCTTCAGTCTTGTCCTTACAGCGTTCGCATTTGCACATAAAGTAACGGACATCCCGGATTTCCTTTTGTCGAGAAAGCGTCCCCAATTGGAGTTCAGGATACCCGTAGGCAATAGACAAAACTTCACCTTTCTCAATATCTCGCCTTGCATGAAAACGAATGTTCCACCGCATTCTTCCCTTTTCATCTGCACACTTGAAGAATGAGAATTCCATGTTGGGACAACAGCTATGTGAAAATAGGGAACTCTTTTCGTATAGTGCATTGCCGATGTATCTATGAATTACACAATATTTTGAAATTAATTTCATGCCATTCTTTTTAATCACATTGCACAATAGTAATGCACAAGTGTAGCTGTCAGCTGTGCTACATACTTACTCTGAGAAATCGTTCGAGACCGCAATGTTAAATTTGAAAACGTTGTTTCGAAAGATCCCACGCAATTTGGAGACTTCGGCGACTGTAATATTTAATCTGCATTCCATAGCCAAGAAGTTCCACAGACACATTATTCTCTGCGTCAAAGAATTTTGCTCTAGGGAATCCATTGCAGTATATTCAGAGGCCAGGTCTAAAAGCTTTTCATATTTTTCGGGCTCCTTTGTCTTGTAAAGCACAAGGCGAATAAATGCAATTTTTGTGAAAGTGGTTGAAGATAAGCCAATTGCTCTTCTTTTTAATACGTCGCACTCAAAATCTTTATGATCCTCATTCTGTAGACAAGAGAAACAACAGTAAAAATTAAGTGAAATATTTTACAGCCACAATCCAACGATATTTCAAATTTTTGCTTTACTAACGATACGATAAATAAAAAGTAATTGAGAAATCAATAAATAAAAGGATTTAGAAAATTACCCCAGCACATATTTGGGAACATAAAGACCACCCGCATTCTGCACACTTAATGCAGTCCACATGAGCTACTCTTTTGCCACAAGCTACACATGACAATTCAATAACCGTTTCTTCATCTCTCACACTATCAGGTCGATTGCACGGAGACGATAACAGTGGGCTCTCCTCCCACACCGTTGCTCCTTGCTTGAACTTTTCTTTTGAAATAACATAGCGACCTAGCTCATCACTCGTCTTTAAATCAAAATGCTTACTGAACGCCATCACAATTGCTAATTATGGTACTCAGTTGAACTTTAATTTTAATTTACTTTAAACAAGAAAAACCTAATCTCGAAAGTAGTTTCGTTTCTTAATTTTATATTTCGAATTTCACAGCTGACCTTCAGAAATGCCAACTCAACAATTAGAGAGATGCTTTGAAGAAATGCCTTCCTTGAATGCTGAAGAGTGTAGGGTCTTAGTCGCAGTAAGTAAGGGAAACTAAATCAGAATTGAGGGGCATTAATTAGAATTTTAGCGCGTTACGATGCACCAGTATAAATGCATTGCTGACATTGAAATGTACAATTTCATTCGTAGGTACAACAGAACTATACAAATGAATATAATTTTCGAATTTTGACAAAACAAAAAAATAACCCAAGATCTTGTTTAGAGGTGTTGAGTACCGCAAATATTATGTTTTCATGACTAGTGGTGGCAAAGATATCCGTGTTCGACTTTTGATGTTTTATCCAAACTTTGCAAAATTTTTAAATTTGGCAAAACAAAAAAAACCTAAGATCTTGTTTAGAGGTGTTGAAAACCGCAAATATTATGTTTCCATGACCAGTGGGGGCTAAGATATTCGTGTCCGACTTTTAATGTCTTGTACCCAAAATTTGCCAAATTTTCGAAAACAAAATAGTTTAGTTTAGATATTGATTAGTGTAAATTGAAAACTGCAAATATTATGTTTGCATAGCTACTGGACGCTGAGATATTCGCGAAATAAATTTTAAAAGTGCGGGTGCTTAAATTATTTGCAATTTAACTGATTACCAAACAACTAAGACTCTAAGCTAAGCTAAACTCAATTCAACCAAAGAATTGAGGAATATTGCTCGTTTTGAGCTTATGTTGAAGGATAAAATCAGATTTTGCGAACGAATAGTACAAATAACATACATGAAATTAGAGAGTTGCACGGGCACCGGGCACCCTTACGGGCAGCTGCCCGGCCCGGCCCGTACGGGCACGGGCGGGCACGGGCACCCATTTTAAGATTTTTCACGGGCACGGACGGGCACGGGCAGGGCCGCCCGCTGGCGCCCGTAAGTGCCCGTAAGTTTATCACAAAATAGAATTGCACAAACAAAAAAGTACAAATTAAGATAATATTACAAATAAAAATGATACTTCAATTCTCCCTAAATCCTCAATTCTAAATTACTGTTATTATCATAACATATATATAAATTATTATCATAACAATTTTATTGAAGCTTATTTCATTTGTTAAAAATGATTTCTGAAGCACACACATTAGCTCACCATTACTTGTCGATATCATAACTGCAGAAAGTACAACTAAATGCGTTGCCGATGAGGAATCTGCTGTAGATTTCACGGCAAAATAGAAATACTCAATCGCTTTTGTCAATTCTGCTATTTTAAATTGGCCAAAATCGACTTCATTTTTCCAAATAGTTGTCTAAAGATTAAATAAGTAAAATTGTAAGGCCAAAAACGACATCATTTTCAACAATACATAAATTCAAAGAATGTAAATTGAGGTGATCAAAAGTTTGAGAAAAATTTCAAGTAGTACTTTACAAAAAATCTGTTATTATACTATAATATTATTACACTTAAATTAATTGAAAAGTATTACGGGCAAACACGGGCAGCCACGGGCGCCCGCGGGCCTACTAATCAGACTCTTTACGGGCACGGGCGGGCACGGGCACAGGCGGTCACGGGCACCTAAAAGTCTGCCCGTGCAACTCTCTAATGCATATTCACCTACAGCCACAGCGACCGACCTGACTCCATAAAAGTAGCAGACTTTGAACGAAACTCTAAGCAATATGGCGGTCAACATGTTACATTCTCCAAATTTAGGCTATGCGAAGGACTAACAACCAACAACACGCCTGACTGACTTGAACACCGTGAAGTCACTTGTGATCAAACTAAAATATTTAGTTAATTTCAGAATTTAAAGGCATTTGAGTGAAAACACTTGTTAAAAGGTAACAAAACTTAATCATTCAGTAGCATTAAGTTGTACTTGTGTACTTGGACTTGGCTTAGATACAAGCAAGCTATATGCATAGGTACCTTACGTATAAACAGCAATGAGAATCTTTATTACAAATTTTAGTTTTACAGTAGATTTTGCTGTATTTTACTGCATTTAATTTGTAATTGGGATTTTACTTAAATAGTACTGGATGTAAATTGGGTTTTAAAGTTTTATAGTTTTTATATTGGGTTAATCAATATTGCGCATCATATGCAATACAACCCAATGTGTAATGTACTAAGTTATAATACTTTATAAACACTATACTCGTTCAGGGAAATATTATTCAGTTATTAGTTATTTGCAATTTCACATGTAGTATAGTTCTTTCATTCATTACAGTTTTCACTGTTTAGATAAGTACTTTGACACTTTGAGCTTTCAAATTGCATTCGGTTCTGTCTTTTATGTGCTCAACGTATTTAGAGCCAGGCAAGTCCTCTTGCTAACTCAACATTCACATTTCGACTTCGACCAAGTTCATATACATAAGTAAATAATTATTTCGACGAACATTGATTCAAGCTACCCAAGTACAAAACTTTAAGGATAGGCGGTAATGGCCGTTCAAAAGGCTTTCCTGTCCACAGTTTTGAGAGGCAAATTCATAAATACGGTGTATTCACATTGACAAAGTGGTTAGTTTTTCTCTGTCTTCAAACGTCAAAAAAGTGGCCAAGGAACCACTGTGGAACAAATCTAGTATTCCTTGTACGAAATAGATATTGTAGGACTGATTCTTCGGAACACTTTAGGAGTACTGAATTTGTTCCACAGTGCAGTGGTTGATTCCTTGGCCACTTTTTTGACGGTTTTAATGCAAAGGGATACAGAAAAAGGACGATATCAAAGTTCTCGAAAAAATTCTATGTTATTGCCCATCAAAAATAAGGGGTAGTTTATGTAGGTGTCCCTATACCTAAAATGCATCCCTGATTTTATAGGGGTAAAAAACGAAAAATATTCCCTATGTTCACCATGTTAGTTTTTTTTTGCGCGGACCCCATTTTGGGGAATTTGGCCGAGGATTTCGCAACATCTAAATGTTGGAAAAGGTAAAGGGATACCTTGGGCAGTTTTTGAGAAAAAATTGGCTGCGGTGTATTTTTCTTCGATTTTTAATTATCTTTCAAACAATTGGCAAAAATCGGCACTTTTTAGCAAAAAAGACGAATATGTGGCCCTTCCCTTTAGGCATTTGTGGTCTTCAGATGAAATCATTAAGGTAATTCATATTTGCTATATTTTAAAATGGCTACAGACAGTACAGAGCATATGGAAATGTAGAATTGGAAAAATATACATCATTTCTTTACATACATCGCGCGCGCGCAAAAGCATAATCCCTAATCACACCAGATCGAACTAAAAATCCGCACTTTACGGACTTTGCATTAACGCGGCAATCAGAGTCATTAATAGCTGAAAAGGTGATACTATTATATGGAATTACTACTGCCCATAACCGCGCGCGCGCTTGAAAACGACATACCTCAAAAAACGTGAAAGTCAGAATTTAGTGTTCGTACGTGACTACAAACTCGAAAAAAGCGTTCGGTATAAAAAATATGACGTACAACAAATTGAATGTAGCGCGCGCGCGCTCTTAGAAAATACACACTTTAGAGAAGCATGGACGTCAGAATTTGGTGATGTGATGTGACCACAAACTCGAGAAATACCGTTCAATGTAGGTAATGTGTAATACAAAAATTAGTGGAGGTAGCGCGGGCGCTTAGAAACCGTTTAGGTCAAAAACTGTTAAAAAACGTTTTTTCTCGAGTAGTCACGTACGAACACTAAATTCTGACTTTCACGTTTTTTTGAGGTATGTCGTTTTCAAGCGCGCGCGCGGTTATGGGTAGTAGTAATTACATAAAATAGCATCACCTTTTCAGCTATTAATGACTCTGATTGCCGCGTGAATGCAAAGTCCGTAAAGTGCGGATTTTTAGTTCGATCTGGTGTGATTAGGGATTATGCTTTTGCGCGCGCGCGATGTATGTAAAGAAATGTTGTATATTTTTCCAATTCTACATTTCCATATGCTCTGTACTGTCTGTAGCCATTTTAAAATATAGCAAATATGAATTACCTTAATGATTTCATCTGAAGACCACAAATGCCTAAAGGAAAGGGCCACATATTCGTCTTTTTTGCTAAAAAGTGCCGATTTTTGCCAATTGTTTGAAAGATAATTAAAAATCGAAGAAAAATACACCGCAGCCAATTTTTTCTCAAAAACTGCCCAAGGTATCCCTTTACCTTTTCCAACATTTAGATGTTGCGAAATCCTCGGCCAAATTCCCCAAAATGGGGTCCGCGCAAAAAAAACCTAACATGGTGAACATAGGGAATATTTTTCGTTTTTTACCCCTATAAAATCAGGGATGCATTTTAGGTATAGGGACACCTACATAAACTACCCCTTATTTTTGATGGGCAATAACATCAACATTGATATCGTCCTTTAATATTTACAAATTTTAGTCTGACCATCTGGTGTATAGTATTACTATCGTGTTTGGCTTTTATTTAAAAAAGTCCATTTCTCTTGATCACTTGATCCTGCAGTATTTGTTATTTATTGGCTGGTAGCTACTAAATTACTAATTACTCCTGTGCATATCGCATTAGTGATTCATAAATTGTTTTTTTAGCGAAGCGGCCAATCAAATCAAACTAATTTGTGACCGAGAAAATCACTGGCGACCGTTCACAATGGAAGGGCTTAAATTGAATGAAGACTGTTGCTTTAGTTGTCTAGAACCATTTGAAGTAGCGCGATCCGAGATTAATATGTCGGAAAACATGGAAGTCTTAAAAAGCATTCTGGACATTAACATTTTGCTAGATCATGCGAATGATACGATGAATTTGTGTACCCCGTGCTACAATTCATTTATGGAGTGCAAAGAAGAGTATTCAAAACTAAAGGACTTAAAGGAGTTGGAAACTCGTTTCAACGCTAAAAGAAGGAAGTTTGCCTTTGCCGTTGTCAAAAGTGTGCTCGACGATGATTATTTGGGAACATCTATTGAGAATAATTTTGCTAACGTCAGAGCAAAAATTTATGCGAGTAAGTAGTGGTTATAACTACATTGATTTTTTTGAAGGAGCGCTAATTATAGTATCCATGTTTATAAAACTTTTAACTGATTTAGAATGGCAAAAGGAGTACAAGGCTCAGCTTGCTAAGGGTGAGGAATCTCTTGACGAATGTAACGTAATTGCAGAAGAAGTAAATCAGCCGATGTCTTCCATTTCCAAACTAGCTGTTGTACCCGTAAAAATAAATCCTATACAAACACCGTCAACTCCTATTGTCAAGAGTGTTGCCAGTCTGCAGAATGTCCAAGGAGTAAAGAATGACGCTCCTGTTCCTCTTCAACGCCTTAAACAAGTTAATCCTGCACCCGGACAAAAACGTAGAATTATATATTTGAAAAGGGATCCATTAACAAGAAAGGTAACCCAAGTTCGAAGTGTAACCTTCCAGATGAAGCACCGGTTAGGTCCGGGAAACAAAATCGCTCAACTGGGATTCCCCGTTAGATTAGCCAATCCCCAAGGGAGACCTAATAATATCAATATCGTTCAGTTACAGAAGGAAAGAATAGCAGTTGCACAATCAGCTCCCCAAGCACAACCTCAAGGTAGACCAATAGTGCGCACACCGATAATTACTGCTGCAGCCCCAGCAAAATTGATTCCGAAACCTGTCCCCAAGGCCAGTGCACTTGTTATTGTTGGAAGAAAATCCCTTCCACAAGTATCAACCCCAACACCTGCCACAAACAGTAAAGCGGTGGAAATAAAATCTAGATCAGATGATGAGAGTCCTCCTGTCCTGCAACAATCATCTGATCTTCTCATAAGCCCTGATAAGAAGAAGAGAAAGAAAATTGTAAGCCAAGCAGAAACGCCTCCTACTCAACTAACTCAACTATCAAATCGAAGTCGCCGAATAATCAAAAAACCAGTCAATTCGAGGTTTGTTCATAATTTTAGGCTATAGCTTTTCTACAGTCTATAGTTAGCCTATTTGATTTCCAGTCAGTTGGTCATTTTTTATGGAAATTTTTAATATGAGGAATGCTTATTTTTTAGCTGTTTGTATGGAAACGAATATGAAGAGGCTTTGAAAAATTTCTGTAAGAAACACCCTGCTGCAAAAGCAAGGGTCTCAAAACGGATATGATATGTGAGAAGACCAGGAAGAATTGGAGGAAGGAAAGGAACTATTGATTGGTTTGAGGAGGACGATAATATGAATGATGAACCCCGGTTAAAAGTCTCAGATGTTGAAAACTAATGCTCCAGAAATCTGGTCACATCTCATTTAAGTCATTTAACAAATGTTATAAATTTATTCTCTTGATTACTCTCCCACATAGTGTAGATATTATAGTGCAATATCAAAAACAATGTTTCAGCTTAATCCAATTTATTTAAGACTGCATTTATGTTGAAATTTTGCAAAAAAGTAGTTATAGAATTATAGCAAGAATTAAATACGCCATTTTATAGTACAGATCGTTCTTTTACTTATTTTCCTTAGTATTTGGCATCTTCCCTCGATTGCTTACCAATGCCAATAAAACTATAAAACGGATAAACATACCCAATATAATATAATTGTGATAACCGCAGGACCTTTGTTTCTTCATATGATGGGTAGGCATATGGTATAAAGAAATTCAACAAAAGGACTCCCGTGAAATCAGTAATATTACCCACTAGGTGTAACCGACAAAGAACTCAAACCAGTTACAGTTAGCAGTTGAGTCACAACGATATCGAAATAGAAAAACCAAAAAATGTTTTATTGTATGTAAAGATGAGTTATGCTATATGAGTATATTATGAGGGTGGAGATTATTACACGGGTATTTGGGAGTGAAATCAGTGAGAGAGAGTGAAAACTAAAAAGAAATGTTAGTTGTAAATATACAGGGATATTTATAAGTTAGTGCCCCTGTTTGGCCCTAAATGCCTGAAAAACCGCATGAAATGCATTCAAGAGATTTACAAGTATGTATGTTATATGAGGTTCCCCTACATTATGGAGTACAGGATTTGTGCCAATTCCACTAATGGGAACATTGCAATCTCCTCTTAACATTTGGCGTTGCTGCTTCCTCGTAATGCCGGGAGGTCGAAAGCTGTCGTCTGAATAGATTCATAGTTTCACTACTAAATTGGGTCTCTGCGCATGTGTGCCCTAGGCTTGGAGTCAGTAGGTCCTCCAGTACCAGTCTCTTACAGCCATCTTATCTATCTTTCCTTTCGTGCCTCGCCTCGCACACACGGTCTTTGAACTTTTGTTGTTGGTTAAATATAGGGAACAATTGTAGACACGTTTTCTACCTTCGGTTCCGAGTTTTCTTGGCTCGCTAAGAATGTGGGCACAAATGTGGAAAGTGGAAGAAACTGAAACTTTTAAAACATGTAAAAAAGTTTATTTCCATTTTTGCGCTAAAAAATCGGTATACAAAACATCCATATATCAAGTGAACACTGAAATGTTGACTGCAATTTATAATAAGAGTTCACCAGTACATCTTTACTAAAATAAACAAAGCTGTATAAAGTTGCACTGAATAAGCAAGGAAAACAACGTGGATGTGAAATTCAATCGATGAATCTTTCAAAGGTAGAAATTCTATGAAGACATGAACAAAGAAAAAAGATAAAATTCAAATCGAATTTTTATTGTCAGTAACACACGCCTTTGATGTATTCTCCAACTTGAGGAGCACTTGCACTATTGCTTACTGAAAGTCGATCTTCATCATGGCAGTTGAGAGTATTCAACGAACTCCGGGGCTGCCGCAAATCTAAAGTTTTCAACCAAAACAATTACACCACTGAAGGATGAGGAACTAATCGAATCTTCCCCGCCAATTATCTATTCGTGTCATTTCTAACATCACACTAACACAGCTTAATACATTTCCATTAATCTAATTATCTATCCACTAAAAATTAATTACCTTTATTTGAAATATTCAAACTACAATCTACTCATGGCATATGGCATAAGCTAGTAAAATGTCTACACTACCCCTTTTTATGTTATTAAAATTTTATTTTATTTTATTTATTATTGCCAATTAAATTTTATTTTATTTATTATTGCCAATGACTGGATGACTGCAAAACTATTGTGAGTCCTTTGTTTTGGTCGACCCCGTAAAATCTGTGGTAATCTGGTAACACATGTGGTACATCTATAATTTTATAAGCTAACTCAAATCGTACACCTTTACAACACATAACACGATTTGATTAGTCAAATATTTTCATGTGATATTATTCTCTATCTGCTCTTTCTCTCGGACAAAAATAGCCTTTTCGACAGCTAGCCAATTTATTTTTCAGTGCTGAAGGAAGGGATCCGCCACGGCGCAATATCGATGTCGATCCAACGAAACCCAATTCCTTATTTAATTTTCCTACCAAATCGTTACTTTATGCTAACGCTAGTTATTGCTCTGCGAGTCTATAGAGAAAACCCCGCGTACAGAATAAATATCGTCGTTCCTTTGTCAACACGAACCAATAAGGATCCTTGGTGCTTTGGTATTTTTTTACAGATGAATGAAGCGCGATTTTGAAAACACTAATGCATGCTGATTGCCATTTGTGAGTTACATATAGAGATAATTAATCAAGCACTTGCAGATTTAAAAGGAACATACATTAAAATGGCCGTATTACAATATTTTAAGTTTATTTTTGTAAAACCCATTTTATTTGACATTTCTGTGAACATACGATTAACATAAAACAAGAATATTTCATTTTTTGCACTCTGACATTTGTCTAAAATTTAATTACATTTTGATTCCTAAAAGAAATCCTTAAGGTATTCTTATTCGAAATTACTGGGCACATTTTTCGAATAAAATTAATTTGCTAATACAGCATTGAAGTATTTTAAGTTTAATAGGAAACTTTAGATTATACAGCGAGCTATTACGAGTAGTTCGAGTGGAGATTCATCAGAATAAACTGGAAACCGCTTGCAGACCAAATTCCTGGGGAATACAGAATTCGGCAGAGAACTTTTCCAAGAACTGTGACCAAATGGAAATGAGATCCTCCAAATAGATAAGGTCAACTTCATAATTGAGGACATTCGGATTCATTTTAAGCCAAACTTTGGAATTTTTCAAGCATGTTATGATCCGTTTACAAAATCTGATTTTATCCTTTGGCATCAGTTCAAAACGAGCAATGTTCTTTAAATCTTTGGATTGAAAAACATAAGCGGCGAAAACTTGAGCCAAACGGAAATACAGAGTAGCTGCAATAAAATACCGAATATTGTTAATGAAGTTATTTGCAGTATATATATATGAAAGCAATAGAAAGCAGAGACATGGATGACGATCTTTAAACATTTTTAAAAATTATAAAGTCAAGTACCAGAACAGGCACACAATGTAATATTAATCTTTGCATTAAATACAATGTTAGTAGTATGAATAACTTTGCCATACTGATTTCATCGGATGGTTGAAACTTGATGGCCAGGGGAAGGAAGCGTTTGAATCTTTTCATAACTTTAATAAAGAAATTTCCAATTTCTATTTCGTCTCCATTGCCTGCCAGCGAAGAAGTGAAGTTACAGTTGACTAGCCAGTGCACTCCACATTGGTATATTAAATAGTGATTTGGGTGAAGGACGAGTCCTATTTTAGAATCAATGAAGCGATCGGCAAAATGAAGCGACGCAGCGTCTGCTACTTCTTCCATTCCAACTGCTGAAAAATGCATGTCAGCACGGAGTAAATCAATCCAATGTTTCACTGCAGGAGCACTAAGTTTAAGACTGCAAATGTCACATTTCCAATCGGCTTCCGGATCCATTGGGTCCATGGTTAGCAAATACCCTGCTTTACCCTTGCAGGCAAGGCATTTTAGAGCGGAGAAATAGGTGGCCCCTTCAGTCTTGTCCTTACAGCGTTCGCATTTGCACATAAAGTAACGGATATCCCGGATTTCCTTTTGTCGAGGAAGCGTCCCCAATTGGAGCTCGGGATACCCGTAGGCAATAGACAAAACTTCACCTTTCTCAATATCTCTCCGTGCATGAAAACGAATGTTCCACCGCATTCTTCCCTTTTCATCTGCACAGTTGAAGAACGAGAATTCCATGTTGGGACAACAGCTGTGTGAAAATAGGGAACTCTTTTCGTATAGTGCATTGCCGATGTATCTATGAATTACACAATATTTTGAAATTAATTTCATGCCATTCTTTTTAATCACATTGCACAATAGTAATGCACAAGTGTAGCTGTCAGCTGTGCTACATACTTACTCTGAGAAATCGTTCGAGACCGCAATGTTAAATTTGAAAACGTTATTTCGAAAGATTCCATGCAATTTGGTGACTTCGGCGACTGTAATATTTAATCTGCATTCCATAGCCAAGAAGTTCCACAGACACATTATTCTCTGCGTCAAAGAATTTTTCACTAGGGAATCCATTGCAGTATATTCAGAGGCCAGGTCTAAAAGCTTTTCGTATTTTTCGGGCTCCTTTGTCTTGTAAAGCACAAGGCGAATAAATGCAATTTTGGTGAAAGTGGTTGAAGATAAACCAATTGCTCTTCTTTTTAATACGTCGCACTCAAAATCTTTATGATCCTCATTCTGTAGACAAGAGAAACAACAGTAAAAATTAATTGCAATATTTAACAGCTACAATCTAACGATATTTCAAATTTTTGCTTTACTAACGATACGATAAATAAAAAGTAATTGAGAAATCAATAAATAAAAGGATTTAGAATATTACCCCAGCACATATTTGGGAGCATAAGGACCACCCGCATTCTGCACACTTAATGCAGTCCACATGAGCTACTCTTTTGCCACAAGCTACACATGACAATTCAATAACCGTTTCTGCATCACTCACACTATCAGGTCGATTGCACGGAGACGATAACAGTGGGCTCTCCTCCCACACCGTTGCTCCTTGCTTGAACTTTTCTTTTGAAACAACATAGCGACCCAGCTCATCACTCGCCTTCAGATCAAAATGCTTACTGAACGCCATCACAATTGCTAATTGTGGTACTCAGTTTAACTTTAATTTTAATTTACTTTAAACAAGAAAAACCTAATCTCGAAAGTAGTTTCGTTTCTTAATTTTATATTTCGAATTTCACAGCTGACCTTCAGATATGCCAACTCAACAATTAGAGAGATGCTTTGAAGAAATGCCTTCCTTGAATGCTGAAGAGTGTAGGGTCTTAGTCGCAGTAAGTAAGGGAAACTAAATCAGAATTGAGGGGCATTAATTAAAATTTTAGCCCGTTACAATGCACCAGTATAAATGCATTGCTGACATTGAAATGTTCAATTTCACCGTAGGTACAGAACTATACAAATGAATATAATTTTCGAATTTTGACAAAACAAAAAAATAACCCAAGATCTTGTTTAGAGGTGTTGAATACCGCAAATATTATGTTTTCATGACTAGTGGTGGCAAAGGTATCCGTGTTCGACTTTTGATGTTTTACCCAAACTTTGCAAAATTTTTAAATTTGGCAAAACAAAGAAAACCTAAGATCTTGTTTAGAGGTGTTGAAAACCGCAAATATTTTGTTTCCATGACCAGTGGGGGCTAAGATATCCGTGTCCGACTTTTAATGTCTTGTACCCAAAATTTGCCAAATTTTCGAAAACAAAATAGTTTAGATATTGATTAGTGGAAATTGAAAACTGCAAATAATATGTTTGCATAGCTACTGGACGCTGAGATATTCGCGAAATAAATTTTAAAAGTGCGGGTGCTTAAATTATTCGCAATTTAACTGATTACCAAACAACTAAGACTCTAAGCTAAGCTAAACTCAATCCAACCAAAGAATTGAGGAATATTGCTCGTTTTGAGCTTATGTTGAAGGATAAAATCAGATTTTGCGAACGAATAGTACAAATAACATACATGAAATTAGAGAGTTGCACGGGCACCGAGCACCCTTACGGGCAGCTGCCCGGCCCGGCACGGGCGGGCACGGGCGGGCACGGGCACCCATTTCAAGATTTTTCACGGGCACGGACGGGCACAGGCAGCACTGCGGCCGCCCGCGGGCGCCCGTAAGTGCCCGTAAGTTTATCACAAAATAGAATTGCACAAACAAAAAAGTACAAATTAAGATAATATTACAAATAAAAATGATACTTCAATTCTCCCTAAATCCTCAATTCTAAATTATTAATGTTATTATCATAACATATATATAAATTATTATCATAACATATATATAAATTATTATCATAACATATATATAAATTATTATCATAACATATATATAAATTATTATCATAACATATATATAAATTATTATCATAACATATATATAAATTATTATCATAACAATTTTATTGAAGCTTATTTCATTTGTTAAAAATGATTTCTGAAGCACACACATTAGCTCACCATTACTTGTCGATATCATAACTGCAGAAGGTACAACTAAATGCGGTACCGATGAGGAATCTGCTGTAGATTTCACGACAAAATAGAAATGCTCAATCGCTTTTGGCAATTCTGCTATTTTAAATTGGCCAAAATCGACTTCATTTTTCCAAATAGTTGTCTTAAGACTAAATAAGTAAAATTGTAAGGCCAAAAACGACATCATTTTCAACAATAAATAAATTCAAAGAATGTAAATTGAGGTGATCAAAAGTTTGAGGAAATTTTCAAGTAGTACTTTACAAAAAACCTGTTATTATACTATAATATTATTACACTTAAATTAATTGAAAAGTATTACGGGCAAAAACGGGCAGCCACGGGCGCTCGCGGGCGCCCACGGGCCTACTAATCAGACTCTAAACGGGCACGGGCGGGCACGGCCACAGGCGGTCACGGTCACCTAAAAGTCTGCCCGTGCAACTCTCTAATGCATATTCACCTACAGCCACAGCGACCAACCTGACTCCATAAAAGTAGCAGACTTTGAACGAAACTCTAAGCAATATGGCGGTCATCATATTACATTCTCCAAATTTAGGCTGTGCGAAGGACTAACAACCAACAAGACGCCTGACTGACTTGTAGTACGTGAAGTTCTTTTGTGATCAAACTAAAATATTTAGTTAATTTCAAAATTTAAAGGCATTTGAGTGAAAAAACTTTTTCAAAGGTAACAAAACTTAATCATATTCAGTAGCATTAAGTTGTACTTGTGTATTGGACTTGGCTTAGATACAATCAAGCTATATGCATAGGTACCTTACGTATAAACAGCAATGAGAATCTTTATTACAAATTTTAGTTTTACAGTAGATTTTGCTGTAGTTTACTAATTTTAATTTATAATTGGGATTTTACTTAAATAGTACTGGATGTAAATTGGGTTTTAAAGTTTTATAGTTTTTATATTGGGTTAATCAATATTGCGCATCATATGCAATACAACCCAATGTGTAATGTACTAAGTTATAATACTTTATAAACACTATACTCGTTCAGGGAAATATTATTCAGTTATTAGTTATTTGCAATTTCACATGTAGTATAGTTCTTTCATTCATTACAGTTTTCACTGTTTAGATAAGTACTTTGACACTTTGAGCTTTCAAATTGCATTCGGTTCTGTCTTTTATGTGCTCAACGTATTTAGAGCCAGGCAAGTCCTCTTGCTAACTCAACATTCACATTTCGACTTCGACCAAGTTCATATACATAAGTAAATAATTATTTCGACGAACATTGATTCAAGCTACCCAAGTACAAAACTTTAAGGATAGGCGGTAATGGCCGTTCAAAAGGCTTTCCTGTCCACAGTTTTGAGAGGCAAATTCATAAATACGGTGTATTCACATTGACAAAGTGGTTAGTTTTTCTCTGTCTTCAAACGTCAAAAAAGTGGCCAAGGAACCACTGTGGAACAAATCTAGTATTCCTTGTACGAAATAGATATTGTAGGACTGATTCTTCGGAACACTTTAGGAGTACTGAATTTGTTCCACAGTGCAGTGGTTGATTCCTTGGCCACTTTTTTGACGGTTTTAATGCAAAGGGATACAGAAAAATTTTAATATTTACAAATTTTAGTCTGACCATCTGGTGTATAGTATTACTATCGTGTTTGGCTTTTATTAAAAAAAGTCCATTTCTCTTGATCACTTGATCCTGCAGTATTTGTTATTTATTGGCTGGTAGCTACTAAATTACTAATTACTCCTGTGCATATCGCATTAGTGATTCATAAATTGTTTTTTTAGCGAAGCGGCCAATCAAATCAAACTAGTTTGTGACGAAGTAAATCACTGGCGACCGTTCACAATGGAAGGGCTTAAATTGAATGAAGACTGTTGCTTTAGTTGTCTAGAACCATTTGAAGTAGCGCGATCCGAGATTAATATGTCGGAAAACATGGAAGTCTTAAAAAGCATTCTGGACATTAACATTTTGCTAGATCATGCGAATGATACGATGAATTTGTGTACCCCGTGCTACAATTCATTTATGGAGTGCAAAGAAGAGTATTCAAAACTAAAGGACTTAAAGGAGTTGGAAACTCGTTTCAACGCTAAAAGAAGGAAGTTTGCCTTTGCCGTTGTCAAAAGTGTAATCGACGATGATTATTTGGGAACATCTATTGAGAATAATTTTGCTAACGTCAGAGCAAAAATTTATGCGAGTAAGTAGTGGTTATAACTACATTGATTTTTTTGAAGGAGCGCTAATTATAGTATCCATGTTTATAAAACTTTTAACTGATTTAGAATGGCAAAAGGAGTACAAGGCTCAGCTTGCTAAGGGTGAGGAATCTCTTGACGAATGTAACGTAATTTCAGAAGAAGTAAATCAGCCGATGTCTTCCATTTCCAAACTAGCTGTTGTACCCGTAAAAATAAATCCTATACAAACACCGTCAACTCCTATTGTCAAGAGTGTTGCCAGTCTGCAGAATGTCCAAGGAGTAAAGAATGACGCTCCTGTTCCTCTTCAACGCCTTAAACAAGTTAATCCTGCACCCGGACAAAAACGTCGCATTATATATGTAAAAAGGGATCCTATAACAAGAAAGGTTACCCAAGTTGGAAATGTAATCCTCCAGATGAAGTGCCCGTTAGGTCCGGGAAACAAAATCGCTCAACTTGGATCTCCCGCTAGATTAGCCAATCCCCAAGGGAGACCTAATAATACTGTTCAGTTACAGAAGCAAAGAATAGCAGTTGCACAATCAGCTCCCCAAGCACAACCTCAAGGTAGACCAATAGTGCGCACACCGATAATTACTGATGCAGCCCCAGCAAAATTGATTCCGAAACCTGTCCCCAAGGCCAGTGCACCTCTTATTATTGCAAGGAAATCCCTTCCACAAGTATCAACCCCAACACCTGCCACAAACAGTAAAGCGGTGGAAATAAAATCTAGATCAGATGATGAGAGTCCTCCTGTCCTGCCACAATCATCTGATCTTCTCATAAGCCCTGATAAGAAGAAGAGAAAGAAAATTGTAAACCAAGCACGCCAAGCAGAAACGTCTCCTACTCAACTAACTCATCTTTCAAATCGAAGTCGCCGAATAATCAAAAAACCAGTCGATTCGAGGTTTGTTCATAATTTTAGCATATAGTTTTTCTACAGTCTATAGTTAACCTATTTGATTTCCAGTCAGTTTGTGGAATTTTTTGTGGAAATTTTTAATATGAGGAATGCTTATTTTTTAGCTGTTTGTATGGAAACGAATATGAAGAGGCTATGAAAAATTTCTCTGAGAAACACCCTGCTCCAAAAGCAAGAGCCTCAAAACGGATATGATATGGGAGAAGACCAGGAAGAAGTGGAGGAAGGAACTATTGATTGGTTTGAGAGGACGATAATATGAATGATGAACCCCGATAAGAAGTCTCAGATGTTGAAAACTAATGCTCAAGAAATCTGGTCACAGCTCATTTAAGTCATTTAACAAATGTTATAAATTTATTTTCTTGATTACTCTCCCACACAGTGTAGATATTATTGAAATATCAAAAACAATGTTTCAGCTTAATCCAATTTATTTAAGACTGCATTAATTATAAATTTTGCAAAAATGTAATTATAGAATTACATCAATAATTAAATAAGACATTTACTGTACAGCTCGTTCTTTTACTTATTTTCCTTAGTATTTGGCATCCTCCCTCGATTGCTTACCAATGCCAATAAAACGGATAAACATGCCCAATATAATATAACTGTGATAACCGCAGGACCTTTGTTTCTTCTTATGATGGGTAGGCATATGGTATAAAGAAATTCAACAAAAGGACTCCCGTGAAATCAGTAATATTACCCACTAGGTGTAACCGACAAAGAACTCAAACCAGTTACAGTTAGCAGTTGAGTCACAAGGATGTCGAAATAGAAAAACCAAAAAATGTTTTATTGTATGTAAAGATGAGTTATGCTATATGAGTATATTATGAGAATGGAGATTATTACACGTACGTGTATTTGGGAGTGAAATCAGTGAGAGCGAGTGAAAATTAAAAAGAAATGTTGAAGTGAGTTGTAATTTATATACAGGGATATTTATAAGTTAGTGCCCCTGTTTGGTCCTAAATGCCTGAAAAACCGCATGAAATGCATTCAAGAGATTTACAAGTATGTATGTTATATGAGGTTCCCCTACATTATGGAGTACAGGATTTGTGCCAATTCCACTAATGGGAACATTGCAATCTCCTCTTAACATTTGGCGTTGCTGCTTCCTCGTAATGCCGGGAGGTCGAAAGCTGTCGTCTGAATAGATTCATAGTTTCACTACTAAATTGGGTCTCTGCGCATGTGTGCCCTAGGCTTGGAGTCAGTAGGTCCTCCAGTACCAGTCTCTTACAGCCATCTTATCTATCTTTCCTTTCGTGCCTCGCCTCGCACACACGGTCTTTGAACTTTTGTTGTTGGTTAAATATAGGGAACAATTGTAGACACGTTTTCTACCTTCGGTTCCGAGTTTTCTTGGCTCGCTAAGAATGTGGGCACAAATGTGGAAAGTGGAAGAAACTGAAACTTTTAAAACATGTAAAAAAGTTTATTTCCATTTTTGCGCTAAAAAATCGGTATACAAAACATCCATATATCAAGTGAACACTGAAATGTTGACTGCAATTTATAATAAGAGTTCACCAGTACATCTTTACTAAAATAAACAAAGCTGTATAAAGTTGCACTGAATAAGCAAGGAAAACAACGTGGATGTGAAATTCAATCGATGAATCTTTCAAAGGTAGAAATTCTATGAAGACATGAACAAAGAAAAAAGATAAAATTCAAATCGAATTTTTATTGTCAGTAACACACGCCTTTGATGTATTCTCCAACTTGAGGAGCACTTGCACTATTGCTTACTGAAAGTCGATCTTCATCATGGCAGTTGAGAGTATTCAACGAACTCCGGGGCTGCCGCAAATCTAAAGTTTTCAACCAAAACAATTACACCACTGAAGGATGAGGAACTAATCGAATCTTCCCCGCCAATTATCTATTCGTGTCATTTCTAACATCACACTAACACAGCTTAATACATTTCCATTAATCTAATTATCTATCCACTAAAAATTAATTACCTTTATTTGAAATATTCAAACTACAATCTACTCATGGCATATGGCATAAGCTAGTAAAATGTCTACACTACCCCTTTTTATGTTATTAAAATTTTATTTTATTTTATTTATTATTGCCAATTAAATTTTATTTTATTTATTATTGCCAATGACTGGATGACTGCAAAACTATTGTGAGTCCTTTGTTTTGGTCGACCCCGTAAAATCTGTGGTAATCTGGTAACACATGTGGTACATCTATAATTTTATAAGCTAACTCAAATCGTACACCTTTACAACACATAACACGATTTGATTAGTCAAATATTTTCATGTGATATTATTCTCTATCTGCTCTTTCTCTCGGACAAAAATAGCCTTTTCGACAGCTAGCCAATTTATTTTTCAGTGCTGAAGGAAGGGATCCGCCACGGCGCAATATCGATGTCGATCCAACGAAACCCAATTCCTTATTTAATTTTCCTACCAAATCGTTACTTTATGCTAACGCTAGTTATTGCTCTGCGAGTCTATAGAGAAAACCCCGCGTACAGAATAAATATCGTCGTTCCTTTGTCAACACGAACCAATAAGGATCCTTGGTGCTTTGGTATTTTTTTACAGATGAATGAAGCGCGATTTTGAAAACACTAATGCATGCTGATTGCCATTTGTGAGTTACATATAGAGATAATTAATCAAGCACTTGCAGATTTAAAAGGAACATACATTAAAATGGCCGTATTACAATATTTTAAGTTTATTTTTGTAAAACCCATTTTATTTGACATTTCTGTGAACATACGATTAACATAAAACAAGAATATTTCATTTTTTGCACTCTGACATTTGTCTAAAATTTAATTACATTTTGATTCCTAAAAGAAATCCTTAAGGTATTCTTATTCGAAATTACTGGGCACATTTTTCGAATAAAATTAATTTGCTAATACAGCATTGAAGTATTTTAAGTTTAATAGGAAACTTTAGATTATACAGCGAGCTATTACGAGTAGTTCGAGTGGAGATTCATCAGAATAAACTGGAAACCGCTTGCAGACCAAATTCCTGGGGAATACAGAATTCGGCAGAGAACTTTTCCAAGAACTGTGACCAAATGGAAATGAGATCCTCCAAATAGATAAGGTCAACTTCATAATTGAGGACATTCGGATTCATTTTAAGCCAAACTTTGGAATTTTTCAAGCATGTTATGATCCGTTTACAAAATCTGATTTTATCCTTTGGCATCAGTTCAAAACGAGCAATGTTCTTTAAATCTTTGGATTGAAAAACATAAGCGGCGAAAACTTGAGCCAAACGGAAATACAGAGTAGCTGCAATAAAATACCGAATATTGTTAATGAAGTTATTTGCAGTATATATATATGAAAGCAATAGAAAGCAGAGACATGGATGACGATCTTTAAACATTTTTAAAAATTATAAAGTCAAGTACCAGAACAGGCACACAATGTAATATTAATCTTTGCATTAAATACAATGTTAGTAGTATGAATAACTTTGCCATACTGATTTCATCGGATGGTTGAAACTTGATGGCCAGGGGAAGGAAGCGTTTGAATCTTTTCATAACTTTAATAAAGAAATTTCCAATTTCTATTTCGTCTCCATTGCCTGCCAGCGAAGAAGTGAAGTTACAGTTGACTAGCCAGTGCACTCCACATTGGTATATTAAATAGTGATTTGGGTGAAGGACGAGTCCTATTTTAGAATCAATGAAGCGATCGGCAAAATGAAGCGACGCAGCGTCTGCTACTTCTTCCATTCCAACTGCTGAAAAATGCATGTCAGCACGGAGTAAATCAATCCAATGTTTCACTGCAGGAGCACTAAGTTTAAGACTGCAAATGTCACATTTCCAATCGGCTTCCGGATCCATTGGGTCCATGGTTAGCAAATACCCTGCTTTACCCTTGCAGGCAAGGCATTTTAGAGCGGAGAAATAGGTGGCCCCTTCAGTCTTGTCCTTACAGCGTTCGCATTTGCACATAAAGTAACGGATATCCCGGATTTCCTTTTGTCGAGGAAGCGTCCCCAATTGGAGCTCGGGATACCCGTAGGCAATAGACAAAACTTCACCTTTCTCAATATCTCTCCGTGCATGAAAACGAATGTTCCACCGCATTCTTCCCTTTTCATCTGCACAGTTGAAGAACGAGAATTCCATGTTGGGACAACAGCTGTGTGAAAATAGGGAACTCTTTTCGTATAGTGCATTGCCGATGTATCTATGAATTACACAATATTTTGAAATTAATTTCATGCCATTCTTTTTAATCACATTGCACAATAGTAATGCACAAGTGTAGCTGTCAGCTGTGCTACATACTTACTCTGAGAAATCGTTCGAGACCGCAATGTTAAATTTGAAAACGTTATTTCGAAAGATTCCATGCAATTTGGTGACTTCGGCGACTGTAATATTTAATCTGCATTCCATAGCCAAGAAGTTCCACAGACACATTATTCTCTGCGTCAAAGAATTTTTCACTAGGGAATCCATTGCAGTATATTCAGAGGCCAGGTCTAAAAGCTTTTCGTATTTTTCGGGCTCCTTTGTCTTGTAAAGCACAAGGCGAATAAATGCAATTTTGGTGAAAGTGGTTGAAGATAAACCAATTGCTCTTCTTTTTAATACGTCGCACTCAAAATCTTTATGATCCTCATTCTGTAGACAAGAGAAACAACAGTAAAAATTAATTGCAATATTTAACAGCTACAATCTAACGATATTTCAAATTTTTGCTTTACTAACGATACGATAAATAAAAAGTAATTGAGAAATCAATAAATAAAAGGATTTAGAATATTACCCCAGCACATATTTGGGAGCATAAGGACCACCCGCATTCTGCACACTTAATGCAGTCCACATGAGCTACTCTTTTGCCACAAGCTACACATGACAATTCAATAACCGTTTCTGCATCACTCACACTATCAGGTCGATTGCACGGAGACGATAACAGTGGGCTCTCCTCCCACACCGTTGCTCCTTGCTTGAACTTTTCTTTTGAAACAACATAGCGACCCAGCTCATCACTCGCCTTCAGATCAAAATGCTTACTGAACGCCATCACAATTGCTAATTGTGGTACTCAGTTTAACTTTAATTTTAATTTACTTTAAACAAGAAAAACCTAATCTCGAAAGTAGTTTCGTTTCTTAATTTTATATTTCGAATTTCACAGCTGACCTTCAGATATGCCAACTCAACAATTAGAGAGATGCTTTGAAGAAATGCCTTCCTTGAATGCTGAAGAGTGTAGGGTCTTAGTCGCAGTAAGTAAGGGAAACTAAATCAGAATTGAGGGGCATTAATTAAAATTTTAGCCCGTTACAATGCACCAGTATAAATGCATTGCTGACATTGAAATGTTCAATTTCACCGTAGGTACAGAACTATACAAATGAATATAATTTTCGAATTTTGACAAAACAAAAAAATAACCCAAGATCTTGTTTAGAGGTGTTGAATACCGCAAATATTATGTTTTCATGACTAGTGGTGGCAAAGGTATCCGTGTTCGACTTTTGATGTTTTACCCAAACTTTGCAAAATTTTTAAATTTGGCAAAACAAAGAAAACCTAAGATCTTGTTTAGAGGTGTTGAAAACCGCAAATATTTTGTTTCCATGACCAGTGGGGGCTAAGATATCCGTGTCCGACTTTTAATGTCTTGTACCCAAAATTTGCCAAATTTTCGAAAACAAAATAGTTTAGATATTGATTAGTGGAAATTGAAAACTGCAAATAATATGTTTGCATAGCTACTGGACGCTGAGATATTCGCGAAATAAATTTTAAAAGTGCGGGTGCTTAAATTATTCGCAATTTAACTGATTACCAAACAACTAAGACTCTAAGCTAAGCTAAACTCAATCCAACCAAAGAATTGAGGAATATTGCTCGTTTTGAGCTTATGTTGAAGGATAAAATCAGATTTTGCGAACGAATAGTACAAATAACATACATGAAATTAGAGAGTTGCACGGGCACCGAGCACCCTTACGGGCAGCTGCCCGGCCCGGCACGGGCGGGCACGGGCGGGCACGGGCACCCATTTCAAGATTTTTCACGGGCACGGACGGGCACAGGCAGCACTGCGGCCGCCCGCGGGCGCCCGTAAGTGCCCGTAAGTTTATCACAAAATAGAATTGCACAAACAAAAAAGTACAAATTAAGATAATATTACAAATAAAAATGATACTTCAATTCTCCCTAAATCCTCAATTCTAAATTATTAATGTTATTATCATAACATATATATAAATTATTATCATAACATATATATAAATTATTATCATAACATATATATAAATTATTATCATAACATATATATAAATTATTATCATAACATATATATAAATTATTATCATAACATATATATAAATTATTATCATAACAATTTTATTGAAGCTTATTTCATTTGTTAAAAATGATTTCTGAAGCACACACATTAGCTCACCATTACTTGTCGATATCATAACTGCAGAAGGTACAACTAAATGCGGTACCGATGAGGAATCTGCTGTAGATTTCACGACAAAATAGAAATGCTCAATCGCTTTTGGCAATTCTGCTATTTTAAATTGGCCAAAATCGACTTCATTTTTCCAAATAGTTGTCTTAAGACTAAATAAGTAAAATTGTAAGGCCAAAAACGACATCATTTTCAACAATAAATAAATTCAAAGAATGTAAATTGAGGTGATCAAAAGTTTGAGGAAATTTTCAAGTAGTACTTTACAAAAAACCTGTTATTATACTATAATATTATTACACTTAAATTAATTGAAAAGTATTACGGGCAAAAACGGGCAGCCACGGGCGCTCGCGGGCGCCCACGGGCCTACTAATCAGACTCTAAACGGGCACGGGCGGGCACGGCCACAGGCGGTCACGGTCACCTAAAAGTCTGCCCGTGCAACTCTCTAATGCATATTCACCTACAGCCACAGCGACCAACCTGACTCCATAAAAGTAGCAGACTTTGAACGAAACTCTAAGCAATATGGCGGTCATCATATTACATTCTCCAAATTTAGGCTGTGCGAAGGACTAACAACCAACAAGACGCCTGACTGACTTGTAGTACGTGAAGTTCTTTTGTGATCAAACTAAAATATTTAGTTAATTTCAAAATTTAAAGGCATTTGAGTGAAAACACTTTTTCAAAGGTAACAAAACTTAATCATATTCAGTAGCATTAAGTTGTACTTGTGTATTGGACTTGGCTTAGATACAATCAAGCTATATGCATAGGTACCTTACGTATAAACAGCAATGAGAATCTTTATTACAAATTTTAGTTTTACAGTAGATTTTGCTGTAGTTTACTGAATTTAATTTATAATTGGGATTTTACTTAAATAGTACTGGATGTAAATTGGGTTTTAAAGTTTTATAGTTTTTATATTGGGTTAATCAATATTGCGCATCATATGCAATACAACCCAATGTGTAATGTACTAAGTTATAATACTTTATAAACACTATACTCGTTCAGGGAAATATTATTCAGTTATTAGTTATTTGCAATTTCACATGTAGTATAGTTCTTTCATTCATTACAGTTTTCACTGTTTAGATAAGTACTTTGACACTTTGAGCTTTCAAATTGCATTCGGTTCTGTCTTTTATGTGCTCAACGTATTTAGAGCCAGGCAAGTCCTCTTGCTAACTCAACATTCACATTTCGACTTCGACCAAGTTCATATACATAAGTAAATAATTATTTCGACGAACATTGATTCAAGCTACCCAAGTACAAAACTTTAAGGATAGGCGGTAATGGCCGTTCAAAAGGCTTTCCTGTCCACAGTTTTGAGAGGCAAATTCATAAATACGGTGTATTCACATTGACAAAGTGGTTAGTTTTTCTCTGTCTTCAAACGTCAAAAAGTGGCCAAGGAACCACTGTGGAACAAATCTAGTATTCCTTGTACGAAATAGATATTGTAGGACTGATTCTTCGGAACACTTTAGGAGTACTGAATTTGTTCCACAGTGCAGTGGTTGATTCCTTGGCCACTTTTTTGACGGTTTTAATGCAAAGGGATACAGAAAAATTTTAATATTTACAAATTTTAGTCTGACCATCTGGTGTATAGTATTACTATCGTGTTTGGCTTTTATTAAAAAAAGTCCATTTCTCTTGATCACTTGATCCTGCAGTATTTGTTATTTATTGGCTGGTAGCTACTAAATTACTAATTACTCCTGTGCATATCGCATTAGTGATTCATAAATTGTTTTTTTAGCGAAGCGGCCAATCAAATCAAACTAGTTTGTGACGAAGTAAATCACTGGCGACCGTTCACAATGGAAGGGCTTAAATTGAATGAAGACTGTTGCTTTAGTTGTCTAGAACCATTTGAAGTAGCGCGATCCGAGATTAATATGTCGGAAAACATGGAAGTCTTAAAAAGCATTCTGGACATTAACATTTTGCTAGATCATGCGAATGATACGATGAATTTGTGTACCCCGTGCTACAATTCATTTATGGAGTGCAAAGAAGAGTATTCAAAACTAAAGGACTTAAAGGAGTTGGAAACTCGTTTCAACGCTAAAAGAAGGAAGTTTGCCTTTGCCGTTGTCAAAAGTGTAATCGACGATGATTATTTGGGAACATCTATTGAGAATAATTTTGCTAACGTCAGAGCAAAAATTTATGCGAGTAAGTAGTGGTTATAACTACATTGATTTTTTTGAAGGAGCGCTAATTATAGTATCCATGTTTTATAAAACTTTTAACTGATTTAGAATGGCAAAAGGAGTACAAGGCTCAGCTTGCTAAGGGTGAGGAATCTCTTGACGAATGTAACGTAATTTCAGAAGAAGTAAATCAGCCGATGTCTTCCATTTCCAAACTAGCTGTTGTACCCGTAAAAATAAATCCTATACAAACACCGTCAACCTCCTATTGTCAAGAGTGTTGCCAGTCTGCAGAATGTCCAAGGAGTAAAGAATGACGCTCCTGTTCCTCTTCAACGCCTTAAACAAGTTAATCCTGCACCCGGACAAAAACGTCAGCATTATATATTTGAAAAGGGATCCTATAACAAGAAAGGTTACCCAAGTTTGGAAGTGTAATCCTCCAGATGAAGTGCACCGGTTAGGTCCGGGAAACAAAATCGCTCAACTTGGATCTCCCCGCTAGATTAGCCAATCCCCAAGGGAGACCTAATAATACTGTTTCAGTTACAGAAGGAAAGAATAGCAGTTGCACAATCAGCTCCCCAAGCACAACCTCAAGGTAGACCAATAGTGCGCACACCGATAATTACTGATTGCAGCCCCCAGCAAAATTGATTCCGAAACCTGTCCCCAAGGCCAGTGCACCTCTTATTATTGCAAGAAAATCCCTTCCACAAGTATCAACCCCAACACCTGCCACAAACAGTAAAGCGGTGGAAATAAAATCTAGATCAGATGATGAGAGTCCTCCTGTCCTGCCACAATCATCTGATCTTCTCATAAGCCCTGATAAGAAGAAGAGAAAGAAAATTGTAAACCAAGCACGCCAAGCAGAAACGTCTCCTACTCAACTAACTCATCTTTCAAATCGAAGTCGCCGAATAATCAAAAACCAGTCGATTCGAGGTTTGTTCATAATTTTAGCATATAGTTTTTCTACAGTCTATAGTTTAACCTATTTGATTTCCAGTCAGTTTGTGGAATTTTTTTGTGGAAATTTTTAATATGAGGAATGCTTATTTTTTAGCTGTTTGTATGGAAACGAATATGAAGAGGCTATGAAAAATTTCTCTGAGAAACACCCTGCTCCAAAAGCAAGAGCCTCAAAACGGATATGATATGGGAGAAGACCAGGAAGAAGTGGAGGAAGGAAACTATTGATTGGTTTGAGAGGACGATAATATGAATGATGAACCCCGATAAGAAGTCTCAGATGTTGAAAACTAATGCTCCAGAAATCTGGTCACAGCTCATTTAAGTCATTTAACAAATGTTATAAATTTATTTTCTTGATTACTCTCCCACACAGTGTAGATATTATTGAAATATCAAAAACAATGTTTCAGCTTATCCAATTTATTTAAGACTGCATTAATTTAAAATTTTGCAAAAATGTAATTATAGAATTACATCAATAATTAAATAAGACATTTTATTGTACAGCTCGTTCTTTTACTTATTTTCCTTAGTATTTGGCATCCTCCCTCGATTGCTTACCAATGCCAATAAAAACGGATAAACATGCCCAATATAATATAACTGTGATAACCGCAGGACCTTTGTTTCTTCTTATGATGGGTAGGCATATGGTATAAAGAAATTCAACAAAAGGACTCCCGTGAAATCAGTAATATTACCCACTAGGTGTAACCGACAAAGAACTCAAACCAGTTACAGTTAGCAGTTGAGTCACAAGGATGTCGAAATAGAAAAACCAAAAAATGTTTTATTGTATGTAAAGATGAGTTATGCTATATGAGTATATTATGAGAATGGAGATTATTACACGTACGTGTATTTGGGAGTGAAATCAGTGAGAGCGAGTGAAAATTAAAAAGAAATGTTGAAGTGAGTTGTAATTTATATACAGGGATATTTATAAGTTAGTGCCCCTGTTTGGTCCTAAATGCCTGAAAAACCGCATGAAATGCATTCAAGAGATTTACAAGTATGTATGTTATATGAGGTTCCCCTACATTATGGAGTACAGGATTTGTGCCAATTCCACTAATGGGAACATTGCAATCTCCTCTTAACATTTGGCGTTGCTGCTTCCTCGTAATGCCGGGAGGTCGAAAGCTGTCGTCTGAATAGATTCATAGTTTCACTACTAAATTGGGTCTCTGCGCATGTGTGCCCTAGGCTTGGAGTCAGTAGGTCCTCCAGTACCAGTCTCTTACAGCCATCTTATCTATCTTTCCTTTCGTGCCTCGCCTCGCACACACGGTCTTTGAACTTTTGTTGTTGGTTAAATATAGGGAACAATTGTAGACACGTTTTCTACCTTCGGTTCCGAGTTTTCTTGGCTCGCTAAGAATGTGGGCACAAATGTGGAAAGTGGAAGAAACTGAAACTTTTAAAACATGTAAAAAAGTTTATTTCCATTTTTGCGCTAAAAAATCGGTATACAAAACATCCATATATCAAGTGAACACTGAAATGTTGACTGCAATTTATAATAAGAGTTCACCAGTACATCTTTACTAAAATAAACAAAGCTGTATAAAGTTGCACTGAATAAGCAAGGAAAACAACGTGGATGTGAAATTCAATCGATGAATCTTTCAAAGGTAGAAATTCTATGAAGACATGAACAAAGAAAAAAGATAAAATTCAAATCGAATTTTTATTGTCAGTAACACACGCCTTTGATGTATTCTCCAACTTGAGGAGCACTTGCACTATTGCTTACTGAAAGTCGATCTTCATCATGGCAGTTGAGAGTATTCAACGAACTCCGGGGCTGCCGCAAATCTAAAGTTTTCAACCAAAACAATTACACCACTGAAGGATGAGGAACTAATCGAATCTTCCCCGCCAATTATCTATTCGTGTCATTTCTAACATCACACTAACACAGCTTAATACATTTCCATTAATCTAATTATCTATCCACTAAAAATTAATTACCTTTATTTGAAATATTCAAACTACAATCTACTCATGGCATATGGCATAAGCTAGTAAAATGTCTACACTACCCCTTTTTATGTTATTAAAATTTTATTTTATTTTATTTATTATTGCCAATTAAATTTTATTTTATTTATTATTGCCAATGACTGGATGACTGCAAAACTATTGTGAGTCCTTTGTTTTGGTCGACCCCGTAAAATCTGTGGTAATCTGGTAACACATGTGGTACATCTATAATTTTATAAGCTAACTCAAATCGTACACCTTTACAACACATAACACGATTTGATTAGTCAAATATTTTCATGTGATATTATTCTCTATCTGCTCTTTCTCTCGGACAAAAATAGCCTTTTCGACAGCTAGCCAATTTATTTTTCAGTGCTGAAGGAAGGGATCCGCCACGGCGCAATATCGATGTCGATCCAACGAAACCCAATTCCTTATTTAATTTTCCTACCAAATCGTTACTTTATGCTAACGCTAGTTATTGCTCTGCGAGTCTATAGAGAAAACCCCGCGTACAGAATAAATATCGTCGTTCCTTTGTCAACACGAACCAATAAGGATCCTTGGTGCTTTGGTATTTTTTTACAGATGAATGAAGCGCGATTTTGAAAACACTAATGCATGCTGATTGCCATTTGTGAGTTACATATAGAGATAATTAATCAAGCACTTGCAGATTTAAAAGGAACATACATTAAAATGGCCGTATTACAATATTTTAAGTTTATTTTTGTAAAACCCATTTTATTTGACATTTCTGTGAACATACGATTAACATAAAACAAGAATATTTCATTTTTTGCACTCTGACATTTGTCTAAAATTTAATTACATTTTGATTCCTAAAAGAAATCCTTAAGGTATTCTTATTCGAAATTACTGGGCACATTTTTCGAATAAAATTAATTTGCTAATACAGCATTGAAGTATTTTAAGTTTAATAGGAAACTTTAGATTATACAGCGAGCTATTACGAGTAGTTCGAGTGGAGATTCATCAGAATAAACTGGAAACCGCTTGCAGACCAAATTCCTGGGGAATACAGAATTCGGCAGAGAACTTTTCCAAGAACTGTGACCAAATGGAAATGAGATCCTCCAAATAGATAAGGTCAACTTCATAATTGAGGACATTCGGATTCATTTTAAGCCAAACTTTGGAATTTTTCAAGCATGTTATGATCCGTTTACAAAATCTGATTTTATCCTTTGGCATCAGTTCAAAACGAGCAATGTTCTTTAAATCTTTGGATTGAAAAACATAAGCGGCGAAAACTTGAGCCAAACGGAAATACAGAGTAGCTGCAATAAAATACCGAATATTGTTAATGAAGTTATTTGCAGTATATATATATGAAAGCAATAGAAAGCAGAGACATGGATGACGATCTTTAAACATTTTTAAAAATTATAAAGTCAAGTACCAGAACAGGCACACAATGTAATATTAATCTTTGCATTAAATACAATGTTAGTAGTATGAATAACTTTGCCATACTGATTTCATCGGATGGTTGAAACTTGATGGCCAGAGGAAGGAAGCGTTTGAATCTTTTCATAACTTTAATAAAGAAATTTCCAATTTCTATTTCGTCTCCATTGCCTGCCAGCGAAGAAGTGAAGTTACAGTTGACTAGCCAGTGCACTCCACATTGGTATATTAAATAGTGATTTGGGTGAAGGACGAGTCCTACTTTTAGAATCAATGAAGCGATCGGCAAAATGACAGCGACGCAGCGTCTGCTACTTCTTCCATTCCAACTGCTGAAAAATGCATGTCCCCACGGAGTAAATCAATCCAATGTTTCACTGCAGGAGCACTAAGTTTAAGACTGCAAATGTCACATTTCCAATCGGCTTCCGGATCCATTGGGTCCATGGTTAGCAAATACCCTGCTTTACCCTTGCAGGCAAGGCATTTTAGAGCGGAGAAATAGGTGGCCCCTTCAGTCTTGTCCTTACAGCGTTCGCATTTGCACATAAAGTAACGGACATCCCGGATTTCCTTTTGTCGAGGAAGCGTCCCCAATTGGAGCTCGGGATACCCGTAGGCAATAGACAAAACTTCACCTTTCTCAATATCTCTCCGTGCATGAAAACGAATGTTCCACCGCATTCTTCCCTTTTCATCTGCACAGTTGAAGAACGAGAATTCCATGTTGGGACAACAGCTGTGTGAAAATAGGGAACTCTTTTCGTATAGTGCATTGCCGATGTATCTATGAATTACACAATATTTTGAAATTAATTTCATGCCATTCTTTTTAATCACATTGCACAATAGTAATGCACAAGTGTAGCTGTCAGCTGTGCTACATACTTACTCTGAGAAATCGTTCGAGACCGCAATGTTAAATTTGAAAACGTTGTTTCGAAAGATCCCACGCAATTTGGAGACTTCGGCGACTGTAATATTTAATCTGCATTCCATAGCCAAGAAGTTCCACAGACACATTATTCTCTGCGTCAAAGAATTTTTCACTAGGGAATCCATTGCAGTATATTCAGAGGCCAGGTCTAAAAGCTTTTCGTATTTTTCGGGCTCCTTTGTCTTGTAAAGCACAAGGCGAATAAATGCAATTTTGGTGAAAGTGGTTGAAGATAAACCAATTGCTCTTCTTTTTAATACGTCGCACTCAAAATCTTTATGATCCTCATTCTGTAGACAAGAGAAACAACAGTAAAAATTAATTGCAATATTTAACAGCTACAATCTAACGATATTTCAAATTTTTGCTTTACTAACGATACGATAAATAAAAAGTAATTGAGAAATCAATAAATAAAAGGATTTAGAAAATTACCCCAGCACATATTTGGGAGCATAAGGACCACCCGCATTCTGCACACTTAATGCAGTCCACATGAGCTACTCTTTTGCCACAAGCTACACATGACAATTCAATAACCGTTTCTGCATCACTCACACTATCAGGTCGATTGCACGGAGACGATAACAGTGGGCTCTCCTCCCACACCGTTGCTCCTTGCTTGAACTTTTCTTTTGAAACAACATAGCGACCCAGCTCATCACTCGCCTTCAGATCAAAATGCTTACTGAACGCCATCACAATTGCTAATTGTGGTACTCAGTTTAACTTTAATTTTAATTTACTTTAAACAAGAAAAACCTAATCTCGAAAGTAGTTTCGTTTCTTAATTTTATATTTCGAATTTCACAGCTGACCTTCAGATATGCCAACTCAACAATTAGAGAGATGCTTTGAAGAAATGCCTTCCTTGAATGCTGAAGAGTGTAGGGTCTTAGTCGCAGTAAGTAAGGGAAACTAAATCAGAATTGAGGGGCATTAATTAAAATTTTAGCCCGTTACAATGCACCAGTATAAATGCATTGCTGACATTGAAATGTTCAATTTCACCGTAGGTACAGAACTATACAAATGAATATAATTTTCGAATTTTGACAAAACAAAAAAATAACCCAAGATCTTGTTTAGAGGTGTTGAATACCGCAAATATTATGTTTTCATGACTAGTGGTGGCAAAGGTATCCGTGTTCGACTTTTGATGTTTTACCCAAACTTTGCAAAATTTTTAAATTTGGCAAAACAAAGAAAACCTAAGATCTTGTTTAGAGGTGTTGAAAACCGCAAATATTTTGTTTCCATGACCAGTGGGGGCTAAGATATCCGTGTCCGACTTTTAATGTCTTGTACCCAAAATTTGCCAAATTTTCGAAAACAAAATAGTTTAGATATTGATTAGTGGAAATTGAAAACTGCAAATAATATGTTTGCATAGCTACTGGACGCTGAGATATTCGCGAAATAAATTTTAAAAGTGCGGGTGCTTAAATTATTCGCAATTTAACTGATTACCAAACAACTAAGACTCTAAGCTAAGCTAAACTCAATCCAACCAAAGAATTGAGGAATATTGCTCGTTTTGAGCTTATGTTGAAGGATAAAATCAGATTTTGCGAACGAATAGTACAAATAACATACATGAAATTAGAGAGTTGCACGGGCACCGAGCACCCTTACGGGCAGCTGCCCGGCCCGGCACGGGCGGGCACGGGCGGGCACGGGCACCCATTTCAAGATTTTTCACGGGCACGGACGGGCACAGGCAGCACTGCGGCCGCCCGCGGGCGCCCGTAAGTGCCCGTAAGTTTATCACAAAATAGAATTGCACAAACAAAAAAGTACAAATTAAGATAATATTACAAATAAAAATGATACTTCAATTCTCCCTAAATCCTCAATTCTAAATTATTAATGTTATTATCATAACATATATATAAATTATTATCATAACATATATATAAATTATTATCATAACATATATATAAATTATTATCATAACATATATATAAATTATTATCATAACATATATATAAATTATTATCATAACATATATATAAATTATTATCATAACATATATATAAATTATTATCATAACAATTTTATTGAAGCTTATTTCATTTGTTAAAAATGATTTCTGAAGCACACACATTAGCTCACCATTACTTGTCGATATCATAACTGCAGAAGGTACAACTAAATGCGGTACCGATGAGGAATCTGCTGTAGATTTCACGACAAAATAGAAATGCTCAATCGCTTTTGGCAATTCTGCTATTTTAAATTGGCCAAAATCGACTTCATTTTTCCAAATAGTTGTCTTAAGACTAAATAAGTAAAATTGTAAGGCCAAAAACGACATCATTTTCAACAATAAATAAATTCAAAGAATGTAAATTGAGGTGATCAAAAGTTTGAGGAAATTTTCAAGTAGTACTTTACAAAAAACCTGTTATTATACTATAATATTATTACACTTAAATTAATTGAAAAGTATTACGGGCAAAAACGGGCAGCCACGGGCGCTCGCGGGCGCCCACGGGCCTACTAATCAGACTCTAAACGGGCACGGGCGGGCACGGCCACAGGCGGTCACGGTCACCTAAAAGTCTGCCCGTGCAACTCTCTAATGCATATTCACCTACAGCCACAGCGACCAACCTGACTCCATAAAAGTAGCAGACTTTGAACGAAACTCTAAGCAATATGGCGGTCATCATATTACATTCTCCAAATTTAGGCTGTGCGAAGGACTAACAACCAACAAGACGCCTGACTGACTTGTAGTACGTGAAGTTCTTTTGTGATCAAACTAAAATATTTAGTTAATTTCAAAATTTAAAGGCATTTGAGTGAAAAAACTTTTTCAAAGGTAACAAAACTTAATCATATTCAGTAGCATTAAGTTGTACTTGTGTATTGGACTTGGCTTAGATACAATCAAGCTATATGCATAGGTACCTTACGTATAAACAGCAATGAGAATCTTTATTACAAATTTTAGTTTTACAGTAGATTTTGCTGTAGTTTACTAATTTTAATTTATAATTGGGATTTTACTTAAATAGTACTGGATGTAAATTGGGTTTTAAAGTTTTATAGTTTTTATATTGGGTTAATCAATATTGCGCATCATATGCAATACAACCCAATGTGTAATGTACTAAGTTATAATACTTTATAAACACTATACTCGTTCAGGGAAATATTATTCAGTTATTAGTTATTTGCAATTTCACATGTAGTATAGTTCTTTCATTCATTACAGTTTTCACTGTTTAGATAAGTACTTTGACACTTTGAGCTTTCAAATTGCATTCGGTTCTGTCTTTTATGTGCTCAACGTATTTAGAGCCAGGCAAGTCCTCTTGCTAACTCAACATTCACATTTCGACTTCGACCAAGTTCATATACATAAGTAAATAATTATTTCGACGAACATTGATTCAAGCTACCCAAGTACAAAACTTTAAGGATAGGCGGTAATGGCCGTTCAAAAGGCTTTCCTGTCCACAGTTTTGAGAGGCAAATTCATAAATACGGTGTATTCACATTGACAAAGTGGTTAGTTTTTCTCTGTCTTCAAACGTCAAAAAAGTGGCCAAGGAACCACTGTGGAACAAATCTAGTATTCCTTGTACGAAATAGATATTGTAGGACTGATTCTTCGGAACACTTTAGGAGTACTGAATTTGTTCCACAGTGCAGTGGTTGATTCCTTGGCCACTTTTTTGACGGTTTTAATGCAAAGGGATACAGAAAAATTTTAATATTTACAAATTTTAGTCTGACCATCTGGTGTATAGTATTACTATCGTGTTTGGCTTTTATTAAAAAAAGTCCATTTCTCTTGATCACTTGATCCTGCAGTATTTGTTATTTATTGGCTGGTAGCTACTAAATTACTAATTACTCCTGTGCATATCGCATTAGTGATTCATAAATTGTTTTTTTAGCGAAGCGGCCAATCAAATCAAACTAGTTTGTGACGAAGTAAATCACTGGCGACCGTTCACAATGGAAGGGCTTAAATTGAATGAAGACTGTTGCTTTAGTTGTCTAGAACCATTTGAAGTAGCGCGATCCGAGATTAATATGTCGGAAAACATGGAAGTCTTAAAAAGCATTCTGGACATTAACATTTTGGTAGATCATGGGAATGATACGATGAATTTGTGTACCCCGTGCTACAATTCATTTATGGAGTGCAAAGAAGAGTATTCAAAACTAAAGGACTTAAAGGAGTTGGAAACTCGTTTCAACGCTAAAAGAAGGAAGTTTGCCTTTGCCGTTGTCAAAAGTGTAATCGACGATGATTATTTGGGAACATCTATTGAGAATAATTTTGCTAACGTCAGAGCAAAAATTTATGCGAGTAAGTAGTGGTTATAACTACATTGATTTTTTTGAAGGAGCGCTAATTATAGTATCCATGTTTATAAAACTTTTAACTGATTTAGAATGGCAAAAGGAGTACAAGGCTCAGCTTGCTAAGGGTGAGGAATCTCTTGACGAATGTAACGTAATTTCAGAAGAAGTAAATCAGCCGATGTCTTCCATTTCCAAACTAGCTGTTGTACCCGTAAAAATAAATCCTATACAAACACCGTCAACTCCTATTGTCAAGAGTGTTGCCAGTCTGCAGAATGTCCAAGGAGTAAAGAATGACGCTCCTGTTCCTCTTCAACGCCTTAAACAAGTTAATCCTGCACCCGGACAAAAACGTCGCATTATATATGTAAAAAGGGATCCTATAACAAGAAAGGTTACCCAAGTTGGAAATGTAATCCTCCAGATGAAGTGCCCGTTAGGTCCGGGAAACAAAATCGCTCAACTTGGATCTCCCGCTAGATTAGCCAATCCCCAAGGGAGACCTAATAATACTGTTCAGTTACAGAAGCAAAGAATAGCAGTTGCACAATCAGCTCCCCAAGCACAACCTCAAGGTAGACCAATAGTGCGCACACCGATAATTACTGATGCAGCCCCAGCAAAATTGATTCCGAAACCTGTCCCCAAGGCCAGTGCACCTCTTATTATTGCAAGGAAATCCCTTCCACAAGTATCAACCCCAACACCTGCCACAAACAGTAAAGCGGTGGAAATAAAATCTAGATCAGATGATGAGAGTCCTCCTGTCCTGCCACAATCATCTGATCTTCTCATAAGCCCTGATAAGAAGAAGAGAAAGAAAATTGTAAACCAAGCACGCCAAGCAGAAACGTCTCCTACTCAACTAACTCATCTTTCAAATCGAAGTCGCCGAATAATCAAAAAACCAGTCGATTCGAGGTTTGTTCATAATTTTAGCATATAGTTTTTCTACAGTCTATAGTTAACCTATTTGATTTCCAGTCAGTTTGTGGAATTTTTTGTGGAAATTTTTAATATGAGGAATGCTTATTTTTTAGCTGTTTGTATGGAAACGAATATGAAGAGGCTATGAAAAATTTCTCTGAGAAACACCCTGCTCCAAAAGCAAGAGCCTCAAAACGGATATGATATGGGAGAAGACCAGGAAGAAGTGGAGGAAGGAACTATTGATTGGTTTGAGAGGACGATAATATGAATGATGAACCCCGATAAGAAGTCTCAGATGTTGAAAACTAATGCTCAAGAAATCTGGTCACAGCTCATTTAAGTCATTTAACAAATGTTATAAATTTATTTTCTTGATTACTCTCCCACACAGTGTAGATATTATTGAAATATCAAAAACAATGTTTCAGCTTAATCCAATTTATTTAAGACTGCATTAATTATAAATTTTGCAAAAATGTAATTATAGAATTACATCAATAATTAAATAAGACATTTATTGTACAGCTCGTTCTTTTACTTATTTTCCTTAGTATTTGGCATCCTCCCTCGATTGCTTACCAATGCCAATAAAACGGATAAACATGCCCAATATAATATAACTGTGATAACCGCAGGACCTTTGTTTCTTCTTATGATGGGTAGGCATATGGTATAAAGAAATTCAACAAAAGGACTCCCGTGAAATCAGTAATATTACCCACTAGGTGTAACCGACAAAGAACTCAAACCAGTTACAGTTAGCAGTTGAGTCACAAGGATGTCGAAATAGAAAAACCAAAAAATGTTTTATTGTATGTAAAGATGAGTTATGCTATATGAGTATATTATGAGAATGGAGATTATTACACGTACGTGTATTTGGGAGTGAAATCAGTGAGAGCGAGTGAAAATTAAAAAGAAATGTTGAAGTGAGTTGTAATTTATATACAGGGATATTTATAAGTTAGTGCCCCTGTTTGGCCCTAAATGCCTGAAAAACCGCATGAAATGCATTCAAGAGATTTACAAGTATGTATGTTATATGAGGTTCCCCTACATTATGGAGTACAGGATTTGTGCCAATTCCACTAATGGGAACATTGCAATCTCCTCTTAACATTTGGCGTTGCTGCTTCCTCGTAATGCCGGGAGGTCGAAAGCTGTCGTCTGAATAGATTCATAGTTTCACTACTAAATTGGGTCTCTGCGCATGTGTGCCCTAGGCTTGGAGTCAGTAGGTCCTCCAGTACCAGTCTCTTACAGCCATCTTATCTATCTTTCCTTTCGTGCCTCGCCTCGCACACACGGTCTTTGAACTTTTGTTGTTGGTTAAATATAGGGAACAATTGTAGACACGTTTTCTACCTTCGGTTCCGAGTTTTCTTGGCTCGCTAAGAATGTGGGCACAAATGTGGAAAGTGGAAGAAACTGAAACTTTTAAAACATGTAAAAAAGTTTATTTCCATTTTTGCGCTAAAAAATCGGTATACAAAACATCCATATATCAAGTGAACACTGAAATGTTGACTGCAATTTATAATAAGAGTTCACCAGTACATCTTTACTAAAATAAACAAAGCTGTATAAAGTTGCACTGAATAAGCAAGGAAAACAACGTGGATGTGAAATTCAATCGATGAATCTTTCAAAGGTAGAAATTCTATGAAGACATGAACAAAGAAAAAAGATAAAATTCAAATCGAATTTTTATTGTCAGTAACACACGCCTTTGATGTATTCTCCAACTTGAGGAGCACTTGCACTATTGCTTACTGAAAGTCGATCTTCATCATGGCAGTTGAGAGTATTCAACGAACTCCGGGCTGCCGCAAATCTAAAGTTTTCAACCAAAACAATTACACCACTGAAGGATGAGGAACTAATCGAATCTTCCCCGCCAATTATCTATTCGTGTCATTTCTAACATCACACTAACACAGCTTAATACATTTCCATTAATCTAATTATCTATCCACTAAAAATTAATTACCTTTATTTGAAATATTCAAACTACAATCTACTCATGGCATATGGCATAAGCTAGTAAAATGTCTACACTACCCCTTTTTATGTTATTAAAATTTTATTTTATTTTATTTATTATTGCCAATTAAATTTTATTTTATTTATTATTGCCAATGACTGGATGACTGCAAAACTATTGTGAGTCCTTTGTTTTGGTCGACCCCGTAAAATCTGTGGTAATCTGGTAACACATGTGGTACATCTATAATTTTATAAGCTAACTCAAATCGTACACCTTTACAACACATAACACGATTTGATTAGTCAAATATTTTCATGTGATATTATTCTCTATCTGCTCTTTCTCTCGGACAAAAATAGCCTTTTCGACAGCTAGCCAATTTATTTTTCAGTGCTGAAGGAAGGGATCCGCCACGGCGCAATATCGATGTCGATCCAACGAAACCCAATTCCTTATTTAATTTTCCTACCAAATCGTTACTTTATGCTAACGCTAGTTATTGCTCTGCGAGTCTATAGAGAAAACCCCGCGTACAGAATAAATATCGTCGTTCCTTTGTCAACACGAACCAATAAGGATCCTTGGTGCTTTGGTATTTTTTTACAGATGAATGAAGCGCGATTTTGAAAACACTAATGCATGCTGATTGCCATTCGTGAGTTACATATAGAGATAATTAATCAAGCACTTGCAGATTTAAAAGGAACATACATTAAAATGGCCGTATTACAATATTTTAAGTTTATTTTTGTAAAACCCATTTTATTTGACATTTCTGTGAACATACGATTAACATAAAACAAGAATATTTCATTTTTTGCACTCTGACATTTGTCTAAAATTTAATTACATTTTGATTCCTAAAAGAAATCCTTAAGGTATTCTTATTCGAAATTACTGGGCACATTTTTCGAATAAAATTAATTTATTGCTAATACAGCATTGAAGTATTTTAAGTTTAATAGGAAACTTTAGATTATACAGCGAGCTATTACGAGTAGTTCGAGTGGAGATTCATCAGAATAAACTGGAAACCGCTTGCAGACCAAATTCCTGGGGAATACAGAATTCGGCAGAGAACTTTTCCAAGAACTGTGACCAAATGGAAATGAGATCCTCCAAATAGATAAGGTCAACTTCATAATTGAGGACATTCGGATTCATTTTAAGCCAAACTTTGGAATTTTTCAAGCATGTTATGATCCGTTTACAAAATCTGATTTTATCCTTTGGCATCAGTTCAAAACGAGCAATGTTCTTTAAATCTTTGGATTGAAAAACATAAGCGGCGAAAACTTGAGCCAAACGGAAATACAGAGTAGCTGCAATAAAATACCGAATATTGTTAATGAAGTTATTTGCAGTATATATATATGAAAGCAATAGAAAGCAGAGACATGGATGACGATCTTTAAACATTTTTAAAAATTATAAAGTCAAGTACCAGAACAGGCACACAATGTAATATTAATCTTTGCATTAAATACAATGTTAGTAGTATGAATAACTTTGCCATACTGATTTCATCGGATGGTTGAAACTTGATGGCCAGGGGAAGGAAGCGTTTGAATCTTTTCATAACTTTAATAAAGAAATTTCCAATTTCTATTTCGTCTCCATTGCCTGCCAGCGAAGAAGTGAAGTTACAGTTGACTAGCCAGTGCACTCCACATTGGTATATTAAATAGTGATTTGGGTGAAGGACGAGTCCTATTTTAGAATCAATGAAGCGATCGGCAAAATGAAGCGACGCAGCGTCTGCTACTTCTTCCATTCCAACTGCTGAAAAATGCATGTCCCCACGGAGTAAATCAATCCAATGTTTCACTGCAGCAGCACTAAGTTTAAGACTGCAAATGTCACATTTCCAATCGGCGTCCGGATCCATTGGGTCCATGGTTAGCAAATACCCTGCTTTACCCTTGCAGGCAAGGCATTTTAGAGCGGAGAAATAGGTGGCCCCTTCAGTCTTGTCCTTACAGCGTTCGCATTTGCACATAAAGTAACGGATATCCCGGATTTCCTTTTGTCGAGGAAGCGTCCCCAATTGGAGCTCGGGATACCCGTAGGCAATAGACAAAACTTCACCTTTCTCAATATCTCTCCGTGCATGAAAACGAATGTTCCACCGCATTCTTCCCTTTTCATCTGCACAGTTGAAGAACGAGAATTCCATGTTGGGACAACAGCTGTGTGAAAATAGGGAACTCTTTTCGTATAGTGCATTGCCGATGTATCTATGAATTACACAATATTTTGAAATTAATTTCATGCCATTCTTTTTAATCACATTGCACAATAGTAATGCACAAGTGTACCTGTCAGCTGTGCTATATACATACTTACTCTGAGAAATCGTTCGAGACCGCAATGTTAAATTTGAAAACGTTATTTCGAAAGATTCCATGCAATTTGGTGACTTCGGCGACTGTAATATTTAATCTGCATTCCATAGCCAAGAAGTTCCACAGACACATTATTCTCTGCGTCAAAGAATTTTTCACTAGGGAATCCATTGCAGTATATTCAGAGGCCAGGTCTAAAAGCTTTTCGTATTTTTCGGGCTCCTTTGTCTTGTAAAGCACAAGGCGAATAAATGCAATTTTGGTGAAAGTGGTTGAAGATAAACCAATTGCTCTTCTTTTTAATACGTCGCACTCAAAATCTTTATGATCCTCATTCTGTAGACAAGAGAAACAACAGTAAAAATTAATTGCAATATTTAACAGCTACAATCTAACGATATTTCAAATTTTTGCTTTACTAACGATACGATAAATAAAAAGTAATTGAGAAATCAATAAATAAAAGGATTTAGAATATTACCCCAGCACATATTTGGGAGCATAAGGACCACCCGCATTCTGCACACTTAATGCAGTCCACATGAGCTACTCTTTTGCCACAAGCTACACATGACAATTCAATAACCGTTTCTGCATCACTCACACTATCAGGTCGATTGCACGGAGACGATAACAGTGGGCTCTCCTCCCACACCGTTGCTCCTTGCTTGAACTTTTCTTTTGAAACAACATAGCGACCCAGCTCATCACTCGCCTTCAGATCAAAATGCTTACTGAACGCCATCACAATTGCTAATTGTGGTACTCAGTTTAACTTTAATTTTAATTTACTTTAAACAAGAAAAACCTAATCTCGAAAGTAGTTTCGTTTCTTAATTTTATATTTCGAATTTCACAGCTGACCTTCAGATATGCCAACTCAACAATTAGAGAGATGCTTTGAAGAAATGCCTTCCTTGAATGCTGAAGAGTGTAGGGTCTTAGTCGCAGTAAGTAAGGGAAACTAAATCAGAATTGAGGGGCATTAATTAAAATTTTAGCCCGTTACAATGCACCAGTATAAATGCATTGCTGACATTGAAATGTTCAATTTCACCGTAGGTACAGAACTATACAAATGAATATAATTTTCGAATTTTGACAAAACAAAAAAATAACCCAAGATCTTGTTTAGAGGTGTTGAATACCGCAAATATTATGTTTTCATGACTAGTGGTGGCAAAGGTATCCGTGTTCGACTTTTGATGTTTTACCCAAACTTTGCAAAATTTTTAAATTTGGCAAAACAAAGAAAACCTAAGATCTTGTTTAGAGGTGTTGAAAACCGCAAATATTATGTTTCCATGACCAGTGGGGGCTAAGATATCCGTGTCCGACTTTTAATGTCTTGTACCCAAAATTTGCCAAATTTTCGAAAACAAAATAGTTTAGATATTGATTAGTGGAAATTGAAAACTGCAAATAATATGTTTGCATAGCTACTGGACGCTGAGATATTCGCGAAATAAATTTTAAAAGTGCGGGTGCTTAAATTATTCGCAATTTAACTGATTACCAAACAACTAAGACTCTAAGCTAAGCTAAACTCAATCCAACCAAAGAATTGAGGAATATTGCTCGTTTTGAGCTTATGTTGAAGGATAAAATCAGATTTTGCGAACGAATAGTACAAATAACATACATGAAATTAGAGAGTTGCACGGGCACCGAGCACCCTTACGGGCAGCTGCCCGGCCCGGCACGGGCGGGCACGGGCGGGCACGGGCACCCATTTCAAGATTTTTCACGGGCACGGACGGGCACAGGCAGCACTGCGGCCGCCCGCGGGCGCCCGTAAGTGCCCGTAAGTTTATCACAAAATAGAATTGCACAAACAAAAAAGTACAAATTAAGATAATATTACAAATAAAAATGATACTTCAATTCTCCCTAAATCCTCAATTCTAAATTATTAATGTTATTATCATAACATATATATAAATTATTATCATAACATATATATAAATTATTATCATAACATATATATAAATTATTATCATAACATATATATAAATTATTATCATAACATATATATAAATTATTATCATAACATATATATAAATTATTATCATAACAATTTTATTGAAGCTTATTTCATTTGTTAAAAATGATTTCTGAAGCACACACATTAGCTCACCATTACTTGTCGATATCATAACTGCAGAAGGTACAACTAAATGCGGTGCCGATGAGGAATCTGCTGTAGATTTCACGACAAAATAGAAATGCTCAATCGCTTTTGGCAATTCTGCTATTTTAAATTGGCCAAAATCGACTTCATTTTTGCAAATAGTTGTCTTAAGACTAAATAAGTAAAATTGTAAGGCCAAAAACGACATCATTTTCAACAATAAATAAATTCAAAGAATGTAAATTGAGGTGATCAAAAGTTTGAGGAAATTTTCAAGTAGTACTTTACAAAAAATCTGTTATTATACTATAATATTATTACACTTAAATTAATTGAAAAGTATTACGGGCAAACACGGGCAGCCACGGGCGCCCGCGGGCCTACTAATCAGACTCTTTACGGGCACGGGCGGGCACGGGCACAGGCGGTCACGGGCACCTAAAAGTCTGCCCGTGCAACTCTCTAATGCATATTCACCTACAGCCACAGCGACCAACCTGACTCCATAAAAGTAGCAGACTTTGAACGAAACTCTAAGCAATATGGCGGTCATCATATTACATTCTCCAAATTTAGGCTGTGCGAAGGACTAACAACCAACAAGACGCCTGACTGACTTGTAGTACGTGAAGTTCTTTTGTGATCAAACTAAAATATTTAGTTAATTTCAGAATTTAAAGGCATTTGAGTGAAAACACTTGTTCAAAGGTAACAAAACTTAATCATATTCAGTAGCATTAAGTTGTACTTGTGTATTGGACTTGGCTTAGATACAATCAAGCTATATGCATAGGTACCTTACGTATAAACAGCAATGAGAATCTTTATTACAAATTTTAGTTTTACAGTAGATTTTGCTGTAGTTTACTAATTTTAATTTATAATTGGGATTTTACTTAAATAGTACTGGATGTAAATTGGGTTTTAAAGTTTTATAGTTTTTATATTGGGTTAATCAATATTGCGCATCATATGCAATACAACCCAATGTGTAATGTACTAAGTTATAATACTTTATAAACACTATACTCGTTCAGGGAAATATTATTCAGTTATTAGTTATTTGCAATTTCACATGTAGTATAGTTCTTTCATTCATTACAGCTTTCACTGTTTAGATAAGTACTTTGACACTTTGAGCTTTCAAATTGCATTCGGTTCTGTCTTTTATGTGCTCAACGTATTTAGAGCCAGGCAAGTCCTCTTGCTAACTCAACATTCACATTTCGACTTCGACCAAGTTCATATACATAAGTAAATAATTATTTCGACGAACATTGATTCAAGCTACCCAAGTACAAAACTTTAAGGATAGGCGGTAATGGCCGTTCAAAAGGCTTTCCTGTCCACAGTTTTGAGAGGCAAATTCATAAATACGGTGTATTCACATTGACAAAGTGGTTAGTTTTTCTCTGTCTTCAAACGTCAAAAAAGTGGCCAAGGAACCACTGTGGAACAAATCTAGTATTCCTTGTACGAAATAGATATTGTAGGACTGATTCTTCGGAACACTTTAGGAGTACTGAATTTGTTCCACAGTGCAGTGGTTGATTCCTTGGCCACTTTTTTGACGGTTTTAATGCAAAGGGATACAGAAAAATTTTAATATTTACAAATTTTAGTCTGACCATCTGGTGTATAGTATTACTATCGTGTTTGGCTTTTATTAAAAAAAGTCCATTTCTCTTGATCACTTGATCCTGCAGTATTTGTTATTTATTGGCTGGTAGCTACTAAATTACTAATTACTCCTGTGCATATCGCATTAGTGATTCATAAATTGTTTTTTTAGCGAAGCGGCCAATCAAATCAAACTAGTTTGTGACGAAGTAAATCACTGGCGACCGTTCACAATGGAAGGGCTTAAATTGAATGAAGACTGTTGCTTTAGTTGTCTAGAACCATTTGAAGTAGCGCGATCCGAGATTAATATGTCGGAAAACATGGAAGTCTTAAAAAGCATTCTGGACATTAACATTTTGCTAGATCATGCGAATGATACGATGAATTTGTGTACCCCGTGCTACAATTCATTTATGGAGTGCAAAGAAGAGTATTCAAAACTAAAGGACTTAAAGGAGTTGGAAACTCGTTTCAACGCTAAAAGAAGGAAGTTTGCCTTTGCCGTTGTCAAAAGTGTAATCGACGATGATTATTTGGGAACATCTATTGAGAATAATTTTGCTAACGTCAGAGCAAAAATTTATGCGAGTAAGTAGTGGTTATAACTACATTGATTTTTTTGAAGGAGCGCTAATTATAGTATCCATGTTTATAAAACTTTTAACTGATTTAGAATGGCAAAAGGAGTACAAGGCTCAGCTTGCTAAGGGTGAGGAATCTCTTGACGAATGTAACGTAATTTCAGAAGAAGTAAATCAGCCGATGTCTTCCATTTCCAAACTAGCTGTTGTACCCGTAAAAATAAATCCTATACAAACACCGTCAACTCCTATTGTCAAGAGTGTTGCCAGTCTGCAGAATGTCCAAGGAGTAAAGAATGACGCTCCTGTTCCTCTTCAACGCCTTAAACAAGTTAATCCTGCACCCGGACAAAAACGTCGCATTATATATGTAAAAAGGGATCCTATAACAAGAAAGGTTACCCAAGTTGGAAGTGTAATCCTCCAGATGAAGCACCGTTAGGTCCGGGAAACAAAATCGCTCAACTTGGATCTCCCGCTAGATTAGCCAATCCCCAAGGGAGACCTAATAATACTATGTTCAGTTACAGAAGCAAAGAATAGCAGTTGCACAATCAGCTCCCCAAGCACAACCTCAAGGTAGACCAATAGTGCGCACACCGATAATTACTGCTGCAGCCCCAGCAAAATTGATTCCGAAACCTGTCCCCAAGGCCAGTGCACCTCTTATTATTGCAAGGAAATCCCTTCCACAAGTATCAACCCCAACACCTGCCACAAACAGTAAAGCGGTGGAAATAAAATCTAGATCAGATGATGAGAGTCCTCCTGTCCTGCCACAATCATCTGATCTTCTCATAAGCCCTGATAAGAAGAAGAGAAAGAAAATTGTAACCAGCACGCCAAGCAGAAACGTCTCCTACTCAACTAACTCATCTTTCAAATCGAAGTCGCCGAATAATCAAAAAACCAGTCGATTCGAGGTTTGTTCATAATTTTAGGCATATAGTTTTTCTACAGTCTATAGTTAGCCTATTTGATTTCCAGTCAGTTTGTGGAATTTTTTGTGGAAATTTTTAATATGAGGAATGCTTATTTTTTAGCTGTTTGTATGGAAACGAATATGAAGAGGCTATGAAAAATTTCTCTGAGAAACACCCTGCTCCAAAAGCAAGAGCCTCAAAACGGATATGATATGTGAGAAGACCAGGAAGAAGTGGAGGAAGGAACTATTGATTGGTTTGAGAGGACGATAATATGAATGATGAACCCCGATAAGAAGTCTCAGATGTTGAAAACTAATGCTCAAGAAATCTGGTCACAGCTCATTTAAGTCATTTAACAAATGTTATAAATTTATTTTCTTGATTACTCTCCCACACAGTGTAGATATTATTGAAATATCAAAAACAATGTTTCAGCTTAATCCAATTTATTTAAGACTGCATTAATTATAAATTTTGCAAAAATGTAATTATAGAATTACATCAATAATTAAATAAGACATTTATTGTACAGCTCGTTCTTTTACTTATTTTCCTTAGTATTTGGCATCCTCCCTCGATTGCTTACCAATGCCAATAAAACGGATAAACATGCCCAATATAATATAACTGTGATAACCGCAGGACCTTTGTTTCTTCTTATGATGGGTAGGCATATGGTATAAAGAAATTCAACAAAAGGACTCCCGTGAAATCAGTAATATTACCCACTAGGTGTAACCGACAAAGAACTCAAACCAGTTACAGTTAGCAGTTGAGTCACAAGGATGTCGAAATAGAAAAACCAAAAAATGTTTTATTGTATGTAAAGATGAGTTATGCTATATGAGTATATTATGAGAATGGAGATTATTACACGTACGTGTATTTGGGAGTGAAATCAGTGAGAGCGAGTGAAAATTAAAAAGAAATGTTGAAGTGAGTTGTAATTTATATACAGGGATATTTATAAGTTAGTGCCCCTGTTTGGTCCTAAATGCCTGAAAAACCGCATGAAATGCATTCAAGAGATTTACAAGTATGTATGTTATATGAGGTTCCCCTACATTATGGAGTACAGGATTTGTGCCAATTCCACTAATGGGAACATTGCAATCTCCTCTTAACATTTGGCGTTGCTGCTTCCTCGTAATGCCGGGAGGTCGAAAGCTGTCGTCTGAATAGATTCATAGTTTCACTACTAAATTGGGTCTCTGCGCATGTGTGCCCTAGGCTTGGAGTCAGTAGGTCCTCCAGTACCAGTCTCTTACAGCCATCTTATCTATCTTTCCTTTCGTGCCTCGCCTCGCACACACGGTCTTTGAACTTTTGTTGTTGGTTAAATATAGGGAACAATTGTAGACACGTTTTCTACCTTCGGTTCCGAGTTTTCTTGGCTCGCTAAGAATGTGGGCACAAATGTGGAAAGTGGAAGAAACTGAAACTTTTAAAACATGTAAAAAAGTTTATTTCCATTTTTGCGCTAAAAAATCGGTATACAAAACATCCATATATCAAGTGAACACTGAAATGTTGACTGCAATTTATAATAAGAGTTCACCAGTACATCTTTACTAAAATAAACAAAGCTGTATAAAGTTGCACTGAATAAGCAAGGAAAACAACGTGGATGTGAAATTCAATCGATGAATCTTTCAAAGGTAGAAATTCTATGAAGACATGAACAAAGAAAAAAGATAAAATTCAAATCGAATTTTTATTGTCAGTAACACACGCCTTTGATGTATTCTCCAACTTGAGGAGCACTTGCACTATTGCTTACTGAAAGTCGATCTTCATCATGGCAGTTGAGAGTATTCAACGAACTCCGGGGCTGCCGCAAATCTAAAGTTTTCAACCAAAACAATTACACCACTGAAGGATGAGGAACTAATCGAATCTTCCCCGCCAATTATCTATTCGTGTCATTTCTAACATCACACTAACACAGCTTAATACATTTCCATTAATCTAATTATCTATCCACTAAAAATTAATTACCTTTATTTGAAATATTCAAACTACAATCTACTCATGGCATATGGCATAAGCTAGTAAAATGTCTACACTACCCCTTTTTATGTTATTAAAATTTTATTTTATTTTATTTATTATTGCCAATTAAATTTTATTTTATTTATTATTGCCAATGACTGGATGACTGCAAAACTATTGTGAGTCCTTTGTTTTGGTCGACCCCGTAAAATCTGTGGTAATCTGGTAACACATGTGGTACATCTATAATTTTATAAGCTAACTCAAATCGTACACCTTTACAACACATAACACGATTTGATTAGTCAAATATTTTCATGTGATATTATTCTCTATCTGCTCTTTCTCTCGGACAAAAATAGCCTTTTCGACAGCTAGCCAATTTATTTTTCAGTGCTGAAGGAAGGGATCCGCCACGGCGCAATATCGATGTCGATCCAACGAAACCCAATTCCTTATTTAATTTTCCTACCAAATCGTTACTTTATGCTAACGCTAGTTATTGCTCTGCGAGTCTATAGAGAAAACCCCGCGTACAGAATAAATATCGTCGTTCCTTTGTCAACACGAACCAATAAGGATCCTTGGTGCTTTGGTATTTTTTTACAGATGAATGAAGCGCGATTTTGAAAACACTAATGCATGCTGATTGCCATTTGTGAGTTACATATAGAGATAATTAATCAAGCACTTGCAGATTTAAAAGGAACATACATTAAAATGGCCGTATTACAATATTTTAAGTTTATTTTTGTAAAACCCATTTTATTTGACATTTCTGTGAACATACGATTAACATAAAACAAGAATATTTCATTTTTTGCACTCTGACATTTGTCTAAAATTTAATTACATTTTGATTCCTAAAAGAAATCCTTAAGGTATTCTTATTCGAAATTACTGGGCACATTTTTCGAATAAAATTAATTTGCTAATACAGCATTGAAGTATTTTAAGTTTAATAGGAAACTTTAGATTATACAGCGAGCTATTACGAGTAGTTCGAGTGGAGATTCATCAGAATAAACTGGAAACCGCTTGCAGACCAAATTCCTGGGGAATACAGAATTCGGCAGAGAACTTTTCCAAGAACTGTGACCAAATGGAAATGAGATCCTCCAAATAGATAAGGTCAACTTCATAATTGAGGACATTCGGATTCATTTTAAGCCAAACTTTGGAATTTTTCAAGCATGTTATGATCCGTTTACAAAATCTGATTTTATCCTTTGGCATCAGTTCAAAACGAGCAATGTTCTTTAAATCTTTGGATTGAAAAACATAAGCGGCGAAAACTTGAGCCAAACGGAAATACAGAGTAGCTGCAATAAAATACCGAATATTGTTAATGAAGTTATTTGCAGTATATATATATGAAAGCAATAGAAAGCAGAGACATGGATGACGATCTTTAAACATTTTTAAAAATTATAAAGTCAAGTACCAGAACAGGCACACAATGTAATATTAATCTTTGCATTAAATACAATGTTAGTAGTATGAATAACTTTGCCATACTGATTTCATCGGATGGTTGAAACTTGATGGCCAGGGGAAGGAAGCGTTTGAATCTTTTCATAACTTTAATAAAGAAATTTCCAATTTCTATTTCGTCTCCATTGCCTGCCAGCGAAGAAGTGAAGTTACAGTTGACTAGCCAGTGCACTCCACATTGGTATATTAAATAGTGATTTGGGTGAAGGACGAGTCCTATTTTAGAATCAATGAAGCGATCGGCAAAATGAAGCGACGCAGCGTCTGCTACTTCTTCCATTCCAACTGCTGAAAAATGCATGTCAGCACGGAGTAAATCAATCCAATGTTTCACTGCAGGAGCACTAAGTTTAAGACTGCAAATGTCACATTTCCAATCGGCTTCCGGATCCATTGGGTCCATGGTTAGCAAATACCCTGCTTTACCCTTGCAGGCAAGGCATTTTAGAGCGGAGAAATAGGTGGCCCCTTCAGTCTTGTCCTTACAGCGTTCGCATTTGCACATAAAGTAACGGATATCCCGGATTTCCTTTTGTCGAGGAAGCGTCCCCAATTGGAGCTCGGGATACCCGTAGGCAATAGACAAAACTTCACCTTTCTCAATATCTCTCCGTGCATGAAAACGAATGTTCCACCGCATTCTTCCCTTTTCATCTGCACAGTTGAAGAACGAGAATTCCATGTTGGGACAACAGCTGTGTGAAAATAGGGAACTCTTTTCGTATAGTGCATTGCCGATGTATCTATGAATTACACAATATTTTGAAATTAATTTCATGCCATTCTTTTTAATCACATTGCACAATAGTAATGCACAAGTGTAGCTGTCAGCTGTGCTACATACTTACTCTGAGAAATCGTTCGAGACCGCAATGTTAAATTTGAAAACGTTATTTCGAAAGATTCCATGCAATTTGGTGACTTCGGCGACTGTAATATTTAATCTGCATTCCATAGCCAAGAAGTTCCACAGACACATTATTCTCTGCGTCAAAGAATTTTTCACTAGGGAATCCATTGCAGTATATTCAGAGGCCAGGTCTAAAAGCTTTTCGTATTTTTCGGGCTCCTTTGTCTTGTAAAGCACAAGGCGAATAAATGCAATTTTGGTGAAAGTGGTTGAAGATAAACCAATTGCTCTTCTTTTTAATACGTCGCACTCAAAATCTTTATGATCCTCATTCTGTAGACAAGAGAAACAACAGTAAAAATTAATTGCAATATTTAACAGCTACAATCTAACGATATTTCAAATTTTTGCTTTACTAACGATACGATAAATAAAAAGTAATTGAGAAATCAATAAATAAAAGGATTTAGAATATTACCCCAGCACATATTTGGGAGCATAAGGACCACCCGCATTCTGCACACTTAATGCAGTCCACATGAGCTACTCTTTTGCCACAAGCTACACATGACAATTCAATAACCGTTTCTGCATCACTCACACTATCAGGTCGATTGCACGGAGACGATAACAGTGGGCTCTCCTCCCACACCGTTGCTCCTTGCTTGAACTTTTCTTTTGAAACAACATAGCGACCCAGCTCATCACTCGCCTTCAGATCAAAATGCTTACTGAACGCCATCACAATTGCTAATTGTGGTACTCAGTTTAACTTTAATTTTAATTTACTTTAAACAAGAAAAACCTAATCTCGAAAGTAGTTTCGTTTCTTAATTTTATATTTCGAATTTCACAGCTGACCTTCAGATATGCCAACTCAACAATTAGAGAGATGCTTTGAAGAAATGCCTTCCTTGAATGCTGAAGAGTGTAGGGTCTTAGTCGCAGTAAGTAAGGGAAACTAAATCAGAATTGAGGGGCATTAATTAAAATTTTAGCCCGTTACAATGCACCAGTATAAATGCATTGCTGACATTGAAATGTTCAATTTCACCGTAGGTACAGAACTATACAAATGAATATAATTTTCGAATTTTGACAAAACAAAAAAATAACCCAAGATCTTGTTTAGAGGTGTTGAATACCGCAAATATTATGTTTTCATGACTAGTGGTGGCAAAGGTATCCGTGTTCGACTTTTGATGTTTTACCCAAACTTTGCAAAATTTTTAAATTTGGCAAAACAAAGAAAACCTAAGATCTTGTTTAGAGGTGTTGAAAACCGCAAATATTTTGTTTCCATGACCAGTGGGGGCTAAGATATCCGTGTCCGACTTTTAATGTCTTGTACCCAAAATTTGCCAAATTTTCGAAAACAAAATAGTTTAGATATTGATTAGTGGAAATTGAAAACTGCAAATAATATGTTTGCATAGCTACTGGACGCTGAGATATTCGCGAAATAAATTTTAAAAGTGCGGGTGCTTAAATTATTCGCAATTTAACTGATTACCAAACAACTAAGACTCTAAGCTAAGCTAAACTCAATCCAACCAAAGAATTGAGGAATATTGCTCGTTTTGAGCTTATGTTGAAGGATAAAATCAGATTTTGCGAACGAATAGTACAAATAACATACATGAAATTAGAGAGTTGCACGGGCACCGAGCACCCTTACGGGCAGCTGCCCGGCCCGGCACGGGCGGGCACGGGCGGGCACGGGCACCCATTTCAAGATTTTTCACGGGCACGGACGGGCACAGGCAGCACTGCGGCCGCCCGCGGGCGCCCGTAAGTGCCCGTAAGTTTATCACAAAATAGAATTGCACAAACAAAAAAGTACAAATTAAGATAATATTACAAATAAAAATGATACTTCAATTCTCCCTAAATCCTCAATTCTAAATTATTAATGTTATTATCATAACATATATATAAATTATTATCATAACATATATATAAATTATTATCATAACATATATATAAATTATTATCATAACATATATATAAATTATTATCATAACATATATATAAATTATTATCATAACATATATATAAATTATTATCATAACAATTTTATTGAAGCTTATTTCATTTGTTAAAAATGATTTCTGAAGCACACACATTAGCTCACCATTACTTGTCGATATCATAACTGCAGAAGGTACAACTAAATGCGGTACCGATGAGGAATCTGCTGTAGATTTCACGACAAAATAGAAATGCTCAATCGCTTTTGGCAATTCTGCTATTTTAAATTGGCCAAAATCGACTTCATTTTTCCAAATAGTTGTCTTAAGACTAAATAAGTAAAATTGTAAGGCCAAAAACGACATCATTTTCAACAATAAATAAATTCAAAGAATGTAAATTGAGGTGATCAAAAGTTTGAGGAAATTTTCAAGTAGTACTTTACAAAAAACCTGTTATTATACTATAATATTATTACACTTAAATTAATTGAAAAGTATTACGGGCAAAAACGGGCAGCCACGGGCGCTCGCGGGCGCCCACGGGCCTACTAATCAGACTCTAAACGGGCACGGGCGGGCACGGCCACAGGCGGTCACGGTCACCTAAAAGTCTGCCCGTGCAACTCTCTAATGCATATTCACCTACAGCCACAGCGACCAACCTGACTCCATAAAAGTAGCAGACTTTGAACGAAACTCTAAGCAATATGGCGGTCATCATATTACATTCTCCAAATTTAGGCTGTGCGAAGGACTAACAACCAACAAGACGCCTGACTGACTTGTAGTACGTGAAGTTCTTTTGTGATCAAACTAAAATATTTAGTTAATTTCAAAATTTAAAGGCATTTGAGTGAAAAAACTTTTTCAAAGGTAACAAAACTTAATCATATTCAGTAGCATTAAGTTGTACTTGTGTATTGGACTTGGCTTAGATACAATCAAGCTATATGCATAGGTACCTTACGTATAAACAGCAATGAGAATCTTTATTACAAATTTTAGTTTTACAGTAGATTTTGCTGTAGTTTACTAATTTTAATTTATAATTGGGATTTTACTTAAATAGTACTGGATGTAAATTGGGTTTTAAAGTTTTATAGTTTTTATATTGGGTTAATCAATATTGCGCATCATATGCAATACAACCCAATGTGTAATGTACTAAGTTATAATACTTTATAAACACTATACTCGTTCAGGGAAATATTATTCAGTTATTAGTTATTTGCAATTTCACATGTAGTATAGTTCTTTCATTCATTACAGTTTTCACTGTTTAGATAAGTACTTTGACACTTTGAGCTTTCAAATTGCATTCGGTTCTGTCTTTTATGTGCTCAACGTATTTAGAGCCAGGCAAGTCCTCTTGCTAACTCAACATTCACATTTCGACTTCGACCAAGTTCATATACATAAGTAAATAATTATTTCGACGAACATTGATTCAAGCTACCCAAGTACAAAACTTTAAGGATAGGCGGTAATGGCCGTTCAAAAGGCTTTCCTGTCCACAGTTTTGAGAGGCAAATTCATAAATACGGTGTATTCACATTGACAAAGTGGTTAGTTTTTCTCTGTCTTCAAACGTCAAAAAAGTGGCCAAGGAACCACTGTGGAACAAATCTAGTATTCCTTGTACGAAATAGATATTGTAGGACTGATTCTTCGGAACACTTTAGGAGTACTGAATTTGTTCCACAGTGCAGTGGTTGATTCCTTGGCCACTTTTTTGACGGTTTTAATGCAAAGGGATACAGAAAAATTTTAATATTTACAAATTTTAGTCTGACCATCTGGTGTATAGTATTACTATCGTGTTTGGCTTTTATTAAAAAAAGTCCATTTCTCTTGATCACTTGATCCTGCAGTATTTGTTATTTATTGGCTGGTAGCTACTAAATTACTAATTACTCCTGTGCATATCGCATTAGTGATTCATAAATTGTTTTTTTAGCGAAGCGGCCAATCAAATCAAACTAGTTTGTGACGAAGTAAATCACTGGCGACCGTTCACAATGGAAGGGCTTAAATTGAATGAAGACTGTTGCTTTAGTTGTCTAGAACCATTTGAAGTAGCGCGATCCGAGATTAATATGTCGGAAAACATGGAAGTCTTAAAAAGCATTCTGGACATTAACATTTTGCTAGATCATGCGAATGATACGATGAATTTGTGTACCCCGTGCTACAATTCATTTATGGAGTGCAAAGAAGAGTATTCAAAACTAAAGGACTTAAAGGAGTTGGAAACTCGTTTCAACGCTAAAAGAAGGAAGTTTGCCTTTGCCGTTGTCAAAAGTGTAATCGACGATGATTATTTGGGAACATCTATTGAGAATAATTTTGCTAACGTCAGAGCAAAAATTTATGCGAGTAAGTAGTGGTTATAACTACATTGATTTTTTTGAAGGAGCGCTAATTATAGTATCCATGTTTATAAAACTTTTAACTGATTTAGAATGGCAAAAGGAGTACAAGGCTCAGCTTGCTAAGGGTGAGGAATCTCTTGACGAATGTAACGTAATTTCAGAAGAAGTAAATCAGCCGATGTCTTCCATTTCCAAACTAGCTGTTGTACCCGTAAAAATAAATCCTATACAAACACCGTCAACTCCTATTGTCAAGAGTGTTGCCAGTCTGCAGAATGTCCAAGGAGTAAAGAATGACGCTCCTGTTCCTCTTCAACGCCTTAAACAAGTTAATCCTGCACCCGGACAAAAACGTCGCATTATATATGTAAAAAGGGATCCTATAACAAGAAAGGTTACCCAAGTTGGAAATGTAATCCTCCAGATGAAGTGCCCGTTAGGTCCGGGAAACAAAATCGCTCAACTTGGATCTCCCGCTAGATTAGCCAATCCCCAAGGGAGACCTAATAATACTGTTCAGTTACAGAAGCAAAGAATAGCAGTTGCACAATCAGCTCCCCAAGCACAACCTCAAGGTAGACCAATAGTGCGCACACCGATAATTACTGATGCAGCCCCAGCAAAATTGATTCCGAAACCTGTCCCCAAGGCCAGTGCACCTCTTATTATTGCAAGGAAATCCCTTCCACAAGTATCAACCCCAACACCTGCCACAAACAGTAAAGCGGTGGAAATAAAATCTAGATCAGATGATGAGAGTCCTCCTGTCCTGCCACAATCATCTGATCTTCTCATAAGCCCTGATAAGAAGAAGAGAAAGAAAATTGTAAACCAAGCACGCCAAGCAGAAACGTCTCCTACTCAACTAACTCATCTTTCAAATCGAAGTCGCCGAATAATCAAAAAACCAGTCGATTCGAGGTTTGTTCATAATTTTAGCATATAGTTTTTCTACAGTCTATAGTTAACCTATTTGATTTCCAGTCAGTTTGTGGAATTTTTTGTGGAAATTTTTAATATGAGGAATGCTTATTTTTTAGCTGTTTGTATGGAAACGAATATGAAGAGGCTATGAAAAATTTCTCTGAGAAACACCCTGCTCCAAAAGCAAGAGCCTCAAAACGGATATGATATGGGAGAAGACCAGGAAGAAGTGGAGGAAGGAACTATTGATTGGTTTGAGAGGACGATAATATGAATGATGAACCCCGATAAGAAGTCTCAGATGTTGAAAACTAATGCTCAAGAAATCTGGTCACAGCTCATTTAAGTCATTTAACAAATGTTATAAATTTATTTTCTTGATTACTCTCCCACACAGTGTAGATATTATTGAAATATCAAAAACAATGTTTCAGCTTAATCCAATTTATTTAAGACTGCATTAATTATAAATTTTGCAAAAATGTAATTATAGAATTACATCAATAATTAAATAAGACATTTACTGTACAGCTCGTTCTTTTACTTATTTTCCTTAGTATTTGGCATCCTCCCTCGATTGCTTACCAATGCCAATAAAACGGATAAACATGCCCAATATAATATAACTGTGATAACCGCAGGACCTTTGTTTCTTCTTATGATGGGTAGGCATATGGTATAAAGAAATTCAACAAAAGGACTCCCGTGAAATCAGTAATATTACCCACTAGGTGTAACCGACAAAGAACTCAAACCAGTTACAGTTAGCAGTTGAGTCACAAGGATGTCGAAATAGAAAAACCAAAAAATGTTTTATTGTATGTAAAGATGAGTTATGCTATATGAGTATATTATGAGAATGGAGATTATTACACGTACGTGTATTTGGGAGTGAAATCAGTGAGAGCGAGTGAAAATTAAAAAGAAATGTTGAAGTGAGTTGTAATTTATATACAGGGATATTTATAAGTTAGTGCCCCTGTTTGGTCCTAAATGCCTGAAAAACCGCATGAAATGCATTCAAGAGATTTACAAGTATGTATGTTATATGAGGTTCCCCTACATTATGGAGTACAGGATTTGTGCCAATTCCACTAATGGGAACATTGCAATCTCCTCTTAACATTTGGCGTTGCTGCTTCCTCGTAATGCCGGGAGGTCGAAAGCTGTCGTCTGAATAGATTCATAGTTTCACTACTAAATTGGGTCTCTGCGCATGTGTGCCCTAGGCTTGGAGTCAGTAGGTCCTCCAGTACCAGTCTCTTACAGCCATCTTATCTATCTTTCCTTTCGTGCCTCGCCACGCACACACGGTCTTGAACTTTTGTTGTTGGTTAAATATAGGGAACAATTGTAGACACGTTTTTTACCTTCGGTTCCTAGTTTTCTTGGCTCGCTAAGAATGTGGGCACAAATGTGGAAAGTCGAAGAAAATGAAACTTTTAAAACATGTAAAAAAGTTTATTTCCATTTTTGCGCTAAAAACTCGGTATACAAAACTTCGCCATCTTCATCTACTGTATCACCGTTGCTAGTTTTCCCGCAGTTTTCTCCATTGTGGCTTTCGCCATTGCTTACAGTTTGTTGATTCAACGGAGCGGCTGGGGCTATACTCTCCGGGCTGCCGCAAATCTAAAGTTTTCAATCAACACAATTACATCACTGAAGGATGAGGAACTAATCTTCCCCGCCAATTATCTATTCGTGTCATTTCTAGCATCACACTAACACAGCTTAATACATTTCCATTAATCTAATTATCTATCCACTAAAAAGTAATTACCTTTATTTGAAATATTCAAACTACAATCTACTCATGGCATATGGCATAAGCTAGTAAAATGTCTACACTGCCCCATTTTATGTTATTAAAATTTTATTTAATCATTCCCAATGACTGGATGACTGCAAAACTATTGTGAGTCCTTTGTTTTGGTCGACCCCGTAAAATCTGTGGTAATCTGGTAACACATAGTGGTATATCTATAATTTTATAAGCTAACTCAAATCGTACACCTTTACAACACATAACACGATTTGATTAGTCAAATATTTTCATGTGATATTATTCTCTATCTTCTCTTTCTCTCGGACAAAAAATAGCCTTTTCGACAGCTAGCCAATTTATTTTTCAGTGCTGAAGGAAGGGATCCGCCGCGGCGCAATATCGATGTCGATCCACCGAAACCCAATTCCAGGAAGCAATGCATAATGAAATATTCCAAAGTTTGGTATGTGTCCGAATTGAGACAATTAAGGACCTGACCTATTGGGAATGGAGAATCTCATTTTATTATGTAATTTTAAAGACTACTTGAAATAAAAATGTGTAGATATTTACTAGATAAAAGTATATAATTATTGTAGACTGATTGAAACGGTAAATTCTTATTCATTTTTTGTATTTAATTTTTATGTAGCAGTATCTTTTATTAAGAAGACCGTTTCATATGCTTATTATGTTTATGTTTCCTTCCGAGAACGTTAGAAAATTGTACCTATATATTGATAACTATTTAAATCTGAAAATTTGGCCATTTTACGGTCAACTTTTCTTTGACCTGGCAATTTTCCTTAGATCAAGTGGCATAGAATTATATTGAAGTATCATTTGAATTCTCCCAAATTGGAAAGCAATGCGTCGACATTTCACAAACTTAATGACAAATCGTGAGTTGTATTTTGTCTTAGAATAAATCGGGTAGGTTTAAGACGCAAGGTACACTACGTGCACTTGCGACACTTGCTATCCTTCTACCTACTTCCAAAGGCATTGAAAGAACCAGGCACCCTGCTTACGGCCTTTGGGCCCCAATCGATATCGCCATCTTTTTTATATGTTGTTGTCATGCGCATGGGGAGTAAAAATGCCCATTGACATGACATGTGGGCGGGCACCATTGGGGAGATATGGGTGGTCAAAGTTGGCATATCGGTTTCCTTATAACATATATCGTGTGACATATCAGTCGAACGGTCTCAGTTTTCTGGTTTCAAAAATAGTAGTTTCATGACCCTGAGTTGTAAGGGTCAAAAGTTATTGACCAAAAACATGTCAAAAGTCAGGTATTCGCAATGTTTACTGACTAAACATGTTCAGTTAGCCTCTTAACCATTCCCTACTTTCTGATAAAGGCAGTTCAATATAACTCCAGTTGTTTGCTTGTATATGTAGTGTACCACTGGGAAGATCTCAGATCCTATGTCAATGTCAGCATAGTAGTTTCTTTGTAACATATATCGTGTGACATATCAATCAAAAGGGCTCAGTTTACTGACTTCAAGAAAAATTATTTTCATGAACTTGATGATGTTAGATGATGGTAGTAAACGTGATGGTAGATGATGGTAGTAAACGTGATGGTAGATGATGGTAGTAAACATGATGGTAGATGATGGTAGTAAACATGATGGTAGATGATGGTAGTAAACATGATGGTAGATGATGGTAGTAAACGTGATGGTAGATGATGGTAGTAAACATGATGGTAGATGATGGTAGTAAACGTGATGGTAGATGATGGTAATAAACGTGATGGTGGATGATGGTAGTAAACGTGATGGTAGATGATGGTAGTAAACATGATGGTAGATGTATATATAGTTAATATAGTAACCGTTTTCTGTGTGACCAAGTTCAATGACATAACCTCATTCTGTGGTACTATGAATGTGGTACTATGAATCATTGACATGACCTATGATGACGTGTACACCATGTTTTAGAATAACTACTGAGGAAAATAGATACACGTTCGTTCACATCGTGATCAGTTTTGTATACATAGACTACCGCAGCAAAAACATCAAACCTGTTTCCGATGACATGTTAAAAAACCAAGTCCCTATTACCTGCAAGTTCCATACTATCAGCAAGTTCCTTACTATCAGCAAGTTCCTTAGATGGCGGCAGTGACTGGATGACGGCAGTAACTCGTTGACATCAGTAACTAGATGACGGCAGTAACTAGATGACGGCAGTAACTAGATGACGGCAGTAACTAGATGACGGCAGTAACTAGATGACGGCAGTAACTAGATGACGGCAGTAACTAGATGACGGCAGTAACTAGATGACGGCAGTAACTAGATGACGGCAGTAACTAGATGACGGCAGTAACTAGATGACGGCAGTAACTAGATGACGGCAGTAACTAGATGACGGCAGTAACTAGATGACGGCAGTAACTAGATGACGGCAGTAACTAGATGACGGCAGTAACTAGATGACGGCAGTAACTAGATGACGGCAGTAACTAGATGACGGCAGTAACTAGATGACGGCAGTAACTAGATAATTGTATTGACTAGATAATTGCACTGACTAGATGACGGCAGGCACCGCAGTGACTAGAACACGGCATCCACAGCAGTGATTAGAACATGGAACTTAAAAACGATTCAACGGCGGTAGTGAGTAGTTAGTGAAGATTACTACCATCATCTACCATCATCAAGTTCACGAAAATAATATTTCTTGAAATCAGTAAACCTAGCCCTTTCAATTGATATGTCACATGGCATATGTTATAAGGAAACTGAGATGCTGACATTGACCTAGGATCTGAGGTCTTGTCAGTGGTACACTACATATACAAGCAAACAACTGGAGTTATATTGAACTGCCTTTATCAGAAAGTAGAGAATGTTTCAGAGGCTAACTGAAGAGGTTTAGTTAGTAAACATTACAAAAATCTGACCTTTGACATGTTTTTGGTCAATAACTTTTGATCCTCACTACTCATGTTCATGAAGCTAGTATTTTTAAAACCGGGAAACTGAGCCCTTTTGATTGATATGTCACTTGATATATGTTACAAGGAAACTAATATGCTGACCTTGACATAGGATCTGAGGTCATGTCAGTGGTACACCTCATGCACCAGCAAACAACTGTAACCATACAGAACTGGTTTTATCAGCAAGTAGGGAATGGTTAAGAGGCTAATTGAACATGTTTAGTCAGTAAACATTGCGAATACCTGACTTTTGACATGTTTTTGGTCAATAACTTTTGACCCTTACAACTCAGGGTCATGAAACTACTATTTTTGAAACCAGAAAACTGAGACCGTTCGACTGATATGTCACACGATATATGTTATAAGGAAACCGATATGCCAACTTTGACCACCCATATCTCCCCAATGGTGCCCGCCCACATGTCATGTCAATGGGCATTTTTACTCCCCATGCGCATGACAACAACATATAAAAAAGATGGCGATATCGATTGGGGCCCAAAGGCCGTAAGCAGGGTGCCTGGTTCTTATACACAGGGTATTAATAAATATTTAATGGTTAATGTTATTCTACTTGATGGGTGAGTGACGCATAAATACTCCCTATATTATGAACATGGCACAACGCAAAACTTATGTATGACAGATTTACTACAATTGCATTCCTGTTAAATATATGTATTGTTGTATTGTATTGTTATATGAGTTATATATGACAACTGGCTACGTTGTACGTTGACGTTGTACATGTTAACGTTGACTTCTTGGAAGAATGAATTTCAGGTGCAGAAATTACATTCTCTTTTCCATGAGTAATTAGTCGATTACAATTAACTTATGCAGCAGTGGTAAATGTGAACGTACGTCACTAAAGTCATTATGTAAGTAAAACTTCATCTCTGCACAGTCAATGCAATATGCAATTGCTAGTTATTCTATTACGTTCGTCCTTTCTGTCGTCTCACATTTGTACAACTCTCTATGACCTCTCCCCTGCCACTTCATCTACGCTGCGATTTCTAACCTAACAGATTACAAGAAATATTGCTCCGCTCTTTTGTGCATACATGTTGTTCTCTACAATCACCCGTGATAAGTTACGATAACTGTAAGATTTACTCATTCTCGTCATAATACTAATTCTGCACTTTAAAAATCGTTAAGGAAATTCAAATTTAATTCAATTCCTGAAAAACATTACGTGTGAATTTCTTATGTATTCATAAAGTATGTATAGAAATACATTTGCTTTAGTTTAATAGTGTTGTTTGTAAAAGATATACTACCATAGAATTTTCACAAAAATGTTTAGTACGCTATTAATGTGGCTGAGTGAGTAGCAAGAGTAAAACCAAATCTCATCCAAGATACATTTATTCCCACATTATCATTAATGACAGCGGATTGTTCCAACTGTCTTGTGAGACTGCTTCTGTTAAGTACCGTGATAATTACAAGTGGACATATTATACCTGGTTTTCAAATTGTTTTCTTCTACACAATTGTATTTGTATCACAAGTGTAGGAAGGAGTAAATTGTTAAAATATTCTACGAATATTACAGCCAGCAGAAGCAATTAAAGCACAAAAGTCAGCCAACTCAACACTTAGGTTTCTATTGTTCTGTATAATTCCCATTGCGCATAAATAAGGTATGTAGGCATCATTGTCGCAATTTATGCATATATCGATCACAACAAATGTTGTTACACTACTAGTTATAGGCAATGATGTTTTGTGAGGGAATATTATTTCATGAGTCACGAATCTGTCCATTGCTACTCCAGGTGCATAGTTATATCATTGCATTATTTTAAGTACAATGGTTACAATTCCTTTTACTGATTCCATTGACACTTGAATAAAATCTGAACATTAAACATTATGGTGTCCCCCAAAATATAATTTGCGATCGTAGGTTTCAAAATTTTTAAATCGGCGAATCAAGTGGAAACATAATATACATACAAATATACAAATACATTCAAGAATTAATGTACATTTATCGTATTTCTGAAGAGACCAAAGTAAAAAGTTACTTTTTACTAATAACTTGGTTGAGTTGGTTGATATTGCACAATGTACGATATAAAATTTGTTTCCAGTGCATTTAGTTTTCCTACTGTTGTACAAAACATCAAGTCAAGAGTACTGCAACTAGTGAGAATGAAGAAATGATGTTTCACGTTTTAAAAACGTACAAAATGCAATTACGCATGTGCAAAGATGATTTGCTGTTTCTAATTGGTGCAGTTTTAATTCTTCCTGTTCTGTGTGATCAAAAGGAAGAGTATGATTGTGGACGAATAGAATTGCGCAGTGTCAGTGATTCTAATGAAATTTCACCTACGTCGATAAATATCGATACCCCAATTGGGTCTACGCTGCTGGATAACATCTTCTTAAACCAAGACGACTCTTTTGGAAATTCCTCAGATATTTTCCGTAACTTTCATGCAAAATTTATGTTGCAGAGCTCCTGTTACCTAAAAGTATGTAATTACGGTAATTTTAGTTCTCAGAATTGTAAGGATTATTACAGTCACCAAGAAGTAATACAAGTAAGCACAAAAGCATATAGCGAATATACCCTAATGAAAGCTGAAACAGATAATTTTCTTTTCCTAATGCCTAAACGATGAAATTGTGTTAACCTAGGTTTCAGAAAGTACAATTTTTCATTGCATTTGTACTTCATATGCAAACAAGAAATATGACGTAGATTTCGATCAGGAATATTTAGGAGTGGTACTTCAGCCGTATACGAAACAAGGAGCGAAATGGAGGGATTATACTTTTTCGGATGTCAAAGCAATGCTTCGCGTAACAGCTAGACGCTTTTCTTTAATTTCTACCTATGGAATCGGCAGTGCTGGTATACCTTATTACTTTTTGCAAGATAAAACGAATATTCCCCAATTGAAAGTAGTGCTTAGATAATCTACTTGTAATTATGTGATCACCATGATTTCAGAATAGAAATATCTTTAATCATTAGATGTCGTTTTATTTTATGATTATTTATGAAGCTTTCAAAAAATAATGTTAGGGTGTTAGTAGTACGATCTTGTAACTGTAGCAGTCAGTTTAATTGGTATCTAATCAACAGCATAGTATCTTAACTATATTTTAAATTTGACAATTTTATTGTCGTATATGTGTTAATTCCAGAATATTTTTAAGGTGGCAATAGTACTTGGAGGACTAGTGATGCATCTGCATTTGTACCCGTGGCGGCGGCACAAATAAATCGCGAATACAATAAAAATCGACTCCAGGTTTTTGCAGCTATTTGGCAAAACGCAGTGGAGGATCTCTACCACAGCGAAATCCGAAATGCGTTTGCTGCATCCAAAGAGGCTAACGAAATATTTCCGAATACAGTCAAGGGGATCATTTTTACCAGCAATAATGTAGGTACCGTTGCTTCTGGACAAGACGTGAAAAAACGAATAAAAGAACACAGACAACTGGCTGACTCTTTAGGTCTACAATTGGGAATTCGAGCGGAGAATTGTGCAATACTCTTACCCCCCAGACTAGTGGAAGATGAGTACGTAAAGAACTTTGAATTATTTTCGTGCTCGTTATACTCCCTTAGCTTTGTTCTCGTAAATTTTGTGAATACTGTAAAATGTATACAGTACAAATAATATGAGAAGCAATAATTCGCTATACTATAGTTTTGCATTACAGAAATAATTGGATAAGTAACAAATTGAATTGAACAAGGAGCCTTCTTGGGCATTATGTGATATATTTTTAAGAGATTTGGTATTAAAACGTGTATTTGGTTTTCAGTAACAAGTTGTACCTCGCCCCAAATAATGCAAGTTCCCTAAACATCTTTATAAAAGGCAGCGTTGAGGAAGTCCTATTTGAAATTTCTACTCTGGTAGATTTTATCATATGCGCCTACAGCCCTGAACAAAGATATGCCAACAGCAGCATGCCCATTGTTGTGGAGCACATTGGAAATGAAATATTTTTAGCTTTACAAGAATGGTTTGCGAAGAATGCACCGAATGTAACATTTTATGGACAAACTGGTTGGCCGAGTGAGGGTGTCAACAGAAACCTTACTCCGAACACCGTAAAGAATCTCAGAGACTATTGGTACTACATAAATCAATGGTCTTCCAGCAAAAAAGTTAAAATGTTCATGTTCGAGGCGATAGACGAGCCGTACAAAATAGACGTAAAAATAAAAGACGAACTAAGTCCCATAGGTTTTAATGGCGCCGAAAGTCACTATGGCTGGTGGAAGAGAATTGATGGAAATAAATCGATAAGTTATATAGAAAAATACACAGGTTAGTGCGCAAAGAATTTTTAAAAGAATTCTATTGTATGTATCAATTAGGATAAATACAATAACTTCCAGAATTATTGTAAAGATGCTTATGTTTTCCTATCATTACAGAAATTCCAGAGACCTTGCAAACAACTGGCTCTAATGGTAAGTACTTTCTATATGGTCCTCTTTATTAAACTTCTTTAGTAAATTATTTAGCAATCTTGCATGTGATTTTATTTTTTCTGCGAATTTAAGGAAAATGACGAAATCAACAAAAATCTCAACTCTTTATTTTATTCGGTCACGGGAGAGCTATCAGTTAAATTTAAATATAAAAATACTATTTGCTGAGGCAAATAAATGTAGTTTCAAATACCATTCTGACTAACTAAGGTGCTTTCGCATTCTGCAGTTAATTTGAACCCATTTTGCAAATTGCAGTGATTACAGTTATACTACAGTCGTTATAGTATGCAAAGATATATAATGATATTATTGTGGCTTGCTTTTTGAAATACAGGTTTCCCGATTGTTCCTGTTATTGTGCCGGTGGTCCTAATTTGTGTGGCTATTATCGCAGTTTTCATATATTGGTTCTGGAGACGAAGAATATTAACCCAGGTAATTTTACTCTATGATTTAAAATGAAATCCTATTACGTCCTAAAACATTTTTTATTATTGCCGTTGTAGTAGTAGTTGTTGATGGATTTTTGATTATGCATGATGATAATTTACGGATGCATCATAAATATTTTACTTTTTCATGAAATAATGAAAGTTAATTTTGATATTCTAGGGTCATCATTTCGTTCGGCTAAGTCATGAAGAAGCTAAAATATTCATGAATGGAATAGAGGAAAAAAATGAAGACTACAACGATGAAAACTTGATAGCACTAAGATTCCCCTATGACAAGTCACATGAAATTTCTAAAGACAAATTTTCTTTTGGTATGTGTGAGATATTATATTAAGGTAACTGGATTACAATAACATTCCAAATTATTCAATTTGTCCAGACAAGAAGCAAGTTATTGGGAGTGGAAGTAGCGGGATCGTGTACAAAGGGACAATCGTTGGCGTTGATAGTGAAGTTGCCTTCAAAACGACTGGCCTCTCAAGTACAATTAGTCATGTGCGCAGCTTGCTCTCAGAAATAAAACTTTTAAGTTACATCGGAAATCACGACAATATCGTGAAATTCATTGGAGCTCATACTGAAAAAATTCAATATGGTACAATTAATAAAATGATAGTAATCCTTTAAAATTCATATCTAAGATTATATAGCAAGGGTAATTATGATTGACGAGGCAAATTTCTCCATCAGGTGAAGTTTACTTGGCCATCGAGTACTGCTCTTTGGGAAACCTGGAACATCTCTTGAGGCAAAGAAAGTACGGATTTACAACCGGCGAAAACACAATAACTAATAGTAAAGTAGCGGCCAATTATGTCAGCATTGCAACAGCTTCGTAATTATTTCCTTTATTTGTTAAACTCATTTTACGCCATTGCACCAGTTGTAGTTTATTTCTCAATTGTAGATCCAAAAATAGAAAACTATTACTTCAAACACAGTTTATGGATCTTTAGCTATATTTCTACAGTTCTTTCTCAACATTTCTCAATTTTGTCATATAGCGGTATGCTTTATATCTAGACTACGAAGGTCTCCTTAATTTTTCTCAATATTTAGCACTAAATTAACCTTAAAATTCTTTCGAAATTATCTACATTGCGAAAGTTTAATTGGTATTATTTATTTTATTAGTAATTAACTGTTAACAGCTATATATCTATTAATTAAAATGTATTATTCCTGCAGAGTTGCTGAACAACCAGAGAAAGAAGTTGCCCCTGTTTATTTTGCTGATTTGGTAAAGTGGTGCTATGAAATAGCGGATGCAATGGAGTACATTTCAAATAAAAAGGTTAAGTAAATACCGACTATTCCCACATGAGTCCTGATGAAAAACAAAATATATTTATGTAAAAATAGGTATGTCCCCAGAAAAGATCGGTGTCTATAGACAGTTTCAAAGAAGAGATCCAAGGATATAATAACAAATTGTTGTATGCTTTACAGATAGTGCATGCTGATCTGGCATGTAGGAATATCCTTTTAACATCCGACCAAACCGCTAAGTTAACTGATTTTGGTCTTTCTCGGAAAATTTACAAATATTCGGCCTATTTGCGGTTCAATGACGAGGTACCCCTTCCATGGAGATGGATGGCGCCCGAGTCTTTAAGACGTTTAATATTTTCTACAAAAACTGATATTTGGGCGTTTGGGATTACCATGTGGGAAATATTTTCCATGGGTGACGTTCCTTATCCTGGTCTAGCCTGGAGTCAAAGTTTTGCCAATGCATTGGAATTAGGCTTTCGGTTACCTCCACCTTCGTATGCAACCACTGAGATGTAATTAAAACTTTGCTTCTATATTTCTCAATCTATTTCTCAAAATAACATTTTTTTTGCTCTGCTGGGCAACTCTGATTTTTAATAATGACATTTGGGTATGAACAGATATGAACAGATGAAGCTGTGCTGGAACGGAGAACCAAATCTTAGAATCCAATTTGGAAAGCTTAAGGAGTTTTTTAAAGCTTTGTGTGAAAGCAATGCTAAACTCACATAAGGAATTTTTTAACCAGTTCTTAAAAATTGTTTAATTAGAGCGTTTCAGAGGACGAAAACTTTCAAAAGATTACAACCGAAATGTGTCAACTATTTTGAGAAGAAATAAATGAATTTCCACCCACCGGTGTAAAATCGCTTTTTTGTGGGTTTTCGGTGCGTATCTCGGATTTCTGTGGTTTCTACAGACAGACGTTTTCATTTCTGAAATCAGCTTAGACGAATTGGTCGGAAAAGTTACTTTCCAATACCTGGGTACCAGCGCCATGTGCCAGAGTTTCCTTTTGTAACAGTCAAACAAAAATTCGCGCATGGTTTTTCCCTTTATAATGACTATGACTATGATATATATATATATATATATGTTAGCGCAAAAACAGGTTTAAAAAAATAATTATCTAATTTTGTAATCAAGTCCCAAGTAAAGGTGCCGAAAATTTTAACAACTGCAGAAATATCTTATTTATGTTTATTCACATAAGCAAATACGATACAGAATTATAACAATGTCAACGAAAGACAAAAATTAATTGTGAAATAGTATTACGAAAAATGAGCCTTCAACTCCCTTTGCGAGTAACATCTTATGAATAGTTCAGTGGTATTTTAGCCACGGTGGATATGATGCTTAGGTTTGACTGTTGCTGTAATGGTAGTATTACTCACATTGCAAAAGTATTTTCTGTGCACACTGTACTTACAGTAACTAGCTGCTTTGGGAATTTTTGTGAGCACTGTTACTGGTTTGGCTGAATAAAAAGTAATCAAAATTGTTATACATTTTTTCACATTAATTCAAAAAAAATTTCAGTTTCATGGTTTGTGCTAAATAATATTTAACCCATGCAGCGAGCGTATTTTATTGCACAGAATTCGGCCCGAGTTCGATACCTGACAGGATATACTGCTAATATTTCACCTGAAATTGTAAAAGTGTATTATCACAAATGCCGCAATAGTAAAATACCATTTTATCATCTAATTATTATTTATTTTAATACAAAACCGTTTCTCAATACCTATAGCTATGGATGCCCACTTTACTCTAATAATATTAATACAAAAGGCTGTCAAAACGATGGACTGGCGTTGTCCAAGTATAATATTATCAAATACATGGCACAAAAGTCAAAGTAATACAGAAAAGATCTTACGGTTGTTAAAAAGAATATTTAGATTCAATATCACGCATAATACTAAACGATATATCTGCATTTCATCCAAGGAAATGTAATTACTTAACACTTTGTCCAAAATTACACTGGTTGGAAACATTTAAGCAATTTCATAAACATTAATGAATTCCGTTATTTGCATTGTTCATTAATGAGGTTACATTTTATGTATTTTAAATCTATGGCATTCATAATAATGCAATTAAAACTAGACGTCCTACACAGAAATGGTTCAGTTACTGTCTATCTTGTAGTGTGCCATTCAATGTGAATGATTATACTTTCATGTAGACAATTGAGTTAAATAGTGTATCTCATACTAATAAGAAACCTTAGTAAATATATATTCCGTCAATATGCAGACTGATATTCCACAGAAAAATTAATCACTTTTAATGACTTTTAGTTATAGTTACCTTTCGTAATTATAAGCACATAATGTTTATCTGGCATTACACCTAAAAAACCGTTAATTAAACATATTAATCTTTGAAAAAAATGACGCTAGCTTTATTTCTTTAAAATGAAGCCTTCCAATACAACTATTAGTAGATTATATTAATATAGTGCGTTAATAGTACTGTCAACGTAAGCAATCATTCATTATTAATGTAATTTGAATTAAATTTCTAAGGTTGCTTAAATAAGAATTTCCGCTGTACTTCTTGCAATACTTTGTGTTCACTATATAGTACACTTATGGTTAGTCAAGAATTATTAAAAGTCTGTTGTGGCTGCTTTCTTCGCTGCTTTTACAGGTTCAGTTTTTGCGTAAGGATAATGAAGAAAGCGTGAGACAAAAAGCCAAGTACTTGAACAGTTGAACACCCTCCTGGTGCTCTTCCGTAATCTTCAGTTGTAGGTATAGGAGGATCTGTAACTAAACTTGGAGCTAAGCGGTCAATCATGTTCCGAATAACTTTAATTTGCCTTCCTTCTTTGGTTGCTGTTAAAATAAAGAGCAATTAAAGAATTCTTAAATTATATCTTAGATATATTGAGTATATATTGAATTTAATGTATTAAATTAATATAAAGTTTGATACTTCCATGCAAATGAATGGTATCCGCAGGAAGTGCTCTTTTTACGGACTGAGTGAAAGTCGCAGGCGGGGAGTATGTGGATAAATGAAAATAGCAGTCAGTAAAAAGTGTACTTCCTGTGGATATCACTCCTTTGCATGGAAATATTAAATCACGGCCACATATATTTTTCTTAAGTATTAAAATAATTACTAAAATTGCGTCCAGTGTATTGAAAGAAGTCCCAGCAGCCATTATTGTTAAAGGCACCGCGGTCACTTGTTAATGGATACACCATTATGATTTGATTGAGCTCTCCCACCTCAAGCAAACCGTTGTTCATAATGTAGTTTCGGGCTCTATCCAAACTGTAAAATGTAAAGAAATCGTATAATGTTTGGCTTCATAATATCAATATTTTTGAATATGCCCAATTCCCAAACTGATTTGTTTGGAACCTAGTAAATGTAGGAAATAGTTGGAAATAGTGGACAATGGGAAGGATATTGGGAAATGAAAAATCAATTCTTAAAATGAAGTATCCCTTCAATGCCGCCTTCAGAATAGCATGTTAGATCGTGTATGGAGTTTGGAGGATTTCACAGCTTAGTCTTAAAGTTCACAGTCTTAAAGACGGATTGCTTAACAATTAAAAGAAAAGTTAACCTGCCATCCGCATCAGCACCTTCCGCACATCCATGGAAATGGAAATGAAGAAGACATTCCCTGTCTGAGCAAGCTTCGGGTACATAAATAAAGCCTTCAGTTGCCATTCCTATTAAGTTTATGTTGGCTCCATCGAAAAACTCAGTTTGGTCAAACACTTGTAATTCAGACAATGCAATTCCTGTCAATAAAAATTGCCAAACATTGAAGCATTTATGTTACCGATTAATTGGAATTAACTTATTGTTTCAAGTCTTTGAGAATTTTGCAAACGTTGGTTTAAAATGGATTTCTATACTATCAGTATTATTTAAACCCTTATATACTATCAGTTAAAAACTTTAGAGACCCGACCATTTTTAAGGTAGGCTTTTATCAGAGAAAATATGGTAGTCTTTGATTCTTTAAAACAATGGCATAGGTAATTATAGTACAACAATTATATGTGTTCATTACCTATAGGTTTTTGTATTGCGTCTCCCAGAAGAAAATGGAGACTTTCAAATGCTCCAGAATATCCACAGTTTCCAATATAATAATTATCTTGGGCTTCCTCTGAACAATTGAGGCCAAAGCTATCCGATGGCTGAATCACAATTATAAATACAATTACGATCCAGAAGTAATACACTTTAAAACGTTTCTGAATAAAATGTGGTTCGCTGTTTACTTACAAACACGTGTTTTGCATAAGGGTGGACAATGCTGTCTCGTGGGGTAATTTGATCCGTATGATTTTCCATGAAAGTGGCATAGAAATCGTAATTTTGCTGAGCAACATCTGCAGTAAAAATATTTTATTTTGTTTCAGGTTAAATTGATGTAATGTCTTACGAGTTGTTACTGATGGATTCCTTTGTAGTACATAGTTCTTCATGGTTCGATGAACTCCGTGTTTTACCATTTCCTAAAACACTGCTGCCGTTGCATTTAAATTTGTAGACAACGTGATTTTTTCTTTATTTTAAAGACATTTCCATCGAGGGTGTACTGAACTCATTCAAATGCAAAGATAGCTCAAGGAAATCACTGAGCTGACATAAATCAATGACCCATGAAGAATTACTTACAAAATTATTCATTTTTAACGGTTTAAAGTTTAAATTTATCAAAACTTACAAAAATGATAATACCGAGATTTCATAAAAGTGCATATTTAGCCTTCTATACTTGTTTCTGGCGTCTCAAATATTAATTTAATTACTTAGCATAGATATTCCATTAAAAATCTACTCCGTGTTGTTTTTATATACTGTTTGATAAGTATAGATTCTAATACAAAAATCCATGAATAATTAATGTTCTACTGTTTTGTTATCAATTACAAACCCTTCTGAATGACAAAAGCACTCTCATTGAAAGCTATTACAAAGAAAAAGAAGCTATTACATTTGAAAGAGCCGTTTTAAGTCTTCAAACCGTTAAAAATGAAATATTATCAAATGAGAGGCTGGAAACATTTAAGATTTTATAAAAGTTAATGGAATAAGGATTTCAAAATTCACAGAGTACCACTTATGACACTATGATAAAGAATTGAATCCCTGTACTCAGTTCTACTTTAAACCATGTGACATTGGAATCATAACGTTACAATACCCCTTAAGTGGTTCTGAGAGAATTTTGAAGAGACTATCCGAATATCCTGTTCATTTATGATATTTCATTGCATAATAGATTTCATTTCTATAAACTGTGTCTACCGAAGGGAATTAAATCGTCATTTCGTCCAGTCCACACAAAAACCTTCTGGCTTTTAAGATTTTCCAAAGAGTCGATCCTCTTTTGCCTTTCATACCTATAGGCGTCGAAAATAGAAAGATGAATGTTGTGACGAATAGTTCCCGGAACTAAATCGGTACAGAGCAATCCAAAGTCAATGAGAGAAGCTGCTCCACATCGATAATATGCTGTAATAATTTATTGTCAAATTAACTTCCACCATTATATAATATTGAATATTGCAAAAATTGTTTATTAGTCATACTGCTCTAAATTGTAAACAAGTTCTACAATGCAATGAACAGTAACATTTACTAGCCGATTTTATAAATCCCTAAGGCATTTTATATTTGTGATATATTGCAACATCATTGTAGCACATTGATATTTTAATCCTCAATCCTCACCTTGCGAGAAGAGTGCGACTCCATGAAAAATAGACGAATGCGAGATATGCATTTGCGTTGCCATTGTGGAACCCGCAGAAAATCCTGATAATGTGATACGGCTTGTATCTATTTGCATTTCCACTAAATCCGGGAATATCAATATTAAATGAGAAATGACGAGCTATTAAATTTCAGTTTTTCTGTGGAAATAAAAATTTTACCTAGGTTGGTAATTTCATTTTGGGAAACTGAAACGCCTTGAGCAGCAGTCAGTGTAGAAAGTATAAAAACTAGTGTTTTAAAATATAATGACATGATTAATATTCAAAAATGAAATTATGAAGCCACAGCACCTAGCAATTTGAATTACACTTGCAGAATATCCAGTGTCAAATGTAAATGCTTCTTTAGGTTCTATATTGTATAATACATACTTGAAGATATCTTGATATCCTGTTATCAATGTTTTAAATGTATCAATCACTCCATATCTCAAGTGGACAATCAATGCTTCTATAGTTTTATTGACATTCAGGTTAGCCGTAGTTACATTAACATACTGATATAGATTACATGTACACATATTGATTTCTTGTTAATCAGGAAATCAATTAAAGGGCATTCATTGAATTGGTATTACCGCCGTAGTTAACGAAAGTGTTAGAATGCAATTCAGCTTCATTTTTATTCTCTGCAGTAATAAACAATCACAGGATTATTAATAGCGTTTAGAAGGTTCAAGTTAATTTATTTGTTTATAACCATTAAGATATTTTATCGCAGTGAATTTTCTTATATATTTTTACTTATTATAATGGTATGAAAATCCTGTTAAACAAACATAGTTAACATTAACTTTGATCATAACATTGCTTGGGCGGAGTACTATATCATTTAATTCAGGGAAAATTGAATGAGACTCCTTATCAAAAACCAATTGACACCTTAATCAATGTTAACGCTTCGATTGTCATGAGGGAATCCGTCCTAACAGCATGAATTCCATTACTGTTCCAATGGAAATATTATTGTGTTGCTGAAAACCAATACAGCATTCTTTGTTCCAAAACTAATACAAATAACTAATGCTTTAGTGTTAATTGACAAAATTAATAACCTTGTCAATTAAATGATCTTTGAAAATTTGTGCTACTATGTGGAATCCTTTCAAGTGCATACTATAATCTATTTGGATTTCATGCACCTTAGGACAATTATTACAAACCTTTTAGTTGATGGTTAGGAAAGATTCTAACAAATCTTAATTCTGATTCACTGTCTTTGTAATTGTACTTGCACATCGTTATGTAACAATGTACGTAGATAAATATAAGCTGACTTAAGCCTGAAACAATTGAGGCTTTATTATGAATAACAAAAAGCAATTAACCGAAGCTGATTTTTCAATTTAGAATTCAATCTGAACTATCTGAAATTAATATTTTCACAATGCCCCTAATAACCCTAGAAAATTTCATACCGTTCGTAGGAGGTTGACATTCGTTGGGATTGGGGATCCCTGAACAGTACCTGAAGAAATAACAGTTACAAATGTCTGCAAAATTTATTTAGTGTAGACCCAAACTAGAGATGTTTTCTTTTTGCACTGCAAAGTTTTTGTCGCGGACTGAGATACTAGACATTAGCCTGACACATTTTGAATATCGGCAAACCGTTATATTTTCCCATGTCGAAATTAAAGATGCTACGTTAAATTTTTTAGTGTATTAGCTTTCAAACACATTTCAAATAACTATGCAAAATTGCTTATATCTTTTGTAGGTGTACTTTACTATAGTCGTGCCTATTGCAGTCGCATGTATTATTAAACGGAGTGTTAAAATACTTAATATATATAACAAATAATAATAATAATATTTGGTCTGAAGGAAGGCTTTTCAGCCTAAGATGCAATTTTTTGCAACCCAGTGGTAAATTCGGCGTTTTGAAAAATTGTGTTCCGTATCTCCGATGTATAGTTGTTAATATTATTGATGTTGAGGTAGTTACTTTAATTCAGTACATTTAAATTAGTAGATTTGTTTATTATATGTAGTGTGTAGTAGAAATTCAGGTGAAATCACTCGTTACAAATTATTTGTCGAAACGATAATATTTTATAAGTTGTATTGTAATGGTTTTAGCATGGTCTTTATGAAGTACGGGCAACTGCCTAAATTCGTTCTCCGTAGAATGAGAAAAGCTTTATCCGTGCCCTGTGCGTATAGTGAAGTTTGGATAATAGAACAAGGCTTATATTGTGGCTTGTCTTGCGGCTGAATCGGATGGAAATTCGGGTGGCTGTTGTTGAGGTTGGTTGAATGTCGTGTTTCCTGCAGCCAGATGTTGGAAACCCTTGCAGAGCCTCACACAACAAAATCCATCTCACGAACAACTTTAAACGTACCAACACCAATACCCATCTACTACTCTACGACAAATTACCTTAAGGCAAAAGTGCGGTGTTTTAGTTTTAATTACGCTAAAGGTGAAATAGTTGTAACTTGATATATCAAATGAGTTTTTGCAATGTAAAGCAATGAAATATTATGTATTGCAAAGACTTTAAAGGCAATTTACACGTTGTTTCAATTTTATTTGCGTACAAACTTACACTTCATCTGTTTAGATAGAGTGCTAACTGTGTTGTTTCAGGAAAAACCTCTTAATGTCAAAATACGATCACTAGTGTCATGAATCTTAGTATTAGGTAAGTCATTACCAAGTTTTGCTATTTTTATGTTTTGGATTATGTCCAGAAATACAACTATTGCTTACATAAATATAAAATATTTGTATCCGTCAATAATGCAAATGCCAAGTTAATTAATTCTTAATTCGGTCATATCGTAAAGTTATAGTTTCATAAGAGCTTACTGGTTAATTGTATGCAACAACAATAATAAATCTAATCATCACAAAACTTAATCTGTATTATTAGAAGGTTAAAGCAATGTTGACTAACTTTGTACTAGTGGAACATTTATTCAGCCAGCTGTCATTTTGTTTGCTCCCTTCTATTAATGTAAATTTCTATTACGGTCAACACTGTTTTGACTGGTAGTGTACTACTTTTATCATTTAGTATTTATTTTAATGTGCGATATTAATTGTTTTGATTTATGGTTGTGGTAAAGGAAAGGAGTTCAAATCTAAAAGATGATTGTTAATTAATCAATTGTGGTTTACTAACTTTTTTGCATAATACTAAGATTACTATCATTAAAACTTTCGCAGAACGCATGCCTGGGCGTGTGAATGCTGTCATAATTAGAAGTATCTAACATCTGGTTTTGATGCGTAACTGACTAACAACACCTGAGATTTTTATTGAATCTTTTGCAAACATTTTCTAACAAGGTAAAATTTTGAAGTTTTTAAGTACCTGGTTATCAACAGTAAAATATTTAAGGCTTAATTTTTTACAGTGGAAATGGCAGCAGAAGAGACTGATGTAGTTCAATTAACTAATGATTTTCATTCCTTGTACCGCACATTCCATTTAAAGAAAAATGAAAAGAAGCAATTGCAAAGACGGGAACGGTCGCGGCCTAGAAATAGGCAAAAATCCAAAGTACTCGTAAGTAATTATTATTTTCCATTATTGTCAACATTCCTGTAAACGTAACGTATTTGAACAACCCTTTTAAAATATTCTATGTTGTCAGCAGTCGGATTCCATCACGACCACACTCCCTATTTCTATGCCCAAGATAGAAGTTTTGGGCAACTGTTCCATATTTGCTGCATATGCTTGCGTTAGACAGGTTAGTATTATACTTGTAGATCGTGTTTGTAATGGATTTCCAGGTTCGGCGAATAAAATGCGCATATGTTATTTGGTTGTGCAGATAGTTTTAGAATTCAATTTTGCTGACTCTTGTCGAAAATGGCTAATCCCTCTGGAGGACACAGACACGGAAAATGATAATGCAGGAGAAAGACAGTCGTCACCTGTTCCACTCCCGAAGGTAAAAAAATGTTAATAATTTTTGAATTTCAATACATAGGTGTGGAATTGATTTATTTTATTAATTAAATTCTTTTCCATGCGTACAGATTGTTGGAATTGGATTGGAAGGAGTTTTCCAACTTATACAAGAAAGTCACTCTTTGCACCCAACTGTTTGTGTAAAAGCTCTGGATGCCTTGCTCAATATTTTGGAAGGTCAACATCCGCAAAGTTTGAAAAAGGAGCCTATTCCTGTCATAGGTAATGAAAATGGACCTGTTCTCTTGAATTAATTAGGGGATCGCATCGTAGCCAAATAACTTGATTATGAAATGCTTTTATTTTCAATACGAATATAATTAATAACGCATTGTTAAAAATTCTCTTTTCAGATTCCATGTTTACTATGCTTTTAACTTTATCCAAGTATGAAGATTGTGACATTCCAAGTTCAAGTAAAAAAATTCCCACAAGTTCCAGTCAGTTGTCTTCATTGGCTACAGCGTGTCTTATAAGTTTGGCGATAGCTCGAGGAGAAACTAAGTCAATGCTGGAGGCTATAGCTTCCCTATTTATGTGTCGTGATTCTCTTGCTAGTCAAGAACTAAAAGTAATAAAAGTACACATTTTGTACACTGTAGGTAAAACTAGAATTTCTAATCAAATTTAATTATGATTCTGGTTTAGAACCCTGATGTCCTAAAGTCACTTCAACGTAGCACACAGGCAATTCTAGTCGGCCGTCCTGTTCTTCCTCAGTGGCTTAGTCATGGAATTCCTTACAACTCTTGCATCACTTCATTTACTATTGATTTTCCTCCAGGTAAGTACATTTGCCTTTTTGCATTTCATTTCTACTAGTAAAGACTAGGTGAAATTAGTATAAATTGGAAATTGGTGCATTCTAGATCCACCTGGATGTGTGTTCAGTGCCAAAGCTCTGGCTTCGGATGGACGATACCTCTTTCTGCATTGTTCTAGGGGCTTATTTAAAATTGGTTCCGGATGTTTTGGAACAGTCCGTGGGCGAATTTATAGCTCGAACACTTCATTCCATTTATCAGAAAAAGTCTGGCTTGGCTGGGCAAAAGTAATGCGCATTGCTTAATGCATTCAATATATTACATAAATAAACGCAGCAAATTTTACTTACGAATTGTATAATTTTGACAGAATAAACTGTACTATCGAGTTTTGAATCCTGTGGACAACAAACTTCATATATTGGAGCAAATAACATTAGAAGTCAAAGAAGTTGTGGATATTTCCGGAGAAACAGCTGTAACAATGTTTTCTGATGGCAATAACATTGGAATGATTTTACCATCCAAAGAAGTACTAAAGTTTTTTAATGCAGCATCAAGTTAAAGTTTGAATACAATGCAAATAGTAATTTTGTGATGGGAAATGTGTTTACAGGATGGATTTCTGGTTCGTACTATGTGTACCGAGTCGTACACCATGGAATCATTAAACGAATTTAATTTGAGACTTGTGAGAAAGTCGATCGAAGTGGCAGGTCCTTGTCCATGGGACAGTGAGAGTATATTGAGGCCCATAATGACAGGAGTTGATGACGACGTGGCTACTATCACTGCAGGAAAGGATTTTGCACTTTTGCGAACCCAGCACGGAAGAGTAATTATCTTTTTAAAGAGAAATATGTTTAATTTGATTTCCGTTTATTATGGATAGCCTTTGTATTTCAGATACTCTACTGTGGAAAAGGATCAAGCTTGGGGCAGAAGTCTGGAATTGCTAAATGTTCAAAATGGCTTGAACTTGGATTGACAAAATGTCCTAGATTTGTTCAATGTGCTGTTGGACACGAAGGAATTCACGCTTTGCTTCTGGCAGAGGATGGTACTGCTTATTTTGTGGGCACCCCAAAGCGGGGGGAGGATGGCGACCAAGGTAAATTATGTATGTCCACTTGCACATCATTTTGTGGATTTTCTGCCTTTTTTCTGGTTTTCATGTCTACTAATATTTTATTCTTTTACCATTGTAAATGCTGTAGCGAAACTAAGAAGAGTAGCAAAAGCTTCGAAACCAAAGAAAGTCATACGCATGGAAGGTCACGACGTAGTTTACATTGCTTGCAATAATGGGACCTCTGCTTTTGTGACAAGAGGCGGGGATGTTTATATGTATGGAAAGGATACTGCTCACTGTGATCAAGTCAGTGGATACGTTATGGGTCTCCGAGGAGTATTTATTTCTCAAATAGCTATGGGTAAAGCCCATAGCATACTTTTAAGTGCAGATGGAAAAGTTTACACAATGGGAATAAATAATCGGGGACAATGTGGGCGATCTTTGCTCCAACCAAAAGACGGTAAGAAAATATATTGCAAAATACTTGCACGGTATATAAATTTGGCAATTTTTTCTAATTTTAATTTTTAGATGGAACAGATGTTTTGGAAGATGATGATGGGGAATGGGACGAGTCAGCTGCAATCGGAGCCGCTGGAGGTCCGGTTGCACCTGAACAAGAGGGAATGTGTCCGAGTGGGTCGCATCGCTGGAAACATGAGCAGTGCATGGTTTGTACAATCTGCAGAGAATGTACAGGCTATGGCAGTGCCTGCATTTCCGCTCTACGCCCTGACCGAAACCCTGGACAGTAAGTTAAACGATTAACCAATTTAAAGCTTATTCTAATATCACTGTATAATTTGAAAATGAAATGGGATTGCAGTTTTTCAGAAATAATGTATGTTTGTATTGCTTTCAGGGAATGTGGGTGTGGTGTTGGTGATGCTGGGTGTGCAGAGTGTGGCTCTTGCAGAACTTGTGCAAGGGAAGGAATTGAAGACCAGGACTATTTAGTTATGGATGCTCAACGTATTGTTGCTGACCCTGGAGTTGTGGATTTAATCCATTTAGAAGATGGTAATTTTCTAAATGTCAACTTACTGTTTTGCCTTTCGTATTTGAGAGTTGGTGGGAACTGTAACTAAAGGAATAAGAAATATCTATGGTATTCTTTAGTTTATCCTTCAATTGTGTGTTATTATTGTAGATCGACTCTTACCCCCTGAGGAACCTCCTGAAAGAAGAACTGTAAAGCCCATTTCAAGTGCTCAAAAATTAATTGCTAAAACAAGAGGTGAAATATCAGTATCTTTCAAACACGTTCTGCTAATATTGAAATTGAAATATTAATTAATTGAAATGAAGTTTGTGAATTTCGTTTAGGCAAAGAAAGTTCAATGACGTCTTTTCCTCCAAGTCGCCTTAATATTTCGACCACATATCCTATCACCAACGTAGCCTGTGGTTTACATCATTCAGGTAAAGTATTCACTGTAATTGATGCACTTATTTTTTCTTGAAAAGCCATTCTTAAAAATGTTTTATGTTTTGCTTGGGCAATATAAGTAAATCGCAATATTGTTGGTTTTTAGTTTTTTTGGATACAAAAGGGTCAATGTTTGTTTGCGGAAGCAATACTTTTGGACAATTGGGTGTTGGCGATTTAGCTCCTAGACATACTCCTACAAAAGTTCGTTTTCCAGATGCAGCAACAAAAATTATACAGGTAGCAGCGGGGAGTTATCACACTGTGGCATTGGATTCTAACGGTGTTGTGTACACTTGCGGATCCCATACGGTACGTAAATAATAAAAATTTAACTTTTAAATCGGATTACTGCCACTAGTTTACCCATTTCGTTGTTATTTGACAATGAAGAAAGGACAACTGGCACGGGAGTCCGAAAGAAATGTGGAAAGTCTCTGGTTTACGCGAATGGTGGCTTTGGACAACATTGGCTCTCAATTGGGTAGACGGGTAACTTGGATAGGTGCTACAGGAGATTCAACCTTTATAAGACTGGAAGCTAGTCTGATTAGTCCTAAATTATTAAGAAAATCAACTGTTACGGCAAATTCTTCCTCAATAAGTAAGAAAAAATATTTGGTTAATAAGTGGACGTTACTACGTTGTGATACGTCAACTTTTCTGATGAACATAAAATATTTGACATTTTTAGTGATAATTCCTCCACCAAACACGGGGAAATTGTCGTCAACAATAATGATTAACAGAAGAGACGGATGTTGCACTTATTTTGATGGAGAGAGTCATTTGAGCATCAACACAAGTGCAGCTGTTCTAGACCCGGTGTACGATTTTCTTTGGTCGTTTGAGTGGAGAAAGCATTTAATGAAGTGTCATAATGTTATTGCATCTGCCATTAAAAATCCTCAGTGCGAATCTAACACTTGGCTTACTAAACCTCCTAATGCCATTCCTGTCGCTCCTGGTTCCAAAATTCAACGGTGGCAGGTATTTTTCCAACAGTTTCTAAAAACCACGGTCAAGTTTTAGCCAGCTTGTGCAATTGCACTATTAAATGTTTCCAAATGCGCTACAAATCTGTGAATCTATTTTCTAAAGGCGGGAGCGAGTATGTTGGCTTGTATGGATACTCTAGTTTCTGCTCACATACAAGGCCTTTCTGTACACCACGAAGAGCAAGCCGCAGTTCCTGTCTTGGCCAAAATGTACAGTAAAGACGACTACTCAGCTGTGTGTCGATTTGAAAGTCACGGCGGTGGTTGGGGATACTCTGGTCACTCAATTGAAGCCATAAGGTTTGCCTGCGACTCTGATATTCTTTTAGGAGGATTCGGACTCTTTGGTGGACGAGGAGAGTATTGTGCAAAAATTAAGGTGAATACTTTTTCGTTTAAAGTACAGCTATACCAATTGTTTGTTGCTTTTGCTTTCCAAAGGAAATTAGGTTACATTTAATCTTTCATTTAAATGTTACTTATATATTTTTGTATGATAATTTTGATTTATTGCCCTAATTTTCTTTGTGATTTGAATAATGAATAATGTATTCTGAAACGAAGGAATAGTTTCATTCAGTGTTTTTAATAAATTAACCGCATTTTTTATTTTCCAAAGATATATGACATTGGTCCAGAAGGTGGTGAATTAGAAAACGACGGAGAGTTACTCGCAGAAACAGAAGAAATTCCATACGACTGTGGGCCAAGACAAAAGTTTCGTATGATGTTTGACGAACCTATTGCTCTTCAGGTATTACTTAAAATTAAATTGTACGTTTTCTGTCAAATGCTCTGAGTCAAAGTTGCCTATAATTTGATTAAAATATGTTAGGCTTCCCGTTGGTACGTTTCATGGGCACACATAAGTGGTCCTTCGAGTGATTGTGGTTCTAGTGGACAAAACGGAATTTTAACAGAAGATCAGTAAGTCATATTTTATAAGCATTGTATTCGGATTTGTGAGAAGTCGTTTTGCTAAAACTTTGTATTGCTTTTTAGTGTTATGTTCCATTTTAAATCCTCCAAAAAGTCAAATAATGGAACGGATGTAAATGCTGGACAAATTCCTCAAATTTTATATCGTCCCATGAGTTCTGATTCCAACGCTATGGGGTCAAAACCAAAACAACACATTGAGCCTACACACCTACTTGCCAATGATTTTGTTTCCAATTTTACACCGGTAATGATGCTTACGAAATTATTTCTGATGAGTTATAAGGATTAAATAATCGTAAAAGTGAAAATGCATTGGTTTAAAAAATAAATTTTAATTTTCAAGGGGAGTGTCCAAGTTCTTATGTCACTGATCGGCTGGTGCTGGGAAGAGATTCAAACTATGGCAATTAGTCTGTCAGGAAACGAAGATGTGTTCAAATATGATCTCATGAAATTCATTTCTTGTTCCTGTCTAAGACTCATCGAATTCAGCATCAACCAAGTTTATCCTTACAAAGGTATTAGTCTATTATAAATTATTATATTAGTATTATATTATTATTATATTATATTAGTCTATTATCAAATTATAATGCAATTCTTTTCATATTTATCATTGCGAAATTCAGGTTGTGGGCGACTTGGTCAAATGGAAAACTTGTCTATGGCTGAAGCCATTGGGGATGTCAGATCAATGCTACAAAGAATAATATCTTTTCAAATTGGTAAAATCGAATTATGACTACTATTAGCATTTTGTTATGGATATACTATTTAAAATACTTTCATTTGATATCACAGAACCACCTAGTGAATCTTTGACTGCAGTCATAGAAGACATAATGACGCAGTGTTGCAGTACCTTCGTTCACTGTTTCCAAGTGTTCTATCCCACATCAGCTCTTAAATGGGAATGCTTGGCTAACTTTATGTTCCTTTATTTGGAGAAGGTAAGTTTACCTTTTAAATGAAGAAATTTAATAAACCATTATTTCAAATTTTACCAATAGTTGTTTTTTATCCAGGGAAACAAATACGCTCGAATGTTGAGTTCAGTTGTTGGAGCTTTGTGCGGCTGCCGTGGACAATTGTTGGGCATATTTCCTGTGCTCAATACAATTGTTCGGCAAAGTCCAGATGAAACTAGTGTATGTTGCTATTCAATTTATCATACGCGTTGGCCACCATTATGCATAGTACAATAATTTTTGTGTCCATGTGTTGTAATTTATAAATACAGAGAATACATTGATTTTGATACCCCCAACTTTAAAAAAATTGAAATACCATGAAACCATCCCTAAATACCATTAAACCATTCACATAGTTTATATTGAATTGCATTCTGTATTTTGTGATTGGTGTTACTGGGCCTCGGCGTCAACGCTTTCTCAATAGCGTAGCATAATGATAATAACACTATATGAATTTGTATTTCTATTTCCCGTTTTACTCCTTTTTACCAAATAACATTTATGTCGTACTCACCATTAATAAAATTTGATTCAAAACAACCAGTTGGAATTGAAATACGTTCTTATAATATTGTATAGCTGACATTCGTGACAAATACGGAAGGAGGTAAACTAAAGCAGCCAGCGAACAACAGACTTCTTGTCGGTCAAATGGCTCAGAGAAATGAAGAGGGTAATTTTGTCAAGACTGCCTGGTCATTTTGGGATGTCTTGAAGCACATTTTATCCATTGTGGACATGGATAATAAGGACATCAAGGAGCCCTTGAAACTACTCGTTCACAATTCCTCTCTACTTCTAGCAAAACTTATGGAAGAGCTTGTTTCCCATGCATCTGGAGTTTATGTGAGTAAATTTTAAAAATTTAGTTTATTAAACTTAATTTGTGCATGTATTCAGTATACAATATTAATTCTCTGCAGTCATAAAACTAAACACGGAAGGATAAGTAAATGTAATTCAAAAGGAAAACCGACAAAAGTCGTTTATTTAGTATGTAGTAAATGTCAACTTTACATGTGGTCGTAATGCTCTATATAATTAATACTCAGTATTATAATGGATAAAAGCACAAATATAATTCACAATGCAATGTTGTAGTCAAATTTAAATTTTATTTTTATTTCCCTTCTATTATACTCTGCGTCTGTAATACAGTTACAGGGAAATAAATGGATATCTAACTCCTGGGTTACAAATCTTAACTTTTATAGTGCTATTTCGAGTGACATATTGACGAGCGAAAAGTGTTTTAATGGTAATAGGCTTCCTGTGTTGGTAAACCCAGAAGCAAGCTGTAAGTAAGGAGGCAATCTCGACGCTAAATAATTCGGCATTCAAAGGAATTTTGTCTGCAGACCTTCATCTTAATGAAGTCGACAGATTCACAACGGAAAAGCTAGATTGAAGTTTTATGTATTTTGCAATGCAGACTCTGGAAGTGAATTCCTATTGTTTAGCGTTTAAAGTCTATAAATAATGTGAGTTGGATAATTAAACCTGTACTATTTAGCCGTTATAGGGTTGACGAAATAAATTAATAGGTCTTTTATGGATATCAGTTTTTAAACAAATGAGTAAACAAATAACAGAAAACAACGTAATTACTTAATTACCAACATTGGATAAAGAAAACAACGGATATAAAAATTGACGATTCCCTACACTATTACATTTTAAATAAATATTTTATAAAAACGCAGATAACACATTTTTCTACAACCATAATAAATTAAAATTGGTTTGCAGGCTGAGCTGGAAAGCGTTATTGGACAGATCATTGTCGCTACTCCATCAAGATTTACAAGAACAAATCAGAGCAGAACTTGGAACACCGGAAATGGCTCTCCAGATGCTGTATGTTTCACTGTAGATCAACCTGGAGTTTCTATATTTGGAGCATGCATTTACTCTGGAACAGGAACATATGAATACGAACTGGAATTATTTCAGGAAGTAAGTTCTTCATTTTGTTTTCTATTACTGAAGTGACATTTACAGTGTAATAGAATTTGCATAAGCATCAGGGATGATGAGAAGAGAAATGTTTTTTAAAGAAATAAATAAAAATTTCGTGGTGAACAAATACCACAGAATTATAAACTCTTTTTAATCTCGGCAGTTAACGAAGTTTATGTGCATGCTAAGTAATTATGTAAAATTTCTTTGTCGTTAAGGTTGACGAAGCAAATGGGGATAATTGTGATCAACCGGGACCAAAGTGGGTTTCAATGGAAATAATGCGAGGAACATTTGATTCGGATGATTGCTGTGGAGATATTGCTGAAATTAGATTCCCGAGACCAGAACATATCAAGGTGATAACTATAATTGTAATAGTTTAAGATTAGGAGATGAAATTTAGAGTAAATTTTAATTTGCACAACTGAAGAAATACTCTCAAGTTACATTGCATGCAGACATAGTAATGAATTTCTCAAGACACCCCTCAGTTACGGTGGTTGCTTTATAATGAAATAACAAAATGATTGTAATTGGTTTGTTATAGGCCGGTATCAAATATGCAATTAGGCTGAAGAATCACGGCGGAAGAACATGTAATGGAGACGGTGGTGTGTCTATTCTCAGGTGTCCTGATGGCACAACATTTACCTTTAGTTCTTGTGCACTTAGTTTTAATGGAACAAACCAGATCCGTGGCCAGATTCCTCATATCCTCTATTTCAGGTACAATAACTTTTGGTTGTGTTCATTCTTTGCTTCCTTAGCATGCTTTCTTGTGTACAGACGTGCAATGGGACATATCGCATTTCTGTCTGTAGGCGAGATTCGTTTCGAATTATCGAAGGAAGGCTGATGTGAATGCGTTGATTGCAATCATAGTTAAGATGACATTATCTGTTTAATGGTAAATTGAGTTTCATGGTAATTATTGTACATTAGGAACCCAGACGACTCTGATGCGAGACAAAAGGCAAAGGCAGTTGCCGAGATGCATGCCAGGAAATGTGCTCAAAGAATTTGCACTGCGGTCTTTGACAATGCAAAAGAAGTTATGGAAAACGTTTCGTCTGAGGGAATCACAGAACTGTCTAGCAGTTCTTTAGTCACGACTTTATTGCCATCCATTTTGTCTCATTTACCTCATCTGGCTCTATCTGATCCTCGAGTAAGTACTCAACTTCGAATTGCTACTCAATCTTTGCTTTCCAACTCTACTTCTGAATCATACTTACCCACACTCAGTCAGAGCTTCTTCAGATTTCAGTTTTTTATTTCTCACATGCAGCACAATAACATGTTATCTGATTTTTCTTTATGTACATAGTTGATAGTTACCATTTACTTTTTTAGTTGAACGTGGCATGTAAATGCCGATAAAACCAAACAGTATTTTTCTATAAAAGGTCATGTGCCTTAAAAATAGATGCAAAAAGATAAGGAATGTTTGACACTTGTAATTTTACAGAGTTCTGTGGATTTGCTCGAATTGATCCGACGTATTCTTCCCTCTGTTTCGGATCTGAATAACAAAGTAATGACAATGACAAAAAGTGAAAAACGAGCGGAGAGTAATTGCTCTGGGGTTCACTATGCCTGGGTTGAAAGTGAGCATCCATACAAACCTGCCACTCTCGCACATTACAAGTAAGAAATTTTTGTTTTTGCACTCTCTCTTTACAATACTAAGGTTCTATTCCTAACGTGATCCATATAACTTATTTTCGTTTCGCGCGTACACATGCAGATTCTAATAATTCCTGTTCCTTCAATTATCTAATGTGCTCTATTCTATATGGACGTATATATTCTTACAATTTAAAAGCTCTAAATAGACTCACGGCTAATAAACATAACAACACTCTGCAATACTTTAAATGGCATTGTTTTATTGCGCTTTTATTGCATTCTACTCTCCAGATACTAACATAAGAGATAATATGTAGTAATTGACTCACATGCCTCCTTGAGTGCTTCTATTTTTATTATAATGCAGCTGTAATTGTGATTTGTGATTTATGAATGACTGCTAGATTTAGGAATATATTTCCATTGCATCTTGTGTACGTTCATCATTGCATTGCACCGTGAAACTTGCTTCACATCGTGAATACATTATACCAGTACCGCTTCGATCTAGAAATTTCCCTAACTTTTAATCATAGTTAAGAAAGTTATCTATGTTATAATGTTGGACACCTTATTATCTGGATAAAATTCCTTGAGGGCAAAGATGTTTGATGCAAGATGCCTTATAATATCAAAATGTTCATTTTCTCTGCGCAAAGAAATGAATTAAGGTTGCATGCGTCTTTATTTCGCCGTTGGGATATTATTTTTAACGCATTAGTCCTATTATAGAGGAGAAGCTGCAACATTTTCACCTTTGTGAGCATAATGTATTTTATCTTCTGGAAAAAGTAATATATTTATGGAAAACATTTATATTTTCATGTTTTTGGAACCAGAGATTAATCATTAGATTTAACAAGTTAGTTGTACTACTATTTAATTATAAAATTGAATTTCTAGAGTAAATTTTCCATCATCTGTTCAACGAATGACAATCGAATTCGATCCCCGATGCTGTACTGCTCAGTCTGAGGATAGCGTTAGACTTTATATCCCATTTGGGGCGGAAGTTCCTCAGAATCTTCCGGTATCTATTGATGAGCCAGACTGCCTTTCGTCTTACATTCCAATTATGGAGAGATACACCGGAGCCGAAAATTGGCCACAAAAGTCAATTATTCTACCTGGTAATGAATTTTATCTAATCATTCAACAACTGGCTAATTTCAACATGACGATTTCAATGTAAAAATTAATTCAAAAACGCGCTCTGGTATTATTTCCTTTAACTATCTTTTTTTTGTAAATTACAAGTTTTTGATTTTCATGTACTATCGACATTTTCACTATTAAGCATCACACTCATTTGCCCATCATAACACAATCAGTCACAGTTTTATTACCACAATTTTTTGGGATGTTATATTGTATAAAGGGTTTAAGTGAGGATTGTTTGTTTGAGTGGATGTCAATACAACAGCGTTTCACATAATATAATTATGTGTTTAGGGAATGAAGTTCTTTTCTCTCTGGAAACTGCTTCGGATTACGCGAGAGCTGACAAAAGCCAATACTTTGGTTTTCGCTGTCTCGTTTCTGGCTTCGAGTGGAGAGAATGTTCTGGTCTTTGTCGACTTGAAATGGAATTGGCCTACTTGGGTGGCTTCTGTGCCCATGAAATGATCAAAAAAGATCTTGTCCTCCCTCCCGTCTCAGGTTTGTCTCTAACCACATTGTCATTTCTCTTAGTTTTACAATATTCATTGCTCTTTTCAAGTTCAAACCCAAATCCGTAAAATCGCTATTTTTTGTACCAATTATCAATGCTTAGATATCAAATATTGTATTCCGCATTAATTATGAATACAGGTAATGATTTTGTGTAATAATAATGCTTCTATTAGAAAACCATCAAATATCGTTTAGAAAATGGCATTTAATAATTGAAGAGATTCTTAAAGCACATTTAGGGTTTATTATCAGTTTATGTTTCTTATCAAAATCGTGATATTTGCTCAACGCATATTACAATTAACACTTCTCAGAATGGTAAATAAGTTCAAGTTACTTGAAAGAATGGTTTCAGAGTGATGATGGTTACAGTGACATAATCTATCTCTACCTCTGTTCAGTATATATTATATGTCATTTCCAACGGCCAAGTAAACAATTTTATGTTTATTTTCTCGCTTTAACTTTAACTATAGTAAAGTCTGTCAGACGCTACACAGAGGAATAACGTTACATGATTTACTGTATTTACTACATATGATTTTAACACACCACTCTAAAAGCTACGGAGTTACTTTAAGTTTTGCTTTCACGCCATGTCTAAATAAAACAAACAACCAAGATAATAATATGATCCAAACCTAAGCTATAGTATATGTATTTTATAGTCGTCATGATTCATATTAGAAAGAGCTTACAGTATAAGGAGAACTTATGGTATTCTATGGGTTGCAATTAAGTAGGATGTTTTCTACGATTGCTAATCACGTCCTTATATCCCATCAGCATGAGCAATAAATATGAAGATAGTTGGTTATAACTAAAAGTGTCTGTTTTCTATTAGGAATATGTTGACGCAAGTAAAATTACTCTGATGGGATTGGATTATATTGTGATTAGTTAGGTAGCTTTTGTATTGATGGATTATTTATGCTGTCTTGTTTTCAGTTCAACTAAGGAGTAGAGTAGGAATGTGTTATCTAATGTAGATAGTGCGTATTATGCTTATGGAGTACAGTGAAGAAATTGGAACAGAGTAAAAGTAAATAGTCTGCCATGTCTGTCATTGTTGTTTCATAAAATATTTTGTCAATAGCCGAAGAGGTTGAGACTTCCCTGGAGACAAGCATTTGTGAGGACAAAATGATAGAGATATGCCTGAAACACCATCCGCTGTTTGCGAAAGGAATCGGTCTGGAATATTTCCCAGCTGTGCAAGAAGCCTTAGATGGAATTGTACCTCTCAGGTTAGCTAATTGAGTATTTTTATTCTTTGGGCGTAATATTTGTATTTTTTGCCTTTAATTTATTGCACCCGTGCAGAAAATGATATTTCAGGTTTTGCCAGATATGAAGAAAGGGAATTGTATGCGTTGCGGTTCAATGGCTTTGTTTTGCTTGCTTATCCGTTATCCACAGTGATGTGCCCTGTTTTATGAATTTTTTGTAGAATGCCTCTTACGGTGGGTGAGGACCTACGTTTAAAAATATGACATAATGTGATTTACAGCGACCTGCTTAAGTAGTTCAACGAAAATATTATGAAAAGGTCTTTGTGAAATGCAGCCTTATTAAAATAGGATGCCACCTGCACACCTGTTTCGTCAACAACTCATGATAGGTTTATGGAGTAGGCATTTAATTTATTCTCACGCTTTGCAATTCAACCGTGTAAATATTTCAGGCATTACAGGAAGTGTACCTACTAACAAAGTGACGAAATTTATGTGGTGGTCCTTATGGTCTCATGAATTTTATCAGGCATGTCAATTAACATTTGTAAATACATATAAGATATTTTTTAACCTCTCTCTGTAAAACAATGACCTCTCTAAATACCATTTTCTCCTATGCATAACAAGTCTTACTATTATTGCACTACAGCTTTAAGGGATTCACTATCAAGAAAACAGTAGTCGAAAGGGTTTATATTCTGGGCTCTTTTCAATCATCCTAACTATAGGAACACATTCGTCAGATCATACATATAAACTTATCTATGGGATATGATAAGTTTATAGATTTATGATAACCATGGTGGTTCACCGAACAAAGGGATGTCGAGTATCCCCTTTCAGTTTTAGAATTCAGGCAAATGTATCCATATTTCTTTGAGGCTCAGTTTACCGAATTGTTTATAAATCGTAAGCAAGTCCCAACTTTAAGCGAACGTTTTAGTTTCGACTTGATATTTGATAATTATTTTTACATCGTCTATGCTCTACTTTTATTACGTTTCCTTCCTTTCTTGTGTACAGTCAGCTTCAGTAGGTAGCAAAACCTCGGATTCAATCGACCCACACACATTGCTGCTAAGATATATAAAATGCCTCATTTAAGACTTTACTACATATCTAAAGTACTTAAAAACGTATAGTAATGCTTGTTTGGTTATCTAAGTTTTTAGTGTTAAAAGGGGTAATCTCTCAACAATAATAATTTGACCATTTGTCACAATAACAATAACACCGACATAAGCAATTTGGAATTCTAGATAGTTTGCTATAACTTACTACCGTTAGTATTAATGAATCATTTCGAATTGCACGATTGAAAATTATTGATCCGGCTCACTTTGACAGTTTTGGTATCTTAGCTCATGAATTTGCAAATTTAAATATACAAATTCTGCGCTTACTGAAGTAGAATTGACTTTTCTTTTTGTATGATTTATGTTTAGAGGTTATTATTTAGATTATAACGTATGTATTTGGTGTATGCATTTACATGTGTACCCAAATCCCCAATTCTATTGAGATAATGTTACGTAGACAGTAGTAAGGTAATACTTTTGGATGTACAGGTACAGAGTATAAGCCGACGGTATGAATGAGGAGTGCATTGTAAAATAAATTGTGTAAATAATAAGTTGCATAAGACTTCAATTCAGTCGGGAAACAATCTTTCATGTAATGAGTCGTTCATGTAATGCCTTTTCTTGTGGTTTTTCTCTTGGCTCACATCTTTCAGTGTGAAAGAAACAAAAATCTTTCTTGGTTCGGATGACTTCACTTGACTTGAAAAAGAAATTGAAACGCTCATTTTTCTTTCAAAAGTCCTTGCAATCGCTATTTCATTGTTGGCTCTCCGTTCACACATTTTCTCAGAAACGAACTAAAGCCTTTTGTTTTTGTAGCATTTAATATGACTCCTTCCTACATAAGATAAGTAGTCTGCATCTTCTACACGAGGTTGTAGTGAGGTTAAAAGTTTACTACTCGACATACGTTTAGGGTCTAAGCCGAGATGGTAACAAATACGTTTACCCATTGATGAGTTCAACTCATTCACAAAACAATTTACGTTCTCACCATTTGTAGATTACTATACATTTCTTTCTTTGTGCTCATTTTATGTTCATTGTAAAATGCATGAATACATTACCGCAGAATCATTTTGAAAACGAATTAAGAAAAATATAGAGTGCAAAACTAATTAAACTATTTTGAAACCTGGTTCCAAAATACTAAATTTTTGTGAAATGTTTCTTATGAAGGAAGACTAGTCAGCTTTTTCCAAGAGGTTGTGCAGAGAGGTACTTTTGATGTGATTATAGTTTCCGTGATTCTGCATTTTAATAGCAATGATTTGCAAAAAGCCAAATTAGTTGCAATTAGGTGACGATGTTTGTGTGATTTCAGGAATTTTGGGCATTAGTTTACCCTTCTGTATATGAAGTATGCGTTTTCATTATTCATTATTGACGCTACATACTGAAATATAACGTTACTAGAATAGCTATACTATATCATGTATTCAAGAGGATAAATTGCTAAGCAATGTGTTATTCTTTAAAAAGAAGATCTAATGTAGTGTCTTTAGATTCAATCCGAGGAAAATGGGATCACTAATTTTTCAAACGCAACTGAACAAAATGCTTAATTGAAAGAATGAATGAGTCAAAAGCTAATGACACCGCAGAAATCGTATTGCACAATATTTCAAGACATGATAATACGTAGTGTAAGTAGTGTTATATAAATATTTTCGAATTTCTCTATATTATGTCTATGTGTATCGAAATACATAATTGCAAGAGATTCAGTTCACAGAGGAATTACACGTAATAAGGATTAGAAAATTGTATGGTGATTGATTATTTACTTTGTTTGAGGTTTAGAAAATAATTGTTAAAAGACATTTAGAAATTATATCCTATTATATTAACCGCTGTGACAATATGCAATATAATTTGTCATTGTAAGTACACGTTGTCGTTTTAGATTTAAGAGTTTAATTATTTAGAAAGTCTCCTTGATGTTCTGTTTGGGTTTGAATGAAAAGTTTGCTAATACATTCTTTTTCAATAGTGGCAGCTACCTCAGTTATGTTATTTTTAGCGAAACCGAGGGACTAAGGTTAACTTTGCTTAGAGCAATTTAGTTGCTCAGGAAAATAATGCGTATCACTTCACCCTAAAAACCTCGAAAAGAGTCAATTACTTCATGGTTACAGCGGGGGTTCATTGTTAGGCATATTGGCGAACAAATATCATTCACTTATTCACTTGTTTGTTTGTACTGAATGGAATGCACCTTGTTACGTCGCAAGTCGCAAACAAATTCACCATTATGTCAAATACCAATTTTTTAAGAGACTTATTCTACTGCTTACAAGATTATTACCTTGTTATTCATCCGTATAACTACAGCTGTTTAATTCTACAGTATATTTTTTAATAAGTTTAATAGGGCAGTTAAATAAATATTTTTATGCAATGGGAAAGGATTTAGACACCTTATATACTACCATTAGTTTTCTTTTTTTAGTTTTAACCAGCTATAAAACAATTTAAATGTGCTCCTTACAGTTTATACCCTTCTGTTTAAAAGTTGAGGTAAAGAGGTGATAGTAAAAACAGTAAAAAGAAACCAAAACGTAAATGGACTTTAGTTACATAAGTATAACTGCTGTATTTTTCATGAATGAAAGAATCAAGTCCAACGTGACTCGTCCTAAAATGTGTAAAATGACTCTACTGTTCTTTACGATTACAATGTTCTTAAACATTTTGATGCATTTGTTACTTCCTTTTGGGTTTAGTATGCATGCTTCAAATTTTATGCTATATTCATATGAATGTGAAGGAAACTTAACAGTTTTTGTCTTGTCATACCAAAGTAAAGAAGAACATTTGTTTCGATAGTTTCCTTCCGTTCAGGGTTTGTTTGAAGATCACGACTAACCATAAGTGCAAGTGCAGCAATGTTCTTTTGAGAAACCATGTAGCTTTCTAGAGTTTATTTTTCAAAGATGGTAATGGAATGTCTGACGAAATTTCGCTCCATCATTCCCTCATATTGAAATTGAAAGTACGGAAATAGGTTCGGCGTGATGCATTTCTTTGTTATAGTGCCATTAGAGGAAATTTTTTAATTGGATCACTCATTTAATAAACTTAAAGGAATAAATCAGGATGTTGAAAAATAGCCCATTTAATCCCACAAGGAATAATCAACTAGGGTAATGAATTGCTGTGCTTACCGTAATTGTATTTATTGGTAGACAACTCTAAAAATCCAAAATACTTCCTAAGAAGTACAGAAATGCCTCACAGAAATAACGTATTAACAATATGTAGTTATACAGATAGATACCATTAGTTGCTAAATGCGATATTAGAGTTTTCTTATAGAAAATTAAGAATTTTTTAATTCGTTTAATTTTGCTCTTATACTATACCAGGAATTTCTTAGTGTTTCACTTCTACGTGCACTTATAGTGATATATTGTTCAGTAAATGATTTGTAAATAAACCAGCGTAACATTGGTGTAGTCAAGTATCATCCGCGGTCAAGTATCAGAGGTCAAAAGATAGATGGGAAGTTTTATTAGAAGGCTAGTTATCTGACTGGCAGAGTTTACTACTCTATTTCTGAAACCGGTTGACCACATTTTCGAACTTGACCTCACACTGAACATTATTTACATGTATTCTAAGTTTGAAGTCATTCGGTCAATCCATTCTCGAGTAATCCATCAGACGGACGGTCGAACCAATACATTCCCATGAAGTATCTGACGATACTTAATAATGGTTGAGCAAATCGTTAAGGAAAAGACATTAAATCAGTAAACTCCATTAAGTAGAGTGGTAAATAATATAAAAATGTTGTAATAAGTTGCCAGATGGAAGAAAAACTAGTAATTTTTAAGGTAAGCTAATAGTAATTTCAGATTATCTGAAAACATAGTTGGTGTTGAGTAAAAGGGAAATGAACCGTGTGTGCACAGTAAATGTTTTGTGTTTAGAATATTGAATAAGAAACTTGAGACGAGAAATGCGTTTGATGGAGCAAAAAGTGTTTTCTACCTTATGAATAAAAGAAAATGGTCGAGATTAAAAGGCGGTTTGAACACAGAGTTGGGAAAGATCACTTTGTTGTAGAAAATAATGGATTATGTGATAGAAGTTGATGCTGGTTGATGTCGGCGTGCGAGGAAAGTGATTTACATATCCTATTAATTATCTTGAACGGAAGTTCTAATCTTGAAACAACACCTCTGTCACAAGCCAACCCAGCTGCAATATCAGAGAACACTATCCAATCAATTTGCTTATCTGTGCAACTTCCAAATGACGATGACTATGCTTTATACCTTTTAAATTACTCGTATCATTGTTTACCATTGCTCCAATTTCTTCCCCTGCTACATTGTCGTCGTAAATGCGAACAGCCAGACAATTGAAATTTGAAACTGGCCTCTGTGAAAGAGTTTGTTGAAAATTCGTGTCTTGGTACTAAATCTAGGATTCTAAACTACACTACTATGAACACTACCAGTACTATGAACAATCAGGGTTTTGTATTTTTCAGTTTTTCTTATTTCCTGTGGCAATGGCAATAGCGATTTACTATTACTACACAGTTTTTCTTAGTATTTCCAGGTTGATATTAAAAGGTATTTTACCTGGAGCTATTTTATGGGAAGTTTTGAAAAAAATGATGTGTATAAAAAGTATTAAGGGAAAGATTGTGTTTGTGTTGCAGTATACACATGTGCTTTGTGGTGTGACCACCGATGGTGTGGATTTGTGGATGATGTTCTCGATAAATCGCTTGAGTGTCTGGTGTATGCATTTAAAACACTGGACGTGATGGGCTGATGGGATAATATGTGATCTGTCATGTTATGAACGTGATTTAGAAGAGACGTTTAGGTAATACGTAACATACTGGGCCAAGATAAATACTTTCAAACCCGTATACAGGTAGGCTGGTAATGAAAGCAAAAAATAAAATTCCACTTCCTTTCAAATTGCCTCGAATTCTGAGGATTGGGAGCGAAATCTTTGTACCCAAAACCTAAACTAAAATAAAATCGCTACGCAATTAGTGAAGAAAAGTGAATTTGAAATATTCTGGATGCACTATCAGCCTACCTGTAAAGGGCTACAAAGGGGAGTTATCTTGATACAGGACCAAGTGTAATATAATCTAATATTGTTCAGTTGTTATCGAACACACGGTACACATGTAGCGTAATGGTAACGCGTTTGAGATGAGGATGATGGGGAACTCGTTCGCTTTTTGTCTACACATTAATTGCCATTACATGCTTAGCGAAGCATTTAGTATTTGTATATTATGAAATGTAATGTCTGCAGTGAATCTTTGCTCATCTCAACCGTATTATCTTTCGTTGAACCTAGATAAACCGTAAATAAGCTCTTCGACTTCGAAGAAAGACGCATACAATATTCGTGGTGGATCGTTGCGTTAGATTAACTATTTAAAATGATTGCACAACAAAGCGGCATTTCTCTTTTCACTGTTAGTTTTTAATAAAATATTCGCGCGTTTCTTTGATTCTCATTTAAAATTATTTACCTATCGTGCTTCACAATGTGAACTCTCTTCTGTTCTACCACAGTACTAATTGTACCGTAGAAGATAAAATGTAGTTTTTGGTGTATTGGTATAATGGCTGTGTAAGGAACGGGAAAGGAAATAAGAATTCTTTTAGGTATTGTTCGCTTTATATCATCTGTCTATAATATATTCCCACTTATTGTCAGATGAGATGAAAATGAACATAATGCTGAAGATATGGAGGAGAGGAAGATAAAACTGAATGTTTCGTTTTCATTTACTCCTCATGAATTGCCTAGCCTTGCCTCCTTTTCAACTTGAAATACTTTAGCATTATAAAATACTACACCCTATTTGTTGTCATTATGAATACTTGCATTCCATTAGACACTACATACATTAGCGTTAACTACATACTCGTGATCTCAGCTTTTTCCTGTCATTTTCATTCATGAACTTAAGGTGGGGGTTCAGAATGAAAAAATGCGTGTCTTTCCACTCCACTAGATGAACGGTTTCTCCAGTAATTGCATGTCAAACTGGACTAGATATTGGACTAGATATAATAGATATTGTAGATTCAGGTAGACAATGCTGCCCTGTTTTTATACAATTTTTATTCCAATGTTGCTCACAAGTGTAATTTCAAAAAATTTAACTATTTTTGACAAAATCAAAGGAATTGCTAAAACGACTGCACCGACTAAGTTCCTCATTTTACAAATTCTTGCAATATACAGCATAATATACTCGCACCTTTCGGCGAAATTCCTTTTACAATACATTTTTTAATTTGGGAAAATGAAATTTGAAATTATTGACACTTTTTTGGCAGACTTCAAAATTTTCCCATTTCGAAATTGTATAATGACATGGCTCCATTGTGGATACTACATTAATACTCATATTTCGAGATTTACATGCAATTATTGGAGAAATCGTTGATCTAGTGGAGTGGGAAAACACATGTATTTCTTCATGGTGTATCCCCACCTTAACTATAATAATGCACTTGCTGATGGACAGTATTACTTACTGATACACGGAGTATGAATGCTATCAAGACAAAGATAAGTGATAAGCTTAAGAATTTTCATACAATTTTGCATATATTAGTACCTCACTACCTCGTATTTATATTTTATATGCATAATTATACAGAACACAGATACAATTCATACTCCAAGTATAAACTATTTATCTCCACTTTTACTTAGTAAGTACAAATATAAGGCATATTAATCTGTCCAGGATTCTATAATAGGGTTTCTTTTGTGCTTATTTATCATTAGTCGCACATGTTGGAAAATATTATACGGGATAGGAATTGTTCCCCATTTAGTTTTGCTTTACTTGTCATAGAATATTATTTTTATTACTCGTGTTACGACGTTGAAAGAAATACGCTGTATCTGACTGAGTTAGTACTAGTATTAAGGGTAGAGATATAACCCAAGAAAAAATGATATGCTTCATTAGCGAGACTGGGACGAACATCCTGTGATTTTTCACTGGTGAGTCTGCTCGGTCTATACTGCACAATCAAGTCGTACATAAAAATAACATAAATGTTCTCAAGGCATTTACGATTGTATTAGTAAACAGACTGTAGGTATATCCATGTAATTTTTCCAATAATTGTGTTTACTATGCCTGTTGAACCAGTCAGTCACTTGAGTTTACAGTTGAGGAAAATAGAGTCGTATACACATTGCGTATCAGTGTGAATGAGAAATTTATCTCTGGAAACCAAAGTGTACACCCCATTATGATATGAAAACGTTGGCCAAGACAAACAAACCACAGAGTTTGTATACAGCCCTACAGTTTTAAATTAGTGTTTTCAATTCGCTAATTTTTGCACTGGTGACTTGTCTACATATGGTATGGTTCGAAGAAAATGATACAATAAATACATTGTGTACGTTTGTAATTTTAAAAGATAAGACTTGCTTCTTCGGCGTTTTTCTATTATTTTGTTTATGTACAAGTTGAGCATTAAATGTCATGTTTACATTCACACAATGGCTTTTGTTTTTCATGAATGCTTTCCATTTCGGTTGCTGTTTATGTTCCGCTTAAATATTCTGTAGTCAGCAAGGCTTCGATGCTTCCGTGCGTGACATGAAATCAAATGCATGTCTCAAGTCTCAAGAAAAGGCTACTATGAACATCATAACTTACAAACTCACAGTGACCTATTTATTTTTAATTGACTTAGCTATTCCCTCAATAAAGAAACTACCATCCGACAATTTCCAAAAAAATCTACTACTTTTCTTTAAAAAGGGTTGATGTCCTGTACCGTACTAAACTAACGATAAATGGATTGTGCATAACAAAAGACTTTTTTCATTTAATCAGTGAAAGGACCTATTATTAATCCTTGTCGGCGTGCTTTACTGTTTTCTAAAATATGTTAAGAAATCGCACTAACAGTATTAAGCATACTTATTCCTAAAGTAAGGAATTTCAAAGAAAATTAGGCAAGGCACATTATAAATACCAGAGTGAAGTGGAGTCTCGTAGTGCAGACTTAAACGGACGCTTATTTACAATCAAAATTATCATTTATGACTCTAAAGAATCTCTGCCTGTTGTAAATGTATTTCCTGAGTGTAATAAATGCATTCTATTGCTTAAGGTTATACAAAACACTTTTTCATGGTGCAGTTAGATCAGTAGGCGGATATTGTAAACAGCTATTATACCGTATACGACTTTACATGGGCTAACTGGTATGAATTACGTCTGCGAGACGAGTGTGTCAGTCGTCAGTGTGAACCCAAAACGTCTTGTCGATAATAATTTTACAGTTTACTTGCTTGACGTGATGACACATGTTGCTTCAAGAATGAAATTCTGAGCTGAGTACTATTGCAGTGGCCTTCAACAAAAAGAGCATACCTAACTAAGTCCCAAAATAAACGTCCCTTTAGAATTGAAATCGCTTTATTTCTTCGACGGACGTCTGTCGGCTTCTTTGTTATAATAAATGTTTACTTGTCTTTGTTTGTCTTTGCTCTGGCTTTTACTACGTTTGATTTTCCCATGCTTTTCAGAATATCATATTATCATATATGAAGTATTTAGACACGTAATTTCAACGTTTTCCGTCTATCAAGGCGAAATTCCTATGCATTCAATCCTTAACTCTAAGCGATAATCATCCCTACATAAATTATTAGTAATAAGTCAGGTTAACTTGTAAAAACTTTGCAAATGCTAACATAGCGGTGCATAATCCTCGCCTTTTACTCTAATTTGCAGAATTTTGCCAATTTTCTAATTATTGGAGGTCAATTGTAGCTGTATGCTATGGAGAAAGTTAGACCTTGTATAAAAAATTAGCTTTCGTATTTCAACACAAGTCAATTAATATAACTTAGCTGCCTTCCACAAACAATGTTCATTTAAACGTACAATGCACAAGTACACAATGTACATTTATAGCAGAAAAATAGAAAGTGCACACACAGTAAAACTTATGAGACCTACTGGAATATTTTTCATATATTCTTAAATTCGGTAAATTAGCCTGCTTGCCATTTAAATGCAAGAAGTGCGTTTATTAGAGGACTTAAATTCTTTGCATTGTAGACATTAAGATGTGGAGTCAATATGAAATCCTGGTTTCTATATTTTCATTGCTAGCTTCAAGTATGCCAAGTTTAACGATGAGTCTCAAAACTGCTTTCTTAAAATGCATTAATGGGTCTGCCATAAATTACAGCAGACGACGGAAACAGGTAGAATAAATTGAGGATGCAAATGACAATTTACATGTTTCTTATCTTTGTATTTGTTAATACATTTACTTCATAATTAAATTACAATAAGTAGTGGAAGGAGCTCCTCTACGTACGATATGCGTTCAAAATATGTACGGGTAATACTATGTGTAGTTTTACATTTATGAATACAACATTTCGTATTATGACTGTTTATAAGCTTATTTTAACAAACAAATATCCTACACGTCCATCTAAATTTTATACAAGTTTATGAAACAAGTACGTCATAATTTCAAATAAATACATGTGATAGTCTGCGAGACTTGATAAATATCCGCAGATTTCTTAATAGGCAATTAACACATTCTGTATCTGCTTACGTAATCATAATCCCTCTATACTTACATTGTAGTTTTGCTGATATTTAAATACGGCTAAGATTTTATTTTAACGTTACATTAAAAGAATGTTTCAAAATTAAGTTAGCATTTAGTAATTGTCGGCATCACGACTACTGAAGTTTAAGACTAAAATTTCTAAACTGGCAAATGAAGGCAAATTAATAAACATGTCTCATTCTTATCTTTGGTTGCCATTAACTTTAAAAAGAACACCAAATGCAACTATAGTTTAATCCTTTCTGTGTAATTCCGAATAAGTAAATATTGCAAAAGTTGTGTACATCATTTGAAATAATTTCTGGATGATATTTAAAAACGGCATTTGCGATTTGTCTTCAATGGATATAAAAGGCACATTAGTCATCCATGTTCACATGACTTGAGAATAATGTATTCCTCTTCAATTTTGCAACACTAGTTGTATAAACAATAAAAGCAATAACTTTGGTCATTGTGGAACTTTCTTTACTCCTCATTTTAATATCACATTGTTTGAGGGGGCTGCAATAATAGCATTACAGCAATGAAAAGTTGGTCACTGAACCATGTCGTTAAAACAAAAGTTAAATTCCTAAAAGGCGTTTTCATAACGATTATTTATGATTAGATTTCTATACTAAAATATTGCCTCGGTTCCACATTAGATGAATAACGATCCAATAATATTCTGATAATATTATTGGCAACTTGAGATTTGGAAATCGTTAACTGTTTCCTGATTTAAAAAATCGACGCTAGATATACACTGGTATTAAAAACTTGCTGTGTGGCACAAAGTAGGTAAAGATAATATGGTTATGTTGTGAATATGCATTAAGTTGAGTATATAAATTGTTGGTAGAGGATTTTATTTCGCTGAGGTATGAAAAAAGGGGAAGGACAAGAATAGAGGTATTCCTACTTGTAATTTATCGCATTGTATTACATATTATTAACTGTGAATACTTACATTAGAATAATAATATATTATATAGGCACATGTGTGTAAGTAATGGAAATGGTAAATAGTAGAGCAAATAACATAATAGAAATTAACAATCACTTTGTAATTGTATGTCAGTCAGTACAAAAAGTACATGTGTACTTAATTTAATAGTGTATGAAGGTATATCTGGTTGAGAGCCCCTCATGCAGCATACATACATACTTACAAGGTATAATCCTAAGGAGAAAAGAAAAGTTGGACTAATTCTACGGGACAATGATGATTATTGACTACTAAAAATTTATTGGACAGAGGAAGAGGATGGACTAATTGGAATGGAAGGCAGTGGTCGTTGTTGGTGTTTTTTCTGCCTAGGTTGAGAAGGCGGTGTGGAAGGAGTGGTGGTGGAAGTAGTTTCTGAAGACAAAGAGGACGAAGAAGTGTCAGTGGAATTAGGATGGAAGAGTTTATGGAGCGGAGAGGGTTTTCCATTAGAGTTCGATGTGGCGCTTCGATTAGGTGGACTATTGACAATATTTACAGGGTTGGAGCGAGGATTTGGTGTGGGCGGCTGAGTGAGCTCTGCGTAGACGTGAGTCTGAACATCTTTTGGCTCTGTGTACTCGCACAGGAGTGGCAGGTGGTTGTTTGGGTGCAGGGGGTGCCCGGGCACTTTGACGGGACTCGTTGCGGACACTTTCTGCGGAGTGAGTTCGGAGTAGATGTGGAGTTGGGAGTCGGAGGGGTCCCTGTACTCGCAGAGGGGGGCAGTCTTTGGTTTGGAGCGGATCTGAGCGTATCTTGAGGGACTGGTGGCTGAAGAGGGGCTCCTGGCCAAGATTTGCGAGGGGGTGGCCGTGTTGGGGGCGGGGGACAAGGGCGGCGGAGTTTTGCCATTGACTGTGACTGAGGCTCCACTCCCGACCAGGTTGTTACACATGGTGACATCCGGAGGACTAGACAGAGCTGACTGCTCCTTCACGTGGATCAAATCGTAGAGGTGATCGATCGTCTCTTTTGCGTCCCAGAAGGAGTCCGGCCGAGAGAGTTTCTCCCGGAGACCCTCCAGCACGTCCGTGCTCAGTTCGTTCGGCATCGTTTGCACGCCCTTGTCCTCCATCTCCACGTCTTCGAAAAGAGTCGACCTGGGTCTGTGGTGAATTATCCCAGGGGGCACTTGCGACATTTTGTACACGATGTCCGCAAAGTCGTGTTGACCGTGCTCCCCCCCGCTCGCGTCCTTGAAGTTCGATTTGCTGCAGGAGGCCCCTGGTTTCTTGTGTGGTTTCTTCCTCCGCAGCACAAATACACACATGGTCACCAGGAGGGACACAACGATCGAGACGGCGAGGGCTCCGATGAAAATCGCCATGATCCGCAAGCGGTTCGGCAGTTGTGGCGTGTAGAACACATCCGCACCGCTTTCGGTCACTTCCTCCAACTCATTCATACACATGAAGATATCGTTCGAGCACAAAAGTTGCAGGTCTGCGTACGGCAAGAAACTTTCGTTCAGGGACAAGCAACTCATCCCTTTCTCGCTGATGGGACACCGACTGTTGTTCAGCAACTGGTCGTGGAACCAAGACTTGGAACCTTGCAGACTCAACACCGAGGCAAACGTTTTTCCACAATCACACATTTGCAGAAATGTATTGTTTCGCACAAAGGCCAGGGGCAGTTCTGTGTGGCGCCCTGTCACTATAAAGTCAGTCTCCACGTCAAGCCACGTGTTTCCACTTATCTCAGTCGAGTTCACGTTTTCGGACGAAGACACCAATTCCGGTGCGTACTGACTCAAGTCAATCCCACTCTTGTTCACTCTCGCGAATGTATTGTTCACGAAATTCACTCGAGTCCAGTCTTTGAAAGCCATTCCGTGCGACTCAACTGTCCCGAAGTGACAACGGTGAAATATCGCACTCCCGATCGAAGTACTCATGCTATTTGACTCCAAATACTCCACCGTCGAGTCAGACCAAAACATTTTCTCGATCCCGGAAGCAATGCAATTCTTCTCTAGTCTTCCTACTTTTGAGCCCAGGATTATCAACGAACCTTTAATAAATGTCCCCTCGAATAAAGCGTTCTCCTCCACTAAACGCACAGTGCTGTTCTCGATAACAACTTCAGAAACCGACAAAGGCTTCAGCGCCGCTGCACTTATTTTGTCAATGTCACAGTTCTCAAATCCCACTTTGGTCAGTGATGATGGAAATGCCTTTGGAGGAATTTCGCCCATTCGGCAGTGCTTAAACATTATTATCGGATCTGAATAAGACGATCCATCCGAAGAACTTCTGCTTATGCCTAGAAACATCAAAACACAGAAAACATCAAAACAATGACAACATTCACTAAGAAATAAACGATAACTCAAATCCACGTTTCTAAAATGCATAAATAATAGTAATTATTATTTTGCAATCCACAACACTCTTTTCATAATCAGTTAAGCAATTGCCATCCGTACATATTTAACATACCTCATGCAAAGCGCAAACTTATAGAATGCCATAACCATTCAAAACAAATGCACAGAACAAAAAGCTGCAAGACGAGACAATGAAATGTTTCAATGGAATAGTTTATTTGGGTCCATATAGCTTTAGGCGCTAAACTGTTGCTTTAATAATAGTCGTGTAATATTTTTAAGGTAGCTACCCATTACATCACACCAGTGTGTAGATACAGTAATAATTGGGCAATTGACTACGCTATTATCTTAGCCATTGTTCCTTTCATATTTACGGTAGGATGGGACATTGTATTTTAATGGCTACCTAAACACTATAAAATGTATTATCAATTGTAGCAACGGATTGTTTGACATGGGACATAATACAGTTCACATTTGACAACAATACATTTGTAGGAACGTATTTGCCTAAAAAATTGTTCGTCCAGAATGAAGAAAATGATATTAAACCGTGACGCGATCGTGAAATGAAATAACAACTGAGAAACATTAAGGGGAATTAAGTTACATTAACTTTTAGTATTGTTCCGTTGCTTTAATTTGCTTGGCGCTTAGTTTCTAACTAGAGAAAAGCATAGTACCTAGCTAAAAGGTTTCTCATAATACATTGTATTAAGTAGACATTCTTAAATATGGCCTTACTGGGCAAAACTATGGTATTTAGGATATTACAGAGAATGGAGAAGTAAGAGAGCTTATTAGTTGCTATTCTTACAACTTGATAGAACTGCAATATCTTGTTTAATAGAAGTTGAATCCATGCATTATTTTATTAGGTATGTTGATGGTTTTTTCTTCCCATCATAAAATGTGATCTGCAAGCGAGTAAAAAAGATGAAGAATCGAAAAGGAGCAGTTTTGTGCGTTGAATACTTTCATGTCTCGTTAGTTATCATCATCACAGTTGAGAATCTAACTCATCCGCATCCTTTCCATTCTTTCATCCGGTGACGCTTGGTTTGCTCTATTTTTCAGCGTCTACTCTCAGCATTAACTTTTGTCCTCAACTTATGCCCACAATAGGCAAGTGCAAAAGTAAACTACATTTGTGTTGTTTATATTTCTTATTATTAGGACAAGTGTTTCTGTAGGATTGTCTGTACGTTAAGGAAGGGTATCCTGTGTAGGCTGATAGTGGAGGGATCTGAAAACTCACCTACTACTACACACCTACATAAGAGTAACTTTTTAATAGGAAGCAATGTTGTGACTGTAAAAAGGTTTACATTTACACAGTTTATCGTTAAATGGTATCTCTGTATCAGTACAATGCACTTAGCTCGCATAACTTCAATTATTCAGGTCTCAGGTGGTATGGTAATGGTAGGTGCTGTGCTTAGAGTGACTCTGTTGCTCTCTGTCCTTCTGGCAACATACCCCTACCCTGTGATGCTGTGGAATGCAAAACTAATAAAATATCCAACTATGCTACATATATTGCCCAAGCTAGAGAATTTATTATTACTATGTCAATTCCAACTTCAAAGTTAGCTTAGTGTATCAGATTGTCCTAACTCGCTATGCAGGTATGCACTGAACTGCACCACTACTTCAAATAAAATGTGAACTAACTGATTGTGAGTGACATGACGATGAGAAAACTCTCTGTGATCATTCTTTTTACCGCATTCTACAGAATAATGTACTTCGCATACATTTTACTAGTACAATAAAATTCGTCTGGGCTTAGGACACAGCAAAGAGTTCAGTTTCCACTGTGTTTTAGTCAGCAGCTGCTAAGATGTCTGTAGAAGCTAGTCGTATCGTAGTAGCACATGAAACGTGTTCGAATTATTTCTAAGCTTATTATTCTGTGACGGAGGGAGCGAGTTGCACTGAGCTGAGCCAACCTGAAACTACTGAAAAAATGACAGCGTAGCTAACTATTGTAAACTAAGTCACCAAACTATGAACTATTTAATATATTTACGTAGCTAATCGAGTGTTGACTTTTCATGTCCTGTGTAATATATTAGATTTACTGTTTTATCTAGAAAACACTCCAATTCAACCTAAAAAATTCTGCAAGAAAACTATTTTTAGAATCTGCATGTTACTTGATTTCCTTTACATTGTTCTGCATTCTAGGTGCCATCATTATCATTGTTGTATTATGGTACATAGCTTCGGATGTAGCATAATGCATAAATGCACTTATTATGCAGGGGGTGAAGATTGTCTATTTGTATTCCAACTGACACTTGTAACTTTGTCTCGAAACTACTTAATACCTAATTAAGTACATACAAAAGCACGGCCAAGCAAGACTTATTCTAACAAATAGTCAATCTCAGGAAGAAAGATAAAACTAATGTGTTTTGCTCAACGATTCCCAATACTCAGTTCAAAAGCTAGTTCTACTGCAACCACTGCCAACGTTTTTAACTTACATCAGCCTGTTTATGTGGAATGCTACCCTGCACTTATTTTACAACTACACCAACCTCGACATGCTAATAAAGGAGTTGTTATATCCGTATACTGTGTTTATAAACATAAGTGTTATCTGCATTAAACAGTACTTACTATTCGTAAACATAATATATTCGACATATTATCTGTAACAAGAAGAATTAGATAGCAAAATGCCGTTGCATTGTTTTGCTACAATAGTTACATGGAACTTAAATTGTGTATTAATGACAAATGAGTTGTAATCTGTCTAGAAACCACAGATAATGCTCGTAGCAATTCTATTTACTATTTGTAGCAGAGCTAATTCTAGTAGTGCAAACAATATATACGAAACCATCGCCAGTTTTATGAATTTTAAGTTTCATGCATACAAATATTTATTACTACATAGCGATAGGTATCCAGATGCACGTATTGAATGACGTTAGTGTTGAAAGAGAGAAACGGAAGGAAAGACACATGGAAGTGGAAGTAGAATAGAATTGATTGCATTAGAAGTAATGGGATGCAACGTGTGAACTACTTTACATTTTACTATGCTACTAATACCTACTTATCTACAAGAAATAAATAACGTTCTATATACTAGCGATCTGTGTTGTTTAGCAAACTACGACAGGACATGGTGTTTTTCTTATCGTACTTACAAGAGATAAATACTATTGTAATTTGCACTGGTTGGTGGGTACAGTTCTAGTGAAAATGCTAGAGCTACAGGCGATACCTCTACATACTTACTTACTAGATATTATTGGTTAGCGTTGGTTGACAACATAAGAGTCATCGTTTCATTATCATGCGACTACAGGATACACACACTGGCTGTTGCCTCCCATTACAATTAGCATTAAAAACTGATTATTTATATAGATCCATTCATATGTATGTGCTTATTGAGGAAAGGAAACAACAAGGAATATTTTAATTTGCAGTATTGTTGTATATAGAGTAGTATAAAAATTAGTGTGCAGGGATGTATGCGTAAAAACCACAATATTTGAAAACCTACTTTGGTTTACTAGTGGCGACAAGAATATTATTGTGTGCTTAATCTATTATTATCCATTATGTTCTAATATGTATACAAATAGAGCGTTTGTTTTTCACTTACTTGGAAGCGCAAAAGCGGATTCTTGAATCGTCAATGATGAGATGTTGACCAATTGTAATGTAAATGGTGCCCCTGTGACGGCTGACAAAGAGTTGCTATGAATCACAACATTTGAGCACTCCTCCACTGTCCACACAGTGTCTTCTGTCAGAGCACCCTCTTTGTCCTCTGAACCTCTCAGATTTACGACCTGTAGAAAATACAAAAACTTATTCAGTTATGTTTATTCATAGCAAGCTTAAAATAGTTCAACAGGGATTAATATGGAGACGAGTATTTAACACAGTCCAACAAAGAAATACTACTGTTCTGATTTAACTAGGAATACATTGACGAGTGTTGTTTGTCACTGAGTACAGTCTATGAGGATGGATGGGGAAATAATACAATGAATGACAGACGGCTGAGACAGACTTAATAAATAATTGGAATTTACTCCTTTTAGCAGATTATGCTAGCATCCACCAATTTAAATAGAATCGCCGACAAAATATTACAATACGCGGCATTTGATGGTATTCCTGTTCTAAAAAGATTAGTGTAGCTTTGGGAATCATTTCCAACTTGATGTTAGGTATTTATAGCCAGTTTTATAATATTTACTAGGATTAGTATTAGTGGAGATGGTTTCTCTATACGCAATGCAACGTTACGCTGTGCAGAGAAAATAAATGTTTTAACACAGTATCTATACTAAACAAATCAGTCAACTAAATCGCCTCATTCAAGCGAAAATTATTTAAAGTACTATGGAATATTTCGTTCACGTTCGTTTACTCCATGTATTTACAGATGGTGTATACTTATCTACCCAGAAAATTTATGTGTGTATCTAAGTGAACTATTTAACGTAGTATTAGTATTTATAAAGTAAACACGATCATTGCGATAAGAATATACATTTATATACCTCTTTAGTAAAGTTGGACATTCTATTTTTTGATTTAAAAGCACACGTATCACTAAAAGACAAAAGAAGAGTAGAAACCACAACGGATTTACTCGATCAATTTCAAAATAAGAGCAGACTGACCAAGCGTGTTAGGACGTTAGGATTTAGGACTTATTAACTCTTCTCTGTCTATAGAGAATATAAACTACGGGTTGGATAATACCTGCCTACAAAAAATTATCCTTCACTCGTCTTTTGCAGCTGAATGGAAACAATCTCTCTAAATATATCCACGATTCCAGTTTGACATGAATGTTTTATTTAAGGGCTGAGGAAAAGATTCCATCGATCATTCGTGTTGAGGAAGCTATTTTTTTCAAAGATGTGAATCGGTTAGTTAGTCGAGTTGCTGCGTGCGTAAGGTAAAACCGGAAACCGCATTTAACGCCAAAAATACCACATTTACTCACATAGGTACAGAGAACTACATGTATGTCACCGCCACCGTTCGTTATCGTCGTCTCTAACATTATTGTAAAGACAAATCTGAAAAATACAGAAGGAGCAAAAAGTAATTCTACTATTTGGTAATTCTTGTAATGAGTGGCTTAACATTTGTCTGGCCTAAAATTTTTCATTTGATGGAGCAACCCTAAGAAATTTCTGTGTATATCATCTTATGCACCAAGTATCAATAGCAAGAAGAGCGTAAGTAACAATAAGGAGACTGTTGAAGTCAAAATCTCTTGTAGTGGAGTTACTAAACACAAAAGTGTAGGCAGAGAAGAAAAAGACAAGATAGTGTAGTAAAAGTCTGTCTTTCTCTCAGAACTCATTCATTCAGACTTTAAAATTAGTTTGAATGCAACCAAATGCCAACATTCTGTTTTTACTAACTAAGCAGAGTGTATTATGCTCCTCTTCCTTATCACTATTTAACCAACCACACATGCAGGTAGACGGAAAATTCTTTACTATTTGTTTTTATCAGTTCAATGTACACTCGTGAATCCTGCACCGTATTGTAATGTGTAGTAATGTTAGGTTCATGCACTGCCTGTAATAAGTAAAGTGTAGCTTTACTCAAGATACAAAGCCAGTTAGTTTCGGATACTTTGTCTTAAATACACAAAATGCTGGCTTGGAACCATATAAGATAGCTGTGTTTGTTTTGTGAACCTTTCCTCAAATCACATTTTTCGTCTGTATGTACTTAACTAGGAATTTATTCAATGTCACTATTCTGTTCTATTATTATTACTGCACTGACTTTATGAGGATGCAGGATTAGATTGTATAAATACATAATATATTACATATCTGTCTAACCTGGTACTTAATACATAATACTACTTTACTCCACTCTCTTTGAAAAAGAATAAAACAAAAATGGAATCCGGGAATATTTTAAATCCTTTGTTCATCGTAAAGATACATGACTCATTTCTATTATGATTTTACTACAAGGTAGATACTTACTGACTTTGTGTACTATTGATGTATGGTAATACCTTGTAATAAAGTTTGCTTTGATTTACTGCACATAGCAGACATAACAAATTTTAAAGAGCTCTGATAAAATCAAGTAACAATATTTAGTGTTTACCATTACAGACATAAGTATTACAAATTACGTTTTTATTCATGACTCTAACGTATACAATATATATGAAAGAAATATTTTCATTGGAATAGATGTCTGTAATGCGTGTAATAGGTAGCCAATAATTTTTAATAACTGTTGTTTACAAAACTACAACGCTGCAGACTTGTCATAATCTTGTAATGTTTAAAACACTGTAATTCGTATGCAGATATATGGTTAAGGTACATGACACTATAAGAAATCCGTGTAAGGATAAAATACAACGTTAGTTTATGGATGTGTAGTTTGTATATTGAAATTTGAACTGACACTCACGAATTGTAGTTTAGGAGTTGTTAGTGTGTGGTATAATAGGAGATATGTATATTGGAAAGAGTGAAAAGCCGAAATACATGAGCTAGTGTAACAAAACAAAACAAATCAAAATTTTACGAGTACACCAGAGCCACATAAATCTCGAACGCCACAACATACGTCTCCGTGCATCCTAACTGCTATGTCAAGTGATGCCAGTGATATTTTCTCATTTCCACTGAAATTGGCAAGCGTTGACTAATGGCATCTGTAATTCTAACTAACTAATTGAAGTGTTCATGTGCTTTTGCCAGCAGCTTCCTATTCCAACTTTATATGGTTGTGAAATAAGGTAAGCAGAAGTGTTATGAATTGTACATAAAATTTTAAGTACGGGAAACAGGAGAAAATGCAGTTGATGACAATAATAATGCGTTGGCACTTAATTTAACGAAAATGTGTGTCATTAGAGGAATTTGCATGGTAATAATAATAGTTGTAGACATTTCATAGGAGCGATCGACCCAGATGAAGAGAAAGTCTTTAGTTTCCTTTCTTCATGTTTAGCAGCATTTATTATTCAACTGTCCCTTCATTCTGCTGATATTTAGGAAATTGGTTGTTAGGAGCATGCATCATATTTTTGTCATGCTCCTTTATCCTAGGTTCATTTTAATTTGCTTAGACAACTATTACGCGTTTCTATGTGTTGCTATTGTCATTCCATTCATGTCAAATTCTCTACACCAAAGTAAACCATGTGGATCTGTTCTCCTTTCAATTTGTGCAGTGAACAAACATATATTTGTGTTTTGCTTCGGTTACCATTGCTTTCCTTGAACATTGAATCAAGAGTACGTGAATATGCTTGTAATGTAAGTGAGAGTTTGCACATTCCTAATCAGATTGTTGTATTTGGTACATACCCAGCTATTTTGCATATAAACAGACAAAATACTTCTTTCTACGCATTTAAATAGCGATACACGAAAATAGATTTTTTATTTGAGAGTTAACGAAACTATTCGTTCCTTAACAGCAAACAGACATAAGATTTTGAGTTGACTAGAAGTACATGATTCTATTTTACGTGTTTTTTACAACATAAATATGTACATATTTGTCCGGAGGTCGGAATAGCCAACCAAAATACATTATGAGAGAACGTGAGGAATGTGAAGTGTAAAAGAGTCAAGTGAGGATATGAGATTTAATGATGGACCTACTGTGAAGTTAATGTCAACGTTAAGGGAAACCAACAGCTAACCCTCGTGGTCTCATTTTGTCCAAATATCTTTTACCATTTAATACTACTACACACCACACTATAATATATATTCATTCATACCTACAGTCACTTATACAATTATATAACTACATTCTCGTCAATATTACCTACTTCTGTTTGTAAAGAACCTCATGTTCAATAGATATGTACATATGTAATAAATATTGGCTTAAATCTAACCAGTGTGCTTAATACACATGAATGCCTTGCCTTAATATACTCTACTCTTGGTGAAATAGCTACAGAATCCCATTTCCTGCCATTTCATCTCCTTTCATCGTCTCTTATATACACTATTACAATCAACAGTCCTCCCTATAGATTACTTTTCATCCTAATTGTGAATTGTTGAATTTATTACACTCTATGCGCATCGCTTCCTCGAATTAAATGGCATGGAGGGGGAAATACACTGAGAATTAGCCAATGAACCTCTAACAATAAAAACAACTCTATAATATATATCATTACTACTACTACTTACAATGTGAGACCAATACGAATACACCATGTAACAATAAAGGTTCTTATTGCCTCTAATCAATATAGCGTAGCTAACTAACCCACTCGAATATTTCTACGGTAGCCAACTTAGAATACTGCACCCAATTCATTTTAATGCAGATACAGTCACATTCTAATTCAATAAACAGTAAGTATAACTGGAAATATATTTTTTATAGCAAAGCAAAGGGTTTATGTTGTATTTTGTGCTGTTTTGCTTGTAAACGAGATACGTGGAATCAAGATAGTTATTGTTTGCCAAGGCGCGTCCTAATTTTTAATTTAAGGTAGAATGGATTATGTAGAAAATGAGGGAGCAGAGTTTCTCCTGTTGATGACAATCAAGATAAAAAATAAAAATCGATTATTAAGACTGCATGCGCTAACTGGCATTGCGTAGGAAGTTGGTGACAATGCAAATGACAATAGAAATGAAATACTAAATATACATTCAGTTGACTGTTGCTTTGCTTTGTTTCGGACGATAGACATTTCTAAGAAGCCATGCTGCACAATAATAGGTACGACATTAAATCACATCAAAGTCACAGTCATGCTACATTAGGATAAATGACAATGTAAACTAAATCTCCTCTTATTCTCCTCTTTGCTTGTTTAGATTAGAAATCTGTCCTGGCTAGACTCAGACTTGACAGTTAACATGACAGACTTCGTTAACATCACCAGTGCTATACAGTTTAGAGTTTCCTTACGGCATTTCTGAATACCTTACCATTCCTACAAAATGGATATGTAATTCAAACCATTCATTTGCTATGAATTATGCGCACTCGACTGGAAAGCTTACTGCATTATGGAAGACTGTCTCTTAAGTAAGATGTGGGCAGGCACTATACTCCATTTACTACTTAATAAATAGAATCTGTTGTAAGAGTCTTCAAGAATATTATTCTTTTCATAAAATATTTTTGCCAACTTGCATTTTCCAAAGGTGGTATGATAAAAGGAATATTTTGCCTTTAAGCATTTTTAGCATTGCATTCTAAAAAATTACATTTTGACAGTAAATCAAAAAGTAAAATGCAAAATCCTATTAGACACATTATGAGTGCAAATTTAACAAATAATTGCAATTATATTTGCACATTTTTTATTAAAGACACAGTCGTTGAAAGTGATTTTGTGATGGCTGTATTTATACGATTGTAGAAACAATGTGTTAAAGTATTATGAAGCGATTGTGTAAAATGTTTATTGTAAGGTAGAAATTAGAGCCCTGCCTGCAGACATAGTTGGATTATACAGAGCGTTAGTAGATTTAACTATCGGAATGAACGAGTGCGTGGAAGGAGGAGACAAATCCCTTTAGTGAAGTCATGTCTACAAGCGATACAGGAATTAAGGGAGCTGAAGTAAAGTAGATATTAGTGAAGTACGTGAGATATAATAGTGTGATGTGATGTATTCATAGGTAGAATTAAATGATTGTGCATTGTGCCACCATTATTGCTGATTGTGAAAGTGAATGACTTATTTAGAATGGCAGTTGTCGCGGGTTGTGCACAGTGGCTTGGTTTCTAATTTTAGTGCATTCGACTGCTAATTTACATGAAATCCACATTTCGTAAGGTCGTTGAGGGAGCAGAGGAATTTCTTTAGTCTGCTTGTTTTGAAACCGAGTGTAATGAAATAAAAGGAAATTAATTGTGCTACATCCGCCATTTTCAATTGCCAAGCGCTCTCCTTTATTTTAAAACAGTGATGAATTCGACCCTTAAATATGGATGATGGTAATGGAACATGTAAATACATATACGTTCGTTGGTACTATTTCTGAGCTAGGAGACATAGACCACGGAGGTTTCGTTAGGTTGGGTAAGTACAGCAAACCATCTCATTTGGAGTCTGTGTGTAGTGCAATCAATAGGGCATCAGCACTAAGGCGTTTATAACATTTCCAAGTGGAAATTCAGAGTCGACGGTGTTATGCACACAGAAGCAGTCCAAAGTCATTGCTTTTGGTTGGATAGAGCAGAGCAGTGAATTGGATGTTCAGAATGTAAATACTTGTGAAAGTACACGCAAGGTTGACATTGACGCAAGGTTTTGGACGAAATCCCATTTATAAGTTTGCTTACTTAGGAAGTCTATCCGTATAACTAAAGACCGAGTAGACAGAAGCCTCAAGAGTGAGAAATTATTGTGAAATGGAATTTAGAAGCTAGGACAGATTCTCTCAAAACGATAAGATGGGAAGTACAAATAGAAGGATATCTCTCCTTGTCTATCCAACGGTTTTCTGTTCCCTTTCTAAACTGCACATAATCCAGGATAATCTACAGTTACAGATAATTGTACTAGTTCCTTATGACATATTAGTCCGCTTCCCACAAACTTATATTTCACCCACGTTCCATGGTCCATACGTCATCATCACACTGGAAACAATGTCTTCAGGAAATCTTTGTCAACTATTATTACTTGTTATGTCACTGTTTGGGTTTCCGTTGGTGCAAGTGCAAGACGCTAATATTATAATACATCTAAAGGCATATAAGTATAAGGAGAGCATTAATGCAACTCAACTCAATTGAAATAGGGAAAGAAATGAAAAAGTCATGATTGCCCCTAATAATGGACTACATGTAGTGTAGTAGATTTCCATGTAAGTGTATTTGGTATGGATGACGGAGACGTTGGAACGTAACACACTTGTGTAAAGTGTAGAATAGTTTAGCTTTGTGTGTCGTTCGAAGAGTGACTATTTGTATTACTTGGTTTAACCAGAATCTCCTAAATTAACAGAGACCACTCCCTTAATGTTTAAATCTGAACTATTGTACTATATCTGTTCAAAGAAGTAAAAGAAAAGTAAGTAAAAGGAAAAAGGTCTAGGCCGTAGAAAACACAAATGCTGGCAAGTGCAACAAAGATACGTGTATTAGGTACTCTTGTAACACAGATTGATGTAAATGCAAGTCAAAGTCAAGTGAAGAAATATCTCAACTTTATATTTCTGTGTTTGTTCCGTCACTATACTTATCTGTACTTATAGTTACCTAATACTATTGGTAATAGCTCGGGAAGAAAGCGATTCGGTTTGGTTTTGGTTTCACCCCGTATATACAAGCGATGTTAATAAAGTGGAGGCGAATAGGAAGGATAGGTAGCTACAAGTATACGTAAATACTACTAAGTCGTAGTTATTTGTGGTACACATGCAGAGTATATTGTGGAGAACATATGTAGAGTAGTATAGGGGGTGAAGGAAATGAGGATGAGATTGAACTTAACCGAAGAGAGTGGAAGCGAAGGACATAGGCATAGATAGCAGAAATAAAAACGAGACAAGAAAGACAAGTAGGCAGATAAAGAAGGAATCTGAGGAGGAGGATTGGAGCAGAGAGGAAATCATATCTATTGTATAAAACAGTTATTATGTACTTTGTATATGTGTACATAGGGATAGGGAGCAAGTGTAATGTACATAGTAACTATCTTTCGGTCGCTAGTCAAGTGGTATGTAATCTCGCTAAGGTCTATTCATCTTGAACTGCTCCTGTGCTCCAAGTCCAAGTGTTGCGAGTCTGTTAGGAGTTCCAACCAGAGAAAATTCAGAGAGGAATAGGGAAAACACAGGGAAACCGAAATGAAGGAGAAGAGAGACAGAGGGAGAAGAGATGCGATGAGAATGAGGATTTCTGCTGTGGACAAAAAACGTTTTCACAGGAATAGCAAAGGAAGAGCAGAGATCTCTGTCTTCACCGGCAAAACTGTTCCGACCGAACCAAACTATCAGCACTGACTCTAAATTTCCTTTCAAGGAACACAACACAAGAAACCCAATGGAAATAATTCCAAGAGAACGGTGACTCTCATTGGAAATAATTTCGTTTGTCACTCTGTGCGATTTTAGCCAGGTGGGGAATGTAATAATAAAGGTAATAAATATCAGTCCTGTTTACTCAATAAAGAAACTAATGTAATGTAGGTACGAAACACAGAAGTCTTGAGTACAAAAGACTTTCGTGAATAGCCATGTCGTAGTTGTAAACGAATTCGTTATAGGTAATAGATACGTGATATTTCCCTTTGACTCTTGACATGACTTGTAAAATATGTTTACTGCTGCGTAGATGGAAGTAATGTAAGATTAAAGAGACTAAAAGCTAGGTTTTGTAAGGTTGTCAAAGAGTATTAAGAGTTCACAGAAGTATTCTGCGAATATCACAGACAAACAAGGTTTGTCATACTCGTAACAAGAAAGGAATAGCTTTGAAATGTAATTGTTATTATTAAAAGTGGTTTTCTATGGAAAATTGAGCAATTTTCTTACATTTACACAAGAATTTTGTATTATTTTGTAAGAATGTCTATTATAATGTGATATACCATAGAATACTTAGTACATGATTATAAAGCCATTCTCCTTTGCCACAACATCTGAAGATATATCACGAAATAGGAAAATTAGTAGGCAGATCTATGCATAAGAGGTATCTCCGTCAGACTGCATATTGATAAAGATGCTCCAGATTGGGTTTATTCGGCAGATACGTTATTTTTACAAATGCCACAAAGGAGTTGATAAATGAAAACTTGAAAACCGCATAAGTTGAAGCTTGAGTTGTAGAATTGAATGGTTCGTTATAGGTTTGAAGTAAGACAGAAAAGAAAGCATAACGAAAGGTTGACTCCTCTGTATTTCTAATTGAGATTTTGTGATGTTTGCATCGTGCTCATGAACAAGACGAGGATGGTGAGGAGGTGATCGTGATTATGTCTGTTAGGGAAATATGCATGGAAATGAAATTATAATGTGCATAACTGAGTAATGAGGCCATAGAAGCAAACAAGTGGCCAAGTACAATAATAATGGAAATAAATGACTGTGGTTTGGTTTGGTTGGCAGTTTGGTGAGACTAGGAATTGGATTCTGATGAAAGTGGAATTGTTGGTGAGTTAGGCATGCAGGGTGGATAAAATGGTGACTGATTAGTGAGAGTTGGACAAACCTGATTGGGATGAGCACACCGACATGTGATGCTGATCGGAGTTCTGCCCCGGGCACGAGGATTTTTGTTGCAGTGACACCCGGACTGTTCTTCTGAGCAAGATCTCTTTGAGATCGTCCAGCTAATGTCACTCCTGAGTTGGTTCGCACTGAGCAGCTCTGGATTTCCCTGCGTCGCAGCTCCATTTACTCCAGAACTCGAAGTACACACAAACACAATCAGAGTTCCAAGGCTGAGAATTCGAATGAGGAATCCAACTGTGAGTTTTAGTGGGAAAATGGCTGAGTGAGACCGCAGAGAAGTCATTTTGAGTAATTTTATGTGGTTTTCGATCTTGGTCACTCCTAAACTAATCTGCAGACTCTTTTCAATTCACACGCACTCAAAAATAACAACATCAAACCTAAAATCCTTTTTCTAACCTTCTAAACAATACTTTTCTCATTTCGTCATCCTCTTTCAAACTCTATGCTTCTTAAATCTTTAATCTCTAGTAAACACAAAATACAATGGGATTGTACTTATTAAAGAATATTAACAAAAACAAAGGCACCAAGTTCATATACTGAGCCTATAGGGTAGTGAGCATAATGTGGGTGCAAGTCAGGGTTTTTAAGGTTTTCCCTTCTTACGACGTTTTATTACCATTTGATTCGTGTATTTGCAAGCTAACCTCTGTATTCCTGAATATACACATGTAAATATGTTTTAACATTTAAAGACTGCTACTTTTTGTTTGTAAATACAGAATGGTTGTATTCTTGCTTACAGATATGTTTCAACAGTTTTAACTTTTGATGTGGATAGAAAAATACGGAGATTGAGATATTCAGAGGACTTGTGTTTGAAAATACTCGATTTTTATAAAGTTTTAATATGATTGCTAAGAATTTCTTTTCCTTTCGGTGTGTTATTTACTATTGCTGTGAGTTTCATCGTTATTGCTTGTATTTCAACATTGTCACTTTGTCTCAGCGGACTCTAAGTGAGAGTCTCTACTGAGCGAGGCGGCTGTGGAACGGATGTATTTTTTGTGAAGAGACAACTATAGTGAGTATAACGCTTATCTGTAGAACTTCTCTCATTTCGGCAGAAGATGAATAAGATGATGAGACTTTTGCTTTGCGTGTGCCGTGGTCGTTGTTATTCGAATTTGTAACTACCTAATTGTAAGAGATGTAGTAAGCTAAAGAATTCTCATCGTTCGCCGTTCAGCACAAACGCCTCTCTCATCTGTTTTTCATGTATGTGTCCCATTATTTATTTAGACCTAATTGTTGCAAGGGGTTCTAGGTCATAGTTGCCTTAGTTCACCTTATTGCTATGAACTGTGAAGTAAAACTGAAAATCACATCACTATTTTATGTTATGCAGATGTAAATAGGCACAGCACACAATGTAGACGTCGATCATTTCGATTTCCTTGTCAGAAAGTTCAATCCTTCCAATCTGTTACATATTCATCGAGTAGACATGCATTATCTCTGTGTTGTAACTACCTTGTAATAATATTAACCACATTTGCATCCTACTGGCTAGATAAAGGTAAATTACAATACAATGCAAAACAGGTGCAGTCAGTTTCTCTATGTGTCATTAGGTTACTCTCCGATTGAGACTTTTACCACAGAAACACATTTACAATGGTGAGCAGTGAACTTTTCAATTCATTCTTTAAAAATATGTAAGTGTTAATAGAATTCACTTTTATGCAATTTAACTGACAAGACGTAATAAGATTAAATTACATATCAGTTAAGTTTTAGGCTAGATAATTTCTATACCTGGTGGAATGGAGCAACTATTTATTTAGACAAGAGTACGTCTCAGAAGACATGGTCTCTTCTTTTCTATTACGTATGCAACGTGATGAATAGTGAGCAACACCTGTTGTGCTTATAAATACTTCTTAATATATTCATCCAACATGCATTGCTTCGTGCAACTATATCCGAACTATTTTTTCAGCACTCCTCTTACTAATATTTTCTTTCACGATATTTAGTTAGTATTGCCCTTTTGATTTACTTGTGTAGAATATTCCGCGTGTACGTAGCTACTTAATAACTTCATCAGGATGTGTATAATGGAACTGATACTCCTTTTTCTGTTAAAACTTTTATCTGTATTGTGAATGTAGACGACATGCCAGTTAAAAATGTTTAGGAGAACAAGTTCTTTTTGGTTTTCTTGGGATAACGTTTAACTTGACGAACAGAATTACTTTATTATAATAGTTTCTATTAGGAGTTGAATTGAATTTTTGACGTTTCGTCGGTGAATTCAGAACTGAATGTCCAGAAACTAGTTTTAGGAGCGGAAAACATTACAAAATTAGTGTACACTGGTTCTGGCTGTAGAAAATATCCAGTGGAAGGAGAAAATATGTAGTAAAGGCACAATTTACACAGGAGCCATTTGATTTGGTGGGGGAACGAAGTGAAGCAAGTGAATGGGAGAACTGAAATGTTTCTGTTGTCGTGGATGTCAGTTTAGGTTGGGGGAGAAGTTTCTATCCCCGTCTGTTCGCTTCAAACTCTGCTCACAGACTAACTAGGAGGGCAACCAGAGAGCTAGACAATCTCTATAACTGACTGATTGTGTACTATGTAGTGTAGTGGAGTAAAAACTTGAAATACATATTATTTCCCTGTATTCCATCTACTCTGCACGACTAGGGTCGTGAATAGTGTGTTCTTAAAATCAGCTTCTTGAGTCATTCACCATATTCAACAGCGACACTACTAAAGTGTACCTTGTTGTTAACTTGTATATCTGTAGCATTAAATATATCTATTTTACAGTCCCATTTACTAAACGATACACAGATATAGAAAACACGAACAAAAAGTAAAAAACGAGAAATACATAATATACGTATACGTAAGTATGTATTATAACTCGAGTACAGCAGCCGACCGACGAGCAAGACGAGGCACAGCAAAGTAAACGAAACTCGAGTATTCACTGTTGTGCTTAAAACACGAAGGAACTGTGAAACGCGGCGGAGAGCAAACCTTTTTAGTGTGTTAAAGCTATCCAATGCTGCAATGAAATTCAGAGGGCAACCCTTCTTCGTTTCCTTTTTGAATTTCTTGATCGTTGTTCCAATAATATGTTACCTACCTATACACAATACAAAGTTTCTACGTACATAACATACCTATGTACCCGGAGTGGGGATACACGCGGTATATTCATCTACGATACGATGCATATATGCAGCACAGTGTTTATTTTACGTACAGCATTGCATAATGCATAATATATCTTACTGGGGTAGGTGGTTAATTCTACTTTGTATTTCATGTGGTAAGGACGCTAAAAAAGAGCTGAACTGTCCTTGCCTCCTTCAGTTCCATTTCATTCCCTATTTGTTGTGTCCGTCTTTTTTCTATGAAGAATTACGCTTCAACTCAGCATTTTACTCATCTTACGTATATAAAATTCGAAATAGAATGTCAAACCAAACACAACTATGCACCATATTCTTGTAATACTTTGAAAGACAACTTTTAGTATGGATTTCCATGTACACATTGTAAAATGAAATATTAGTAATACCCACTCTTACTTATACTGAACCAGAACTTTGTAAACTGTTCCTGTTGAATATAATATTATGTAATTAAAAAGTCATCTGTGCATAGATATACTTTTTGAGTAGGTTTTTTACTTGAGCTGGTGTAGTTACCAGATTGAAGTATAAAATATTATAGTGATGCGTTGCATATGCATTTAGCTGGAAGAAACGGCGAGTGAGTAAGGCAAAGTGGTACGCAAATGAGATAAACGGATATATCATGCAGCCTTGGCTTTGGTTTTGCTCTGCTTACGATTATCCTTGTGTTATGCTGATAAATAGAAACTCTTCGTCTCATCGTCACATCAGAACGCAATGAAATGACCAAGCCTTACTACTTGCTCCGTCTTTTGTGTTCTTCAGCTCTAAAGCTCTGACTATGGGCCTGCACTTCTGGTTGTTCCAGTTTTTCATCAACCTCAAACCGTTGCCTCTTCTCTTGTGTTTTTGTCCTGTTGAGCCAACTTGAGTTGTAATGTGTATGCTGTGATATTATATGGTTGCTGGTTGACTTCACTGTTTACCATTATATGGGGCTTCATTATTCAATAGTATACCAGCAGTGTAACATTTAGTTGGTATTATTTGTGAGCTTACATATTATTATGTATTTTAATCTGCATATGTAATGGGGAATGAGTACAAGTTTTGTCTCTTGCAATACTTGAGTACTTTTGCAGTCGTAATGTAAGTATGCCTTGAGTATAGGGTTGATTTTTTTCTCTCTTTTTTGTTGGGCAGTAGGATATATGCAAAATGTATTCTGTAAAAGTATAACAGTTTAAAAGTTAGTTTAGTAGTTCTAAGCCACTGAGGGTTTCGTGTAAGTTAGTTACTTATTAGTTATTAGTCTTGATATTTTATTTGGTTACTTGGTGTTATGTTATGATTAGCTCTGTTGAGTTTTTTGCAAGTAAACATGTACTGGTGTGGTAATTACAAGGAATGATAGGTATATCGTAGACAGTTTAGCAGTGCGCAATCTGAGGTAAAATATAAATATGCAGTTCATTGTATTGAGCTGAGAGTTTAGAGATACAAAGTGATGATGGTGAGCTGAGCTGTGTATTTATGCTGTAGTTATAAGCAGTAGCTTGTTAATTGCCAGTTGGAAATTGGAGGTTGAAGTGGAAGCAAGCGATTTCTCCGTCTGTCTGTATGTATAGAACTGTTGGGTGAGAATAAAAGAGTGGTAAATATATATTATTGGGAATTGGTATAAAATGGTTAAGTTTATGCATGTAGTTGTAGATAAAAGTAGAAGAACAATGATACACTTTAGCGCAATCAGCTGAACTTACTTTGCAGTAGTATTTATGACTTCACTTTAATTCTGGCTGATTTATCCTCAGAGCTTAATACACTGCTTAGCGTAATATTGAGTGTGGAGGCAGAGTACCTAAGGCGCTACAGGGAAAACAGATTGTCTTTTGCATACCTATAATAATTATGCGAATTGAGGATGACGGTGTTTAGTTTTCATGGTTGCATGCGTTCGCTGTTCTTCTGCTCATGTAGTTAGTTACTATTTAGTAGCTGCTGTGCTAACTGCTACTTTTCAACCTGCGTACGTGTTTCCTTAGCTGGAGCTGAGACAGACAAGTCCGCTAATGTAGTGTTATTGTAAAAGAGTTGTCGAGAGTTGATTCTATTACAGAGCTCTATAGGAGATTCGGAAAAGTCTATTATGCATATGTGGATTGGATGAGTGCATTTTTTCAGCAGCTACGCATTACATTTTTGACTACGTGCTCAGTTCGTGCATCTGGCTAGCAGGCGAGTCAATTGAATATTTGTAAAAGTTCTCTATTCCACGACTGTTACTCTGGAATATTTCAGTTGAGAGATTTTCAGTTTAATAATGCGTTAATAGTCAAACTGACACTTGTCCTGACCTGGCATGTGAGAAATTAAAGCAAGTCACTTTTGCATACGCTGGAGAGAAAAAAGAGAACGAGCCAAAGGAAACACACGTTTACTCACGTAGTCTTTAGCAAAAGCTAAACATAATACGTGCATTTTTAATCGTATAGCCGGAACAAGAGGAATGTCCAATCTCAAACTTCCCAACAATACCTCCTGTGTGTAAATACCTTCACAATTCTGATTTAAGTTCAAGGTAAATAAGTACTGTGTGCTTTTCAACTCGAATTACTTAATATCACTTCCAAATGTATAATTAGCAAGGAACAATTAAGTCTGCTGTTTTAGCAGTTCAAATGCAATCACAATTATGTACATCAGGCATATCTCAGTTAATAACTGATTGTGTGGTGAGTAAATCCTGGACTATTTCACATACTGGGAAACTGGTATTTTGTCAGCGTAAATTGTACAACTTTGTGTACTCTGCGTACAAAGTAAATGCGTTTATGTTTACAGTACCATTTTATCACCACCACACCACAATAGAATACATTTACCTTGAGTCACAGTCGCAGTCGTAGTAATACGATATAGTGAGTAAAGGAAAACTGTTGTAGTATAGTAAACTCTGCTGCATAAAAAATTCCTTTAAAAATCAGAAACTAGAAGACAGACTGGAACTTGTTTTCCTGTGGAAATCAAGCCCTGTATTTTTATTGTTCTCTGTAAAGAGCTTTTCTGTTGGTAAATAATATTTGTCGCAGTCAGTCACTCTCTCTTAAATCAACTGTTCTCAATTCTCTTACATGTAAGGATGATAATGATGAATAATGGAGAGTGATGATTGTACTCTGTATAGTCACTCACCTGTATTGTTCCTGAGAATTTTCTGTTCAACTGGATGTTCAAACACATAAACAATCAGGGTACATAGCCCTATTACTATAATAATATTATAGCGTACAACTTTACTTGTTGTGTTTGACGTTTCGTTTGCGTATTCTATTATGTGCACAACATTTCATGTTTCATTTGTGTTACTATTATTACAAGAGTGGGGTATTAGTATGAAAGTATCAAATTAGTTTAAGTGTCTTGTATTCTTATGTGCTATCTCTATCGAGTAAACTAAAACATAATAGTACCTGTTGTACATATTATGTTACCTGTACATTTACTGCAAAAAGTTCAGCATGCAATGAACTTTTTGTAATTCTCGTGTGTGTGTATAACTGTTGCTTTAAGTTAAATAATCTATTTAATGTACGATAATAATGTTTACTGATTCAAGTAGTAGTACAAATTACAAATTACATTACAGTTCTAAATGATACTTGCAATATACATTCCAGTCAATTTTTCAACTATTCATTGATCTCACTCGGTTCTCTATCATCCACAGTTTATCACATACTAATACTACAAATACTACACTAAATCCAAATACAATTAGCTTTTACTTTTGTAATACAAGCTATTATAACTACTTATTATCTTACCAATTAAGGTGCATAATATTCTAAAATAGGTAAATGCATATATAGTTCGTAGGCTGTCATTGTTGAAACACAATGGTCTAGGAAGAGAAGCTGTGTCAATACTGGCATATAATTGTATTAAATTGCATAGGAAACTTTTGGCTCAGTCGTCGTGGCAGAAATTCCAGTGTTCGTTACACCACTTTCGTATTTTTAACGTGTTCTTTCAAAGTATAAATTGTCAAAGCAATTGGCCTATTCAGTGAGCCCATTTACATGTTCGCTATAGCTAGGCAGGCATTCATGTAATCATAGAGTCAATTGTAATTGCCAATTGTCGACTACTCTGCTAAATTGTCAGTTAAGTCTGTCAACTCATTGTGTAATATAATTGTTGTGTATGTAAGTGGTACAAATGAAATGCTATAAATGGACTAACAATAAGTACATGTGCAAAATGTATAAACATTATGCTATTTATTTAGGGTGTCCATATATTTAAAATACAAACTTAACCCCCATTAGCATTTACCAACGACCTAAGGTTATATCCATTATTCTGACACTACTGGTTAAATGTACACCGTCTACATTTTTTAAAATGATGCATAAAGCTCTGAAACGATACAGCGTCACAAAGAAAAATTACTCATTATTGTTTCTGAGCTGAAAGCTTAACCACAAGTAGCACATTTATTTTCAATCATTTCATTTCTTAGTTACAATCGTTATGATGATAATCTTGAGATCAAATCATTTTTATTGTTTCGTAGGCTTCATTTGGAAATATTTCCTATTGGTTACTTTGCAATATAACCGTTATTAAAATGGAGCATCCAAGTAGACATACCCAGACTGTTAATACGAAAGTGTATTTAACATATTGTTAGTAACCAACTATGAGTGTACATACTTTTGTACTGGCGACATTAATTTTATTACTAATGCATTCTACACTTACGTAAGACAATGTCTCAACAAGAAATACAGGAACGCAAAACACAATATTCTCCAGCATATGGCACACTCATTATATTGCATATAACGACCTATACTTTGCTTATAGTTATTGCTTATTAGCATTGGTATCGTTGCGTTAACTTGCTTTGTAAAGCATAAATAAAAAAGATTTGAAACAGTCTGCACACTGCATGAAAAGAAAAAATAAGCAAAACAAAAAACCACAATAACCGGATTGCTTCGATTGACCGATGATTTTATTTACTATCTGACTGTTGCATTGCACAGCCTACTGCCGACTGCAAGTAGATTTACATTTTCTGTGAAATAATATTACATTACAGTAGTTTATTGCAGTAGGTAGGATTTCAAGAAGGGGCACCTACTACTTATAACATTAGTTGCTTGTTTTGTGATGTTACAATTAGATACGAAATAAGCATAGTATTGATTGATATCATTTGGGGAGATATACATGAGACAAATTGGCCCATGAAGCATTTAGTGTCAAAGGTTGAGTGCACCCAAATACATCATTGTCATTTCGTGGATCATTTGTCATTGCTAATTACGAATCCCAGGAAATCTTAACAAGTCTGTCGTAAAAAGTTTAAATCTCTTGTTTCACTAGCATTATAGTATTAACCCTTGCTTGACCTTCATTACATGATCTCAGAATCAGTTTAGCTCAGTTGGAAATGCACTGCACTGTTACGCAGACAGTTTTTTGCGCGATGGAGAATTATTGCAGTGGACGAAGAAAACAATAGAAAAGAACAGGTAGGTACGGTACAATAAGTATCCGTTTATGTACACAGTTGATAGTCAGTCGTAATTGGGAAAGATGAGAAGACACTAACCATAGTTGGACGATGCCACATAATTCCTGCAAATAAATCAACTCTTGTGCACAACTGCAGATAGTTCAACAGTTCTGAAATTGAGGGCAACTGTATTAATATCTGGTTTTGCATGACACTACTGAACTCAACCTCTTCTGCTTAATTAATTATTAGGACTCTTCACTTCGTATACCTAACAGATCTGTCAATAAATAAAGTTAGGTACGAATTATTGCTCGCTTCCATTTGTATTTCTCATTTGTCATGTGAAAACAATGACCTAAGGATTTCATTATGCAAAAGAGTTCAAAACAAACTAATCAATGTATGTTTAAACTTATTTGTCAAGTTAATACATGCGTGCACCTTGGTTTAAGTTCTAATAAACGTGCCCGTCATATACCACCGCAAACAATGGGTAGTGCACTCCAAGTCAAAATTACGATTTGTCTTCCGCCTTTTCTACCTAACATATGAAAGTGCCCAATGAGGCACTATTATTATTTGATAATGTTTTGTTTGTTTTCCTTTTCTTTTATTCTCTTGCGGTTGATTACCACAGGTTTGTTTGTAATTTGCAGTCAATGAAAAATGATGACTCCTATCGGTTAATACACTGGAAATTGGTTAGCTTCTATTACTCTTTGTTTTAATTGAGAAGGCGCTGTTGAACTCCTCTCATACTCATTTCCGTTGCTACACTTTTCCTAACCACGACGTCCTCACAATAACCACTCTAATTTTCTATTAAGTAACTACTCTTACTCTAACTAGGATTTCCTACATAGTAAAATATATTTAAATTACGTTTACCGCACTTAAAAACGCTTCGTCTCTTTTAATTAGACACTTTGTTGAAATCCTTTTCTCAATATCTTACCTAAAAATTAATTGTTCTTGAATTCTTATCCTGGAAAGAATAAACAGTGGAAGGCCTCCACTGCAGAGGTTTTTTGCTCCGTGCATCGCAATGTTTTTACTCTGAAAAATAAAAAAAATTAGTTATCTTTGGATAAATCCTGCATTATCCTTAGCTAAATATTGTTGTGTGTATTTTTTGTGTAATTTTTTAGTATCTTCATTCATTTTAGCATTAATTCATTTTAGTATCTTCATTCTTCACTGTAGGGCTACTATTGGCAATTATTCCCAGAACAGACAAGTAAGGGATGAAGGAAGATTAATGTTTGTTAAATGTGCACAGCAAAGTTCATTTAGGCTAGTCACCCAGATCACTTATTTGGGGGTCATTGTTGTTTAGGCTAAATGGAAGAAGCAGTTGGCTCAATATGGACAGAGAAAGAAACAGGAGCAGAAAAATGCACTAACTGCATAATATCATTGTTCTGACTGCTGTACTTCCCTGAAATTAATGTTGTGCATGTACGTGAAGTTGTGGCTTTGCAGGAGTGCAAGGGTTTGGGAGTAGGAAAGCTAATTTACCTGACCACTGATTTACTAGGCACCTATAATCACAATCAGCATTTCGCAAATACTTGTGTACTGTTAGATTAACTCGAAACTTGAAGAACTTGTACGCTACTGACTTTAGCAAAGTTGTTCAGCTAAGGTCTAAGGTTACCAGTTTAGATTTTTACAGGTTGTTAATGCAAATAATGTGTGTTGATTTCTGTGTGTTGATAATGTGACATCATAATAAAGGTTTTAAATGCAGTACTTCACAATTGCCCAGTCCATTTGTGGCTACTAAGCCGTCTGACTGGATACTATTAGCATTTCACAGTGACTTACTATATAATCGTCAATTTCAAGTAGATTACAATTAGCTGCGAGTAAACTTGGTCTCCTCCTAGTCTCATGTAAGGTGCTTGGGTAAATTTGCATGCAATTTGCAATTGTGTTCAATTTGTATATGATTTAATGCAGTATCGAATATGGAATATAGAACCACTGTAATTTTTATATCTAAAGTGCATGAATGAGTTAACCTTGTGTGCTATTAGTCCTTGCTAATAATAAGGTTAATAAATTGGGAATTAATAGAATTCGTTTTAAAATTCCGTCTCGTAGATTGTCAATGTTTAACGCATTATGTATAAATAATATAAGTACATTAAATAAAGAAATGAGTGGGCTTGGCTCACAATCAGTCACTGACAATGTTACGTCATCATCGTAATAGTTCAAGAAAAGCCACAACCACAACGAGTCAGCTACAAATATATATTTAGCACAACCTACAATTAGAACTAACCTTTTTATTTAGAAATACCTACTTCCAATACAGGTAGGTTATAACTTGTAACCTTGTATACTATCTACACATTTTATAAGCTTATTACCGGAGCTTCTCGCAATCAGATCAGTTTAAGGTTTAATGTTTCTTTTGAATATAGTCAAGTGCACGATTGAGCGTAGAGATAATAGAGAAACAAGAGTCTGTTATAATGGAGTCTTCTTAATGAAATGAGATTTCCAAAGTCATCCTCGCTAGTGTTACATGTAGGTATGTATACCTTATAAACAGTTCAATGGTAGGTCGAGCTACTTTCATACTCGGTGTTAAAAATTCTAATAAGTCTACTAACAGAAAGGCAGCATGGTTATATTTTGTGGGAACGAATTTTGAGTCCTGCAATAGTTAACGTATAGTCTAGCTAACTCCCCCACATGATGACAGATCTCCACACCCTCATCTCTTTTGTTTCTAGTGTGATTCAGCATAGTGTGTAGCAATCATTCTACGAACACTGGGACTTATAAGTACCTTCGTGGACTAGACAACTGCTGACTTATGACAACATGTAGCATTAAAGTAAGTAGTTCGTTATTGTATCGTATACTCTTTACCAAGTGAATACAATACAATACAAGTTTGAACATGTAATATGCAACATGTTGCTCAAGTCTTGGCAGTATTACTTGGAAAAAGTAATCGCCACTTGTAAGCACACATTTAAAATATAAGGATCACAATAATATAGTTAGGTATGCATATACACGATGCCCTGCGCTAAGATAAGTACCTATTTAAGTATAAAGGAAAGCGAATAGGGATTCATTCATATATTATTGCCTTACGTTTGTTTATAGGGATAAAAAATACCACTACGATGTGTGATCTCGTATTTTCAAAAAAACCTTAACTAGGTACTAAAGCTAAAGAGAACAGGGTAGAATGCTTGATAGAAAGAGAAGCTAGTATCATCTTATTGTCAGTTTTATTCTATGACTGAATCTCTTATTGACTGATAGTCCTCTGGTAGATATTCTACAAAGCCCCTACACATACTCAATGGATTTCAATCTCTTTGTTCGTCTGGCTCTTTGGGTTGCCTTTCCATGTCTGCTTCTTCGCTTTATTGAACTTTGCAGTTCTTATGTAATGGTAACGCTGATACTCTTCTGATAATTCTAACATGAGAACCAAGACGTTTTCGGTCTCAGTTATTACCTTACCAATTTCGTTTGCTTTAATCTCCATCTCATGTCATGTCAATCTTGATATGCACCTACTAACACAGCTCCCTCAGATTCCTTCCAAATGTAATGCAGCTAATCGCTGTTTATTTTATAAATAATTCTGTTAGTTTCATATGACAGGATTATTATTTCCGATGGTATATGTATTTCAAGATATTCGATACAGTTAAGATTGGTTGGCTTTAATATCTCGCATTTGTTACATATATCACTGCAAGCAATAACTTTTATACATTCTGGAAGAACTAGATTTCATTTTTTATAACATGTGTTCTTTACATAAAAGGATTTAGAATTAAATTAAATAATTATGGGAGTGAGTAAAAATAAATTATCGAATTGGGTACAAAATTTACGTGGCATTTAACGCTTACATACAGCTTTGCAAATAACTACGTTGCGTAACACAGGACAGTGTTGTTCTTGCTGGACGTGGCTTTGCTACCTTAGATCAATACAATATTTTTTCTTAGCACCTAAGAAATATGTGTAAAAAAGAGAAACAACTTGATAAGGTTATTGCTATTAATGGTGTTATTTATTTCTACTTGTTTTGTTTGTATACAAAACGTGTTCGCATGATCTTCATAAAGCAGATATATGATATGACTCCCTTGTTCATACAAAAGAGTATTTGCGTAGTGGATATATATTTAAGTGTGCATAGCAGTAATTTAGTTTCAGAGTATGGAGAACTGAATATGAGTAGCACTACCAGTTCAAGAATGGATAAAAATGCAGACGGGTCGTTTAATAAATGCTACACTTAAACATATTTAACTGTCTGGTCCTGCATAGTGGTGAAATTATGATAGATATAAAATGTCCATAGTAAATAAGCGAAGTGAGGTTGCTTTTCTATATGATTCTCCAGGGAAGAACATTAGAAGGAGATAGTGGATGGCAATTTGCCTTGTAATGGTTTTAGAGTGAAGAATAACTAGATTTCTGGTTCCATTTCATTGTTACGAGTAGAATATCCTCTTCAACGCGTAGTAAAATCTTACGATTATCAAGTGCATACAAGTACGTACTTTGAACAAGTGTGAGGAGCAGAATCTTTTCTAATCTTCAGTTGTCCAGTCAGTCAGTTCAGTCCTTGCCTTTATTTGGTGGTGTAATCTCCGAACTACTCTTTAAGTGTTTATCTCTCCACAGCAGTAGTAGAGTCACTTGGTAGCCCTGCCTCCGACAAGGAGATAGGGCCTGGATCTGGATCCTGAGAATGTCTACTTGAATACTTAAGTATATAAAATTGCAAATGAAGGTTAGCAACCACCTGCGACTTTTCTTGTTCCTGCACAGGAGAAAAAAATGCATTCATCCTTTTCGAAATCATAACAATCATATTTTTTGTGGAATCATAAATCGGATCGTTGTTAATATTCTCGCTTCATTCTCAAGTCAGACTCTTGTAATAATTATACTTAGGTTGTATATGCATTTCTGTGTAACTCGATATCTGTGAAATCTTAATAATGACCTTACACTTTGTTTCGTATAGATACTTAATTAAAAGTATATAGGCATTTCCTTTGCCTTTGATAAATACACTATTATGATATATTGCGTATTATCCGGAACAGAAAACTTATGTTCTGGAGAAAATTAAATGATCAGATGTTCGCTATGCATTCTTGTATCAATTAATGGATGAGAAGGGCTGTGCACATGTAAGTAGATAATCGTAATGGCTGTGATAAGAGTTTAGTTATGATAAAACCTTGTTTTCGGACTGCTTTTTGTTTACTGCAATGTGGCCAAAAACTGTAAATACGCATAGAGTAAAAAATTGTGTTTGATGAAGTTACCTAGCCAGAAGGGGTCGTAAATACAGAGGCGACTTTAGCTTTCAGACAGTCTCCCTGTGTTATAAGGAGATCATTTAATTGCAGGTGGGAACCGCACAGTAGGATAACAATACGAATATAGTGAGTGTAGTCAATGTTCATTATAGATATCGTTAGTGGCCAGTTGAGTGGAGAAAGAAGTAAACGCAAAAGTAGTTTATTTTATAGGGACAGAGCAGACAAAGTCGTATTTCTATTTTACAAGGTGTAGGAGGGTTCCTTCTTTCACTGTACTAGTATATAATGCAGCACTACTGAGGTAATTTTACGTGAGCTCAGCATTTCGGTTCTGAAAATGCTATGCTAGGCTTGGGGTGTTTTGTATACTGGGCTTATTGTTTATAGGGATCCAGAGGGCCCAGGTGCAAGGTTATACCGAACTACATTTGTATGCAGTAAAACAACTTTTATGGTGCTAAAATGATATCTGATGTGAAATATTATGCATTTTGTGCAGTAAATAAACTATGCTTTTGTACTATACTTATTGTTCTTTTCCAAGTATAGAAAGGTAGGTTCTTATTGTTGGGTTTTTACAGTTTAAATACATAGAAAGCTGCGAAAGAAAGATATGCTTAAAATGTTCTATGTTTACTATTATGTACTGTACTGTCGCTCCGCTGGTATAATAGTTCTAACAGTTATCGAGTAGAAATACATGTCAATATGTACAAATATACGCACCAGTAAAAATGTGGTCTCCGGAGTCAGAGACAGACAAAAATGTATCTACATAGCATAGTACAATTGTCCATACACTCTTTTGCTGGTACAGATTTTAAAAAGATATGCCTGGTATGGAGTGTCATATAAACATTTCTAGCCGGCACATAATAAATCAGTCAGTCAATGAATGAATATAACTTTTATCCAAGGAATCTGTGGTAACGTTTAGCCAGCAACATTTTCCACTGTAGAAGGACTCAAAGGAATATTATTTAACTTTTTATCTACGCTTTAAAAGAATTCAAATATAAAATAACAGTCTGAACGAATTCTTCTAGCAATTGATGAGGTAAGTTAAGAAAATTATGGAATTAATTATGATAAAAAGTACAAAGTGTGAATTTTTTGGGCTTTAGGGCTCAACATTAGCAATGCATATTATGATTGCAAGCTGATTTTTTGGGTTTTGAAAATGTCGACGGTGTTAATTCCGAGGGGGTGAAATATATTATGAGGATGTTATCTTTCACCGTAGGTTACCTGTATTGTTCAGCATTACATTGCTACTAAGGCCACACGAACATAACCGTAAGGCTTACTTGTCAAAGATAAACACGCATGGAATGATGGAATAATATTTTACGCGAACATATAGGTATTTACATATTTAAATGAGCACTTACTACGTGTGGTATAGGTTAGTTTACTTGTGCTGTATTCCAAACTAAAGAAGTTGAGGAATCAATAAACTTTAGAGATAAACAAATTATAATTTGAATTAATAAGCGTTGCATGCGTGTAATTAGCAAGAAATGAACTAGTATCATGTGTGGATTGTCTTATTGAGTAGTGCTTTAGGCTTTAAGGCTATTAGGTTTATGATCGACAACTATGAAGTTTGTGTTTGTATTGGAATTGTGAGGGAAGACTGGAAAGGCATTTGGCGCTATATGTGTAAATGCGATTGCATGTTTTGCCATATGCATTACATAATGAGGGTGGATGAAATGGATGGTTGGTACTTGGTGTATGGTTTGGCAGGGTGACCATTATTGAGAGAGGAGACCACCATTGCATGGCTCTAATGGAGTAATGCAATACTATTTTGTGTACACACACTGGATACATATAAACAAGCAGTAAAGTCCACATGACTCTGTGGGGAGATTTAATGAAACGACTGACTAGTTTTTGGGACTGAAGAGCCGACCTGCCGAAAGGGGATGAAACATGAATTCTCTCTTCCACCACAATATTCCTCCGTTCTCCTAACTTCTCCTCACTCCTAACTAAAACGTCGTAAATCGTAATTCAATACAAAGAATGAGAGCCCTACTGCAACCACCATGCATGACATAGTAACATGTACTGTTCCGCATCGTACATTATATCGACTATGCATCTCGTAAATACCTTTTCGGCAATAGATGAAATCAGATCGACAAGATCACACAAGTATACTCATTCCCACTTTGTCACTGTGCTGCGGACAAAGGTAATTTTAGAAGAGCTTGTCCAGAATCAAAGTATCTACCGTAGTTTCCAGTCAAAGGACAATTTTGTACAGTATTGTAAGTAGGGTGTCCAAAACAGATAAATATGTATCGGTAATTTCGGTATTATCTTTTTGGTTTTACCGGTATTTTACCGAAAACAGTTAAAGCAAGTTAAACATTGTAAATCCACGTTTTTGTATACCGAAAACGATTAATTATGAAAATTGCTCATTTTACTGTATTACTAAACTCAAAAATATATGAATTTTTACAATTAAAAATGGTACTAGAATTTGACAATTAGGGTTTTCCTGAAAACAGTTTCCCACCGGATTTTTTTAAGTTTGTTAAAGGATAATGTAAAGGCTTTATTGTCAGACACTACTCAGATTTGCTTACAAATTCTGGTTTCCAATAAGTAATACTACTATAATTAATACTCAATCCCGTAGTTAGAAATAAGAGAGCAGGTGTGTCTTTATTCACATTTGCTTCAAAACATTTTTAAAACGTACGTTCCTATTGTAAATGATAGCATATTTAAGCATTAACATTTATTACAGGTAAAAGATTACCGGTAATACCGGGAATTACAGTTTTGGATACCCTAATGATAAGATTCGGTTTGGGTATGCGATATACACACTATAAACTATTGTATCAAAAAATTGTAATAGAAAACTACTTACCTACATGTCCTTATCGATACAACAGAGAAATCAACAATGAAATGCTCTTTTAGTCACAGTTATGTAAGAATTCTCAGGAATTTCCATTCTTCTATGATACTTGAGTCCACTGTGTATCGGCATAGCGAATGTTCTTTATGAATTACGGAACAATGTTTGTATGTACCTAATTTAATGCAAAAAGTCAGTACCCCTTTTAGTACTGTTCAAACAAGAAGAAACTATCTATTGAACTTAAGTTTGCAATGTAAACTTTCCCATATTCAGTAGGTGCTATTTGTGAAGTAGATAAATATGCTTTAATTTTAAGAATTAACCTCTTTTGCAAATAGTAGGCAATTAGGCACTATATAATGCTTTCATTAATTATTGTTATTGTATAAACGTAAATGATGATAGATATATAAACCTTGTGTAAGTACGGAGAATCTCTAAGATGTTGCAGTTTACAGTGCAGTTATTTAGTTTATCGATGCTCATCTAAACAAGTATGGTTTATGACCTATTTTAGTCATTGAGGATTTATTAGTTCTATTACAGCATTCATTTCTTATTTGTTTTTAAAACGTCAATTCGTATGAATGAAAGCCACTCCAGATTCAAATGCGACTTAAGTAAGTGAATATTTGGACAGAGCCGAGTAATCGAGAAAGCGCATTGGCTTATGAGTCCTGCTTCACATAAAAACATCATTTCCACCCTTTCTGAGGTTTTTACATCTCATAATAGAACTGTTGACTCTACTCATACTCTATATATTAATTCCAGCTACCCCTTCAACTACTTCCCTTTTCAGATGCCTTGCTTAAGTGATACTTGAACTCTTTTGTTACATCAAATGAAAGAGGTTTATCCGATTTTCATTCTTCGCTCCTTTTAAAATCGAAATATTCTAGGGTTTCTTCCAGAATGCAAATAAAAAATAAATTCATGCAAAATATTTTCATTTCCCTTCGAATATTCCATTTACAAAATTTTAAATAAGTAGTTCCTAATTAAACTGAAGGAAGCTGGTAGAAAACTAGGTTTATGAACAAAAAAATATTTCTGTAATAACTAATTTTTTTGACCTGAACAGAAAAATTGTGGATCTAATCCCACCTCTATATGAATAGGTATCTAGTGTCCGTACACAATATCCTTGGTATTGGTATATAAACCTCAGTATTCCAGCCCCACTTACGCTAGCTGAATCCTAGAGCATGTAATAATGCAGTAGGTCATCTTTATCCATCTTTTCATCTATTAGATAATGGCAGCAGCTAACATTCAATCATCTCGTCATCAATGCTGTAAACTCTAAGCTAATTGTAAACTGGTTGGGCTAAGATTATGGATGGAGGTTACTGATATATGATATTAGTGAGAATTATAATAAATGTAAATAATATGTAACCCAAAAGGATATTATACAAAGCAGATATAAATAATGGTTTCGTATAGCGTTAAATAACAGTGTACAAAACGAGATTCAAAGTTTGAGGATTTGCTTACACTTAATACAGATATGAACCACATTCAAATTACACTTAACTATTAAATGCACAAACCATGTCACTGTAAATATACAGAAAAGCTTCATGGCTATTTTTACTACTTATATAGCATAATTGATGGATGAATAAATACTAGACTATCACTTCAGCTAAATCCTATCAAAATCAATTCAGCTGATTGAATGAATTAGAATGAACAAATCTACTTAACTTTCTATCTCTCAGTTTTACTGTTGAACCATTTAGACCTATATCAGTGTATCCTAGTACACAGTGCATACTACAGTGTTTGACTGGTGAGGTAAGTAATTTAATGAGATTGACCTTTCAATTACTTGCCCATTAAATCTATATTGACTTTTTAAAACATCGACGGGTATTTTATGCGTGTAACACAACTCACTGCAGTTTTCTTATGCATTTTCCTTGATGAAAATTAATGTGGCGAAAGAAACATATTAGTACAGTCACATCTACACTGAAAGTACATAGTACCTACTTGGACAATAAATCAAGTACTTGTTTTGCTTTAGAAATACTGAAAGGATTTAAATTATATCGTTCTGTAAAGTTTACACTTGTAATGGAATGAAATGTTCCATAAAAAGTGTCTCCTAGCCACTTAAGATTGCATAAAGTGGTGTTGTAACGTTTCTACATTTCCTTGTGACCTCGTTAAGGCTTAGCATCAGAATTGATAAATAATTTCTTGCTTTGCAATTAAAATGCATTTTAGTTTCTTTGGTTTGAAAAATGAATTGTATAGTTGCTATTATTACTAGTCATCTTTCTATATAAGCTTGGCTTCCGAGTAATCTTGTTTTCTATTTCATTTAAGTCAGGGCATGGCAGTTTTACTATAAAGATCATACGTTCGTTGAATTGAAGCGAGTACTGATATTTATAAAGGTAGCTAACACTAATCTGCAAATAATAGACGCTGTAAAAGTGAATCATGATTGATGCTAATCTTATTCATATTGCTATTTGGTTTGTGAATGGTATATAATAATGTATATATATGTAGTGGAGTATTATCTATATTGAAAATTGCGTCTAGCCTGATATGGAATTCGCATCTTCCCAATTTGATAATATAAATCTGATTAAGTATATTATTATATAAGATGCTGAAAATAGATATTGTTGGCCTGTATGCAAATGTAGTGCTACTATAAAAATTAGCTTATCATTAAAGAATGAAATGTGCATTCTCACCTTGGTTCTCGGTATTGAATGTTTGGCGGATTGAAACTCGTTTATATTGGCAAATAAAAATAAATTAAAAGCCGAATTAAATTAGTTATAGAATTGTTAGAATTCTTGTGTGTTGTTGATTTGATACCGGTATTAAAAAGAGATTGGGCAAAGGATGTATAGATTGTACGCTTTGCATTGTGTTATTATGTATGCATTCGGTATCGAGATTTACTAACAATTATAATTATTATCTGCTCCTAAATTACTTAAGTTTCAACGCTACCTAATTATGAGATAGGCAAGTTATTACTGAAAGCATTGGAGTGAGTATTAAAGGAGGGATGTAAAATGTTGTGTATTTAAGGAGTAGATTGGTGTTATTTTGTAGTAATCCCTTAAGAATGCGCTAGAAAATGAGTTGAGCTGGAGGTTGAAAGTGAAGCCAAGTGAAGTGAAACTGAATTGATGTTGTGTTAGTGTGCCATTACGAAATGAATGATTTTTTGTGTTTCTTTACTCAGGGAGAAGTCTAAGGAGCGAGAGTTCATTGCAGACTTTATTGCACGGATACCAAACACAAGTGGAGAGCGTTTGGCCAATTGGTTGCAGCCCGAGTCATTTGTCGATCCTCAAAAATGCGAGGTTGGTAACCCCGTTTTTAAATTGCAATTTACATTGTATAATGCAGAGGTAGGTACTTATGCATGCTTCCTCGCTCCTCACAACACAATTACAGTCACTATTTCAACTCAACTAGATTGCCTTTCAGATGAATCGAGTTTGACATTTACTGCTGTACCCTACCAATAAGTACAGTGAGGACCAGCTAAGATGAGCCATAGCACTTACAGTGTGTAAGGAATTACACGTATATTTAAATTGCCCGCGCGCCCAAAACCAACACATACATACATACCATGATATTTCCTTGTACACTGTAAGTGCTATGGCTCAACTTAGCTGGTCCTCACTGTAAATGTGCTCTATGCTGATCTGATGGGATCCCATGTCTATTCATCTTACATCTTGCACTTGCCCAGTTCTAATGCATTCCTAATTTACCAGTCTCCATTATTGTATCAGTAAATATCATAATAATCCTGCTGTTTTCGAATTGTAAATCATAACAAATACCAATACACTTTTTGTAAAGGTTTTTTGATTTATCTACAATATTTACGATATTGATATGGATATGAACTATATATCCCCTTACTATAGAAATCTGACTCTCTGGCACATAATTATTATTTTCATTTCTAGTTTGAACAGTGAAGTTCACTGCAGGTTAGGAATGAGGAACAAGTAAACGAAAATGTTTTCCGTACTCAATGATTGCTGCATTGTGTAACTTGCAAGCGGTAATTGAATATGACATGATTTACTTAAAAGAGTTGTATAATTACGTAATTAGTGTATTTCTATTTGTCTTGCTCGGTTTCTAACATTCGTACCTAACCAATAATCCACGCGACTTTATCGTTCAATACTTGTAAACTGGATCATTTAAAAACATAAATTCACAATTTGTTGTACACCATTATTGTGTAACTAATAAGAGTATTGGAGATTACATCTTAAGCACAGAGGAGTTTTTATACGAGTTTTGATCTTGGGATGAGATGATGATTACAATCAGTCATGGAAGCATCCCAATGTATTCCTTGCATTTTAATTGAGTTGAAGTTGCCTCGGTTAAATAATACATGTTGACCTATTGACTGTTGTGTATTCCTTATCTTCGCCATGTATGCAAAGCAAGGATACTAAAAAATTAAACTAATTGTACCTATATTGTAAATACCGAAGCCGTAGCGCAGCAGCAGCAATTACGATATTCATGTCAGCGTATCTCTTGGATATGCAGAGTGTACCCTCCACATATAAAATAGCGTGTAATAGAATGATAACACAGCCAGACTGAAAATAATGGAAATAAGTAGAGAAATAGTAGGTACTGAATAAATAAATGTGCCTACTTTTCTAACCATTGCAAATTGGAATAGAGAAGCAATTTGCCTTTTGGCGTGCCTTTTAAGCGTTCCATTATAATATATAGTGAGTAGCAGAGATATGTCAGGTCTTCGTTGAAAGCTTTTAATTAATTTGAATTCATTATTTCAAAGCCTTAAGGAATTTTATAGGTACGAATGTATTGATTCTATTTTGAAATGATTTTAAACGGGGCAATAGGTGAGCCAGTGATGAGATAACCGAATAAAATACACAGAGTACACTAGGGATGATGTAAAAATTGAAAATACGAGTTTTGCCAGCCCATAATGATAAAGGGATTGATTTACGTTTAGCAATAGTTTAAAAATTAGGTATCATATTTTCTATTGAACAGTTGTAATTGCAGGAATAATTGTAGCTACCCCTTTTATAAAAATAGCGCTACTCATCGTTTTAGAATTATGACTTGTACCAGCAGTCCCACATTGTTAGGGATAGACTATGCAATGAAAACTTAATTCCCCTTGTAGAACACAAGATGCTGGGGAGTGAGCTCCTTCATTCTTTTCTCTTATATTTTTGTATTATTGCAATAAAAAGAAGTGGCAGCAGACATACATACTAAACACATATGGACAAGAGATACAAGTACATAAGTCATGATGATGATTTGCAACCGAATGGTTTCTGTATTGAATAATGTGGAGTATTTGTATATGAAAAGTGCGTGTGTATGCAAAAGTGATAAAAAGTAAAGATTTGGTATATTTGACAGGTGGTGGCATCGAAAGAAGCAATCCGACGTGGAAAACCAACCGTCTTGGTTATTGTCACACGAGACCAGCACGCCGAACCGGTTGTCGCTCACAGTCTTCAAGTACGCATATTTTATGACTTTTCTATTTGATTCCCGTTCTCTGTAGAGTCTACGTAATATTATCTCTGCCTCCTCTCTTCTATACTTTTATCACTTCACATTTAATCTGTTCTCCTGCAATCTTCGCTCCACTCACCTGTTGTTTTCTCTTTGCCACCCGACACACTCACGTATGCTCTGTGTTTACTCACATCTGAGCCCAACTTTAAATTAATTGCATACATACAAAGAGATGCAATTCTTTTCTTCACTTTTTATAAACCTGGCTTGGCTTGCTGTCATATTATATCTCTCCACTGCACGTCATAACATAACCTAACACTCACTCACACTACCATGAGGATGATTATAAAAATCTTTATGCTCTCTATAAAATTGCTTTCCATTCTGTTTGTCTTCATCTGTGTCATGTCATCCACAACATACATACCTGTCTGTGCCAATAAAAATTGAGATGCTTTCATTTCATCAAGCAATCCATCGAATCACATTCTTCAATCTATTATGCATCTGCTATTTAATCTTCATTGAAATTCTAATCACAAGACTTACATCACTTGTGTCATTAAGTCTGCACATTTTTAACTTTTCGCACATTTAATCCGACATTTTCACATTTTTACCAGGTGGAATTAAAAGCTATTCCATTAACCACTTCGGAGCAGGGAAGGAGACAACCGGCTAGTTCCACTGCTTTCGGTCCTGTAGCTGCCGCCCCGCTACCCGGAGGAATCCCTCCTCCACCCCCTCCACCTCCGCCCCCATTGCCCCCGCCGTCTGCCCCGACAATAAGAACAAACGTCCGGAGCTCTGGAGTCGGAGGACCCAAGTCTGCGTCCAGTGATCACTTGAACCTTTCTTTGGAGGTGCCTTATCAAGTCACTGTCAAGGATAAGATGAGATATCATGCCATCACCATGATGAAAGTAATTTAAATTCCTTTCCCTGTTATTTCTCGTCAACTTGTACCTAGTCAAGTACGTTCACATTCTCCAGATATAATTATAGTCTAACGACTCTCATCTCAGAACTAATGTCATGGCCTAAGCTAATTAAAATCATTACTTATCTCAACCTGTGACTAAAGATGATGAATGAGGGAGCATTGTCTCATTTTTCAGAGTGTAATTTTTATGTGTATGCTCATTATACGCCTCAGTTCAGTCCGTAAGTGCTATGATTTGTCTGCGAGCGAGCGTGAAAGAAGAGTCGACATATCTCTAGTACATCGCGTACATTATGCAATGAAATATTACTTACTCTAATCTTCAGTTATGCAATAATTTCAATGAGTGGTTTCTATTGACTGTGTTTCTTCAATAGCAATTCTGTTTTCATACCTTTTGAAAGAAAAGTCATTTGTAAATACTATTTAATTGCAATTTGGTGTTTTTCGAGTAACAAGCTAAAAGGATTATGTAAATTTCTCATTACAGGAATATGAAAATAAATCGTTTGAGGAGCTAAGGCTAATGTCCCCAGCGGCCCGTCGTTCTTCAGAATCGATGCTTGTAAGGCAAAATAATAATGCTACTTACACTGCGACGTGGACTCCAGCGTGTACTGGCCTCTACCACATTTGTCTTACCATAGATGGCTATTCCATTCCCCAAGTAGGATTTTTACTCATTATCGTATTCGTTTAGTGAAAATAACGGAATAGAAATACAATTGGTGTAAATCGTAATTGCGCTGATTGCAGGCTTGTGTAATTGACGTGGAAGAAGCTCCAGAAGGCACATTATCTGCACCACGTAAGTTGGATGGGGAAATTCCGCCAGAGCAGCTAGATTTGCAGTCTTCGAAAATGAGAAAGTTCAAAGCTACAGATTCTGCAGGACTAAGGGTTCGTTCTCACCCGTCCCTGCAATCAGAGCAAATCGGATGTCTTCCTATTGACGGAGTAATAAGTTTCACCCAAGAAGTGCACAATGACGATGGCATTTGGGTCAAGTTGGATGAGGCGTCGGTCATCGGTTTTTGTCCCAACAGCCAAGCCAAGAGTTTCCGCTTGGAAGGCTGGTGTTTGCAGTACAATCAACACGTCGGCAAAACATTCCTTTTCCCTGTCGAAGGTCCAAAATCGTTACCTGGCTCTGGCAGCAATGACAAAAGTGTTCATAATATCAGAAAATTAAACGATTTCCCCTTTTCAAATGCAGATAATAGGTTTGTAAAAGATACAGCATTAAAATTCAGAGTAAAAACCAAGAATACAGTCTAGTTGTAGAATTGTATTAAATAGTTATAACTTTTTTTAATTGAAGCTCAAAGGTTTTGCGATTAAATGGAAGTCCAGGACTCTATCAAGTCGTCAAGTGTGGTGTGTCTGGACACAACATTCGAACTCGTCCTTGTTTACGATCTCCTCCAGTTGGAATTCTTGTCATGAACTCCAAATTCTATGCCGTGGATGAGGTTTGTCACTTTCAAAGTTCATTTAAACATTATTTTGTAAGATTCTTATTTTCTTTCAGTAAATAGTACCTCAATGGAAACATTTGTCGACAGAAAGTTTATCCGTAAACGAATCTAGAAAAGGTTGTTGCTCTTGTGGCTTGTTTTTCTAGATTTCCAAAGCAAATCCTTAAATTTACCTACATTTGTTTATGAAGAAGGGAGAGGTACATTGCTTAGTCATTAATGTACTCATCAATTTTGCCTTGTTTTCATTCAATAAAATTATTGGCAAAGTCAACATCCTTTTCGTTTCCGTTTTTTCTGTTGAAGAGTGTACAGAAATATAAGCGTATTAGTTTTATCAATTTGGGTGTGTTTATTGTTTTTGCAGCGTTAGGTTGAAAGAATTGAAAATGTTTTAATAGAGGTAGGGCTGATAGCGATTAGAAAATGTAGTAAAAGTTATGTGTGTGGTAAGTGTACTTTGTCATCATTATAGATAAAATGCTTCGCTCGCGTCTCGGGTCATGCTGTGCAAGAATAAACTCGTTCAGCGAAAAAATGTCATTTAATTGGTCATTAACCATTCAACAGATATTATCTACTTTTGCACATTACCAGACCATGGTTAATTCATTCATAGAAACTGCCAATATGATAAGAAAACGTTATCTCAAACTGTCTTTAAGTTATTAGTGGTACTCAGCAAGAGTGTATATGCATATTCTTCTACGTATTCTTTGATCAGCCGACATAGATTACTATTCATGGTTTTAATTCTTAATTATGATTTTACTCGACATGGCTATCAATATAATAACTTTATACACGTTTTCCAAGCGGTGTGAGTGATCTATGATAAATGGTTGATTTTCTGCAGTGTTACAACAACGAAGGCTTGTGGGTCAAATTGGATCAAACAAGTCAGCGGAAATTCTGTTTCACTTCAGAGGGTGAGGCTTGGTCATTGGCAGTAGGACGAGGAGAGATCACCTATCTGAAGCACACTGGTAATGTCCTTATACTTCCATAGTAGGAATGCACTTAATAAGAGATCGGCTAAAAACTATTCACTAATAATAGAATGCGCATGTTTTACGAATTGCTTACGTAATCTTAACTGCCATTGAATTCTCTAAAAATAGTATGGAATTTAATACAGATTTTATCCGACTTGCAATGTCAACTACAATATTTCAATCTAGTTACTGCTTACTGCAGTATATAATAGTGAACGTATAGGATATGAATTCAAAGATTCTGTATATATAAATGTTGTGACCTTTTGCAAATTGATAAAGAATATTTTAATGCTTGTACTGCAGATGGAACGAAAGCAAAGAAAGGGTTTGACTTTTCTGTTGCGTCTCAAATTCCCCAAAGTTTGTTTCAAAATGTGTCTCCACCGGCTGCTTTTGGACCTCTGGAGTCGACTTTTGCTAGAGGAGTGGAAGAACGAGGATTGGTTTCACCGCCCCTCTCAAAGTTGGAACATATAGTGGATGATGGTGGATACATGAAGGACGACGTGTTCAGAAATAAATCGGAAATGACCTCATCTGCTGAGAGTCTCGTTCCATCGTCAACGAAAGGAATGAGGGAGCCTTCTTCCTCTTCGTACCAGTCTTCATTAGAGCAAGATAAAAGGCACAGTCCAGATATAACGAATCGTCCTGGAACAAGTGAATCTCCAGAAAATGTAAAAACACCACGCTCCAGATCTTCGTCTACATTCGGAGCTTTGCAGAAATGGTTACAAATTGGGTCTGATATTCGACCAACTTCTACTTCACCTTCAGCGCCCTTGCAGAAGGCCTCTGTTTCGGTGATGGAAGTTTCCAAGTCGCTAGTGAAAGAACGTATCAGTGCTTTGGGAGCAGAGAAAATTATAAAATCTTTGAATTTGACAACATCTGCCACTCAGACATCGCCCGATGAGCAACCTTCAAGTTCTCTGCCCACATCGATTCATTTTAATATTGGTTGTGGGCCTTACCAGCTCCTTGGGAGTGCCTCTCAGGGTCCATCGACTGTTAAGGCTTCTCCTAAGATGGAAAGGAAGCATAAAGGATGTTCCTCCAGAGCTAGAACTAATCGAAGAGACAAAGACAGAATAAAGTCTCCAACAAGACAGGCAGATATCGCTGCTTTGTCCTCTGCTGTCTTAAGTGTTCCCGCTAAAGAAGCGATTGGTCCTGGACAGGCACAAAGTCTAAGGGCTGTTTTTGGAGCTGTACTTTGGCATGCAGGAATTATTCATGATGCAATGGCTTGTGCGTCCTATTTGCGATTTCAGAAACATCAACAACAACAAGAGGATAAAACAGCGGATAAGATTAGCCTTAAAGATGATGAAACTACTGCAGGAACAACAGGTAAAGTGACAGAAGAGAAAAGGGAATCTCCTGAAGGAATGTCCGAAGAGGTGGAGCAATTGAATCCAAAAGTAGATACTGGTCCCTCTGCAGAAGTCCTCGAGAACGCATTACAAACGGGCACGGAAACAGTTCCGGTTTCTGAAGGAATTCAACAACAGACGGAACCAAGAATTGAAGCGAAAAATGATTCTCCCGTTGTTATGAGAAAGAAACAGGGATCTCCAGCAAAATCTAAGGCTCCAAGACAAAGGCATTCCGTTGAAGTTACTAGTGCTGCTTGGTATATGAAAGAAAACCCAGGGATGACTCTGGAACCTTTGGATTTTAAGGCGATGAGCAAAAAAGACACTTTACAAGAAAATGAAGTCAGTTCAGTGGATGAAAACATTCCAAGTGACGGATCGGTGGCGGGAGTCAGAAAAGGAGGAATTTTAAAGAAATCTAAAGGGGGCGATGTCATTCCTAATAGTAACACAAATATTAATAAAGACGAAGAAAAAGAAGATGACAAAGAAGACGAGCAATATCCTAGGGCTATGAGAGCTCTGGAGAAAATTTGGAACCACATTAAAGGAAATTGCGCTGAAACGTTATTTAGAGAAGCTGTTCCTTCGGGCAGTGTTGCTGAAAATATGAAAACGGGTTCTGTACGATTGAGGAAGGAAAGGCGGGGCAGAGCACTTGGGTCTTCTGAACACAGAAGTAAATCTAAAAGAGAAAGACCCAAACAATTGCAAACTATGGGACGAAGTTTTCTCCTAGGTTTGCATGAAATTAATTTTTTTAATGTTACTCCTCATAGTTTAAGAATTCAAAACTATTAAGTTGTAATAGACTTTTTTATTGCAGAACCTGAAGAACAACTAGAGTTCTTGGACGACATACAGCAATGTGAAATGTGTCAAGTACGGTTCCCAAATAAAGGAAAACTAAGGTAAAAAATACGATGCTAATAAATTTTATAAAATTACTAGGTAATTTCCTCATTGAAATATTTTGTCCTACCAAGCTAAATGAAATAGCGGTCACATCCTTAATTTTGCATAATTTGACCCTTATTAATTGACAATGAAAATTTTTCATTATTAGCTTATTAGACAAAAATTTATTAGAAGATGAGTACTGTTGTATAACTGGCAACATGTTTTAAAATATAGGTCCAAGCCAAGTTCATATAGAAAAGCGCACTTTGGTTTGTCTTTACTCTGTGACAATTGCAGTGAAAGGCAATTGAAAATAAAAAAGCAGCAAACAGTTATGACGAAGCCTCTTGCTGCATCTTCTCCATTGGAGATAAATTTGAAATATTTGTCCCCGACGGACAGCTACAATTCTCATGCTGTAATGTTGAGTAATGCTCTATTCTTGCTACAAATGATAAACACAGTTCCAGAAGGTCAGCATCAACCGCAATTTTCATCGGTTGTTCCATTGAAAACTACATTCAGCTGCTACACCGCTTTAGGAGTGACCGAAAGTCAAGTAGCCAACGAAGATGAGACTTTCTATGACATGAATAGAGTTGGAGAAGGAAAATCAAGAAAGTTCATGGAGGGAAAGTTGCGAACGGACAAACGTTCCGTTTCCTCTGCAGTAACTTTGGAAGACGATTTTGCAGCGAAATACGAAATAAGTTTACGAAGAAGAAAAGCTAGTAATGGCGATCAGGTCCCTGGGTCTGAAGAATCTGGATTTACACTGCTGAGTCACCCATCTGCTTCTCTGCAAAAGGTTTTAGATGCCGGCAAGGGGACGGGAGAGAGCGATGTTATTGGGAAGATGTGTGGCAGCGTCATTTCCTTTGTTTCTGAGAAACATGATTTAGAAAGCTTAAAATTGTATTTATTTCAAGCTATCCGAAAAGTTACTTGTCGCTCCTACGGAATGCAGGTACATTAATTTGCTATTTCTGTATGGCATTTTATGGATTCCTAATGGCTGCTATGAATAATGAATATTTTGCTTCTTTCAATTTTAGATTTTGGCTTGGTTAATGAGGAACGTGAGTCAGCCAACAGCTCTCCATGATTTACTGTGGTGGTATGCTTTCTCTTTGGAATATAAGGATGAAGACGAAATAACATTAGAAAAGGCAATTTAAAATTTTTGAAAAATGGGTACATACATTCGTAAAGTATAAATGTTTAATGACACATTGTTTGCTAACATTTTAGGAAGGTCTGGATAATGGTTGGTGGCAAATGCGATCTCATCCTTTAACAGAATCTCCAGCATCGATATTTCCGCTGCTCTCTGAATCATTTTACACTCTTCTGCAAACCATAGCAGATATTATGCCATTTCTTCCTGTTGGATCTCCGCTATTGGAAATGGCAGTCAAATGCTGGGGAGTTTGTTTTACAAGAAAAGATCACCGTTTCTTACACAAGTAGGTTTTTTAATTTCATATACTCTGATCCTTCTACTAATGAATTTAATTGAAAATAATAAAATTTTAGGAGCAAAATCTTCCGCAACCTAAGTCAAATTATGTCTCAGTTTGATGGGGAAAATGAATGGTCAAAATCAAGTATTTTCCTGGAAAATGAAGTAGAGGTAGATAGTCCTGTGGAAGTTACAACCTGCCTTCCAGACTTGACTCCTGTTGTAGAAGTAAAAACGTCCAGTAGAGCAGCTTTATGCTCCAGTTTGACCGATGACAGCACTGAAACATTTTGGGAATCTGGAGACGAAGACAGGTAAGTTCTCGTCATTGCAACTACATAGCTGTTTATTTAAAACTCTAATTAATTATTTTATTTCGTAGAAATCGAACTAAGAGTATCACAATAGTTAGCACAACAGAAGTTGTTATTAAAGTAGTCGCTGTTCACATTGACAATGGAAGAGATTCTCAAGTAAGTATCAAACCTGTTTTTCTGAAATAGTTTTCCAAGCCATTGAACCATGTCTCATCAGTTTTTATGTACCTTAACAGTATAAAGTGTCGTCAGTAGCAGTGAAAGTCGGTCCACACCCGGATGAATACACCAAAATTGGACATGTAGAAATTGACTCCAGGCATTTTGGATGGAGTTGGTTCCCTATTGAAGGTTAACTATAAATTTACGGGAATATTTTTAATATAATTACATCTGACTATAATCATAGACGTGTGGTTTATTTAGCGGAGACGGCCAAGGTGGTTAAAATAGAACTAAAAGGTCCAGATAATACTTTACGAGTGCGACAGATCAAGGTTCTTGGATTACCCCAAGACCCAGCGTTAGAACAAAGTGATCGAAGCAGCGGAGTGGCAACTTTACCTGTCGCTCAACGAAAATGCGAAAATGAAACTTTGAGAATATTCAGACTTTTGTCGTCGGAAGTTTTTGGAAAATTGTTAAATCAGGTCAAGCGCTCTGAAGATGATCCCGAAGGCAACGATTTACAAGAACATGTTGTTGGAATTTTGTTCAGCCGCAACAAATTGACTCATTTGCAGAAACAAGTGAGACTACACTTCAGTGCTACAGAATTTTATTTATATAGTCAATATATTAATATTATTACTCCGCTTTCTGTAGGTTTGCTCGCACATTGTCTCTGCTATCCACAGGGAAGCCATTAAAATAAAAGAGGAATTTGATTCCCATATTATGGGATCGGTTCTAGAAGCAACAAATGAAAATGTTCGCCTTATTATCGGGGGTTAGTTTTTATGCTGTGATGTTAAATATTAGGTAATACTATTTTATTATTTTTAATACTGTTTAATAATCACTTTTTTGTATGTTCAGAAAAACCAAAGATTGCAGATCGTTACTGCTTTGAGATGTTGTCTTTAGTGTTGGCACTTGCTGGGAGCAAAGTTGGACGTTCATATTTATCTCAGCAGAGTAATTTGATTCAAGATCTAATGCAATTATTACATGCTGGAACGCCAAGAATTCAGAGACAGGTGAAGCGGTTACTGATTCTGGTATATATATAGCAAATGCTAGCAAGTTAAGAAATGAGAAAACTCACAGGCGATTTTTTATCTATTTGTATAGGTGACTCTTGTAGTAAGAAAAATTTTGCCAGAAATAAACCCAAGCGACTTCGCTAAAATTGTGTGTTCCAATGATTTAGCAACAGGAGAGCCTCGACTAGGAATATTAGATATGTTGTTAGGCTGTGTAGTCAAATCTTTGCAGGTTAAAGTCAGAACAGCTCAAGATGGCAATCGATCAGCCAAAAACATCAACATCAATGACATTTTTACGTCAGATGAACTTCCCACTTGGTACTGGTTTCTACGAGGGGAAGGAGACTTACAGCTGGCTAATACTGTTGTCAAGCTTATTAAAGATATGTGCGAGGTAATTGCCAGGTTCACTATTCCAGACACTCTGACGCTTGATTTTACGTAAATTTCGATTTATTTTGTACAGGATATATTTTCGTCAGAGTGGGCACCCGTTACAAAGCCCGCTATTGCTGATGCAGTTCTGTACCTGACAAAAATTGATCCCCTTTTGAGAAATTCCACAGAGTGCCTTAATTTCCCACAGTTTTGGATCTCTCTGGCAGGTCTTTGTGTATTGCACTCAGACCACTCGAAATTGCTTTCATCTCCGGTTTTTCAGAACGGAAGCTCTGGAAGGGTAAAACGGAAAAGTTTATTTTTAAAATGTTCACGTGTTCAATATAATCATGTTAATACCATTTATCTTTGTATTATCTTAGGCAAAATGTGCAAATCACGATGATGGAGAAACTTTAGCAGTGATCCAATGTCATGATTGTGGAGATCTTTGCGCGGAGTGCGACAGAATCTTGCATCTACCTAAAAAGTGTTGGACTCACGTCAGAAAGGTGTGTTTCCATTTGGATTCTCAAATTTCATTGCCTTAGGGTTCTAATTCTAATTATGTGTACGCTGTTCACAAAAGGTTTGCAAGGAAGAGGAAGAATCTATTAAAGTGGATTTACACGAAGGCTGTGGTCGAATAAAACTCTTTTGGCTCATGGCTTTAGCCGACTCTTCTACCTTGAAGGTATTAATTTTCGCAGTACGGTTCACTCTATTACTATAAATATAACTTACATTACTGACTTGTTGAAACAATTAGGCTTTAATTGAGTTTCGAAATGGAATCCCGAAAACATTTACCGATTCGGTGTCCGCCATTGCATCTGTGGGTAGATGTCGATTCTGCAATAAATGCGGTAACAGTGGTCCGTTGGCCTTAGGAAATGTTTGTGGAGAAGCAGAGTGCCAGGTATGATTTGCAATTGTTTTGATTTAATTCAGCCATTAAAAATTGACTTGATAAAATTATACATTTTATTAAAGGATGATATCAAAGTTCTTGAAAAAATTATATGTTATAGCCCTTCAAAAATAAGGTTTAGTTTATGTAGGTGTCCCTATACCTAAAATGCATCCCTGATTTTATAGGGAATTAAAACGAAAAATATTCCCTATGTTGGCCATGTTAAGTTTTTTTTGCGCCGACTTCATTTTGAGGAATTTGGCCGAGGATTTCACAACATTTAAAAGTTGGAGCAGTTAAAGGGATACCATGGGCAGTTTTTAAGAAAAAATTGGTTGCGGTTCATTTCATTTCGATTTTTAATTGTTTTTCAAACATTTGGCAAAAATGACCACTTTTTAGCAGAAAAGACGGATATGCAGTCCCTTTTTGGCATTTATTTTCCCAAAGTAAAAGCGTTACTTAAGGGTAATTAATAATTACCAAGTTGACATCGCAAGCCAAACAATGGTATTTGAATATCAAAAGGTCGAAAATAGAAATCATTTTTTCGGCGCGCGCGTAGGAAAAGAGCATTAAAGTAGGAGTTATAAAGAGCTGAATGTAGCATTTGTATCAGAATGTAGAATGCATCATATTACTCCCGTGATACCCAATTAAATAAAATAAGAATATAAGAAGCCACAACTATGACACTATTGTGTGCGCCCATGTACGCATAGCGCGCGCGCGCTTATGCATGACATACTTCAGAAAAAGTTGAAAATCAGAATTTATACAAATCCCGTGATGCATAATACTATAAGAAGCCACAACTATGACACTATTGTGTGCGCCCATGTACGCATAGCGCGCGCGCGCTTATGCATGACATACTTCAGAAAAAGTTGAAAATCAGAATTTATACAAATCCCGTGATGCATAATACTATAAGAAGCCACAACTATGACACTATTGTGTGCGCCCATGTACGCATAGCGCGCGCGCGCTTATGCATGACATACTTCAGAAAAAGTTGAAAATCAGAATTTATACAAATCCCGTGATGCATAATACTATAAGAAGCCACAACTATGACACTATTGTGTGCGCCCATGTGCGCATAGCGCGCGCGCGCTTATGCATGACATACTTCAGAAAAAGTTTCATCACGGGATTTGTATAAATTCTGATTTTCAACTTTTTCTGAAGTATGTCATGCATAAGCGCGCGCGCGCTATGCGTACAATGGCGCACACAATAGTGTCATAGTTGTGGCTTGTTATAGTATTATGCTTCACGGGATATGTATAAATTCTGATTTTCACCTTTTTCTGAAGTATGTCATGCATAAGCGCGCGCGCGCTATATACGTATACCTTTTACATGTATTGGTGCATGTAATATTATCGTAATTATGGACTTTTATTTAATTGGGTATCACGGGAGTAATATGATGCATTCTACATTCTGATACAAATCCTACATTCAGATCTTTATAACTCTTACTTTAATGCTCTTTACCTACGCGCGCGCCGAAAAAATGATTTCAATTTTCGACCTTTTGATATTCAAATACCATTGTTTGGCTTGCGATGTCAACTTGGTAATTATTAATTACCCTTAAGTAACGCTTTTACTTTGCGAAAATAAATGCCAAAAAGGGACTGCATATCCGTCTTTTCTGCTAAAAAGTGGTCATTTTTGCCAAATGTTTGAAAGACAATTAAAAATCGAAATGAAATGAACCGCAGCCAATTTTTTCTTAAAAACTGCCCATGGTATCCCTTTAACTGCTCCAACTTTTAAATGTTGTGAAATCCTCGGCCAAATTCCTCAAAATGAAGTCGGCGCAAAAAAAACTTAACATGGCCAACATAGGGAATATTTTTCGTTTTAATTCCCTGTAAAATCAGGGATGCATTTTAGGTATAGGGACACCTACATAAACTAAGCCTTATTTTTGAAGGGCTATAACATATAATTTTTTCAAGAACTTTGATATCATCCTTTGTTTAGGTGTACTCCAGAACAGCATGCGAGAGGATTCTTGAATGCGGCCACCTATGCGGTGGAGTGCGGAATGAAACAAAATGCTTGCCATGTCTACAGGGATGTTCAGATAAACTGGGAACAATTTTGAAGCAAGATGGTGATGACATGTGTATGATTTGTTTCACCGACGCTTTGGCTTTTGCACCTGCCATTCAGGTGACTAATACTAATTTTGAAAATGAAATACCGATTATTTGGAATGGTTTCTAATTTGGAAAATATTTTGATAATGCAGCTTCTTTGTGGACATGTCTTCCATTTCCATTGTTGTCGTTCTGTGCTGGAAAGCCGGTGGGCTGGACCGAGAATAACGTTTTCGTTTTCTCTGTGTCCCATCTGCAAGGTAATCATTGGTTTCAGTTTTTGGTGGTTAAATTAAATATTTTGGGTTAGTTACTGAATTGTGTCGTAACAGGTTGAGATTTCGCACATTCTGTTGGAGGATGTCCTCAGTCCGATTCGAGAATTATTTCAAGATGTACAGCGAAAGGCTCTTATGAGACTAGAATATGAAGGATTGAATAAAACTGACGCAATAGTTTCTCCTGGGGGTCGATTCTATCAGGACCCGGCAGGTTTCGCCATGGATCGCTATGCTTACTACGTCTGTTTCAAATGCAAAAAGGTTTGCTTTTCAAATAGTAACTGTTAATCATGGTTTTTCTCAATTGTGTGATAGCAAATAAAGTGAGACTTGATTTATTTCTTTCCAGGCTTATTTCGGAGGTGAAGCTAGATGTGATGTTGAGATTCAGTTGGAATTCGACCCGTCCGAATTAGTTTGTGGGGGATGTAGTGACGTATCTCAGGCTCAATTGTGTCCCAAGCATGGAACTGACTACCTAGAGTACAAGTGCCGTTACTGTTGCTCTGTTGCAGTTTTCTTTTGTTTCGGAACTACTCATTTTTGCAATGGATGTCACGATGACTTCCAAAGAATAACTGCCATTCCTAAAAACCAATTACCACACTGTCCTGCAGGTAGCCATGAATTCTGCAGTTAAATTCGCATTATTTTCACTGATGTAATTATTTAACTATTTATTTATTTTTGAACAGGACCTAGAGCCAAGCAGTTGGAAAGTGAAGAATGTCCATTGCATGTATCTCATCCACCAACAGGGGAAGAATTTGCTTTAGGGTGTGGAATTTGTCGTAATGCCCACACCTTTTGATATTTACGTATATAATTAAGTAATAAAAGACTGCTGTAATGCAAGAAATCAAAACATACCAAAATAATACAGGGAAACATCTTTCCCCCAATAGTGAGGTGAAAAGTTTTGTGTGACTCACTATGTTAGCATAGTTGTGTAGATACAAAGTAACTGTAAGCAAAACTAATTACCAACACTAATGAATATTACAGTGGTAACTATAGTTAAATTTTTCGTGTACCTTATAAATTATAAACATCTTTAAATAGGGACATTTAAGATTTACTGGAAATTTATACCTTTGAACTATTATGCATGTATGCTGGGGAGTCTTAGTCGTGTAATCGTGTAACTGCAAGGTAACTTTTCGATCCCTGCAGAATTCATATTTGAATAGTCTACAAATTTTCACAAAACAAATTACTATTAAGAGCAACATCACAATTATGCATTATAATGGCTTTTCGTAGTTTTAAATATTCAAAAATTGTAATTTTTAGAAGTGCTTAATGTTCAAATATTGCTGTACTCAATATTAGATGAACAAAGATAATTCACGTAAGCGTCTAATACAAGGCAATTGTTGCATGAGAAGAAATCTTCATTATGATACTGTAAAGTGCTTTCTCCTTTTATGGATATTACAAGGATACTTCCTTATGGCAAAAATTTGTAATATTGCTTACCAAATTACAAACATTATTTCACTAATTCTTTTATATGTTCGTTTATTAAATTATTTAGCTATAATATACGTTGTAATTTACTATGTTCGCCTAACCGAAGAAGCAAGACTTTATACGGTTCCATTATTGACTCTTGGGCCTAGTTTATTTTATAGATATAAAGCTTTCGAACGCTGTAGCCAACTTGTTTTTGATAAACCTTGGTAATTTGTCGACGATATTCGCATATTATATTCCGCAAATGTTTTGTTAAAAGTTCAATGAAAGTTCTCCATTGCCTTTTGAATAAATACTATTTTTAAACATTTGTCTATTCATTCATATAATCATTTCTACGTATTGAAATACAGTGAACTCAAATCAATTAATGATTCATTTATTATTAAGCAATAAATACCTAGAATTTTTTAAACCTGTACTTTTTCTACATCCAATTCTGAATTTGATTCCTTAGAAAAAGTAATTTCCATACTCAGTTTGCATTTCATATACCAATACTAACGCAAGCCATTGGAAATTGGAATATTGGATTGCATCTTGAAATTCATAACATTGTGTTAGATAGTGTGCAGTGTGCAGTGTGCAGGCTACTTATTGCTATTGCGAGCTACTCTTAGCGGTGTTTTTAAATTGTTATTTTGATAAAGCGCAATGAAAATTGTTGAAAAATTATTCTCTCATATCGGTGAAATTACAAGTTCAAGTGTAGCTCATGAAACTATAATTAGTCGACTATTTGAAATTAATAGGTTTTCTGTAAGTTTGTTTTTGCAAACTGCCAATTAAAAAATCCCTCAAACTTGGTGAGATTTAAACTTTCAAAATCGCTATATATGACTTTTGAAAATTTGCACCAGCATGGTTTACATTGTCTAGTGTTTTAAAATTTACATTAAAAAATTTGATACTACATGAATTACCAGAAATAGTGCAGTGTGGATCGTCTTTTCCATTTGTGAGAATAGGTGAGTAATGTCAACCAGAACTTATTTATATTACTACATTGAATTTTTAAATATTGTTAAGCTCTTTGACAATCAAAAAATTGGTAAATATTAAAATAATAAAATCCTGTGTAATAGAATTGGTTTTTGATTTTGCATAGCTTTCCAGAAGCTCTTTGAGGTTCTGCCACTGAAGAAGCTTTGCAAAACATTTTTTCTACTTGACAATTAATTTTGCGACAATGGAGCAAATTCAAAAATCGATTCGGTTGATTCGATGTGTAGTGCGAGATATTCAAAAGGACTATATTGATTGGATTCAGAAAAATCCAACAAGAGCATCTGATATAGAATCGTCAGTGAAAATTATTTCGTATCTACTGCACGGAAGATTCAAGAACTCCACAATAATCCCAGAATTGTTGTACTGTTCTTCTAATTTACTTGCATTTTGGCACGACAGTCTTCTGAAAGCAGAAGCTGAAAACCGAGCCAGGCCGTCTTCAGAACGAAATGGTCACAGCAAAAGTCGGCGAGACACGCGAATCTTAAGAATTAAGTCAACACTTACGATATTGGAGTATTTTGAAGTTTTCTTGGAAGTTAGTGCTCGACAACTGTGGGGCGACGTCGGCCGTTGGTTTATCATTCTTATCGTGCAGTCAATAAAGTATGAACTAAGTATTCATAAATACAGACAACGAAATGCAATAAAAATATACTTCAGTTAAATAATTTTATAATATTTTTAATCTTGCACTTGTCCTTAGATCGGGATTACGTGCTGCTTTGCTGTTCCACTATAAAGTCGGTTTAATTGAAAGTCCAGCTTTACAACCATTCCAAAGGCGAAAAAATGCAATGGATCCAAATTCATCTGCTCCTAATCTAGTCTTCGTTTTGAAGCACTCTGGTCGTGTTGTTAGAAAAATACACGCTGGTATATAGTACACTTTTAAATATCTATTTAAGAATTTAAAATTTTGCAAATTGTTTGTTAACAGTGTGTCAATTCTGATTTATTGTTCTTTTAGCCCCTCCACTAGCTTATCGTAATTGGAAATTGCCTTCTGTTCCTTCAATTTCTGTGATCCCTCATGATTTGCCACCAATGCGACTTTTGGCTGAGGTGATATTAGTGTTATAACACGTTTTATTTTAAAGACAAATTTTATTAAATGGGATAACGTAAAAAACCAGTTCATTTAACAGTACTAAATGTCATATTTGTAAAAACTATTTGGAATTGTATTTTTGCAGACAATTCACATCCTCAGACCACTATCTCATTTATTGGGTTTGAGTATCTGGGGTACTCAATCGTGGAAGCCATGGGCAATGAGTTTGGCAATGGATGTCACAAGTTTGCAGTTACATGGACAGCCAATTCGTCTTAGGAAGGAAGAGAAAACTGAATTGACTAGAAGGACGTACGCTCTTTTATATTATTTGATTCGATCTCCTTTTTATGATCGATACACAAAAAGACGGCTTCTTACCTCTCTAACTTTTCTTTCGGAAAAAATTCCACTCGTTGGTCATCTCTGTTCCACCATAGCTCAAGCCATCCCAGAATGGCAGGATACTTACTCGTATGTTTGGAATGACTCTTAATTAGTTCGACCATTTCTTTTATTGTATTTTAAGAATTCGTAAGCTGAGTAGACGTATGTCGTTGCTAAGTAAATATATATGGCGATAGCGCATCATGAACCTATCTGTAGTCTTCGTAATACATTGTCTGCACTCTGAAACATTAGAAAACTTTTTTGAAATTGTTACTATTAAGGAGAAGGCTGCGATTTCTATGATGAAGATAGAAGCTGGACAGCTTTGATTTCACAGTGAATACATTATTGATACACTGACACATTAGTTGCATGTTTTTCCGTTCTAATAATAAATCAAAAATATCTTCCAAAAATTGAAATTACATTCTGTTATAGGAACTCACTATTGAAACACAAAATCCCGGTAGTTTTATTGTAATGTGACACATTAAATAGTCATTTTAAGAAAATGTATGTATCAACTGGTATATTCTGTATGGTCTGTCCTAAACCTCACTGTACTTTAAATAATTGTTCTACTTATATGCTAAGCATATCTACTCTAGACCTATTAGGTGGGAAGAGCTGCCAATTCTAAAAGTGATGTGTCAACACAATCTGATGAAAATGTGAAGAAAAATGTTGCTTTATCCAAGTCTTTTTACTCAAAATATTTCTTTGAGTAAAATATGGAGTGAATGAACCTTTTGTTGCTCAATATCATTTAGTTTTTTGCATTTGAATATTTCATGTTTACAATTTAGAATAGATAAAGTATGTAATCAAGTAATAATCTTGATATGTTTGGTAACTTCCTTTTACTTGCATGTTTATTTACGTTGATATAAGAGAATAATTAATGTTTGCAAGATTTTGTAAAAGGATGTATGGCATTTACTATCAAATTGCAGTGAAAATAAAACAGTAATATCTTTAAGCATTAATTGCAGACTTACAACTTTAACAACTCACAAGAAAAATTTATTTATAGCATATACCTTGTGTTGAAAGCAGAGAAATCTTCGTCTAGTCGTTACCTCTAATGAAATGAATTGCTCCAATCAAATAATGTAATATGACAGAAAAACATCAGGAAATTAACTTGTGGCCCTGAAAAAGCTGTTTTGCTTCACTATTACAATTCAAAAAATTCATATAACTTGAATTGGAAAACTCTTACAATCCCAAATAAAAAATTGACCGAACGAGGCATTTCTATAAAATTTTTATTTATTTTACATTACATCCACTACTATGTACGTAATATGTGTACAAGATTTTCTTGTGGTTAGATTTAGCACAGTGACCTAAGGTGACACATTTCAATGTTCAATATGGATCTCGTAAAACGCGAACTTTGTCGTGAAACTTTATGGATATACAATAGCAGCACATTAACAGTTTATCGTTAATTATTACGTAAAGTCGTTGCTACTCTTTCCATCAACATCATTATTATAAGCTACCGTTGCTATAATTAATGGGACAATAGAGGGAGATGAAATGTTAACCATTATGGCAATCCAATAGTATACACACATAAGACTAACCTTAAACAATCCAGCGACACAATGTAACCATCAATAATTAAATATATAATATAACAGTATTATTTGTATTACTATGTCATTAGTACACGAACTCAGCACACTGTGTGTTAGAACGTCTTGTTAAGGCTTATTAAAATCTAAGCTGTTCCATGGTTTCATTTTATAGCTTAGTTATTGTAATTATAGTATGGGTTCAAGTTTTACTATTTTAAGGAATTTGTTTGGGGCCACCAATCCTACATTTATTATGAGGATATATATAATTCCGATTTAATGAATTTTATTAAGGAATACGGATTTCTCACCCAATATTTCTAACCTACATTGTTCAATACTGTGTTAGTATCAGTATAATTCACTATTGATATTCATAAATAGTGTTTTCTAACAGTTTTGACGTTAAATAAAATGCTAACGTTAACACAGAGTCCTAAGATTAAATCCTTAAAGTGTTTTGTACATTACAAATTAGCTAGTAGTTAATCAGCTAAAGTGGCACTTATTCATATTGCTGTATGCCGTATATTTACGAGATTTGGTGCTTGCTTCGCTTATTATTCGAATCCTTCTTCAAACGTGATAGTGAACACCTACGAATTATTACTGAATTCCATTTGCATTTGCATTTTAGCTAATTTAAATACAATCACATAGGTAGTACACAAAATCTATGTAATAATTAATATATAATACACAGTAGAGACATACAAAAACACTTATTGATAATCATATTAAAAGCCATTTCGAAACAATTAAAAATTTTACGTATGATTTTGCCAAGCTTAATTTAATTATCAAGTATAAGGTGTAGTATGTTTTAGGTGTATATGCTAATATAACAAGGCATAAAATTTCAGTTGTGAAAAAATACATGCATACAGTCAACATATTTTGTGTAAAATCTCTTGTCGTTAAAAGCATGAAGGTTCAACAGTACTTTAGTAGACATAGATGCTGTCGGCCAGACTCCATCTTCAAGGAAGATGAAAAGTGGCAAAGATTAAAACAATTTGCATTGAAGCGGATCTATTTTTCCAACAATTCAATATTCATAGTTTCATTAATTATTTAAGGTGATATTCTTTACGTAGGAGGTGTAACGCCATGTAATTCAAAACATTGTACAGGCAGTACAAGTAAAAAAAACAATTTGGCCCAAAAGTAATTCTTAACAATAACGAGAATTACTAATGCACGAGATAAAAGATTATGTATTTTGCCATTTATTCACATGGCATCAATTTGACAAGAAATAATTTTTGAATACCTACTGATTTGTCTAATTATAATTAGATAATAATAAATAGATAATGTCTGGCACTAAATATAAAATAAACAATGAGGATCAATTTCAAACTTCTAACGCCTTGACATCTTTTTGGAGCTTATGTAGTGTTGCGAATTTCCACATAAGTATAGCTATACAAATAGGTACTAGACATTTTCACTGAATTTCTGAAACTGATAAATGGCATTTTTCGTAAAGTAACAACTAAATACGACAGGCATGCCAAGGGGATGAACCCTTGGATAAATACAGGGTTCTTAGAAAACGTGACAATGATTTCAATTTTAACATTGCAGTGTAAAAAACATGGAAATAACAATTTACAAGGAATGTGATTATTTTGATCATGGAGGAAATCTATTTTTTTCTAATAAGGTTACAAAGATTGTATATGGCTAACAATATAACAAGGCTTATTGAAAGTATGAGGCTGAAAAGATAGGTCACACATGATACAAAGAGGATACAACCTATTAATTCTAAACTGAACGTTACAACATTTTAAAACAGCTACTGAAATAAAAATCAAAGGTTTCTTCATTCCTAGGAAGTTTCCTTCCATTAGTTACATAACGGCGAAATGCAAAAACATTTCCAATTTAAAAACAAGTTTGAAAAAAACACAAACACAGCAAACGAATTTGCTACTATTTACAGAACGAAGATATTATGGGTAGCTATACTTTTCAAGAACTAAATGCAAAGAGCAGGTTTAAATATTTGGGTAGCTATTTAAGCAAATGCCCACACTTAGAATTTTAATCACCTGCATAATGATACTCTTATTTTCGTCAAGGCAGTTCTGCTTATTAGAGTTCGTGTTCGGCAGTATTTAACTCTTACTGTTGAGAAGGTACTTTCAGTAAAAACCTATCCAAGTGAACTGGCTTTGGTTGATAATTTATAACTTAGATTGGTCAGGTATTCTAAAACAGGGAAATTTGGTGTCTACACCTATTCACTTATTAAAACATACTATACGAATTGTGTAGCCTATCTTAGATTGTAACATCTTCCAACTCAATTTCTCTTAAATTAATTACATTTTATTAACCTTAAGGAACGATTTCCAAATTTGGTACTTTATAAATACGTACGTGCAGCAGGTAATAATTACGATTACGATAACTTTTGTGAATATTTCACCCTAATAATTAAGGATATTTATACGTGCTGCTGGTTAATATTGGATTTAATCTCTATAGACCATTATTGATTATATATTATACACTACGATTAAATTGTCTTTCTAAATTATTACTATTAGTTATTACTGCTGTTATTACTAGGCATAGGCGGTTTCTTAAGTAGGCAGTTATTAACAATATCAATGTGTTCCTTTTCCAATTATTGGCCATAGCGTGGTTCATATTTACTACTACGAGTAAGTTGGGCTACAGCCAATAACCGCGTTATTGCTAACCAGCCATACAGTATAAATGGGTTCAGTTACTCATTATCTCTTAAATCTGTTGAATTCAATCCAAACATCAATAGGGCAATTGGGACAAAAAAAATGTTTTTACCCCAATGTCCCTTACTTATCTTTCATTTGGTGAAGAAGAATAATCTCCAATCAAAAGGAGCTCTTGTATTCAAATAATTTAAAAAATGCTGAGTAAATATACGTATTTATAATGTATGATAGTTTAGCAATGCAAGCTCCACGAACTTGTCTAGATATTTTTCAATTGTTTAGGAATATTTATTCAAGGTATAATAATGTCAAGGAGGTAGGGACAGGGTAGTGACGTGAATTAGAATATTATTTTCCAACTAGTGCATATTTAATTTGTAATTAAATAAAATGATTTTGCAGGATGTTCGCCACATACTGATTGATTCAGAATATTTTTACCTTGCGACAAAGATATGAATAATTAATTAGTTTAGATCTAATTACAAATAAGTTGGTTTTTCATATACTATTTTATGGTTTGTGATAAGATACTTTCCATATTACTGTAACTAAAAATATTTATAGTATTTGGTACACAAAACAAAATATTAGATACTTTGACTTGACCATTGTATTTTGTTTCTGTAATGAGAAGGTGGGAAAATGCCATGAGTTTCCAAACGATGACAATAACAAAATATCAAGTATTTCCGCTATACTAGCAAATACTTATTGAAAGTTGAAAAAACTAAATAAATAATTAGATATAAATTAAACTATTTAAATACTTACAATAATTAACAAATTTTAACTTTACAGATAGGATAATTTTAGTTTTAAATTTGGTTGTGTTGGATTTGGATAATAATTGCGTTTGTCATACTATTTCTTAGTAAAAGAAAAACCCTTACAAAACGGATTAATATTGTTGCCTCCGTCTAGCAGCCCGTTGTTTGTCGAAACGCAATTCCATTTCTTCAAGAACCTTAGGGGTGTAGCGAACCACCAATTTTACAGATCCTTGTGCAGCTTTAAGCAATTCTACAGCTTTCTCATGATTTTCGCCATCGACCGACTGTGTTGATACAGTAAACAGTAATTAGTGCTAATTCACAAATATTAAAAGAGAACTGAGTAATTGATTATGTTTTATTTACCACTCCATTAACAGACAAAAGTTGATCTCCTCTCTTTAGTCCCCCATGCCTATCCGCAACTCCTCCTGGAATGATTCTTGAAATATATATCGGAGAATTTTGTTCGCGACCACCCATGACATTGAATCCAAGTCCTTCTTCTGTTTTTGGTAATTCCACTACTCGGGGATGTGCATGTCCTTCACTTGCTGCAAAAGCTGCCACTGTTGCCTTAGCTGTTGCCGACGCCCTTATATCAGGGGAGCCTTGAATGTCCACTGTTTCGTACACATGCTCATAAACTTCCCGAACTGCGTTGAAAAAATCACTTTGTAATACTTTTTGTAGAGCTGCTAGTTTCGTGGCAGGTACTTCTCCACTCTTTTGAAGAATTTCAAGCAATTCAATTGCTCTTTTCACGTCTGTAAATTTTTAAGATACCAAAATCATTGTTATTTTCACAAAGTCAACGATGTCTAATACTAATTATCAAAAGGAGCTAAATGTATGTCATTGTGATTTATTTAACTCAATTCGTTTAAATCGCAGTATATTTTGCTTACCTTTCGCCAAAGACAGCTGCTCCATTTCTATTGCGTTTCTAATGAATATTTCGTCCAAATATTAATTTTGAGTTCAATTCTTCACATGCAATGTCTATAAACACACAAAAACTAAAATGTAATTATTTATTAGTTAACAAGGTAATATATTAGTAATACTCTACCTTAGACCTTGTCAAAACTATACGTACAAGTACAACATTATAGGATTACAATTAGAAGGTAGTTTAAAGAATGCCTAGTATTGAGATGGAAACTAGTACAAGTACAATTCATTCATAACCCTACAGAATTAAAATTAATCGACCTACCAGCCCACAATAAACCAGTCGATATCTTGCTAGAAATTTTACTGCTACACTTGGCAATGTAAATTAGAGTAGAATAGAAGTTAACTTTGAAGGAAGAGTTAAAAGTGTAAGGAGGATGTGTACAAATTTATGTAAATGTATGTAGTTGAGTAGCCTATCCTCTAGCCTAGCTTGAATAAAGTGTAAAATAATTATAGTTATTTGCTAGAGTAATTTTAAGCCGAGCGAGGCGGAGTCCAGTCGAAAAAATCACTCTACTATACCTTATAGGAACATCTCTTTATAATACTAAAGTGCTGTACTGTGTCACTACTTTGATCGTGATACTAATGCGCAAGCGCGCAGAGAACATTTTTATATTACTTACGATGGAAAGCCGCGGGTAATGCCCGGGGAAAAATCCTTCGACTGAATAGAGTAATAAAGTTAAATTTCGCCTAGTACAAGAGATTGATTGGCATTTCTTAACTCAATGATTCTGATTTCCGCAATATGGTATGGATTAGCAATTTCAAATGTGGGGATGCAAAAAACAAAGAACCTAAGGCATTAAGCTACATATTTTTGGGTGTTTTTTGCGCCTGCAAAGGAATATATGCCTTAATGTATGATACCATGGTTGGACCATGTAGAAGGCAGAACTGTAGAAATGCGAACCGAATTTCCGAACCAAAAGTTATAATGTTTATGACCTGCGAATAAAAAATCAAAGACTAAAAGATGTTTAAACGCAATTATTGAACCGTACATTAAAGCTAATAATTTCGCCCATAATTAATTAAAATAAATATATATTTAAATACCTATATAACATTTACTTGAATAAAGTATAATTCAATTTGAAGACATTATGATCGATGCCTATGTTTATGAATAAAAATTGTAGGAAATGAAAAATGAATGAATGCTTGTGGGAACTACGTAAAGTAATTTCTAAAAATTAAACATTTTGTGATTTTATTAGTGAGAGAAGTGAGTTAATATAAATATCTAATTTGGAAATATCTTTTTATGGCGTATCGAGTAATAGCAAAAGATTCCTCTACAATGACAGGATTATGTACATCTACATGAAAGTTGTCAACAGTCTGGAATTTCTTCCAGGATCTATGCACCCTTTTTCTTTGTTTGATAATCCTGCAGAGCTGCCCGAATGGCATCCTCTGCCAACATGGAACAGTGAAGTTTTACAGGTGGGAGGCTCAGCTCTTTGGCAATGTCCGTATTCTTTATTTTCGCAGCGTCGTTGATATTTTTGCCCTTGATCCACTCCGTAGCCAAAGAGCTTGATGCTATAGCAGAGCCACATCCAAATGTTTTGAATTTTGCATCAATTATCTTTCCGTCATCATCCACTTTGATTTGCAATTTCATCACATCTCCGCAAGCAGGTGCTCCCACCAGTCCAGTTCCAACATTCATGTCATTTTTATCTAATGACCCTACGTTCCGAGGATTTTCATAGTGATCAATCACTTTCTCATGATATCCAGCTGTCAGAATTAACGACTGAGATCTCTGAGCTTTTGTCAAAATAGCCAAGCGACCAGAGGCCGACAGAGTTCTTAACAAAGGTTGAGACATGACGAGAATCTAAAATATCATAACAAAAGAATAATTAGAACCATAATTAAATATTTACTGCTTTTTAATTACACCATAACAATGAAAGTAATGACTTATTGATTCTACGCTTTTAGGTTAGATAAACTGGTAAACCAAGTGATTGTCAAAAGCCATTGACTTCCAATTACAATCTGTAATTGTGTAATTAAAATGACAGCTCAGTTCATATTTTGATTGTATACTAATAAATTTACTTCCAAATATCTTTCCCTGTTAAATAATCGCCTTGTATTTAAAGTTTTTGCTAACAATGTCAAAAATTACACAAATAATATCAATCTGACAATCACAGCAGTAAACAACACAATGTTCATGAATGTTCTATATACTATATAAATACCAATTAATCTGATAATTGATAATGAACAATACAAGTTACCTCTTCAATTAATTATTTACTTCTTATGGTACAACAGATCACTTTAGAAGGATTTGCGTAAACGAATGACTGAAAAATTAGGATTTGAAATATTAAGAACGACCTTCAAATATTGCTTGTTAATGTCCACGGTCAAACTACGTCGTATTTGTGATTTGAGAATCTCTAAGTAAAAACTATTTCCTGATCAGTTCTGAATTTACCGGTAACGTCACAAGATTCTATAACGCTATTTAGTTGACTATGTTTGCTACAGGCTGTAGATACTACACCGCCTGTTTACTTAAACATGCAATCTATGCTTCGAGCATAAGACGCGGCCTTTATAGAAATAGGGAAATCCCTTAAAATGTGTTTAAAATGTATTTAAAGGAAATTCATTCTGACAGATATTTATCACTCAAAGTAACTAAAATATTTTGCAAGCGACCCCATGGGCTTTTTTACTAGTATGACCGTGTTTTTGTTTTTTTGGTTAAAAAGTTCGCTCGGTGGGGTAAAAGGAGTTTTTCTTATAATGTTAATGGCATGCATATGATTTAATCGACTTGTGTTTAGTTATATATGAAAAATTTTATTGACCACTTTCCACATGTATTCCTACTCATTGTATAATTGTATGGTAAATTTGGTAAACATTTAAATGACAATTTCAGCAAACACTTTGGGTTCTAAAACTCTTCCTACAATGTAAATGAATTGTAATTATTACTTAAATTTAAATAAGAATATAAAACCGTTTTGCATTTTTAAGACAGTCGCGATTTTAAAAGATATATTCATATTTGGATGTTAACTATGCGGCTAGTTAGGTTTTTTTCTTCGGCTTATAATAAGTTTCCCTTCGACTCACGCTAATTTTCTCCACCCGCTTATAGCCAGCACCCTTTTATATACTGAAGCTTTGATACATATTCTTGTTTAGAATACAGGTATTAGAACCTAATACATTGGTAAGTGCAAACCTCAGAAGAGAGGAAGAACACAAGTTTCTGATTCATTTCCTTCACCCTCATCCTCGTAATCCGAACTCCAGCAAGCAAATAAAATACTAGATTGGACAATTGCTGTGGTTTCTGCTGGTATGTTTTATTACTTCGTAATTTAATGGTATTGTTAGTAATAGTGGTGGTTTTAAATTTTTGAAAAAGCCGGAATAATTATATAGTGTAACTTATTTTCTAATACTGGCCGCACAATTAGTAACAAGTAATTTTTTTATTATTGATTTTGATTACGATTTGCTGGACTATTAATAACCACTGTAGTCGGCATACAACACTCCTTACTTAATTATTTTGACATTTTTAGTTGTCCTCCGTCATAATTTGTAGTTATATTGTTGAACTGTCAATTTTGGGGCTAAATCTATTTGAAAATTATGGCTGTCGCGTTTCCAATTGCTACTGAATTGATAGATAAGATATATATTAGTTGTTATATAATATGATCTGGTCATTTGGTTTAATTCTTGACAGGGGAGACTGTAGCCTACTCTTTCTGTATGAATAGCATTGTTTTGCACAGTTGTTATTTGACATAAGTCTCATGAAGAAGCGAATACAAATTAGTAATTGCTACATTTTTGTTTGAATCGAAGGTAAATGTTTTAAAATTTTATTTGTGAAATGTAACACCCTAGAATGATGAGCTGAGAATATTTAAATGTTACATTTTATAAAATTATTGGTATAAGGAAATCGGTTCTTGATTTATAGACGAATTGTATTCAACGCATCATTGAAGAAAACACCGGACCAAATGAGTATTGAAAAGGTTTCGCTTCCAGATGCACTGTCAAATGTTGACGTGCTGGATGAACTTCCGTTGCCGGATCACCAACCATGTATTGAAGCTCAGCCGTGCTCCATAGTTTACCAGGCCAACTTCGATACTAACTTCGAAGACAGAAATGGATTTGTAACGGGTATTGCTAAGTATATTGAAGAAGCGACAGTCCACGCAGGATTGGTAAAATTATTTCCTTGACATTTTGCTAATGAAGTTGAAGAACAATTTTTAGTCTTGATTTTACCTTTAGAATGACCTTTTGGAAGAAGGCATAGAACATGCCGTCATGCTGTACACTTGGAGGTGCTGCTCTAGAGCTATTCCTCAACCAAAATCAAATGAGCAGCCAAATCGTGTTGAGATATATGAGAAAACCGTGGAAGTTCTTGCTCCGGAAGTAAACAAATTGTTGAACTTCATGAGATTCCAACGAACAGCTATTGAACGGTTTTGCACCGAGGTCAAACGGTTGTGTCATGCTGAAAAACGGAAAGATTTCGTATCTGAGGCATATCTGTTGACACTTGGAAAATTTATAAATATGTTTGCTATCCTTGACGAGCTCAAAAACATGAAGTCTAGTGTTAAGAATGATTATTCCACGTACCGTAGGTAGGCGAAATTGAATTACTAAATTATTGTTATTTTAAAACAGTATTTATGTTTTGCAATATTTTACAATTTGTGATGATTTACATTTATTAGGGCTGCCCAGTTTCTAAAAGTGATGTCTGATTCACAAGCGCTGCAGGAGTCTCAAAATCTTTCCATGTTCCTAGCGACCCAGAATAAAATCAGAGACAATCTAAAAGAAACGCTAGAAAAAATTCCTAATTATGAAGACTTACTTGCAGATGTCGTCAATATTTGTGTCACCATGTTCGAATCCAAGATGTATTTAACACCAAGTGAAAAACACATGTTAGTTAAAGTTATTGGATTTGCTCTTTATCTCATCGATACCCAAAACTGCAATATTTACAAGTTGGATCAGAAAAAGAAAATCCGGATTGATAAAATCGACAAAATTTTCAAAGTATGGCATTTTTTAATATTTTCAATAAAGCTCACAATGAATTATAAATAAGTTGTACATAAAATGTAATTTGAATCCATAGAATCTTGAAGTTGTTCCTCTGTTTGGGGATATGCAAATAGCGCCGTTCAATTATGTTAAACGAAGTAAGCAGTTTGACCCTGCTAAATGGCCTCTTTGTTCTGCAACAACGACATTGAGTTCTCAGGCTGATCTCAATAAATATCTACCCCAAATTCGTGACGATCACATAAAGTATATTAGCGAGCTTGCCCGATATAGCAATGAAGTTACTACAACTTTTAAAGAAGCTCCTAGAACCGATGGAGAAAATGAAGAGATTTCAGATTTGGCACTCAGAGGTCTGCAACTTCTTTCGGAATGGACATCTGTTGTATCTGAGCTTTACTCGTGGAAACTATTACATCCCACTGACCAGCATCAAAATAAGGATTGTCCAGTTGATGCAGAAGAATACGAAAGAGCTACCAGATATAATTACACCGACGAGGAGAAATTCTCTTTGATTGAAGTTATCGCCATGATAAAAGGCTTACAAGTTTTAATGGCTAGAATGGAGACGGTGTTCACTGAAGCTATTCGTCGGAGTATTTATGCCAAATTACAGACATTCGTACAAGTTGTCTTGAGGGAACCTTTGAGAAAGGCTGTGAAGAACAAAAAAGACTTGATTCGCAGGTAACGAAACGATGATGGGAAATTTTGAAATAATTTTCAGTTTACGTTTCCGTTTGAGCAAAATTCGAAAAGTGTCAAAGATTTGCAATTATTTCATGATTTTTTATATATTCTATCACTAGATCAAAATTAATGTTCTGATCATTTCGTTATGCATTAATTGAAAAACCCTGGTCACTATGCGGCCTCAGGGCTCAAAGTCTAACCAAAACTTTTACTCTTAGTAACCTCAATCTCAATCAAGTAGATGTTTTATTGAAGTATTGGATAGACATTCTAAATAGTCCTTTATGCTATTTGACACAAATAAAATAGTTATCATTTATCAAAAAAATGCTTATCACATGGAAAATGTTGTAAATGTATTTGGATTGTGTGAAATCTTGTAGTATCCTAGTCTCTGTTCGAGAAAGTTGCGCAGATTGGATTCGAGGTTATAAACCCGAAGAAGACCCGGCAATGAAAGGCAAAAAAGACCCTGATAGCGGCTTTGATATCAAAGTTCCAAAGCGTAACGTTGGTACGACTATTATTTATAATATTTGTGGATATTTTGTCATGATTCGTGTAATGTATAAGACGTCTAAAATATTTATTCATTCGTAAAGGTCCATCATCGACACAACTCTATATGGTTCGAACAATGCTAGAATCTTTAATTGCAGACAAGTCCTGTGCAAAGAGAACTTTAAGAAAAGACATCGATGGGCAGTACCTGATTGCAATTGATCAGTTTCACAAGACTTCATTTTATTGGAATTATCTGATTAATTTCAGTGGTAAGTGTATTTGCATTCGTTACTTATTAAATCTCCCACAAAAGGCAAAGAAGTAGATAAATGCTATTTCTTTGACAAAGATGGGTTTCAAACTTCAAGTTAGTGAAGCGATTCTTTTGACATTTGAAAGCCAAAAAAAATACAAATACTTTGATGGTGCTTATCGTTTGTGTAAAAGAAACCATAGATTTTTTATTTTTATGTCAAAATGTTCGTAAATATATTTTTAATTGTATTGATTTTTGAAATTTGCAGAATTTTTGCAACAGTGCTGTGACCTTTCCCAATTGTGGTACAGGGAATTTTACTTGGAAATGACTATGGGGAAGCGTATACAGGTATGAAAGGTTTTCCAAATTCCATAGTACGACTGCAGCCATGTTTCATATTTCTTATTCTACACAGAGGGGGATAAACTTTTTTTCACATATTTTCCGCGTAAATATAAAAGATTTGGGAAAGGAAATTTACGATGACTTTAATATATTCTACTTTGAATTGGGTTGGATTAGAGCAGCATGTAATTTTATGTATTTGGGAGTTTCGGTGTGGTGGAGGTGTTTTTCAAGGGTTAAGTTGTGTGCAATAAAAGATATTCTATTACAAATTAGATATATTCAGCGATTCTATACTGTTCATCTTAAATATATTTACTCCCACCTTTGACCCTTATCGTAATAAATATTTGGCGTACTATTTTAATAAATTTTTGTATATACTTACTCTTTCATGTTTGTAAATGTAAACCCGACCATTCCAAAGTAAACATTTATAAATTTTTATTGGTGTTAATTGTATGTAAATGTTGTAACAATGAATGTAATTGTATGTAATGTGAAGCTTTAATAGTTTTTGTGATGGTCGCTTGGTAATTTTGTTTAATTAAGAGGTGCACAGTGCAGCATCAACATAATGAAGAATGTACCGACCTTATAACTATGGAGAAGAGGATTCAGGTACAGCTTGGCTTAAAAGCATTTTGCACCAATCAACTCACCTCTTTAAAATCTCAATCAAACCTTTCTATCCTTTCGATTGTTTTTAATAGTGGCTTTTGTCTTTTCTAACTGTCTTTAAATTGCTCTAAAATGTGTTATGTGATAGTAGTCTTCTTAAATGCTTGAATGAAACGTGTGACTCTTACTTCTGTAGTGCTATTTGTCAATTGGACTGAATTTGAATTGCATTTTGATAACTACACTAATAACTTGCTCTAATGACGCTTAAATGTATGATGATGTTGATTTTTCTAAATATTTGCATGGTTATTGGGAAACTGAAATAAGCTTTATGTAATTAACCTCTATTTAATCTGACATGTTCGTTGCATTGTGAGTCATTAAAATGAAATGCTTTATTTAGTAGTTGAGTTAGGTCTGTTGTGTGAAATTTAGGATGTGAAATTGTTACTGTACTCATTCTTTCGTTTTTAGGAGTAGACTAACAAAAATCTAATGGTATTAGTAGGTTATTGTGCCATGAACATCTATAACAATTTAATATGCAGATGACAATGTTTTACATTTTTGTTTTAGACGTGATTTTGAGTTGGCATCTATTGTATGTGTACTTGTTTCACGCAGTAGATAAATAATTCTGCTAACCGTAGTAATTTCATTCTTTGTACAGACTTTTAGTTGAATTAAAACACTCAACATTAGGTAGACATTAGTAATGAGTCTTATCTGATGGGTTTTCTAACCTAACTCCTTTATGATTGGTTTGATTGATTGACTTTTAAATGACCTAACGATTTGACCGTAGAATTGAATTATACATCAATAATAAAATGCTTGTTGTGCGTTTTCCAACGTTACAGTTTCCGATCGAAATGTCAATGCCGTGGATTTTAACTGATCACATCTTGAAAACCAAGGAGCCTTCAATGATGGAGTAAGTCAAAGTCAACATAATGAACTAACTAAATAAAAATCAATTGCTAAATCGTTTTCTTGTTTACAGGTACGTTTTGTATCCCCTTGATCTGTATAATGACAGTGCTCACTATGCTTTAACAGTATTTAGGAAACAATTTTTGTATGACGAAGTGGAGGCAGAAGTAAATCTGTGCTTTGATCAGTTTGTGTACAAATTGAGTGAGCAAATTTTCATCTATTATAAACAGCTTGCTTCCAGGTAAAGTGCAATTTTGAAGTGGTGTCCACTAATTTTCTAATTTGTGGAGAAATCGAAAAATAATTATTTTCCGTTTGTAGCATTTTGTTAGATAAGAGGTTTCGGGAAGAATGCGGTACCCAGGAAACTTACTTCTTGTACCCCAGGGCTAACAGATACGAAACGTTGATGAAACAAAGACATGTTCAATTGTTGGGGAGATCCATTGATTTAAACAAACTAATCACACAGAGAATTAATGTCGATTTGCTAAGATCTCTTGAGTTAGCTATTACTAAATTCCAAGGCGGAGATCTCACTGGAATTGTCGTAAGTCTTTCGAGATTCCTTTGGTAAACACAATTGCAATGTCGCCGAGATCGGCTGTAGAATAATGTGGTGTTCTTTGTACTTCAGGAACTGGAAGGTCTAATGAGTGTCAATCGTCTGACACACAAACTACTCAAAAAATGTTTACCAGGATTAGATGATTTTGAATGGATGCTACGCGAAGCTAATCACAATGTATTAGCCCCTTATGGCAGAATAACTTTGCACGTATTCTGTGAGCTCAATTATGATTTTCTACCAAACTATTGCTACAACGCTTCCACCAGCAGGTACTTAAACATCTTTAATGCATATGAACTAAAATCAACTCATTATCTTCTAGTGTGTATCATTAACATGTTGACTATTGTATTATAAAACAGATTCGTCCGATCGCTAGGCTTAAGTTTTGCAGACCCAACCCACCGTGAAAAACCTCCACAAATGGCCCATCATTACCTCTGGGGATCAAAGCACTTGAATTTAGCTTACACAACAATATTTAGTCAGTATTCAGGTAGGTATTACTGTTAAACTTATTTTATATTGTATTCTAAATGGATTTGTAGTGCATTACTGTTACTACATTAGGATTTGTTGGGTCACCGCATTTGAGAGCCATTGTGAGACTTCTGGGCTACCAAGGAATAGCAGTTGTGATGCAAGAAGTTCTGAAAGTAATTAAAAGTTTAATCACCGGTGGCATATATCAGTTTGCAAAGACTTTGATGGATGCGATGCCGAAAGTATGCAAAATGCCTTTGTATGACTACGGGTCCCCAGGTAAATTTTCTATTTCAAAATAGCAATGGCTCACTGTGTAAAGTTTTCTGTATTTATTTGGTTAATTCACTAAATTATTTTTTAGGCATTCTTGGTTTCTACCAAGAAAATCTCAACGATATAGTGCAATACCCTGATGCTAAGATGGATTTATTTCAACATTTCCGTGAAGTTGGAAACGCTCTTCTGTTTTGCCTTCTAATTGAGCAAAGTCTGTCCCAGGAAGAAGTCTGTGACCTACTGCATGCAGCTCCATTCCAAAATATTTTTCCTCGTCCATTTTGCAAAGGTAATTTCACCTTTTACCCTGTTTTCTTGCTTTTGTTTTAATTGAGAAAAGTGTATTGGTGAATGGCAAAGAAAATACATATAAATGGGAGTATCTGTATAAAAGTATAAAACATTTGTTGCAGAGGGTGAAAAACCTGAAACAAAGCAGAAGAGGATGGAAGCGAAATACTCAGCCTTGCACATCATCGAAAACATTGAGAAGTATGGAACGGAAAAGCAACGAAATCTTGCGAGAGACGGGGATTTGCTAACAAAAGAGAGGCTTTGCTGTGGGTTGTCGATATTTGAAGTGATTCTTAATAGAATTCGCGAATTTTTGAATGACCCCATTTGGACTGGTCCGCCTCCAGCGAATAGAGTAATGAACGTTGAAGAATGCTCAGAGTTTCATCGTTTGTGGTCAGCTCTTCAGTTTGTTTACTGTATTCCAGTCGGAGAAAATGAATTTACTGTGGAGTACGTAGCAATTATGTCTTCGTTTCCATAAATCACAAATCTGTATTTTAGGATACGATATTTCATGCAAATTAAAAAATAATTACAGGATTTAATTAATGTGTAGTAAGTAATGTTCAATGACAACAAAATATTTTTAATGATTTAATTTTAGACAACTGTATGGAGAAGGTCTCAATTGGGCTGGTTGTGCAATCATCGTTCTTCTAGGTCAGCAACGCCGTTTTGAAGCTTTGGATTTCTGTTACCATATTTTGAGAGTTCAACGAGCCGATGGAAAAGATGAAGTCGTCAAAGGAATTGTAAGCAATTTTATTTTCACACTTTCATGACAATTATCTGTTTATTGCGAAAGGCTTTTAAACTTTGTCTGTGGCTAAAGCATCTGAAGAGGATGGTCGACCGAATTCGACGTTTCCAAGTTCTCAATTCTCAGGTGTTTGCTGTTTTGAACAAATATTTGAAAGCCAGCTACACAGACGGTGATATGCCAGTGGAACACGTTCGCTGTTTTCAACCTCCTATTCACAAATCCGTCGCAGAAGCTGCTGCTCCCCAAGGTACAATGACTCTAGATAGAAATCATTCCCAATATCATAGGCCAGACATGAGGAATATTATTTCTCCCCCGGTCCATACACCTCAGTATTAGAGATTAGGCAGAATGATTTAGGAAATGTCGTATTATACGTCTCATATTCTAATTGTGACCGTTCTTTTAAGTTTCCTGGCAGTTTTTAGTAATTGTCCTCATAATTATTTTTGGGATTCAAAATTACAGGCCAGCTTTCAAAATCTTTGGTCTTTACAAACAATAACCCACAATACTGCTCCGGCCGGAATTTCGGTCCATTGCAATAACTCTCCCTGTAAAATGCTTTTCTATAGTAAAATCAAGTTAATTAATTTGTTTTGTTTTCCAAGAAGTTTACATCCATTTAGTGGTAATTGTGTGCCGAAAACCAAAAAGACACGTGAATGGGTTCGACAGATTGGCATTAATTCATTTTTTTATGAAAAATGTCATTAATATTTGCGCAGATTGTGTCAGTGACAGAGGATTATTTGAAGCCGTTGATCGATGTGTCGTTGTTGTAGATAAAGTCGAGTTAGTAACATTCTCTGAAAATAAAATTCGATCAATCGAAAGTACCAAAGAGGATCTTACCTTGCAAAATATCGTGGTAGCGAAATGGCCTTTGGAAATGTTATCTTTGGAACATGATTACGAAATTATATCTCATGAGGAAGGAGGAAGGAAAATTGAGGGATAGTGACTCTACGTGTGTAATTGACTTTAATGAATTTTATAGTTACCTTCTAATTCCGTTTCATAAATAAAATTCCAAAAAATATAATTACTAACTTCCATCTGAGAAACTTTTCCACGTTTACAGTTTGTAACAGTTTGTGAATAATAAAAAGTTCAATTTGACATCAGTAGGTTTTATATCAAAGTTAGTGATTTTTATAAACAAAAATAAATGTTTTCCTGATAGTTCTTCGATTACACTTTCTTACACCACTTTTATATCTAACACGGCCAACAACGATACTTTACTCATCAAATAGGGTATCGTCTAGATATAGGTAGATTCACGGAGAAATACCAAATAAGAATAGTGGTTTTTTACAAGGACCATTCATAAATGTAGAAATTAGACACTTCAAAAATCCCAAGACCCCGAAATAGAAAATTATTATTCTTTCTTAATAATTGTATTGAGGTTGTCGAATAAAGTACACAGTTAGGTAGAACAGTAGCCTGGTAAAAACCTTTATGAATTATTAAATACAAATTCGTTATTAAAACTGCTTATAATGCACAATGCACGACTCACATAATGCAAACATTCATAAACACAGTAAATGACATAGTACGATAAATAATGTTAGTTGTAGTTGTAGTTTGAGCGTTTCTGTACCATTAAGCTTACCATTACGCATCGTGGTTTGAAATATATACAATTCATCTTCCACAATAATTTAAGGCTTTCTATGATATAATAAGGACATGCGGTTATGGAATTGATAAATATTATGATCATTTGTACAGTACAACTTGTCAACATACTCCTAATAGCGTGTTAATTATTTACGAAGCAATGTTTTTCATTTAAAATATTTATACGTAATGAATAAATAAATATTTATTAAAATATTGAAATAAGAGGTGTTTTGTTATTATTCATTAATATATAAATTATATAACGAGGCATAATATTTTGCAAAATGGGACATAAAATTAAGTCATGGTGGTATTACTATTGGCTGGAATATTAGTCGTTTTGTATATCATCCCTTGATTTAGGGTTTTAAATTACTGTTCCTGGATGCGCATCCAACATTTTTTCAGACGACTAAAATGTATCCTTCATTGACACTGTCAATTGCAAGTGAAATTAAAGGTTTCGCGAGGTTCAACAAAATCCATCCAATTCGTCCAAGAGTAGCCCCACAATTTAGGGTGACCGCGACTATCTTTAGGTTCATTAATTGGAGGAACGGAGGAATTTCTATAATTCTGAAGCATTGCTTTTAGAGAAATTAAAACTTCCGGGAACTGAGCCGCAACGTTGTTGTATTCACAGGGGTCTTCAGTGATGTTGAACAAACAGTAATCTCCTTTAATTAATTTGCAATTGACAACTGTATGCACAAGGGGTTTCTCGCAAACGATTTCTGCCTTGGCTTTCATTGCACTCACTACTGTCGAGTCAGGAAACAATGATAAACCATTTATAGCCTTTGCTGCAGCAGACTGGACTATTCGGTCATACATCTTAGTGGAGGTATTCAATGCCAGATCACTTGCAATAATTAAATTTACATCGTTGTGCGTTTCTCCTTCAAGTTCCCAAGTTTCATCTCTTCCTGATGGTCCGTACCATCCATCCCATTTGCCGCCGTATGTTGTTCCTATTTTGCATAGCATTCTAATCAGTTAAACCTTCATACCTACGTGCATTTGGATTCCAAAATGATAAATCTTGTAATTATCTAGCTACCATGGAGTAGTTTCCAATCGCCAACTCTAATTCCTTCATTTCCATATATGTCATCAATATTATGAAGCAGTTCCTTTCTGGGGGATTCAACATTCGACCGCAATGTCTCCCAAACGTCCATTCCATCAATCCCTTCGAGTATACTGGGGTCCTCTCCAACAGCCCTTATCAGTGTTGGAAGCCAATCTTGAATGTGCATCAGATCATTCGAAACTCGCGACGTCACATTGAGTAAAGGACTCCAGATTAACCCAACTCCTCTAACACCACCTTCCCACAATGTGTTCTTTACCTAAGTAGTTCAAAAATAAAGTTATACCTCATTTACTTTGGAAACTGACTTTTGTCAGTGGAAGTCAAATAAAATTACATTCGGTAAACATTTTTCTGTCCAATATAAATTGTTTAATGACATTAGTCAATTGTTATGTGTTGAAAATAAAACATAACATAAATTCTTCCAAAGGTATACTTTTTGCCAATAGTATTGCAATTTTCTTAACTTATCAAATTGTTAAAGTTACGCAACTCCTCTCAAAGGCCAATTTGATGCAGCATTTCCATTAAATCCCTCTGCGGGGCCACCATTATCCGTTGTGAAAATGATTATGGAGTTACTCAGCATATTTTTGACATCTAAGGCAGCTACAATTTCTCCAACTGATTCATCCAATGTTTGAACCATAGCTGTTAAAATTAGTCATGAAAACAATGTGAGTAATATAATATAAGCTATGATAACTATTACAGGAATTTCGTACAAGTTTCATAATTGTGCGTATTAGAATTATATTTAATGAATAATTTTGACTATTGTCTGAAAATGTATTTATAAAATTTGCATGTCCTAAATTAAATTACCGGCATATTTTCTTCTTTCCATGTTTTTAATATAAGCGAATTTGTCAATCAGATTCTGTGGAGCTTGAAGCAGTTGATATGGATTTGCCGAATGTACTGCAGTGTGAGAAACAGTAAGGAATAAGGATCTGTTTGTATCGTGCTGATTGATAATGGATGTAGCTTCTTTTGAATACAAATAAGTTGTATATTCCCCAAAATTTTCATAGGTCGTTTCTAAATTTCTTCTAAAGTCGTATCCCCATGCTGGTGGCTACTTTTCATTTATTTGTCATATAAGTTACAAAAGGAAACATTGAAAACATAAGTATACCTTGGAGCAGCTAGATTATTGGTAGAGTTCATAAGTATGCTTTTTTACAGAATAAACCAAACCTAATTTTAAAATTTTGTGTTACCCCAGATTCCTCAGCCATATTATCGTAGTAATCTTTGTGCCCCGTCCAGTGCCCATAATGGGAATCAAAACCTCGAAACGTGGGCGTATATTCTTTTCTAAAGTGGCCCAAGTGCCATTTCCCCACCAAATGAGTTGAATACCCAAAATCCTTCAAATATTCTGGTAGTATTTTAGTTGTCAAAGGTAAGCCATAAGGAGTACTTCCGTAAATTACATCATGTTGCAGACCTATTTAAGTTTTTGCAAAATGTATGATAGGTTTATAGGTTATAAATAGGTGAGTTTTTATAATAATTTAATTGTTAATAAATAAACAATTTTATTTAGCAAAGAATTTAATTTAATTTAATAAAAAAGCTGTATAATAGCTCTGTGTAGTAAATATTTCAATGGGCCAAGAAATTTGAGACAGTATAATACCTGTGTGTATAGGGTGTTTTCCGCTGAACAAAGCACTCCTCGAAGGAGTGCAAATTGGTGACACATAATAACTGTTTAATATCAGTCCTGAGAAGGCCAGTGCATCAATATTGGGAGTTGGGATTTGAGAAGAACCATGAAAACTCACATCATTAAATCCCTTCAAATTTTAATTGGTGAAAATACTTGGTTACAATTCAACTTGACTTCCTATTTTTGAATATTATGCACCCAAAATTCATAAATGAGTTTTTATTAAATTCGACTGACCAAATCATCAGCAATAATCAAAATTATATTTGGCTTCTGGGTATCCTTTTTGAACGCAGTCAGGCATGTCTCGATTTGAATCGTAATTACTACTACAATTGCGGTTATTGCTTTTAGATGCATCTAGAATCCAAGTAAACCAAAATTAGCTTTTGAAGGTTTGTACAACGCATTATCAAATAATTAGATAATTTATCAAAATTATTTACATTGAACTATTTTTCTGATTCAATTCGATTTCTATATTAAACCTAATAAAATTCTATATTAATATCAAACTGGTTATTAATATCGAATAATTTTTTCACAAAATTTTCAAGTTGATCAAACTACTGTACAAATCGTTTCTCAGAGCTTTTTAGCTCTTTTCTCGGGGCACAATATTTCAATAGCTTCTCTTTTAACTTTTGAAGTTTTTGCTTTTGTGCGTGGGCAAAAAATTTGAGTTATTCAGTACCCCATATTTACTGCATATGAGGGCGCCGTGAAGTTGTATTACTAGAATTACTAGAATTTATCCTGGCAATGCAGACAATAAAACGCAAACAACTATTATCAAAATAATGATCTAGGTTATGGATAGAAAATCAAAGGTTTTAGAACGTTCACTGACAAACTTGTTGGGCTGTACCACTGTAACAAAGTATTTTAAGCTTTGTTTCGCTTATGGATACAAACGCATGAAAAATGGAAGCTTTTCTACAATACGTTCCAATGGCTTTATTGGTTATCTCCGGTAAAAAAGTGATAGCGTTTCAATGTTTATAATATTTCAACTTTCTGGATTAACTTGTCACACAAACATCATTTTATTGTGTGCTTAAGAAACATTTGTTTTCTCATGCCTATAGCAGACCACATTACATCACGGTCATTGTCATTACATTACAATATTAGATGTTATATAAACTTTCTGTGTATAAGATGATTATTTCGGGAATTAAAATCTGCCTTTTCATTATTAGGGAACTAAAATTTAACAGGGTGCTTTGGAGTCCTAGATTAATTTGTTGGTTTCCTTATAACTCTAGATTCTCATTAAACAGTATTTATTATTGGCTATGGGTATTATGGGGAAGATGATACTGTGTCCAATAATTATTTTGAAACTGTAGTGGATTTATATAGCATTTATCACACATCTTTGAAAAACCAATTTCCTGACAGAACTTTAATCGCCAGTGGTACAAAACTCCATAGTGAAACATAAGCAGACCCATTCTAAGGAAAACCATAAAGACGAATTTGCAATTGTATTATGTTATGTCACGAAACATTGGCCTGCAACTCTCATTCTACAAGTTTCAATGAATGCAGAGCTGGACGTTGCAGACTTAGTAAATTCCGTAGTCTTCTGCCTCTATGACTACTGAAGACATTAATATATATATATTAGTGCTTACTGCTTAAGTAAGGCTAATTATTTACAGTTGAATACTGCACCAGTGCCGTATCAGTTTAAAACTTCTTAAGAAGATTTTGTTCACCCACCCGCGTACTGTATACAGTAATACGTTAAGCACCGTTGCATTTTATATGGTAGCAAAGATCACTCTACATATTGTGCTACATTGAACTCTTTAGGGTCATGCTGTCATGCACCTAATCCGATAAATTGTGTAAATATGATAAGTGTATACAAATACACAATACTATATGAACGTATGCAAATACACAATACTATAAACGTATACAAATACACAATGCTATAAGCGTATACAACTAAAATACTATCCCGTATTCTATGTTTCTATTTTCTATGTCACTTTGGTATACTTGGTATTTGGTATATAAATGCAGTTTACAAAACATTGATTAGTAAGAAGCACGTTATATTATACTTTAATTAGAAATGAAATATAAGGTAAATAAAGAATATGCAGTTGCAAAATATAACAAATTCGACGATGTTAAAATACAAAATGAAGGAATACTCCTTTGTCCTTTACCTACATTATGCATGAAAATGATTGCTTCTTTGCCTTCAAAAGTGAAACTACTGGAATTTTTGAGAGAGCAGTTACAAGTTACAATTCACAATGCACACACTCACACACTTATTTGAATCACAAGGGGTAGATTGAGATTTGTGTTGATTAGTATTGCCGACTGTTTCTTATAGTTCTTTTCTATGCGAAGATAAAACACTGACTACGCCTAATAAATAAACACTTCTTAGTTCTAACTACAATCAGCCAGCTTTAAGGATCACAGAACTCCGTAGTCGTAGTGTAATAGTCAACAGTCTAGCACCCGCACTCATTAATATTATGGCTATACATTACATACATGAATTGATGTATGCACATTAGTATAGTACATAGGTTGAATGCAGGAAATTAGCATGATGAATATTGGACGAAAGTTGTTTTATCCACCGTAACTTTATATTATCCAGGTGACAGGCACGTATCCAGGGGGTGGCTTGGGGGCTAAAGCCCCACCTAAGTTTTTGAAAAAGGGAAAATTTTTCATTGAAATACCAAAAATTTTTAGCGCTTCGCGCGAATTAGCACTTTCTGGAAAATATTTTTCCCATGATGATTTTTCTGGATACGTGCCTGCATGTGATTATAAAAAACCAAAAAAATATTAACCAATTTTGAACTGAAAATTACTATTAAAACTTATACTACCTATTACTTAAATATAAAATGATACTATTCTATGTACATTAGAACCACTATCCCATTCATGATTTCAATGCTCGAATAACTAAAAGTAGTTTCACAAACTAAAAGAATCAAATACAGACAAAAAAAAGCATAAAGACTTGGTCCATTTAGTAAAGCGGTTGGAGGCAAAAGCATCTCAGTGCAAACGTTTATTGCGCTTCTGAAACCGCTAGGTTACTACTACATGCTGCTAAAATACATGATCGCGGGCTCAACACGACATAATTATTACGTGTGTAGTTACACAAACAGATCTTATGCAACACTAGTCACCAACCCGTCCTGCGGACGCAATGATGCACATTCCATTGCAGCGACATGTCAGTTACACGATCGTCCCGGACGAAAATTTCCCAAGTAAATAATCATGAAGGGAAGCTATGTAGTTTCGACAGTCATTCTGGTATCAATGAAATTACAGTACCATTATTATTATAACTAAATCAAGTTATAGTACAGAATTACATACCTACCTACGATATTTTCTTATACCTATAATAAAGATATAGTACCTCGCAGATAGGGCAGGTAATTCTCAATTCTATTGGATACTTCGAGAATTTTCGCTGCAGAATTATAAAGTGCGCCGACTGCCACAGGTTCAATCTAATTCTTGATTGCAAGCAAGCAATTGATTCTACTTTATCAATCGGCTTGTTGTCTTGTCTTTCTTGTCGGTAAGTTCTTCGTCAAATCTATTGTCATTTACTGTCACATAATATTTCTGCACGCTCTCATTGTATTACATAAATAGTAATAATATACAATTGCTTTCTGGTTTAAATTGTCATCACAGGCCTGCTATTGCATTGTTTGTTATTTCTTTGACAGCTCACATTTCTTGATTGTTTGTTTTGTCATTGCATTTTCATTTTGGGTAAATAAAAGGTGTTAATTGAATACTAAGGCTAATAGAATTTTTGTCAATTACACGCTGCTAATTTCTACTGTTTGCTGTAGAAAAATCGTGTAAAACTTATTTTTAATTTTATAACTACGCAGTTTCACTTTCAAAACATAAATCTTTTATTTGTGAGCTCTGTCATACTAAATTGATAAGAAAATCTAAACACTCGGCACTCTGGGGTTTCTGTTCGATCAGATATGACAACAAATCAGAAATTCTTCAAACTATTTTAGCAAATTTAATGATATTTTTGAACTTAAAACATGAAAGGTTTCTTAACGTTCATGCGTCGCGATTGTGACCAGGGAGTCACCTATTGTGTTTTCGAAATTATTATGACAAAATGAAAACACTGCTTAATAATATTATGAACAAGTTTCAGCTTATGGTGTTTAATGTTATAACATCACACAAAGGAAAAGTAATGTTTTGCTTCTATGAATATAATTTGACTATCCAATTTGCGCCAGTAAAATTAAAATTAGTTATGCTTACCTGTTGCTTGATTGCAGAAGTTCAAATTATGGTTCCATATTAGCAGCAGCTGATTATAAAAAATTCAGCATAGTTCCTTTTCAACTTATTGCTTAGCTTAATCACCATTTATTGTTTTGGTAGGGATTTTATGAGTTGTATTTGGAGACGTGTAATATAAGGTCTAAACTACTTTGGATTAGTATAAAAATAGTAATAACCATATAAACTATTGTAAAATATGTAATTTATCAATCGAAATGCTAAATAGAAGATTTCAAAAATATTTTCATTACAACAACTGAAACTGTTTAGTGTGTTTAGTTAAAGTATTCAATTTTAGAAAACCTTTCTGCCCTTTTTGGCTGCGCCTTGAATTTTATTTTCGTGCCAGTAGTACCAGCAATGTCGAAGTCCCTATAAATCTTCAATTGCAGTAAATGCTAATCAAATGGGTATTTGTAATAACTTTAGCTAATTGCTGCCGCCGCTAAAATCATGATTTTTTCTCATTGTAATAATAACCTTTTTTTCACTAGGAATAAAATTTAGATTTGTGTATACAGTAAACTCTCTGGCTTTTAATGTCATACCTTGTGATTCGTGAGGTCTAAAGGAATTGCGTATAAAGGTTGATCTGTTGTTTTACGTTGTTTTTAATACTCGACTTTGAAATCCTTTTGCAGTGACACCGTATCTGATCTCATTGAAAATGCCCGAGGAGCAAGAGGTAAAGCTGACTTACGAATTGGGTGCCAATGCAGTCGATATTTCGAAGGCGCAAGATGGAAAGCTGTATAAAGAAATATTGAAAGATGGCGAAGGGGAGGAAAGACCTCAGAATGGGATGGAAGTTTTTGTGAATTATATAGGAACCTTGTCTAATGGCACAGAATTTGACCGGAGCAAGCCAGATCAACCCTTCAATTTTATTCTTGGAAAAGGTCAATGAAATTCGATATTAGAAGTGACTTTTCTATATTTTAATAATTCAAAAGTTATCTTTATCATATTCAAGTCTGTAAGAGGGTGAAGTCTTTAAGCATGCAATATTATGTATTTTCAGAAAGTGTAATTAAGGGATGGGAGGAAGGAGTTGCCACTATGAAAAAAGGAGAAAAGTCGAGATTGATTTGTCATCCAGACTATGGGTACGGTGCCAGTGAGAATGGGAAGATTCCAAGTAATGCCACATTGGTGTTTGAGGTTAACGCCATTTATATTACTCACAATATCCTTATTTAAGTTTGTATTATTTTTATTCAGTATCCCAATCATACAAGATAATATAATTTTGCAATACACAGATTGAGCTTTTGTATTGGAAAGAAGAAGACTTGACTACAAGAAAAACCGGTGGTATACTTCGCAGAAAAATTGTTGAAGGAACTTCGAAATACCTTAGCCCAAACGATGGGGCTAATGTAACAGGTATTTGCACCTGCTATTCATGTGGCAAAACAAACATAATGTGTCGTGTGTTGTACTGATAATATAACTTTATATGTTAATTGTCTTTGTTATAACATTTGAACAGTTTCACTGGAAGGTTCATACGATGGAAATGTGTTTGACAAACGCGAGGTCACTTTTCCATTGGGTGAAGGCGCTGTAGAAAACATTCCGTACGGGTTAGAAAAAGCATTGTACAAATTTAGTGAAAAAGAAAAGTCACTCATCAAATTAGAGTCAAAATATGCATTTGGAGCATCAGGCAATGAGAAGCTCGGAGTTCCCCCTAATAAAGATGTGCAGTATTTGGTAGAATTAAAGTACTTTGAAAAGGTAAGATAAATTTAAATATGAAGAGAATTTTTCAAGAAAAACGAAATTGCTTACCTGACCCTAAAGTGAGTTGACACAAAAACTAAATACATTTATTTTATATAGGCTAAAGAGAATTGGCAATTGGAGGGCAAAGAAAAGCTGGAAATGTCAAGAGGCTTCAAGGAAAAGGGGACAAATTACTTCAAAGAGGAAAAATATCTCCTTGCTGCAAAGCAATATAAAAGAATAATAGATTTCTTAAAAACCGAAGCAAGTACGTGATGAATAATTAATATGTATTACTATATTAGTATCAGTTCTGCTTAAGGTATAATCAATATATTATTGGCGTACGAATACTCGCGCGCTTGGTCATCCTTCATTCCATAAATCGTGAATGTGGCGGCGGAGCCGCCAATAATTCACGATTTATGGAATGAAGGATGACCAAAGTGCGAGTAAGAGAAGCCAATAATTATGATTATGCGATTGGAGGCCGGTTCACAGAGGGTTTGGATAGCCTGCCCTCCGGGCAGGCTATCCGAACCCCTCTGTGAATCGGCCGCAATGAAGTATAATTAATTTTCATTTAAAGTGCTGATTGGTGACGAGGAGACTGAAAGGAAAAGTTTGCTCGCAGTTGGCTATCTCAACCAAGCGATTTGCTACATAAAACTTAATGACCATGTACAAGCATTGCGGTGCTGTGACGAAGCTTTAATTCTGGAACCCAATAACGTTAAGGGTTTGTACCGTCGAGGACTGGCTAATATTGGTATTAATGAACCACATGGGGCAAAATCGGACTTTACGAAAGTACTGGAACTGGATCCTACTAATAAAGCGGCTGTTCAGCAAATAGCTATTTGCGAAAAACTGATAAAACAGCACAAAGAAAAGGAAAAACAAATCTATAGCAAAATGTTCGACAAATTCGCTAAGATTGACAAAGCCGTAAGTGTTTCACAGTAACAGAATACGAATATACTTACATACAGAGTAAATTACATTAATGGAACAAATTGTAAACCGAAATGCACTTGTGTACTGTATTGTAAAACTAGCATTAGAAAGTTATAACAATGACTCACATATTTATTAATATATTTACAGAAAGATATTGCTGCGTTGAAACGACAACCCAATGGATTGGATAATTTGGATGAATGGGAAAAATCAGAAAGCAATGCCAACAATAGTAATGGAACACCTGAGAGCGAAACACGTTCTTAAATTTGTTCATCACCAAATATTTGAAAAACTATTTCGGAAATCTCTGTTCATATGTACTTATATCAATTATTACCGTTCGTTTAGGAGATAAACTTGAATCAGTAAACACTTTCGCCCAATCGTTATATAAATTAAATAAGTACGACTATTACATTGTGGTCGGACAAAAATACAACTAAGAATACAACTTACTACATGTCATTGATGTTTACATTCCTTTTCTTCAATCAATTTGTCATTTTGAGGATTGAAAATTGTATACTTATTTACTTCTATCCGATTTATCTTACATTTTGTAATATTGAAATGAGCATGTAAAACTGCATGTGTAGAGGGTAGAACATAAGTCTTGGCAAATTAACTTTAGTATTAGAATACATTTTTTTTGCAGGGAAGAGTAACTACATTTCCTACTATTTAATTATTATACCTTGTACATTTGTCGTTGTAGAATGTATTGCAATAAATGCATAAAATTTGATCATAATTAGGGCTATAAATACAAAAATCCTAATTGTACATTTTATTGTTTACTGTAGGCTTAATGTTTCAGCAATCATATTAAAAAATGTCGTCATCCGTAGTAAAGCTGGTTTAACGCTATGTTGTTTACCGACGAATAAAAATAAAAATCCTATCCTTCCAACATTTTCAATCTACTTTAGAGAATTATTCTGCCATACATCAACAATCAACACCAGTTTTACTATGAGAGAAATTATGGGCTTATGCATATATGTTCCGTCATGATAATTTTGTTGTAATTACATATTTAGCGGAATTAACTATTATTTTATAATGTAGATTCAGGCAAATTAACTCAATTTTAATTTATTTCTAAATTATATTACATTTCAAATAATATTGGAATGTGCGATACTCAATAACTAATTTCCATGATATATTTTATGGCAACCGGCGACTAAATGCATTATGATCACCTAAGCTTTACACATTATTATACTTTAGACCGAACATTGTTGGACTATGCATTAGGTAAAATTTGGAGAATTACACTTTTTTAGTAAATGTAAGGCAGTGGCAGTAAACAGGCCACGTCACATCTGGGCGACTTAACCACATCAAAGAAAAAAATCAGGCAGGTAAAATGGCACATGCCAAATAATAAGTATAATGACTTTTGCAAACCTTTTGTGACAATTTTATACAATTATTTGAACTATACATTTTGTATTTAACAATGACACGACATTTGTATTATGGATTAATGCATCTTTTTATTTGTCTTCGTACAATAGTGGATTTATAGCATAACACTGTAAAATGCAAATCTACCTACATTAAACTGACTGAATCTAAATAATATGACAAAAAATACAAAATAGGTATTTGATATATATTGAAGGGATTAAAATTCTAAGAAATACATTGGGGGTGAGAACGTAGTCAACTGTATAGATACTATAAAGTAGACACTTCAAATATCCTGCAGGAAAAAACAAATAAACAACAAAACATGATAACATTGTTGTAAGCTAGTCAAACTTGAAGGTTGAATATATATTTTGTGTTATATTATGAATGCAACAATTTTAACTACAAAATATACGCGAAAACTAAAAGGGGTAAATTTTTACTGGGTTCACGAAACAAAGTTTGCAGTTTTATACTGTACATAGAATTTTAAGTACTTTTAGTACATTAATAACGAAACCTACATTTCCATTACAATATTAATAGACTAAAAGACATGCTACGCACAAAATAATTTACCGTATCTGTAACCAGAAATAATAAACATATCGTAAGATACAGAAAACCCAAGTCCCACGTATTTGCGTATTAATATTGAAGCAAAGTGGAAAGTTTTCTAAAAATGCTTTGTGATGAAGGGCGTCCAACGATGAAATTCTCTGAATATCCAACAAGAGATTGAAATTCTATTGTTTTGAAGGAGTCGGCGTTTTCTTTTGACGAGAGATGCTTCCACAAGCTTGCCTTTTACGAATATCATGAATATGAAGCTGTACAAGAGAAGAAACAAACACCACAAATCAATTTCAATCCTTTACATAGATTATAAACAACGTCATAGTGAATACTAGATTGAAATATCAACGCAACTGTTAATACTTTTGGCTAATATTTTAATAAAAATGCATAACACTAAGACATTTCAAGCAGTGTTATTAGCTTGGCTCTGAAGTCTATCTAAGGAAAGTTCGAATGGTGATAAGTAATTTATAACTAATTAGCTAGCTGTAATAGTAAATAGTAACAGAGAAAAGGTTGATGCATTAAGACAATTTACACCGTCAAAATTAGTAGCAACAAATTTTGAGCGAAACACTCCTTCTTACAAATATTCTAACCTGTAGCCTGTAATTCACTGACTTCGTGAATTACAATAATATTTGTATAGTGTACAGATCAATACCACCAATATCACAAATACCATTATACAATATATGTATAATAAATGGAGGCGTTATTTAACAGGAAAATACAAAGGCCTAGATTAGTTCTGATTTCAAGTGAGATCATGCTTTAACATAATGTATAACCGCATTAAAGTCCGCAGACTCAACGATACATAACTAAAAGTCAGAAATAGTATACTAGCAGTAATGAATACCGCAGTAAATGAACAAAACTTAGTCACTCGTCTAACCAAAAAGAGTTTTGGACTTTTTCTTGAAAAAAACAATCGCCTAACTCATTACTATTATAGAATACGAGAATAAAGATAAAATCCATTCATAGTATAAGGTATACAACTTTGTGCACAAAATAAGTTGGAAAACGTAAACCAGAAACAAAAATCCCTGGTACCACACTGAACAAAATTTTAATTCTTATTTAACATCCACATCTGCAACATGACTTAAGTAAAAGAATATATAATGTACTTACTTTCTATCAAATAAATAATGGCTGCTGTTGAAGACAGTTACAATAAATAAACTTCAAATGGCTATTTTCAATATTAATGAAGTTAGCATACTTCCATTGCTCAAGAATTCATCAAAATGGTACAACGTATAAATTGCACGAAATAAGCACTTTGAATTTAAAAAGTTACGAATAGTGGTTAGACGAATAAGACGAAAATGACGATTGAAAAAATACAAGAAGACTAAGCTGTGTGTAAACCAATAGAGGAGATATGAAATGTAACAGTAATTAAAAACTAGTGAAATTAGGGTTAATGTTAGATACGCTGCACATTACTTAGTGATCTAAAGAGTTTTATTGCTAGAACAGTAAGTTAAAGAGTATAAATAGTTTAAAAATAGTAGAAAGTAATATTCAAGCTCATTCATCCTTCAGTAGATCATACATAGCCCACAGGACAAAACAAATCATTCCTTCCCACATACTCTGACAAAGATACCATAAGTTTTGTAAATTTTTGGTTTTGCAAGTACAAATGGAAATACAAAAAACACGTGTTTATGGCCCTTCAAACAAGCATTCTTTCAGTTCCAAGTTTTCATCACTTATTTTAACTTCAAAACTTATTTTAGAGTAAACTTATAGTAGACAGTAGACAAGACAATCATTCGTAAACAACATGACAATACACTCAGGACAGGCACACTCGATACAGACAGCTACTATTCAACTTAAATTATTACTTTGATAGTAAAATAATAGGTAAATTTAGTTTTATCTTAATCAACTACAAAGTTATAGTGATAATACTGATAAACATTTGTACGTACAGGGAATACTACAACATTTGCTTTCTATTGTGATACCCGAGAAATAACTTTCCAGAGATTACCAATTATTACAAAAAATACACATTTAAATTTTATTTTGGCTTTGGTCGAGTGCACGAATTGAAAATAATTATTGTCAACTGAAAAAACCCCAGAAGAGGCCAAAGCGGTTTTTCTTTCATCGCAAAGTCAGATTTAAATAATGCGAATTCACATTTCTCTCATTGGTCACAGGAGAAAGCATAAGTTTTTCAGTGCCCTTAATTTAATGTCATTCTAATTTTACTACTAGCGTGAACATTAACACGCAATTTGTAAGGCTTTACAGACGGACTAAATATAAATATGCTCTATAAATGAAGTATAAATTATAAAAGTACGTTTAGATAGTTCTACAGAAACTTACTACCAGTCTTCAATCAGACTTATCGTTTTCCATATTTGAAATATTATTTTTTAAATAATACAGTGTATAGTGCATTCTGTGCTAAATAGACGACGTTATTCTGCCAACTAAATGCCACAAACACATTTAGTCTAAATTGCCGTCCTTTGACTTTTATGACACAAATCTAAATAGATTAGGGTATTCGTAATGATCTGGTATAAATAGAGCATCGTGTTAAACTAAATTAGCATTGGAACATTTGTGTGACAATTGACCACCGAAGGAAAAATATTCCTTTAATTTGTGTCTACAATGAGGGAACACATGACCTTTGGTAGTCTTCATTATCACTTCTAAAATGGATGTATTGTTAGCCTCTATCAATAAAATGCACTATTTGTAATAAAATATCTGATTACACATTACTAAGTTTCAAACTCGATAAATATTTATAGATACCGCAAGTATCTATCTGTAAGCTAATAAAACCTTAACAAACGGCAATTTGCCCTCCAAAGTCAGCATGAGTCTTTTTAATACATATTTGGTCATTATTTGAGCGAGACCTACAGCATTATTGAACAGCAAAAATGTACGACAAGTTATTACCAAACGCAGATGTAAATACAAAAATATCCTTTCAATTCGCTAGATACTACCTATTTTAGATGACCAGAATAGAAATATGCATAATCGACATATTCATAGAGACTTACAAACAAATATTATTAGCCCTAACGCAATTAGGGGTAAAGTATCACAATTCGCTATGGCACAAGTGTCAACTAGTATTTAATGACATTGGGATCACTGTTAATTATTTACTCAAGATATGTGGACGGTTTAATGAAAACCCTAACTAATCCCAAAGCAGCTAACAGAGTTTTTGCAGAGGTAAATACATGTGAAGTATCACAGATACATAAAATGGTTTACGATATTGCAGGACGTCGAGTATATAACCTGAGAATGACCCTTCGCATTCGCCAACATTTAATGACGAGGGGCTCGGTGCACAACTTCTCTCTCAGGTTCTCGTTCGCGTTCCCGTTCACGACTTCTTTCCGGTTCCCCCCGGCTTGAACGCTCTCTTTCCCGTTCGCTACGATCACGCTCCCGATAACGATCTTCGTAATATCTACTACTTCTGCAACAAAGCATCAAAACTTCAATTAGTACTTGATTAATGAAGTAATTCTGAAAGAGGGTTACAATAATTGTATTAATTTACCCTTCCTCTCTATTTCGCTCCCTGTACTCTCTTTCCCTGCTCCTGGACCTTTCCCGGGGGTATTCATAATAGCGATCCCTACTGCGATCCCGGTACTCCCTTTCCCGACTGCGTGAGCGTTCGCGTCTGCTCCTGCGATGGCGGTCCCTCTCTCTGGAGCGCGAGCGCTCTGTAAAAATACTTGTATTAAAATCGTCAACTAGCAAAATAGAAATGCACCTTTACGCCAATAAGTCTCCTGACTGTGTCTCGTATTAAGTCTCACCCTCACCTCTTCGTCCATAACTTTTAGCTTCAATACCATGCAATGTGTCTTGGAGAGAACTTATCAAAATTTTACACCGATCATCTTGAGCAACTTTGGATTGCTTTATCAGCGAAATAGCTGTTACCAAAGTTTCAATCGCACTGGCGAATTCCCCTGAAAAACAGTACGCATGAATTCGTAAATTGTACACACAATTTGTAATACAAAATATATTGACATTTACCTGCTGCGGCATCAGAAACTGCCCTAGAAATCGCCGAGCTGGACACAGTTCTGTTTCTGCTCATTACTTCCTCAAATTCGGCCTCACTCATTGCTGGGGGCTCTCTGTGGTCAATCGGAGGAGCATACTGCCCTGTAGGCTGTACCATTTCCAATTAATAAAGAAACAGTTCAATTAGAGAATCAGAATGATAAACAAAATCAGAATTTACAACACTAAACAAATTGAATGCTCATTACCCTTGCAACAGGAGAAGTTGTGTACGTGGGCGGTGGGCCTTGAGGTGGACCAGGTGGACCGGGCGGATTGAAGAAAGCAGGATTCATATGAGGAGCTGGAGCACCTGGAGGAGGGGGTCCGGTCATTATTTGAGGGGCAACTACCGTCACATCAAAACACATTTCATATTTTTCAGTACGAAAGAATGTATAGGCGAGTGAAAGCAAAGAACATCTACAATGCATATACGTCAAAGCCAATCGACAAATGTGCACAACAGAAAAATAGATTCAGTAGTCGAGTTATAGAGCTCATAATAGGGATTTTGCGTTGGAAATATTTATATAAAACTTAGTTCTATAAACAAAGTGACATCGTTATAAATTCTGTTATAAATACCAAAACATACGCTTGTCTAGGATAAGATTCATAATTTTTATTAATTTAGACACCGTAAAGTTTTCTGAATTCAAAATATTATAAACTTTTGGAAAATTTGTAAACGGAGACGTGTGGCTTAAAAATAACCCGCAAAATTTGAAAAGGCGCTTTATAAAAAAGCCTAAGTTTAGTACTCAAACAACCTATTTATTAAAGTTTACAATTTCCATGTGACTGAATTATAGCGACGTCAATTTGATCTACTGGTGCGATAAGTTGGGCGAGTGAGTGCTATTTCCGCAAACTCCCTATTGCTTTGCACTGGATTTGTTTTGGCTGTCATTTAAGTGCACCTCGTATTTAATCGGCTTGCTTGCCTCAATAAAATTAATCACTTTGCCTCAAATAAATTTATTTACCTAAAGAATATTTATGCCGCATCAAGTATCAATCACTCAATACTGATATACCTTTGCCTCATGTTTTAATATAAAATGCTAATATTTAATACTATTGTTGTTAGTAGTGTTGAGGTTTTTGTACTAAATATTAGCATTTTGTATTAAAATTAAAACATGAGGCAAAGATTTTATCAGTATTGAGTGATTGATACTTGAGGTCACATAAATATTCATTAGGCAAATAAATTTATTTGGGGCAAAGTGATTAATTTTATTGAGGCAAACCGATTAAATATGAGGCCCATTTAAATACTCCCCATTTGTTTTCGTGTGGAGTGACAACTGTCTTCCTGCTGACTGATTCCCTGCAGATTGCTTCTTTGCGAATGCGAATTGGTTTTGCCGCAATTAAGATGAAGCGCTTTCATCTCTCGGGCGCTCCACTTGCACCTCGCTGTCTCAGAAGCAAAACCAATTCGTATTTGCAAACTTGACCTTGGTGACAGTGATAAGTATCTTTTGAGAACTATTATTGATATAGGCCTATATATCATTATAATTCTTGGGAGTTCTTTCCAAAGTTAATGAATTAGAATAGGTATTTGGGATGTGATAAGAAAGAATAACATAATTTTTCTCAATGCCTTGAGATCAGCTGTAAGAATAATCTGACTACTTTTGAGTAGACTGCAGTAAAACTGAATTGGTGAGAAGATGGTATTCGTTAAACGCCGAGAAGGGGAATAATTCTTGGTAAATTCTGGTGTACTGGAACAGTAATTTTCGTATTTTACCTTGCTTCACTGCCGTAGCACATGCAAACTTAAAGTTCACTGAATGCCGGTACTGATATCTAGTAATGCATAATATGCAAAGCGTAGAGAAGGAGAATTTAGCATATTGAAGGACAACATGGGCGAATGCTTTAGGAAAGATTAGCGATTAGCACACTACTCCTACCTCCCCTTAGAGTGGCCAGAGACCGTGATCAAGGAATATTTTAGAAAGCTATACTACCTTGTGGACCACGAACCGGGGGTCCGGGCATTGGACCTGGTGGTGGAATTGGAGCCTGCCCGTGAGGGGGATAGGAGTTCACTGCACATAGAATGAAAGTTAAACAAACATACATAACACACATTGTATTTGGCCAGTAAACTTGAATCCGGCTCCTAAGGAGCCTTTGAGTATTGTATTCAAGTCAAAGCTCCCGAATCCCAAAGAGATGGATGTGAAGGCTTACTTGGCGGACGCGGCGACCACTCCTGCCTGGGGGGAGGACCACGAGTGTCCATCATAGGGCCAGGCATTGGACCTCGTGGCATTCCCTGGGGTCCCGGTTGTCCCTGTAAATAGGAATTCTATGGGAGTGCATAAATAATTACATTAAAACATGACTTATCCACAAAGCTTGTAAGTTTTAGAGGTATATGAATATACCATCGGAACTCCAGGTGGTGGTCTCTGTGGAGGCCCTGGAGGAGGGGGTAACTGAGATTGTGGACCCATGGGTCGATGCTGAGGACTGAAATTACCGGATCCAGGAGGACCTTGTTGATTGGGAGGACCCATGTTACGGTGAGGGGGCGGCCCCATTCCAGGAGGTCCCATGCCGCGTGGACCTCGAATAGGACCCATCATCATTCTGGGGGAAAAGCCCATTCCCATCCCCATTTGAGGGCCCATACCCATCGGTCCTCCGCGGGGACCTCCCATCATATTCATATTTCCTTGATTACCTTGCCCAGGAGTTGGCCTTGTCTTTGACTGAGCTTCGAACTAACAGAAAAGGCCGAATTTGTATTCGATGTCAACAAATAAAGGTAAATCTTTAACCTAACCTGGTTCAAAGCCTGCTTCGTGGGAGGAGAGACGATCGGCAGTTGCCCGTGGATTTCCTTCTTCACAAACTTGTCGTTGATCAACTTGAGGGAGGAGTCAGATCCTACAGTCAGCACACAGTAGCCTTTTGACTGCCCATTTGCTCGGTTCTCGTAGAATTTTACTTCCACAAAGTCGTGGACACCAATGTCGGATAAAGTCTCTTGAATATCTCGGTCAGACGTCCACTATTAGGCAAACAATACGCATTTCAAAAAACCTGCAAGGCTTCTACCACCAAGTGTTCAGTTCACGCAAGTAAATCCATGAAATTAGTACCCAAGTCAGATTTCCAATGTAGACTTGATGTTTCCGCAGGGGTGTGATGGATTCTCTGTCGCCACGGTCTCGATCTCTGTCACGGTCTCGGTCTCTGTCCAGAGGGGCACCAATTTTAGCTACAGTCCCAATATTGTTTGATGTAGGTGTGGTCGGACTTTCCGCTGCGGACGGACCATCGCCACTTTCTGAATCACGCCTTCCCGAGTTTGTAATGACATCGTCATATAAATCTACTCCGTCGGCTGCAAAATCATCCTATAAGTTCATAAACAAAATGTAATTGTTGTCAGCCTTGGTAAAAGGCAATTTGGACCTTTAGAGAAAATTGGAAACACAGACCAAATCATCTTACTTGAATTTTGGAATAGAGTATAATATAATTTTTTTTAAATCTTACGGCATTAAAGTCTTGTTCGATATCATCAGCGTATAAATCAATATCAACTCCTTCTGCTGTCATTTTACGTATAACAAAGTTTAGTCAGTCGTTGTTCACAGTTATGATTTCCAAATGAAGTGATAAAGTACATCAAATTTCATGAAACAACTTAGCTTATATGAATTTTTGAGTTTACCGATACAGTGATCCTTAGCCGACGAAGATGTATACTAACGTAGCCAAGCTTATAATACGAAGAAAATGAAAATGGTTCCTCAAGGTAAAGCATTTCCAATGTGATATTGTATTAGGTTTACAAATACAAACAAGCTGAGGATTCGACCGTGAGGCGGTTCTCTGCAGATTATGTCAATTCCTTTAAGATTCGTTGGGATTAAAGCCCGCGTAAATTGATCCATAGTCCTGGCAGTATATAGTAAGTCACGTGTGCACCAGATATTATCCTCTGATCCTGTCCATTATTTTTTTTTAATTTTTAATTACCAATTTCATTTGCCATTTACTATACGCGCGTACCTATTAAGTAGATTCAACTAGTTCCTGAGTTGGGTTGCTTAATATGTCACACACTTTCGTATGAACTCAAATACTCTTCAGAGAATGAAAACGATATCATTTGTAATCGTTTTATACTTTACCACAATAGTTATTAGCTATCCTTAAAGAGTTGATGGATTTATGAATGGGTTTTGCCTTAGCATTATACGAAATATTGTATTTGCTTTATTTCCCGGCTTATTATGCTTACCATGTAAATTAATTCAGTTCGAGTTTATCTAATTAAAGATTGGAGTTTGTAAAATCTATTTTCATGCAAAGATATGCTTTATGTAAACAGACAATAATATGCCGAAGACAATAGATATGAAAATTATTGACATTAGTGTGTACATTAAATAAAACTTGCAAAACTCTTGGATACAATGGCAAGTGCCAAATTTTGCAAAGGTTGCAAATATTATTTAACATGCTTTTATAGTATTCGAGCTATACATTGGCCATTTAACAGTGACATTATCCATGTACATGTTTATCTTCATTCAATATTTATAGTGAATCTAAAGTGCAATAATGTGAAACACAAAACTACCTTCATTAGACTGATTGAATGTTTGATATATTTTAACCACGATACAAAAAAGTTTTCATTATTGCAATGAAATTGTGTGCAGTATGTGCAAGACGAGAATGAAACATACCTCGATTGGCAAATCTCCGAATTCCCTTTCTTTATTTCTTTATCATTTATTCGGAAACCTTAAATTGTAGAAATTACTAGGTACCTTTATTGAATTACAGTGTTATGAATTTTTTCACTGAATTCCTTTCCCAAGCTAAAAAATTATCGGAGGTAACTTTTGTGGTGTGATATTTTTATATTTCAAAATGTGGAAATATTCAGGGTTCTTTACAATTTGATAATCAACTCTGGTTTAAATATTATTTCACATGAGTGATATGGTAAAGCTCTGCAATATAATATAATTTATTATTATAAATTATCAATCTAGGAAGTGGTGGAAGTGTTCACTGGGTCCTCAAATATTTCAGGGTTTTTATTCTAACAGTATGGTGTTGGATACGCAAATTAAGATTTCCTTTAATTTCTACAAGAAATGCCGTCCATGCTAGTATTATAAGATTATAAGGTTTCCATTTATCGCTGGAATCGAGAATTAACAATTACGGATTTAGGAAAATCTGTAAGCATGATACTGATTTCCAGCAATATTTATAGCTATCATGTGGATGTAACTTTCTCTGAGGGTTTTTCTAGTGGATTCACGGTATTTGACTCACTCTGTTGAAAAGATGCAACGATGCAAGATGCAAGAAAAGAAGCAAAGATGTTGAACCCGTGAATGTTCTATTTAGCGCGTCTGAGTTGTTTGCGTGTTGTATTCAAATGTTATGTGTGATGAATATTGTGGTTGTTGTACCTTTATCATGTGGAATTAAGAATTCCTCCGAAAATCATTCCAATCGGCACTAATAATTGTAAGTGAGCTGTAAGGTTAGTCAAAACAGATGGACAACACTAAGGAATAAATAAGTAACTGTTTTTAGCATTTAAATATTGATTTTCAGACGTAAAAGAATGAATCAGCGTCAGAGTCAACTGGATAACGACTCCGAAGCAGAGGCACGTCTGCCTGTAATTAATCAATTGGCGGATGGACACTTAAGTAATCATAATCGAGAGGTTATACAGTCGCGAGAGGAAGCAGACTCTTCTACGGCATCGGTCAATGATAACATTTCAATCGAGTTTGTGGACATCAGCGGCGACAATGAGGCAGAAGCCCACGCCAGGGATAACGGAATTAAATCCGTTCCTCTAGTATTTAAAGATACAATTGAAGAGGAGGAGGCTAGTGGAAGCAACATTACGGACAATGACAACGAAGAGCCAATGTAAATACACTTTGACGTAATTTTGAAAATCATACCATTCTATATATTAATAGGATTTTTGAAATAATGTGTACAGTAAACTGCCTTGTGAGAGTAATCCCTACGCCTATTTAAATCGCGAGGAGTTTTCTTCTGAACGATATAAAATAGAAATTTCTGGACTGCCGAAGCATTTTGGTGTCGGGGTAAGCATCTATTCATTGAAATATGCATGCCCTTCTTATTGGTTCAGTTAGCCTTAAGGTTACCTTATTCGTGAATTTTTACTTCTGTTTTTAGCAACTGAAAAAGTTATTAAACGATAAGCTTCAATTAAAGGCACACAAAATAAAACCACCTCCAAATTTCATGGGGCACGCCTATATAACCTTTAGGTCCGAAGACGACAGAATTCGGGCTCTTGAAAGTTTAAATGGTTATGTGTGGAAAAAGAGCACCCTGTCAGCTGTGGTACGGACAATTATTATATCAATCAAACCTTCTTTTCCTGTAGTCTTGTCTCTAAGATGTCTTGCAAAAACATTACTTTATAGAAAATATTTGCAAGTTTTAGTAAAAAATATTTCTTCGTCAAACTAATGTTTATAATTACATATCAGTAATATAAATTTTCAAACTAAACTGTTTAGGTTGTATGATGGGTCACAAAATATGTGACAATAGCAGGGAAGTATTACATTAACGAAGCTGCTGAATTATATACAATAATTGTAAATTAGGAAACAAAGGGAATGGGAATGACAATAAGCTGTTTTATGTACCGTAGATTAACTACGAGTTGCATTTGTTTAGCAAACCAGATTAACACAATCTAGGAAGCACGAAATAGTGTAAAGAGATGGTAAAAATAGAGATGGGTGTAAATAGAGAGAAGTGTCCCCCGGACATAATGAATTCTTACCACAAATATTTGTTTGGTTTAGACCGCAAAACCTGTGCAGGACCCGTTGGTCCGTAAACGAACATATCAACAGATGTGTAATGACGACGATTCTGAAGTCGCTAAACTCAGTGCGAAGGATTTGGTTAAAAAAGCTACAGCTCCATGGTCCGAGGTTCCTTATGAACAACAGGTAACTTTACTGATACTTATCTGCAATTGCGTTGGTTTTAAAATATTTCTATAATTTTATTATGTGAAACAAATAAAGTATGCAATTTTTATATTTAGTTGGAACGAAAAATGTCTGTGGTCAACGACATTGTTAAGCTAATTTACCGAAGTATGGCTAATGTGAACGGATCTATAAATCCCAATGAAATATGTAAAATTGAACCAATTCTTCCTTCTCCATTACAAAAGAAATACCGCAATAAATGCGAATTCACTATAGGTTAGTAATTTCATAACATTTTATTTTTAGTAGAGGTGACAAGATGCTGTCTTTACGCACTTTACTGATGTTTTTGTCAATTTTTCAGGATATAACCCTGACACAAATGAAAAGACGGTTGGGTTTAGAATTGCGAGTTATAAAAAGGGGTCCACAGCGGTAGGACCAGTCGACGATTTACCACACATCCCTGACACAATGATTAACGTAGTTAATAGTTTCCAGACGTTTATCCGTACGTCAGAACCGGATTTTGATCCCTACAACCCAGAAACGCATGAAGGTCTGTGGAAGCAGTTGACCATACGAGTAGCTCAAAATGAAGTTATGGTCGTTTTGTTAATAAATGGCAGGGTAAGATTTAGAATTAGTAATTCATACCAGTATTAACACAAAATTTTCCGGATTTATGTAATGTGGCGTTTTAAAATGTGTAGAAATTGGACGCCCAGCTTTTAGAAAATATTAAGACATCTATAAAGGATTATTACTCTTCAGATCAGATAATTTCAAGCTTTTTACTAAAAGTGGCAGAATCTTCCGGAGAAACTGAAAAGAACAAGCCGCAACTAATTTTTGGTAATGGTTACATTACGGAGGAACTGATGGGATTGAAATTCAAAATCTCAGCAGAGGCATTTTTTCAAGTAAATACTCCTGCCGCCGAGGTAACATTTATTTCATAACTAGTGTAATTGTAAACCCTTTTACTTTTTACTGTTTATTCAACGCAAACCAAATCTAAAACTATTAATAATCTTAGGTGCTCTATGAGAACATAAAGAAAGAGGCAAAGATTGATTCTGAAACGTCAGTTCTTGACGTCTGTTGTGGAACTGGAACCATTGGCTTGTGCCTTGCCAATGACTGTGCCCAAGTTATTGGAATTGAAATGAATGAAGATGCTGTTGCAGACGCCAAAGCGAATTCAGAATTAAACGGACTACATGAAAAAAGCCGCTATTACGCAGGAAGGGCTGAGAATGTGCTGGAAGCCATTTTCGGTATGAATACCTACCACAAGTTAGTCGCAATTGTCGATCCACCTCGCGCTGGAATTCATAACAAAGTTATTCATACTCTTAGGAGAAATGAAAACTTCGATAAGCTTATTTACGTTTCTTGTGATGCTAAAGCGGCATTAAAAAACTTTGTTGACCTCAGCCGTCCAACTTCCAAGAATTACAAGGGAGAATATTTCATCCCTACTAAATTCATACCGGTGGATCTGTTCCCTGATTCCCCCCATTTCGAATTGATTATTGTGTTCGAGAGAAAAATCAAGCCTGTCGTGAATGATGCTGATTAATTTTTTAATGTTGTAGAGTTGACTGTGCGTTGCTGTTATTGAGTATTTGTTAAATGATGTATTGGTAATTGGCAATTGTATCAGCAAAACCCTTTTATATATTGCAAAACAAGTTTGTTGCAATAGGTGCAAGTTTTTAATAAACCTGTTGTTTGCAAATTAATTTTTTCCAATAAGTGTAATTAAGATTTAAAAAATTTGTATATCATTATAGGAATTCAATTTCAAAATGCATTACTTTTCCTTTTCAGCTTACTAAATATCTGCATAATTACTCAGTGCACCACATAAACTGTAAATACAAAATATTTGAATACTTCTGATTCCGGATTCCATTCCATTACGCTTAGGCGGCAGGCCACATGGTGCCTTTGAGAAATTGTGAAATACTTCAAATAATTTTGCGTTACTACATATATACAAAAACATTTTCATTTCGTTCACTTGACTTGACTTGATTCCTATCTAAATAATATAAAACCCATAAATTCGTAAAATAATGATAAAACAATCAATGCACTTTAGAAAAAATGAAATGAAAATGTTCTTGATTTAAATGAAAAAATTCAGCTATCAAATTAGTCGATTGAATTAGTGAAGCTCTACAAGCTTCAAGCCATCACAGAATTTCTATGACGTCGATGGGAACTTAATACCGACAGAGACAATCAACCTGTCAGATTTTGTATGCATGACTTCACGATAAGCAAATCATTTATGCGTTCAGCTTCAAAAGTCTTGACATGAAAATTGACATTGACGTAGCATATTACTACATGCTTCTTCAGTTCTTTAGGTGATTGGCCATGGTATTCCATACAATTCTGTTTATTTCAATATCTCTCTGGACTCTATACCATGGTTAATATTGAAGGCATTAATTTAGCATGAATACTAACAAAGAGTTTGCAGGAATTCATTCGTCTTTCATAATTACTAGTTAGTACATAGGTACACAGATTTAAAACAACGTAAATACTGGTTAAATATTTATCAATACTTTTCTATCATTTTCAGCTAACGACGACTGACAATAATTCAAGAAGTATCTTGCACGACATGACAAAGCCACTCATATAAGAAATCTTCTGTTCTCATTAAAGCATGCAACATTAATTCATAAATGTTTACCGAATTACTCCTTTCTGTACTTAACCATTGCATGTCAATATTAGAGAAGTACATAATTAAAGTTCGGTGTCTTATCTATGATATGGGTATTTAGAAATAAAGAAAAGGTTTATTTATAAATAGAAGGATTAAGTATACATAAAGTCAGCTCTACCACGTTGTGAAATATTAATTTACAAATGTTTGAAAATGCTCTGGTACTTTCACTACACTAACGTTTAGGTTAGCTTGCCTAGTAATAATTATTCGATGAACGTTTATGTAAAATGCCTTAAATGTCAATTGATGAATTTACATTTCCAGAAATGATATCAGGTTAAACAAATTAAATTAAAGAATATATTCATAACGAACAGGTTGACAACTTTGTTCGCACGTTGAATGGTTTACATATTACGTACCTAAGAGATAATACATGTTGAGTTTTGGTTAGCTTTACCTGGACGTTACAAGTTATTATGGGACCTACAGTTAGATTTTCGATCTGCCCCAGTCTATTGCCGAGTATTTCAGCCATTACATTCATTAAAAAAGTATTTCGAATTTATTTCGATGTATGCAATTAAAAATATCACTGCTATTTCTTAAGTCTTTGGATTTTTAAAGTATGAGCAATTAAACTGTAAGTTGTGTGCTTGTAAGTTTAAATATATTTGATAGTATGTTATGTGTGGGGTAGTGGCTAGATCGGAATTTTTGGAAACACACAAATCGAAATCGATTCAATAAAATTTGCTGCACCTCTGGTTTATGTGGTTAAAAGGTTTATGTAAAAATCCTGCTGAAAGGAATGCTGGAGGTAACTACAACTGTAAATTGTACATTGTACCGCATTAGAAAACAAAGCGGCGACAAGTTATCAACTTTTTCAGTCTTCCGTTACAAAGATCGTAATAAAATGGTTGTACAATAATTTAAAAATTATTAAACCAGAATCACCCATTAAATTGTGCTATAAATTGTAGAAGTTTCGACGACATATCATAAAATGAAGTATCACTTCGCCCCTATAGGAATTTCATAAATGATTTTTAAATTGATCCTGGTAGTTTTAATATGCCTGTATTTTAGTTAGTTATCTCTCAATATTATTGAAAGAATTGTTAGATTCAGGTGTACTTCGTTTAGATGTGTACTTAGTTCCGTAACATGAGTCTTTGAGCACTTCAGAGTAAATACACGAATAAATATTTTAGTTTTAGTTCAGTATAGTGTGGCAGCTTTCCAGCAACTCCATTCCTCATTCCCTCAGCTTTCCCTTACACCCAACACCTTATAATTACATAGTGGACCGTCCTTTCTCCTAATTTTAGGACTAGTTCACACTTCTTACACAATACTCAAGAAAGAACACAAAGCATAGCCACGTAATCATCCGTTTATTTTCTTACACGTAAGCTTTAGTTCTACTGCTAAAATATTTGTCTCGAGCCGACTGAAAGTTTAGAGTTTAGTGGGTTGGGTGAGACAGTGCTGAAAAGAAGTATTAACACTGCTACGAGCAGAATACTTTTACTGTGTTTTATCCGAAACTACATTTCTATTAGGTAGGTACCCATTTTGAATTTAAATAAATATTAATCTCACAATAGACATTTTTTGATTTTCAAGATAATTAATCTTAACATAAGGGTAGCAATAATAAATTAAGTTGCTGAAGACTTTGTGTAGTCATTTTTGTAGTAAGGCTGAAAATTATTGTTCTTAGTAGTGTAAGAGTAATTTACCACTGCGTCTTATTACACTATTCCAGGGTGGATAATATTTATATCTATTAGTACATCTTTAATTTTTAAATTTGAAAGACAACAATTATTTCGGTAATAAGCACATATCTGATGCATAATTGAATTTTCAAAAGGACGAGGTCTGAGAACATATTTTCATTTATATACATGCATTCTTGCGAGGTAAAACCTTTTACATGATGCTAATATCCGGGTATGGCAAAAAGATTTCCGAGAAATTCGGTTATGCTTAATTCAGAATGAATGAATCCGTCTGCAAAACTCAATTTTCGGAGATACGCAAAGAAATCACCGAGAAACCGATTTTACACGGGTAAGTAGAATTGCATTTGCTTCTACTCTTCATGTTTGATACATTTCGATGGTAATCTCGGTCGGTCATTTTATCGAAAATGTATCGAATTTCGAGATATTTCACAAAGTACAGCATTTTGCTGGTCGAATCGTCCTGTTTTCATTTCAAAATGGGCTTGAAATGCCATAACTCGTCAATTTCTAAAAGCACCCATTAAAGTGATCATCATAGATTACCACTACAATGTATCAAGTATTCAGAGTGGAAACATATGCAGTTCTATTTATCCAGGTAAAATTGGGTTTTTCTGGACTTTTGGTACGCATCTCCGAAGGGTTTTCAGACGGATTCATTCATTTCTGAAGCCAGTATAGCAAAATTGAAAAATTTGCTCATATCTGGCTACGAGCTTTATGTAAAACGCTTACCTTGTGGATAAAATCCTTGTTTTAGGTTAATTATTTGAAATATTTATTACTTGTTCATTTACCTGTGAAATGTATATGCTTTATATATATTGTAATATAATATATTGTGCATTCAGTCTACCTTACTTTGGTTATCAATGTTCATGAAATAAGTGAAAGGTAAATCTACATCAGAATGGAGAAGGTTTGTGACCAATAGATATCATCTTGGACTACTTTAATATCTCATAGTCTATAGACATACGCTGCAAGACTTCAATAGAAAGTGCGCATTAAAGTTACATAATATAGTATACCTACGCTGTTAGTAAGTTTTTCTATTTCTATTCCACTTCATGGCTTGGTACGGTGACATGTGTTTCAATATGTCCCTGCAATTATTGAAAGTAATACTAAATATAAAAACTGGAAAGTTTATGTGAAATCATATTCAGCGTTTTGCTTTCTACAGGTAGAACCTGTCAATAATTGTATACCTAAGTAGGGAATGATGCATAAATGTAGTTCATGTCCCTTGCGAAAATGCAAAATTACCATATTGTTTAATTTATATAATGGAATGGCTTTTGAAAAATTCAAAATTGGGTACTTTATTAATTCCTCTACTGATGGTTAGTAAAATACAGCATTTAGAATATCAAAGCGGTACTTGAATTGATGGAGGCGATGGGCAGCCGCTATCGAGATAGCATAAAATATTTAGAAAATACATAGGATACCTATATTGCTTGGTGTAACCAGAGTAAACAGTCCTGGGAGGTAGGGAAACAGACCTTCATTTTTGAGAAAACATTTCATGCAAAGCGTGGAAGTTTTCAGGGCTAAGTTCTGTTTTAAATCTAGTTTTATCTATTTTTAAAATGGTAAAATTTAGAGGTCAAATAAAACTAGTTCACCAGCCATTACTATTTCATTTTTTTTCTTTTTCACAGAATATTTTGTCCATGCAAGTATACTAGATGCCTTTGTAAAATTACATTCTACTTTTACCGTATTCCTATGTGTATCCAAATTTTTAGTGGCGTAAAAATATAATATACACACTTCATTAAAACACAAAACAGGATTAATTGTTCGAAAATCTGCCTTACTGTGCTAACTTCCTGAAAGTTTCAAAACTCTCTACTTGGTTCCCATTTTCATATTTCGTACTTGCAAAGTAATAATAGCGTACCAATAATAAGAAAAACTTCTTATTGTATCTTTCTTTTGCCGAAAATGATACATAACCGAGGCATATAAGAACGTTACTTATTTTCACTTATTGAGTAATATTCTGGCAGCAATTAAAACTCAGATGTATTTAATTTGCGAACCAAATCAACATAAATAAAATAATGGAAATCCTCTAATGGCTGCTTACTGAACACTTGTCTAGTGACATACATTGTTCGATTTTTTACATTATCTTACATTACACTAAGAAATTTTTAACTTGTTCAGTTACCAATGATAATTATTTTTTTAAATAGTATTTATTGAGCTCAGGTTTCTTTCATGCACATTTTTACATCTCTGTAATGATTTTCTAGGCACTAATTCGAAAATCAAAAGTATTTTCAGACAGAATAATAACGTACGTATAACAATAAAATATTGCATGTAATTCGATAAAGTGAAATGCAATTATTAAAAAGTCAACATTGTCAATGAACATTTACTTATGTTCTATAGAACAGTACTATGTATTTTTATAGAAGTATAATAGTCTTGTCATTTGTATGACCCATAACCTGAATGTGTAAGTATATTTCGGTTCTCGGTCAGGAGTTCATTTTTGTGTTCTATATACATATTGAAACAGACAGACTTTTATTCGTAACACCTAAATTTCTACGGGTGAAATCATAAGTATTTCACTAGACTTAGCAAACAAATGATGCTACTCCAAGATGGAATGTATTGGGTAGCTGTAGAACTCGCCATGGACAATACATACAGCATAGTTATAAGTTATAGGTATTCTGAAACGGTGTGTTAGGATTTGGTTGTTCTTTATATAATCCATACGAAGTGCTGGAGAATATTTCATGTGTTTGGCCAACTTTCTTAAGCATTTCTTAAGTATCTGATATTGTATTGGCTTTACAGGTGGGAATTGAATGAAGCAATAGTTCTGGTTATTGTGGCGTACTATTATGGTGTGTCTGCTCTTGTACTCCAAAACTACACATTATTAAGTATGTATGTAGTGCTTTAACAACCGTCCACTACTTGTGCATTTTCCTATTCTTGTTTGCATTTTCTGCTCTGAAAATTCAACTCTTTGTCCAGTGCGAACAGTTGGAAGAAGTAAGGCGACCCATCCACACACAGGACATTTATTGTACACAAATAACATTTACTTTGGGTGCCTAATAGCGACTGTGATGAATTATCATTGTGAATGGAAGTGCACTTGTTCTGTGTGGGTTCGGCTTTTATATTGAACTCAAGTGAAAATCCAATTATTTCTAACCTTCATCTGCTCAAATTTAACAATACGTTAAATCAAGTTTCTCAACGCATGCATTTAGTAATTGACAGTAAGTAAATGTTTCTTCAAAATAAAATATAATAAAATGGAACTAAATGCCTTGTAAATAATTGCGCAATTGTCATAATACAAACAAAGTCTCCTGCTAACTGGAACTCTTTATACTTGGATTCAAAATCCAAACGGATTTAAGACTGTGAATATAATAGAAACGTTCACACAGTGCGAAGATGCTACCTATACTTTTGGCCATGGGGTGCCTCACTGGCATCCAAAAGAACTGCCCACACCCTACGCCAATTATGAATTGTAAGTCATTTTTTAAATACACTAAAATACTTTCGTCAAAGATATTGTTGTTTATCATAAAGTATGGTTCAGAAATATAATGAATTGAAATAATGGCAAATTCAAAATATAAAAGGAATGCAAAGGCTACCTGTAATTAAATGCATTAGCAATTACGAGAGTGCGTTATATAATAGAAATTGTTACCAACTAGTAATATTGTTCATAATCCTGGTATTATAGTAGTATTCGTTTCAATCAAAAATCGTTTTTTTAAATATTACCTAAAGGCATAATTTCAATTTTCACTCATTAAATCGCAAGTATTTCCTTCCAAAGTTGAGCAAACATAATAAAGCATTAGCGATGCATGATATTTCTCAATTCTTGAAAATGGTTTCAAGAATGTCGCAGTGGTCAGTGAAAAATCATTGTCCTCCATAACGAAATTAATAAATCAAATAAAAGTAAGGTAGAAATGAAAAGCCAAACCATATTTAGAACATTTAGTACAGTTGACAGTTGTTAGCTATAAATTACCATCAATGAATATAACTTTAGTGTACTGTGTATATGTTTTTTGCATTGAAATGCAGTTTCTCGGAAATGTGAATTTTTTTATAAACTATCTCACCACTGTTGTACCATTGAATTTTGTACGCTTAAGCTAAGAATTGAAAATACTTTTTTAATTTTTGAAAGTTTTTAGGATTCATTTCAGTTGTAAGTTATAATATTTTTCTATACATCGGTGACCTTTATTTTAGTTTAGTATTCATTTTCATCATAACCGCTAGACAAGGCTACATTGTATTTTTGAAATTTATTTCAAGTTCTGGAAATAAAATTTCCTGAGCAAAATTTAAATGCTGAAGTATGCAAATGTGTATAATTTGTTGTTTGCAGATCAATTAAAAAATATATGGAGTCCTACGAATCCATTCCTGTCAAAGAACTTCGAAAATGGTACTTGGGTGTCAAATAAACCTGGCCCTGATATCAACTCATTAGTCGGGAAAGAATTAAAAGTGGCACTAATAGTAGTAAGGACTCTACCACTTTCTCCAGAATGTGTCATATTTTAGCAACAAATTTTAGTAATTTAAATTCTTGACTATTATTAATTGCATAGGAAGAGCCTTGGGTAACTGCCAACTTCTCTAACAATTCGTTCACTGGAGTTGCAAAGTTGGTGTTGGGGGTTTTGAGGGACAGTCTTGGTTTTGATTATAAGTTGATTTACCCTGATGACAACTGCGTCGGCTACTGGGATCCGGCCGTGAAGAATTACACCGGTGTTGTTAAGCTTCTGAAGGACGGAGTTAGTTTATTTTGAATTTATATTTTTTTCTTTAAAATCAATTTGGTAACACACTTATGCAATTATCGTTCAATCCAAATTATTTCCTGTTGACATATATCTTTGTTTGCTAAAGGACGCAGATTTTGCTCTGACGTATATGAGTGCTTTACCCGAGAGAACTGATGTTCTGGATTTTTCAAGACCGCTTGGGGAAGAGCGATGGGTTATCATGATGAGTCGACCTCAGGAAACAACCGACGGTGACGGATTAGTTGCGCCATTTCAAACCGAAGTAAGAATCATTTTTGATATATAGTAAAGTTTACTTTTATTGACACTTCGGAGGCTTTATTTATAGGAGACAGCCGCCGTATAGGATGCATAACTTAAGTCATTAATATTTGCATCTGTATCATTTAGAATCCTAGATAGTCTTTCTAAATGTCATTAGTATTGATTATCGAGGGTATTTTCATTGGCTGATTTATTGCACGAATTTCAAGCAATTCAACAAAATCAAAATCTATTCTCCATTAATATACCTATATCACCGAATATTTCATGCATTTCCGAAGTTTCAGTTCACAAATACAAAAGTAAACGATCTGCCATTGTCTTTACTCTATACATTTTAGAGTACATGTAACGATCATTACAATTGATAGGTTTTATACGAATATTGATGTTTTATTTATGGAAAGATGGTTAAACTGGTCATAATTGTAAATATTGACCCTATTTGCATAGAATAACTTGTTCGACTGATTTCTACTGTTTTATAATTCATATAATATTAGCATTGAAATGTGCTAACTGCATTGTGGATGCCAAAAATATTTACTCTCAATGAGAATACTATTATCATCAAATATACACATAGGTACTCGGCCTAATGTTTATGAACCATAAAAAATGCGATTTGTCTGCTCATTTTCCACTATACCCATTCTTGCCATCTATGAAGTCGTTGAAGTTGAAGAATGTATGCGAATTTCTATTTCTTAGGATCATAAATGGTATCACTGCTTGTGAATTTACTGTGGGATAAAAGGTACACATTAATAGGTGTTTTAATATTCTATAACTTGCCTATGAAGTTCTAGGAGGCATGGAATTGCCAGTAATCTTAAATGACATACATATTACATTTAATCTACTCCAGAAAATGGCATAGGTTCACTAATAATACAGTAGGACAAAAGAGAATTGTATAAGCAGCAAAGTATACCCATAACCAACAACTATTTGTTTAAGTTTTCTTTTGTTCCGATTAAAGACAGACGGACATTTAATAACCGAATGGACTAAGTAGTTAACAGAAATTATATATACATTTCCACATTGCATTGTTACACGCTCTCATTTCAAGTGCAAACCGATAGAAACATTATTGATCCATGTAAGTACATAGGTGTATTTTTATTCGCCTCAAGTTCTCCGAGGAATGTTTGCTTGCAGTAATACAATACATGACAACAGCAGTACCAGATACATTTCAATGACAATCATTATTATTGAATACGCAATACCTATAACACGAATTCAAGTCGTGTACTACAACCTACCTATCGAACCAACTAAAAACTATATTACTAATTCAGGAAACGAAACAGTGTGCTGAAATATATGTATTTTTCAAAAAAACCCTTACAGGCTGAATCCTTAAGTGGCAACTATTGTTTTTAATATTGAATTAGTTTACTTCCATTCAAAATTTTATTGCAAGAATAATAGGAAAAAATAGCAAAGATTTAATTGCTTTAATATTTAGGTATGTGCTCTCAAAAATTCTTAAATTTTTCAAACAAATCATTTTTAATATTTAAAAAATTAGTCTTACAAAACAGCATATTTATAACAGTAAAGAAAAAAATTGAAAATGAAAGGAAATTTTCATAGTCCTTCTCCTTAAGTATGACTAGATATTTTATTAACGTCATTCCTCAAAAATTCCGGTAACAAATAATAACGGATGATAATTCTGTGGTGTAAGACTTTCTATTCGTACACGTCGACTATAGTGTAGTAGGTAGCTTTAGAGCCCATTAAAAGGTTTAAAGGATGAATTGAGTGGAACGCAATAGTTTCTTTGGCGTATTTAACTAGTTCAGTTGAGTGTAGAGAAATTTTTATTTCGACTTTTAGTTTACTGCTTACTTACATGTGTCCATGTCCGTGTCGGATAGAATGGGAGGAACAACAACGGTGGTAAAACAACTCACAGTCGGAATCTGAATACATTTCAATACATTCTTATCAATGCCATATCTTTCTCGTGCTGCTCAAAAAATGTCTACACTTATGAATTCTTAATCTGGCCTTTGCATGATACAAACCATTGAGCTTATAAGAAATTCAAGACGGTTAGCGTCAAATTATTTCACCCCGTTGTCCTCGATGCTTCTCACAAGGCGTGTGTTCTTTTCCCTGGTGTGGCTTCTCTCACTCAGTTCTCCTTAACTCAACTCGTTATCATTCCCAACTCTCTCTCTTTGCTATCCTTCAATAATATATTATTAATCAATGCCCCTACTTCCACAATACCTAATTCTAATGTACTTAAACTTTATTGGCCAACTTGAAATTAGAATAAACGGTTCCTTCATTATACTGCGCAGTTATTTTATTTCAGTGGAGAGATCTATGTTCGTTATACAAGGGGCCTCAATTTCAGGGTTATTCCATTTCATTGCTATTGTTGAAGTAGATATTAGCATGTAATGTAAAGCGTGTACTGCATATTTTGTGGTTAAGCTTCAGTATCTTAGTAGGAGCGAAAAGGTAAATTAAATACCTACATGTTCCTATTAAAATATATTAACTGATTTTAAGATATTTGATGTTTTCAAATACATTAAAAGTCCATTTCAGAATTATTGAAAATTTTGTATTACGAAAACCTGAAATGTGCATATAGTAGATGAGACTCCTTTGTGTAACCTAATTCTATGTATAACCTAAAATTCGATAATTTTATCCTGCTTGTCATTTTCTTGTTTGTCAGGTGCAAAATATTTGTTCAACCATGCTTACCTAAAATCTTTTCGCTTACTTTTATGTTTGAGTTTATCAAATTATGACACTAAAAAGTTTTGACTGTTTAAAAACTAAAAAATTGGCAAATATTTCTGAAACCTACAAAAACTTATTATTAATTATACTGTACACAATTGACCGAAAAATATTTTGAGGAACGTGAACCTTAATTGGCAAAAAGAATTGGTACAGCCAAAGTGGTTCATTTGAACGTGTAGCATATCTTTGTCTTTAACACACAATTGTGTGACATTTTGCCGACTAAATTTTACGTAAAGTTCTAAGTTATCTGCTGCAATATAGAAATCTATTGATCTCATCGTCAGTACTCAGCAGCTTAATAAAATAATAAATAACCTTATAGGTGCGCTAGGGAACTATAAGAAAAAACGCTTAACAGGAATTATCACTATTGGAATTACCTATTGAATATCTCTTGTGCCTAAAAAAGGTAAAATGGCAAGGTTATTGATTTGACAGCCCCTATACACATACGTAAGTGACCCTACAATTTTAAAAAGCCCAAAAGGTAGAGTTTTGATAGTTGCTCGGCGATGTCTTTGCATATATTGTGCACATGTATTTATTTTGCTGTTCGTTAACAGCACAGCAGAAATCTACTTCATTATTTCTGAACGACTGTCTCCGTGCTTTCACAGTGCCAATCAAACATTATTGTCATGCTTGATTGAACAGTAGACAATTTTCATTTCTCTCTTCTCCCGAATATGCATTAGTTAATTGCCAACTTACGTAGTTGTGTTTGTGAGTTGTACATTATTTAAGAGAGTAAGATTAGGACGAAGTGATGAACTTTTCATACTCTGTATTCTAGTGCAGTAAATGGCTTAGCTTGGTCTTGCATGCAGATGACCTCATAAAAAGTAAGACAATAGATCTGAATATTATGTTCCCTTCAAACTATGGAACAAGTAAATGGCCTACAAAAGAATTGTCGGAGTAGGCACACAAAAAATCTAAAAATAAGTATGCATGACAAATACTCATGTTTATCTGGTAGTTAGTAAAATCGGAATAAATCCAACCTAATGCCGAATCGAATGGAAATGTTAAAAAATGCATAGGAGAACAGATATCATAATGTAGCATTAATTAGTGGGCAAAGTTGAAGCTTACTTACTTACAATGAACAATACTAGTGTCAAGGTTGCAATTGTGAAGACAGTAAAGTAAACCAACTTGAGATATTAGATATCAATAACGGTATCATTTGTCTTATCGTGCAACCATTTTAATTATTATTGTGATATGCTTACCATCTTTCCACCCTACATTAAAATGCATTTGAAATATTTTAAAATACTTTTGTATTACGAAACAAAATAGATGGGTTTTCTTATAAAGCATACATTTTTTAAATGAGCTCCCCTACAGGCTCAATGTGGCTACAGTGAAAGCCTCAATAAGTCTTTTAAATATGTTGACTGGAAATATATTTAAGAAACAACTTCCTAAGATATCCCCGGAATTTATTAGCCAAGATAAAAAAAACCATCACTGATCAAAAAAATTATTGACATTTTAAAGATTTCTTAGTTTAGATTCGTTGTGATTTAAGTGAAGTTTGGGCAACTTTATTTATGATGGACACTACTGATAATAAATTTGAAATTAGTACTTAATTTTCTATACAAGATATTTTCTAGTATTAGGATCGACCTTTGAATATAATTTTGTTGATGTGCATATTACAGGATTTCAGTACTTAAATACATAATAATGCCGACCTCTAGGACCTATTTTCTTACAGTCGTCAAAAGCAGTTCGGCATAATTAATTACACTAGTTGATATGGAGGTTTAGCCGATAAGTAAAGATCTAATATTTCCCCTAATGTGTTTAGCTGATTGGATATCCATTAGTATTAGAATTTCAGGAGACGAAGGGTTATTAAAAATTCACGATTATCGATGAGGACAAACAGTTTCCAGTAATGGATACCTTACAGCAGTACTTCAATACTTGTATCAACATCGCTTCAGAACCGAAACACAACTGGCAACATAAAATAAAATATTTTACTCGCATTCTACTGCTTGTATTTAAATATTCAGCTATATAGGTAGCCGTAGATCTGCCCTAAATCCGTTTGGATAATGAAAGTAAACCTAATGTATTTCTATCTATGTAAACTTCAAATTATTATTGGATACAATTTTGACGTGCTATTTGCAAAACGTTGTATTTGCACTTTGGTATCGACGTGAGTGGATTTATCGATATGTAGAGGATTACGATTTTACGATTGCTATCTCTGCTGTTGTGTTTCTGTCTTGTATTGTCATGACTTTGAATATGCCTGTTCTCAAAACCTTCTTTGGTAGAAAACAAACAGCACAACATTTAATTGAAAATCCTCTTTACATGGATTGTATTTAGGTATGTCTCCAATGTATTTGCTGTAAACAAACTGAGGATTTCATAATTCTGTAAAACCATTACTAAGGTAGATGAAACGCCCTTTTGGCTGAATAAGTGTCTAATCCAATAAAAATTGTGTCTTACAAAGGGGTACTAGGCCTGACTATTTGTACTTACTAAATTCATGCATAACATAAATATTACTTTATTACTTTTATTTGCTTTAAACCACGAGGTAGGTACAGAAGTCTAATATTTTGGCAAACAAAGAATGATTTTATAAGTATATTGAAATAAAACACGAATTAAATTAGTAGAAACTTGGATACATAAATTACAATATTGCAGAAATTGTTTTAAAGATGATTATATGGATAATGGAACTGTCGATGAGTATTTTTCATTGCACAATTAAATATTTTTTCTATAATTTTTCAGGTATGGTATTATTTATTTGTGTCACTGACACTTATGGGGCCAGTCTGCTATTTGCTCATACACTTCAGAGCTTGGATCTGCAAAGGTCATTCTACATTGGCTAATACATACTCCATGGGACATTGTATTTGGTTTGTATATGGTGCATTGATGAAGCAAGGCTCAGTTCTTAAACCGATTGCAGGTATGTATTCAAAATGAAGCATTGCAAATGTTTATCTGTATATTTACCATAGATTCGGATTGCACAATGATATTGGGTTTAGATTCTACAAGGATATTATTTGCTACTTGGTGGATATTCGTCACTATACTGACGGCTTTCTACACGGCTAACTTGACGGCTTACTTGACGTTGTCAAAGATTCCAATACCATTTGACAGCCTGGAAAAAGTAGGGTATCGAGATTACTGGATCGCTCGGAAGGGTGATACGTTGGAGGCTGTGGTCAAAGCCAGGGACACTCCGAATAATCCTGCAGAGGGAAAATACTACACTAGAGTAAGTTTCAAATCATTTGTAGATTAGTCGTTCCATTTTCGGACTGACCACTTTAGTGAGTTTTTGATTGCATCACCGGCATTTAAAAAACTTCCTTTATTGTGCAGTTATTTTTGAGTTTTTAGAAATTATGAGGAACAGAGAACTAATATTGATTTAAAAATTGCTTTCAGAATGGACAGAGGTGGCCGGAATTCGACAAACTTCGCTACAGACTGGACAGTGGCTATGGCATCTTTATGGACAATTACACGGAAATAATTGAAAAAGTTCGCCGAGAAAGTACGTCTTCATTAAATTAAAAACGCTTTGTGAAAATGGGAGGATTTGTGAACTAAATAAGTCCTCTAAGCGATTTTAAATAATAATATTTTGGGATGTACAGAGTATTTGCTGTTGGATGAGCAAAGCAGGATTGAAAGGATCATTTACAAAGATTTCCGATCTCAGTCGAAAAAGAATACACCTTTACACAAACGTTGTGCATTCATCATGTCAAGAAATCCTGCTTTAAGGATTCCCTACGGATTCGCCTTCAAGAAGGGTTCACCTTACAGAGATATCTTTGAACCTGTGTAAGTAAAGTATATCAGTCTTCGAAATACTTTTCGAATTACTTCGAAACACTCAGATTATTCAACTATCTTTGTTTTATAGGCTGGATAAATTAACAAAAGCGGGCATGTTCAATTACTGGCGAAGAGAAGATTTGCCTGTTAAGGATCCTTGCTCTGCAGATTCAGATTTCAGGGAACGTCAATTGAGGAATGGAGATTTGATGACTACCTATATTTTATGCGGCTCAGGATACCTACTCTCTTTTGTCTCATTCATTGTTGAATGCCTCTACAAGTTTTTCTCTAGAAGAAAATGTAAGATTCATATTTTAAGAGTTTTTCAAAAGAAAAAGTCAGACTCCATTTTTTGCAATCCTTATTTTATGTCTTCCAGTGACTGGTCAACTCGTCCCAGCAGAAAAACAAATAGGATTCTACAAAGGAAACTTAACGGTTCCAGCAGGGGCTCCTACGTTCTTTGACACTGAAAAATTCTTGAAGAATATCAATGGTAGAGACTATGTTGTTATGAAAACGCCAGATGGAAGAACAAGGCTTGTTCCCAAAAATGACGGGTTACAAGCCCTGCAACCGGTCTACAATGCGCCCCCTCCCATCAACTATAATTACATGTCATAAATCTACCGGAAACTAAACGATGTCAGCGTTAATTATAACAAATGCAAAATTTATGTCTAAATGTGTTATTGTGTAGAGCTACATCCTAGTAGTATTTTTTGCAAATATTGCAAAATTTAAAGATTGTATTTTAAAACTTAGCTCATATGTAATTATACCTGATAGCTTTTTGGAGACTAAATACATGGAAATAAATATTCTGATTTAAAAATATTACAGCGATTTTCCAAATCTGTGGTAAAAATTTGTACCTGGAAAATTATATAAAGTGCATGTTATAGATTATATTATAATGCTAGGACTTTTAATGTGCAACTTTTCATGTAAGCTTTTATCAGTTTGGAATCTTTTGTAATTTAAAACAAGTTTTGCGGTTTATTTGGTGCTGCTTTTTTCATTCAATAATTTTCTAACTAAGCAATGCTATTCTTCTAGGCATAGAAGTAAAAACAAGCTACACACGTTTCAACGAACAATACATGCGCTTTATGGTAATAAGTGTAATTTTAATGAATAATGTTTCTGTTATATATAATTAATAAAAGTCATACGGCTACACATATGAATACACTGAAACTAAATAAAATTGAATAAATTTTTACTTATAGTAGCTAAACATGTAAAACAACTTAAAGCTATAAATGTTACTACTAAAAATAGAAATGATTAATGTGCCTACGAAATTATAAACGCTACAGTTTCAAAAAATAATTTTTCTCTATCACTATATACTTAATGCGACCAGTTTTTTTTAACTTGGTTATACGCATATGCAACCACAGCAGCAAAATACCGTTTAATTTTTTGTATATTCTTGTGTATCTATATTCATGTAAGTATAAATTATAAATATAATTTAGCATCTATGTTTAATTTTAATTATAATTAAATTCAATAGATTTCGTTTGCAATTAGGATTATTTATGTAGCTTGCAAAAATTAATACCTGGTAGAACGATTTTTGGGAGCCAAATCATTCTATCAGGTATTAAAAATTCAAAATCTTTACTTAAAAGTAAATAGTTAGGTACTTGTACAATTTATTATACGTGAAGTATATCTGCTGTAGAAACAGTTCAGTTAATGTACCATGAAGAAGTATTTTGTTTGATTAATTCATCATGACAAAGAAATAGTACGTGCACCGATCAGATATTTTTCGTAGTGTATTGAAGAAATTCTGTTTCTACAATACAGGAATCACTTTCTGGAACGGAAAGTAAACTGTAATTATGCATTACTTAGCTATTTTGAAATTAAGTTGCTTTAATGCTTTATAATGCTCTGCACTAGACATAAATGAAAACTAATCTTAGGCAGTTAGGCATAGATAGTAATATTCATAAAGTTGTAATATGATAATTATTCTTTAAAGGCCGTGTGATAATTAATAAACTACTTATGATGTGACGTGTAAATGAGGTTTTGTTCATTCATGTGCATTTCCATTACATCACAAATATTTTTTAAAGTAGTGAAGGTACATCGGTACCCTAAAAATAAACCCATGAATTTTAATAGTCATTTTTGAACTACAAGAACCAAAAACGTCAACAAGCAAGAAGAATTGTTTAAGTATAAATGGTCTTTAAAACATGAAAATACAATATTACAGTATCTGCCTTTCATCAGACAGAATTAATATAATTTCGCAAAATAAAATTAAGTTTACAAGTGACTGAATCCTAAGAGCATATATATCCATATATATAAAAAGGTCTCCATTAAAATTTAACAAATAGAATATTTTGTATGTCATTAAGTTTTATTAGTCCTTGCTAACCCAATTATTTGGCATGAACAAAATGTACCCCGACACAAATTGCATTCTTTACTATTTACATGAATTATTTGTATTGTATTCGTGGCTTTCTGGTTTTTCACACGCGTTTCGCAGATAAATTGGGATTTTCTATTTAACGTAGTGAACATACAGAAGCGTAGCTACAGGGGGGATCTTGGGATTCAGATTTCTGTTTCGAAATCTCATGACATAAAATAAAACACACAAATTTAATAATTTATGTTATTTCAAAAATATTGCTTTCATATGATCGAAGGGATTTTTTGGGTTAAGTATTTTGATTTCTCAAAATATTTGTCAGCTCCTCCGAAATGATTTTTTACTACATCACAATGCGATGTTACAATATTACCTTGCAGTTATTGCTAGGTTTGTATATAAATCTAATGTTGCATTTAGATAGTCATGCATTTATTCAAGTTCGCAAAATCTGTCAATGGATATACTTAGTTTAACGTTTAACATAGATTTGGCTTATATCAACAGTACCTAATAACAGAAATGCCTAACCAATTGATGAAATTAACTCTAATTAGATATAATAGAATACAATTTGACGTGTCATGCATAGGTATGTTCTACTTCCTTGCAAAATTTATTGCCTACGCTGTGAAAAGTATTAAGTAGCCGTTCGTTGTATTACTGAACTTCTAAAATTACCATTTGTAAATTCCTGAAAGTAGTTGATATTCAGAAAACTTATTTTTCAAATTCTAATGTAATATTTACATTTCAAAAATGATAACATTATTGTGTTCGAAATTCGGGATTTCTACAAATTGTTTACTATATGTAATTATCGTTCACTCATTTTGTTTAACGTCAACTAAAGCAAAGCTCGAATTACCAAAAATTAGTATACTGTCAAATAGGTTAGTAAATAGCGAAAATTTGAACTCAAGAAATGCAGAATCATTTAATATTAGCTTAATAGATATAACTATCCAGAAAAGTCAAACTGTGTATACGATTCCGCAAGAAGTGATGGAGCTCACTGTGACTTGCAATGCTTCTTACCCAGTTACATGGAATTTCCAAGAGTCTCAGGTAAGCATACAATTATTAACTATTAAAAATACCCTATTTTAGCTGAATTTTTGTGTAACTGTTAATAAACCCATATATATCATCCATAACTCACCAAATTGCTGTTTATTAATTGCTCACAAGTATATTAGAATACAAGACTAGCCTATTTGGTGACCTAAATTATTAATTTTTCATATGCAAATACCACTTCTTACAGATTTAATGTTTTACATTCATTGTTATATAAATACAAGCACTTTTTTGCGTTTTAGATATAAATAGAATTTTAAAATTTTTCAATTAACCAAGATATCAATTTTAGAGCAGTTTGAGGTAGATTTCGTACCTATTTAAGTATTGGGTGCCATACACAGCAGTATAGCCACGGAAGCCACTGAAAGACCAATAAGTCCAATGCAATTGTCAGCGAAATAACCAAACAAATTCCGGCTTTCAAACCATTTTTGCATTTCTGGAACTCCAACTCCAAGTGGTCCAGAAAATCCAGGTTTAGGCAACCAGTAACCTGTTGAAATGATAAATAAATTAGTACTGCAAAGTTACACAGTAAACCAGTAATTTTGTAGGAAGAAATTAGAAATGAATAGGAGTACTATATAAAAATAAAATAATAATTACCTGTTCCAGTTCCTTCAGAGTTGAAAGGGTAGGGTGGTCTTGGAACATAAGCTGCTGGAATGCAGCACAGCTCAGGAGTAAACCAGAGTCTGTAGAGGGCCAATAGGGCTGCAAGGACGCATAGTCGACGCTGTCTTCTCATTTTCCTTCTGATCCTGTTGCGAGATATCAGAAGATTGGCTTGTCTCTTGAGTACCCAAGTAAGCCAGTAGGGTTGCGTAGTAAAGGGAGTAAGGGATTCACATCTCATTAATCCTCTCCCATGATCCCTGGCATGTTTATAGCGGAAACAAGGGTACATGCAGTAATACTGCTTGTAAAAGTAGTGGTAGAGACATCCAAGGACACAAGTTGTCAACCACAATTTCAGATTCCACGATCGAGTGATATTGTACATTATGGACAACGAAGACCACCAAATGGTTTGAAAATGAATCCAGTTTCCAAACCCGAAGTAACGAGAAACATGCAATTGATGATTGAAATGCTGAACAACGAATCCGCAACACTGGGTCTTGGCGCAAAACTCGATTTCCCGGATAAGTCTTTCATGGTCTTCATTTTCGATGTCGTACAGTGTTATCGGGACATAGTGTCTGGTCGTGGGTATAAACCAAGAATGCGGTCCAATGTAGTACAAAACTCTTCCATCTCGACGAATGAACAAGAAATATGGCAAAACAGTGCACGCACTCCGTTCTGCTTTCAAATCCTTTGGAAGGTACCAAGGATGTTGCAGAAATCGGTTAACATCCACTGTAATTCCCCAAGGTTCGGGTTGAACCATAGGATTTTGGGCTAAATTCGTTTCCCATTTGTAGAAAACCATCTTTCAAGCCAACGCAAGAGCAAACTCTCAAAATTCAAAAATAATCCAAATTTATTAACTCTTTACAAAATTGAAGCCTAATTATTATTTTCCGTGTTTACGTATCTGACTGACCGGAAAACCTAATTCAAAACTTGCGCGTTGTAGCGAATACAACGGTGGCATAGAATAGCCAGGAAATAGGCACCAATACACTCTTATTGTATAGTTAGAACAATAAATCGACTTGAGTATTAAATTACATCTTATTGTAGTTGTTGTAGGCTCTGTGACTTTTAAATAATATCAATTTTTAATTTTGCATTTGTTTCTATTACAGATACATAGCCAAGCGTTTTACTTAATTAGTGTCAAATCGCTTCGTATGGCAGGGGAAATTTTTGATACTTCTACATTCAATTATTCCACCCATATTCACTTTTTTGGGGAAAATAATAAATTGACTGGCAAATATGTATGTTCCAGCACTGCCCAAGCTAGTATCCAAAGCAGTGTATTTATGTATTGGGAAGGTATGCACTTAAAAATCGTTTACACACTTTATGGTATTAAAAGTTTAATACGCTATTTTAAAATAATTTGCTAATTTTTGGTAATCTAAAAACAGTTTTTAACGACTATTTATGGATCATAATAAAGCATAATTTAACGTAATAGGAATTTCGTCATCGATTTTGCTTTACAGTCAAGAAAACATGACCGTTTACCTAGAAAATAATAAGGCAGTTCTCCCATGTATTGTCACTAAGCGTGACAGTGCTATGCCGCAACTAAGAAAAGAAATATTTAATGTAAGACTCAGATTTAATCTCAAAATGATTTGCTTTCTGCGAAAATTATTTACAAATTAAAAAATCCTGTATCTTAGGTGTATGAGGATATACGATTGAACAAATCAGTTTCTTACAATCCACAAATCGGATTTACATTTAACAATGTACCGTTTCCAATTGGAACTTACAAATGTGTCTTCAGTGACAGTGATTACGTTATGATCAACGTTGCTCTGCGAAATAGTAATTAAAGATTATTACATATTATTCTCATTTTTATGCTTTTAGAGGTCTAACTTATTTTGTAAGTTTGTTTCCGTTTTTAACTAGTAGATTTAAGATACACATTTTGTGTGAGTTGGAAATAATTTATGGTGTTTTTCTTATGAAGCTTCCGAGTGTTTGCTAAGCAAGTCCAATGCGTCCTTCACTTACAATGAGACTTCAAATGAAGTTACATGTTGCTCCAATAGTCAGAAGCCCCCGAATTTGCATATGTATTATTGCAACCATGCTTCAACTTGTGCATTCAGAAGTACTGTACATATTGTAAGAATTCCTGAATTTGTAATTATTTATTTCTTGGTATTCATATTTATAACGCATGCTATTGAAAAACCCTTACCAATGTTTACATGTGCTCTACAGTTTTTCAATGCCATCTAATAATTATATATTGCAGAATAATTTCTGGTTTTCAAGAAGAAAAAGAAAAATTCACTGCAGCACTTTGAAAGTATCATATTTCGAAACTAGTGTTGTCCGCTGTTTGGGGGATGGCATCGATACTTATAAAGAAATAATCAAACCTGTTCGAAAAATTGCAGAACCTTGGAATCCAAACAAAACATCTCCGGCATGTCAGTATTCATGCCAATGTATTTATGTTTAATTGTTCACGAAATTTCTTAACTAACTTGCATTATGTATTGGACCACAGATTTTAATTGGCAAGAAATAGAGCCTCAAAATATGCTGGATGTTTCTTCCATTAATTACATTAGATATCCCGGTCCTTTAAAAATTCGTCCGTCTCCACCAGGACTTCTTCCTAATCCAGAAATATTTTACTCTGGTCAGCAGAAAATCTTTATATGCAAAATATCGCTTTATTATTTCTCGGAAGGAGTTCAGTGGGCTATCAAATGGAAAAACAGTACCTTGACACTCTTCAAAAGTATTTCTTCAAATCATAACGAGACTTACCGAGTGGAAATTGTATAGAGCTAATAATTGTAATATTATTTAAACAGATAACCAAACTAATAGTAATCGAAGGCACTATTACGGGAGGGGAACTGGCAGACCTTTGGATGTCATCCTTGATATAGAAATGAATGCAGTAATTTGTTTCGCCCCAGTTTGGAATTCATCGGTTTGGGTCCCGAAAACAAAATATCTTTACGTAAACGGTAAAAGCGTTCCATATTTTTACTTACACTAAAATTATGTCTTTACCGTAATGTTATATATATGTGTGTACTGTAGAATCCAAGACTCCGTCTCTCTTAGATGATCACTTGGAATTTGAAAAATTAACTTGGATGGTTAATGACACTCGTAGAACAATTAGTTGCTCAGCAAGTGGCGTGCCTACACCAATGATTACATGGACAAAAGAAAATAAAGTAGTGTTTAACTGCAAAACTTTATGTACTCATATATCTGTAGGTGTTAATATTTTTGCATATGTCCATATTCTGGCTTTCAGATATTAAGCAATACCACAAATCTCAAAATAACTTATGTAATCAACGAAGTAAATAAAACTCTTAGAAGTGATCTGACCGTATTACGTGTCAGCTATGGGACTCAAGGTGATTATCTTTGTAATGCCTCCAATTTCGGTGGATTTGTGAAAGTTGTTTTCCATGTTGGAATTTCAGGTAAACATTTTCAAGATTTAGTGATCACTTAAAAATATTCTTTCCGGTAAAAAAAAAGTGGTCAATATGCTTCTACTATATCAGTTTATTATTCTTGATTACATGAGACTGATATTTTTTGCTTAGAACATTATTCATGGACGCAAACCATTTTAATCACAATGGCAATTTTTGTGGTTGTCTTCCTACTGATTGGACTTATTTTGATATACCGAAAAATGGACAAAGATAAGAAAGCTATAGAGCACTTATCTACTGTGGCATTTAAAGATGTATCAACAAGGCAAGAGGCCTCCGGCACCGATGTAATCAATTCGTCTGTTGACAATGGAAAAATGACAAACAATTTATTAGTGGAGTAGAAACATTATTTCTCATGCATGCTATTTTGTAAAAGTGTATCTAAAGATGTGTTAAACAAAATATCGAAGTTTACTGATTTCAGTGTCTTATGATAAATAAATATTTTAAATAAAAAATAATATTTGCAATTAAAAGCGTACAGAGTACTAAATAAATTAGCTGCATTAAAACATAAGCTCCGGAATTAGTACATAATGATTTTACATTTAAAAGCATTATGTATCTTCAAGGTTTGGTTAGGCCAAGTTGAGTATTGCTTTCTGGAGGTAAATAGCTATAGCATTACTGCCATACTTACACAGTTACTGTGCTTTAAAAGATTTAAATAGTCACCGTAAACCATTAAAGCTAAAAAATGTAGCTAAATTATCAAGTAAAGGTAGCTCACAATAAAATCCAAGCTTAAAAGTTTTAAACTGGAAAATAAAGTACAATAAGCCATTGCATTTTCATTTCCTCTGTCATAAGTACAAAAGGGATTTGCGTTTCATTGATGACGCTTCTAGAGTGGCATGCATATAGACACATGTGCCTTTAACAAACTATTTCCGTTTCGAGTGATGAAAAACTCTTTTAATCACGACTCTGAATGCTATTCATACACGCATTACTGTACTCATTGGCGTAGTTAGCACTGAACGTGCAAAAATTTAATACGCAATGAATATGAATGATTTTTGACAACTATATACAAAAATATGCTAACTGCTAACCATATTTATTCTGATGATGTTTAGGTTTTGGGAAAATCTTTTAACTTAGATTACTCTCTGACGGCATTGGTTTTATGCCAAGAGTCAAATCAGCAACATAACTAGAAAATGCGCCCACATTTTGCAAATACTGTAATACAAGACTGGAATGTTAATAATAATGAAACGGATAGAGCTCAGGTATGATTATACGTATAAATGACAAAGGGTAATAAAGAACGCCACGCTCACAATATAAACAGATTAAATCATAACACAACTCCAAAGGGCTTAAATGGTTTGTCATTTTTATTTGTGTTGTGTATGGGAAAGTAGTTCTTTGCAATGGCTAGTTTATATTTTTCAATTAATAGCAGTTAACGATACAATCAGTATTGATTGAAATGTAATTGAAAGGACATCATGCAACCAAATTTTTGGAAACTAAATACGTGTACGACCTCATCTAAATTCTGAATGGTTTTACACGGTTTTAAGGGGCAGAATATCATTATCGGAAATATGATCACTCTGTCATGTCAGTTCCAGCTTCATTTTTTGTACATTAAGAATAATTCATACTTTCCCAGTACGGTAAGTAGTTTCCACAAATATTTCTTACTAATTGTTATATCTCTTTACGAATATGCATGGAAATATGTCTCAAGACCCATATTGTTACTATTATTAGTTATGACGATACATTAGTAGAGACATGTGCATTCACAAGTAAACAAGGTTACAAATAATCTAAACTACCTGTTATACTTATCTGAGACATTAGTCATTTCCATTTAACAAATTTATGGTGCAAGTTGAAATATAATGAATACTATTATTATATGTTGCTCAAAATTAATTATTACTTACCTATTTACGATACAATTCACAATGTTACTATAACTAATATCATTAAAATAGGCCAGAATAATAAGGAAGAATTAAGACTTATATACCAAAGCAATATCTAATGTACATATATAGATATTTAATGAATATGGTAAAGTGTGGCCCTTTTAAAATGGCTAACTAACAATTGCTATTGTATTGTGTGGTCTTGATTTGTTTAAGGCGTAATAACTGGATCAATATCATTGTGTAAATTATTATAATGAGCAAATATGAATGACATTTCTCTTGTTTACTTGCAAAAACGGGAGTTTGTCATAGTTTAAGTATTTTAAAGAAAAGGTTGTAACAAATAATAGGGTTTAAGTAAATAATCTCTATAGAAAATATAATATAATTGCATAATTAGCTAATTCTTGGATTTATTGCTGAAAGGTTTTGTTTGTTTATTTCCAGGTTCCTTTTACTGACAAGTGAGCAAAATGTTAATTTTTGTGACTTTGCTGTGGTCAACAATATTAGCTGGAGCTGAAAAGGCACCAGTCATTTATTTTGGAGGGTGGTCTTCAGTAGACAATTTTAATTGGGAAACAAATCTGACCGCCCCCGTAACAGTTCCCAATAACTCTTATGATAAAACCAACAAAACATTTATAGTTCCTTCATTTATAACAGGACTTTCTATAATTTGTAACGCTTCCTATCCCATCGAATGGAATTTTCACCAGGAATTGGTTAGTATCCGCTTACTTTATTTACTGCGTTAATAAATATTTGCCATATTATCTAAGTAGGTGAAAATTGACAAGTGACCAAGCTTAAAAATGTACTTCAAGTTCCAAAAATCCGTTCCTAAAAATAAAAATAAATGCTGTAGTAATTTTCTAATTCTAAATCTTTACAGTGGGGTTCCCATGAACGTTGGATGGTTCTTTTGATTACAAGGCGGACTGCAAAAGATATATACAACCCATCAGGATTTCAATATTCTGCAGAAGTCCGGTTTCATGGCGATTCCAGTGCGATCTCTGGGAATTATTCCTGCCAGAAAGTAGGGCAGCCAAATGTACTCTCCAGCATTTTCATTTTTTGGGAAGGTATTATTATTCTTATTTCTCCAAATAAGACTAAAATTGTACTGCATTAAAATTTCTTATCAAAGAATTAAATCAGTAAATTTTTTGTATGACCACATTTCCAGGAGTATCACCGCCCTATTTAATATTTTCAAGAGATACCCAAACTGTGTATTATAATAAGGAATCTAAAGTTCTCACTCTCCCGTGCAGAGTCTCACTGCCTGATGTGGAAAACGGCGTTTCTCTTTTTAAAGATTCCACTCATGTAATAATTGAATTTCTAATGCAGCATAATAGGATATTAGTTACTGATGCACTAAAGGCATTTTAATTGTTGTATTATACTTCAGAATGGTACGTCTGTTTCGATGCCTATACTTCCAGGAGAAAAAGTGAAATATAGTGCTACAGTAGGATTTAGGCTGACTGACCCAAAAGATCCTTATGGTCACTACAGATGTGTCGTAGACAATGAAAGCGATAAGGATTTTGTGGATATAAACGTTGTAGATGGCGAAGGTTAGGTTTATCCATTTTCATATGCTAATAACTTTAATATTTTAAAACTGTGATGATAATATTATTGTTTTCTGTATTTATAGATATTCACAAAATGCCTTTCAACGAAATCATTTCAAGTCCTGCCAGCTTTACGTATGATGGATCCAAAAAACAATTTGTTTGCCGTTCATCAAGTGACACCCCTCCTAAAATGATGCACATTTACTGTGATCACCCTGTCACATGTAAATTGGCACTTTTTTCGCTGCACACTGTAAGCCACACCAATTTGCACACAAATTTTAATTTAAAGGAGCATTGTTGTTCATTTAAATAATTTTGATTTACGGCATAGATTGAATCTAACTCAAAACGGAGAGTTAATGGAAGCTATGCTTATGTAAAACTGAGGTTGACTTCTGCAGGCGTTTTAAGATGCTTCGGTGATGGCATAGACATTGTAAGAGAATATTTCTTTCCAATTGGACAAGGGTTATTCTCAAGACGAAGATATTTTTCAATAGTTTCCAAAAATAATGACAGCATAAACGCTCAACCTTGTAAGTATGGATTAGTATTTTAATGAGTGAACATGTAGTAAATATTTTCTCGACTTTTATGATTACCAAATGCTACCAAAAATTTAGTTTACAGTTGGAAAGAAGCTGTTCCAGAGAAAATGCTGACTATTACCACTAGACAGCAAGGGGTTATTTATGCCGGACAGAATATTACGTTCGACTGTCAAGTTTCCCCTTACTACTTCTCTGAAGGGTTGAAATGGGCTGTAGCGTATTTAAATGGCACAAACCCAAATGCCACTCATTCATTTGTTATTATGAACGGTAAGTTTCAATCTTCAAAAATTTTTAGAAATAGTCATGCATTTTGTAGGTTTAAAGAAATTCTCCACAGAAAGCGTAGTAATAAAAACCTAATTACAACAAATATTTTTAGGTTCAACGTTTAGATATGACAGGAAACGATTTCAGATGTTTTTCCGACGAAACCATGGCTTTCTTAAAATAACTGCTGATGTAACCATTAAATCTGTCGTATGTATTGCTCCTGTATGGAATACTACAGAATGGAAGAATACTACATTACTTCTGGATATAAAAGGTATTACATAAAATATGCCTGATTAATTGTAAAGTGCCGTAACTCACAAGTACTAAATTGTTTAATTTTTAATTTAATTTCACCTTCTAAAGTACCAATTGCCCCAACTGTTGATGGACAATCTGAAAGTGTATACTTTTATGTCAATGAGACAATGAAAACGTTGACCTGTGTGGCTAAAGGAGTACCCCCGCCAATTATTTACTGGCAAAAGGATAATAAAGTAACATGTTAGCTCTAATGTCCGTACTAAATATCATTGACAGTCTGTATTCAATTATTTTCTATTATTACAGACTCTTAGATATGACGTCATGAAGACGACTACTGTAAATGGCACGTCAACTGTAAATATATCCAGAGTATCATACGAAACGCATGGAGTTTACACTTGCCATGCCAAAAATTTTGCTGGAAAAGTGACAAAAGTAATCACTGTTTCCGTGCTTGGTGAGTTTGCATTTGCAGCTTGTTATTTTTCAACATTTCATTTTTCAGAAAAAGCAGATCCTGTGATATGGTGTAATGTATTATTCATTTGAATCGATTTTTTTTAATTTTAGAAAAAACTTCCAGTGGGACAGTTATAATTTTATGTCTTTCCATATTCGGCTTGCTCATTGGTGCAGCAGCATTTGCATTAATTGCTAAGAAAGTGATGCAGCAAAATAAAACAATTCGACATTTAACAAATGTGGCATTTAAAGACGTTGATCCTCAACCTGGACATTCTCAAGACACATCGTCGCAACCACAGACATTTGAGGTAAATCCATCAACAACAAATGGACTCTCAAAAAACATTAACGAAATTACTGACGACTGTGATAATCCTTCAAATGGCAGTAGATACCAAAGAATGTAACTCATAAGTTAAATAAATATTTATTGACTTTGAACAAGAGATGTGGGCTTTTATTTCTCTGCCGTATTCAATTAATAATTATTTTACTCAAAGTTTTTTGTTTCACTTCAATAACAAATTGGAAATAAATGACTTCCAGAAAGGAAGCTTAAGTTAGTTATTTCAACATTTGAACTTTCAATTCTAAACAATTAATATGACTAAGTTTTACGCTATTTCTAAAGAATTTTCCCATCATTCACTAGCATAACATTGAAATTACTTTTCATTGAAGTATGCAAAATTAGGTAACACGAATGCATAGAATACATATTGGCTACGCATATTTAGACATGCCTAAGTACATCGCTATATGTATAGGTACATATTGCAATTGCATGCTTAGATGATATCCGTACTAACATGCAATGCATTTTGTAATACGTTAGGATCAAAACGTCATTTGGAAACGATATTTAATTAAAAATGATCAGCAACACCATTATAAGGTACTTTTACATTAAATACTAGATAAACAGCAAATAAACCAGCATATTGTAAAGAAATAATCATTCGCTGCGTTTTTAGAAGTAAAAGTTGATAAATAATTAATACTTTTTAATCAAATCAATCACTGGCTTGTTCAAAAGCTTATCCGCATCGATGGCAAACAAAAAGTCAATATGTGTAAACTGCTTATACTTTATTCCATAATTTGCTGCAAGGTTGGGCAACTGGGCTGCTAACCGTTGCACATCCTGCAATAAATGAAATGTAGTATACTATATAAAACATAAAATTATGTTTGCATTTCTGAGTAATTTTTTACAACTTCTAACTAAATAGAGGGAATGAAAACTAGACGAACCTCTGGTACACACAAAATATCGTTTGGACCCCAAAACAAAGCCACGGGAGAAGTTATCGCATCCAAGTTATATTGAGGTGGAGTGAATCTATTGTAAATTCTAAGATTTTTTAGGAACCCGTAATCATACTGTTGGAATTTACCTGATGTTACCAATTGGGCATAATGTGTTACAGTTTTAGTAGAAGTTTCTGAAGGTGTATGTCCCAGTATAACCGGAATTTGTGTCTGAAAATTATTTGGTGACATTATTATTTATTCATTAATTAATATCAACATTTAAGTTTTTTGTTGACATTTCCAGCAACTGTATTTCTTGGAAATTTTGTTTTTAAGGAAAAATCTGTGTACTTGGAGTTCAAGTCAGTTTTCATAAAAGCTACTCTCTTGAATATTATTTTTGGTATGAATACTAAATACGGTTTATGCAATGGTAAGTAAAAAACGTACTTCATTTATGAGGGAAGGGAAACTTTTCATAAGTAAATTGTACAAAGCGGAATACAGTTTGATGTAATTACTCCAGTAAATTACTCTTATCTGATTTATAATAAAATATTACTCACTAGGTTTGTCTGTGGAGGATCAATACCACCGAATGCAAAAATAATGTTTTCACACAAGTAAGAGAGTCTTTTGTCTGGATCGCAAAATTCAGGGGCAAACTTATGCAGGTATTTTAATAATAAATCAGGAGCTAATTTTCCATTTCCAAAAATATCCAAAAATGCCTGAAACCACAAATAATGTAATATTAGTTAACTTGTATAATGCAAAGCTATAAACTAACTACAAACAACTGTAATTAAAAATTAACGTATCATTTAATTTTAAATATTATAACTAGAAAGTGTAAATCACTGATATTATTAACAAGCCTTATCAAATGCTGCCATTGGTGCTATGTATTTAATGCCATTTTTGATGTGATTAAGAAATGCACTAGGTCCGAGAGAAATCATCAAACGAATTTTTTTGTTATATTCCGGTCTTAAGGTCATCGCCACATAATACATAGTCGTACCCATAGAATGTCCGATATAGTACATATTGGGTTCTCCTGTTGTTTTCAGAATATGATCAATGACTGCAGGAATGTCATATTTTCCCATCTCATGGAAACTGTAACCAAAATATTAGTTCACTCAGCATTTAAGTACACACTTACTATAATGATCATAAACCTCACTTAAGCAACAACAACTTGGAATTTAAATTTATCAGCTACCATAGATAATGACAAAAGAATTTTAATAAGAAATGGCGCAATTATCCTGAATGTAATACCTGTAATCCCAATAAGAGGAGGATTTTGTAGAAAATCGTACATGTTTCTGCGACGCCATTGTTCCCCGAGCATTTCCCAGCCAAACATCATAACCCTCGTCGGCTAATTTGTACCCTATATCGAAAACTTTAAGTTCTTCCAACCGTTTATATAATACGGTTAGTAAGAATGTATTTAAATCGAAAAGTTGTTTAGCATTCGGTAGAGAACTTCGACGACTAGTAATTTATTATGTATTCCACGAAACAATATTTAACATTTTTTGTAACGTCTAATCTACAAGCTTTGAGTATCTTTTAATTTTCAAATGTTCTGAGAAAGGTGGAAGTTTTCTACCAAAAGCTTAGCTTTTAAATAAAAACTTATTAACCGTATCCCGAGAAGATGTATATCATTATCCTGTATCATGAAGAAATGTATAAACTATCTAAATTATGGTAATTGAGATTTCTGGTGAGAAAACATTGTCACCTAAAGCTTTTTCGACGGTGTTCATTAGCCAATCTCCTGCTTGACTAAGTAGACCGTGCTGGAGAAAAACTGGAAGTCTTTTAGCGGTAGAATTTCCATTAGACCTCCCGTGAGGAATCCTATAAAGCGTAAGTACGTAATCGTCTGCTGTAATGACAGTGTGGGATTCCACCGGGAAACCGTACCGTTTTATTAAGTCCGGCTGGAAATGAAAATTCGTAACAGACAGAAATTTTAGATTTAGCCATTCTATAACGTTGATTTTTGCCATATGCGTTAAATTTGTGCTTTTAAGTTTAAAAGTTGATACAGTTTTTAATTATAGAGAAAAGTCATATTTTGAATTTTTATCAAATTCTCATAAATATTTGGAAAGTTTTAAAAATTCATTTTAGCAATGAATGGATTTCGAAGAAAGCCTTCTTTCAATCTATATAAAATAATGTGTATTAATATTGTAGGGTTGTATGCTGTACGGGACTTACAATTGATAGATGGATATCTGGATTCTCATGTTGTTCACTTAGTAAATCGGATATATTGTTTTCGCTTTCGTTGCTATCAGAAATGGAATCTAATAAGTTTTGTGTTGATATAGGTTCAATTAGAGAGTCTGCCTTACTAAAGACATTAAAGTATGGGACAGCTAAAAATAGACACGATAATATTAAATTCCAATTCATTTCTGAGTGACTAATAGTTTGTTACACGATGTTATCGTCAAATGCAGTTTTATCGTTTCAGTAAAAATGCTTACTCAGTCTGCATGAGCGTAGAACAACAACTGACGTTCTTTACTTTCAAGACATGAGTGCTATCAGTCACAAATAATCAAATGCTCTTCACAACAGAGTAAGGGTCAGATTAAAGTTGCTTACTTCCCAAGGCTGATAAAAGTTTTTCTCAGAGCATGCTTGAAAGGGAAAATTCACAGTTCATCTTCTCCAGTCAACAGCCATAAAAACTCTCAACTATAAAATGGATCACTCCGGAATTACACTTATTAGTACACAAGCTATTATTATCATGCATGCATATTTTTTACGTCGGACATACTTAATGTAGTTTAACACTTACCCTATCATGGTATTCATCACATATGCTATTTCAATGTGCGTTAATGTTATATATTGTAATCACTACACTGGTTTGTTTAAATCTACTGTTTGTAGAAATCCGCTAATGTAATGAGTTTGAGGAAAATAGTATAATAATATAAATACGCAAACTAATATATCTTAACAAAATGATACCTACGCTATGAAGCAGAAATTGCAATCCTGCAAATTTCGTATCCACTTTAATATAATGATATCTGCATAATAATATACATATTTACAAATAGAAAACTATAAATTACAATAAAATAGTGTGTAGAGGTGGGATCACTTCATTTTTGCAATATTGGAAGTAAAACCGTTCATTTTGGAATTATAAACTCGAAATTTGTGAAACATTGGACAACAACATTCTTGTAACCAAAAAAGGGTCATTCCGAATAACACCATGATGTTTTTATGAAGAATGATGATGTTTATGGAAACTATAGGAAAATTTAAAAGTAGCAGTTAAAAGTACACACTAGAAGGCCATATATAATGTTTTATCTAAAACCTGAAAGCTTACGGCTGCAAATAATATTTTTAAAGCCTGTGTTTTGTTCAGAATATTATTCTCAATGCTGCTTCAAAATATTTCAAATAATATTATATCAATTGGACATAATTCATTTTCTGATTGACAAAATTGTGATATTTTTGTTAACTAAGAATTTCATGGGAATTACACTCCAACCTCTGGATAGGAGCAAACTATACGGCGCACATTGATGCATGTATATACATACGTCAGCTGAAAGAGACGGCGAGTTAATGTGAACATTCTTACCTTGTGTGCAAATACAATGTGATTATGAGTCAGCATACTAACTATTATACGCTACATCCTTTCGATAGCAATTTAGATGTCATGGATTTGTTTGTAGCTTATTATAATATGACGAATCGTCAAAAATTCAAACAATGTAAAGTACAACTAACTTTATTATTTTGTAATTCGCCAATTACAGTTCATGCATTTTATCATAATTGCCTTTTTGGCAATTAGCCCACTTTTATTAATCTGATTGAGGATATAATATACACATAAATCATAAAACATTGCATGTAACTCATAATTTAGTACGAATCTATTTTCATCTATTCATCTTAATATTTACCAACAAAATAATTTAGCCTATTTAATTATACTGAATACTTTCATTTACAGGACACAGATATAATGTCGAGTGGAATAAATAATAAATATTAGGCATATAGTTAAGGGATATGAATCTACATTTTTGTATTATTACAATATCTGAAGAATCATCAAAACCTCATTAATAATACAGCGATACACGCAAAATCTCTGCAATCTAATTTTAAGACTACGGTTTCTATTACATGGTTTCTTCAACCACAATTTCTTCAATAATTTTCTTCTTTTCTTTCTGGCTCAGATTGTCATCGTGCTCAATTGAAATTAAAGATATTTTGAGTCGGAAATAAAAAAATGAATTTCAAAATGCAATCTTCCAGAGACAAATAATAACAATATGTATAGAGGACTAAAATTCATTAGCAACATACCACAACAAAATAAATAGATAAATATAAAAATAAATATTATATTCTTAAAACAGTGTATGAAATGAAATGAATGGTTGATATTACAACAATAAAAGACAGAAAGTCAGTACGTTATTGTTATTAGTTATTGTTTTTAATATAATAGCAAAGAGACATTAAGTATTCCAGTAACTATTTTTTACATTTGTTGCTGTCGAATATTAACAAGCTATTACTTTCAATGCAGGTTACTTAATTGTACTACTTGGACTAATAATTAGCAAATTTTGGTTCCAAGTAATTTATATTAACGGTTAGGTTAGAAAATATGCTTTACGCTGCGTAGTAACATTTATTTCACGCATGTATAGTATATGTATATAATCCAAATATGTAATTAATCTTTGTGTTGTGTATTGAATCTGAATGTGCCTATAGTCAAATTCAATTAATAATAAGTGATACTGATATAAATTTAGCAATTAATTTGGTCATTAAACCAAGTCGAATTACAATTACATATTACGATTATGGGTAATAAAAAACAATCTCAATACCAAATATTTACCTCAGGCAAAAGTCAACTACAACAGAAAGTCTCACCAAATAAAAAAAAACAAATGCTGACTAAAACATCAGCAGATATTTATTGAGGAACACTCTCTCTTTCTGCCGGGCCGTAATAAAACATGATGTTGTGACGATCAAAAGTAGATTAGACGATGACAAATCTGTCATGCCGATATTGTTGATCCCCGTTTTGCTACTGTTTATTTTTTTCAGAATGGTCTTTCACAAATAGTCAATTCAGCTTTAAGCGCTCCCAAATCTAAAGTTATCTTTCTGTAATTGATGGAACCACAGTTGTCTGTTTATGCGTACGTGTAAGAGTTGGTTAACAATATATATGATCCTAGAACAAAATGATGTACCGTACATGACGAATTAGTTGTGTACGCCCGAATAATGTCACACCCTGGGACACTAATTCCGTTTTTACTAGAAAAAACGACTCCTTGAAGAACAACGTCTCAGGGTGAAATAATGTCCCGTTTTTTACGATTCTACATATTTTGGTAGGCATTTTACTTCATTAACGTTGAATATTTCGACATTATTCCCACTTTATTCATCTACACTCTATACTAGGACAAAATGAGCTCACAAAAGGTGGAAACTATCCACTGACGAAATAAAGTCGCAGGCAACCTTATTTCAGCACTTTTCTCAAGCAAACACAGTAATGCGAAGTGCTATTATTCAGTCATTTACGGTATTTTTATTTGGCGACAAAATTAATAAATTTTGTTTGTACGACAAAATCATTAGTTTTTTTTTCATTCATAAAAAAGACAAAAAATTTTTATTCCAGGTTCAATGAAAACTGATTTGAAGTTATCAAAGACCCATTACATAAAGCATGGAAAAAGTTTTAAACTCTGGCGAGCTTTCTATTACGCCTCGCTGTTAGTTTTTCTATAAAGATAGAAAATTCTAATTGACAAATGGGTCATACATTGGAAGAATTAAGTGAAATGTAAAAGCAAGATGGAAGGGATGTGTAAGTTGATCTAGAATCTGCTAAGAACAAATTGTTCATTATCCCCTTAACATTGGCGCAGTTCAAGCCATGAGGGATCCCTGTATTCCGCAAAGTTCGCCATTTCTCCAGGTGGCGACGACTCTCCGTCCTCCTCCACTTAGTCATGCAGCAGACCACAACGAATAGGAACTGAGGAACAAATGAGCAAGCAGCCATACAGAATCCTCCTCTCACCACAGGACACAGGCTGCCGCATGGCAATGTGGTTGAGAACACAAAGAAGTAATTAAGTCTTTTCGCCATGTTCTTCGTTGCTCGTTCTCATCTCTACGCAAATACGGAATATACTGTACGGTTGAAAAAGTTAATTAAACCTAAATCAATAAGAAATCTAAAGTAAAGTCATATATTCTGTCTGGCCACGGTGGAAATAATTTTACGTGGACAGGACTTTCTATTTGTGCCACAGGAAAAGTAACAGTACGTAACAATTAAAACAGAACATGTTACAAATACTGTCATTATAACATATTATTAGTAGTTATTTATTCTTCACAACTGAAATAAAACCTCTTGTTTTACATTTAATATTTTATTAAGGATTTAAACTCCAAAGGAGATAGTTTATGTATTTGGTAATTATAGGTAAATAAAGCAGAAAGCTAAGTTTTTATTTTTGATTTTGATTGCAGCTCTCATTCTGAACTTCACGAAAATGGTTGGAAAGCCAAATGATAATAAATTATTTTAAATTAAAGTACAGCAGTTCATGATACAATGCATAAATCGCAGCAGGATGGGAAGAGGTCTTGGGAAACGGGGCTCTTGGATGAATCTTCTAAAAAGGATGCTCTTTTGATAGAGAAATTGGAAGAGGAAGAACGAACGTGTAAGTCACGCCCAAATAGGGATGCTGTACAATCCAGTGCATAAGGGAGTGTTATGGAGAAATGGGAGATACTAAAATTATCCTTCGTACATTAGGATGGAATTATTTGCAAAGGCCTATCCGTTAATTATATTTTCCAAATCTTTGCAGTGGAAAATTCGGGAGAGTTGACAGGAGCCAAATCACTGGAATCCATGGAAAAAATCCTTGAGAATACAATTGAAGCTTTTGAGAATATGCTGTTAACTACGGAAGAAACCATGGTTCACGAGTATAGTGAAGGTAATACTATCTGTAAATTATAGTTGGAGAATATCTATATCTTACAGTAACTTACGAATTAATATACCAGGTTAAAATATGCCCCAATCTAGGAAATTATTTCGTATTTATGACTAAAATTTAATTTAAGATTTAATTTAATTTAAGATTTAATTCCCAGTCGAAATAGTGTCCCATCTCAATTTTGTAATGAGTCATACTACAAAGCCACACTTAAATATAGTTCTTACAATTTACCACTTCTACGTTATTACTCTACTTACCTTGATAAATAATCTTGAAATGCTACACCCCTGAAGTTTAGAATTTTAGTGGCAAGAATGCAACTTTAGCATAACCCATTCTATGTTTATTGTTGTTTCAGCGATGGAGAGGATGAGCAGGGATCAACTTCTCATATCCGGGCGAGAAGTGAGTGTAAGTCATCTATACCACGAAGATAGTTTCTGTAAGCACGGACTCCAATATATAGTAATTATGGTGACTGATAATATATTATTGTATTATGTATAGACTTATTGATATTCTATTTCTTGCAATTATGCATAAACAGGTTTAAGCGATGTAGAAACAACCAGTGATATGGATGGACTTGATGTTTACGTGGGACCCTTGCATTTAGATGTCAGCAGTACTTCAGAGCTGTTTCGTAATGGCCGATTAGAATTATTTATTAGAGAAACTGAGAGTGAGGCAAATAATTTGCAGGGAGACTTATTGTACGCTTTAGACAGTTCTGATTCCGATCTTGAAGACGAGGAAGAAAGAGAAGACAAAAATAATAAAGCTGAATCGTCCACAACAAATAAATGTACAACTTAGAATATTGAATTGTCATTACTGCTGGTTCAATGTTGACTTAAAAACTAAATGATCATTATATTTGTTTCAGTTGTTGTAAAGGGAACTATTCCCTTTAAAGTTCCGCAAAGAAAGCCGTCCGTTTCAAAAAGTCGTGTATTAAATGCTCAGGGGTATAAAGGATGGACATTTATATCACCAAAAGGAGTATTGATTCCAGGTCCCAGTTCTTCCAATCCTCGGACTTTCAATGTGGACGGAAATGTCTCCACTTCAGTTCCTCAACCTCAGTCAAACAGGAAAATAGCTGTTGCTGCAAGAAAATATTCTGCGCGCCGTTCAGGAGAACTGCCTCAGATCTCTAAAGGAACTGTAGTTCGACAGACTAATATTTTCCCAAAAGGTTCTGAATTGTCTGCTGCTACGTCTGTGAAATCTATTCTGAAGCCACTCAATACTACTGTTAACAAACAGTCTCTGCCACCGAAGGTCAATTCCAAACCAGAAGAAAAAAGAAAATTTAGCCTCCCTTCTGTCATAAACTTGCCACCTGGAATTACTGTCGTTCCACTGAAATCTAATGCGCAAGGAGTATTTCTACCGACTCGGAGTAAATCTTTTGTTGGACCGTCTTCAATATCAATTTCAACTATTCCCAAAAATCGACGTACTCGGAAGAGCCCTCAGAAATCGCCTTTGTATTCCGAGAATCGAATTTCTCGAAATATAACCGAAATTTTACGCTCACGAAAACGTTTTGAGATGATTCAACATAAAATATCAAGTGGTAAAGGTAAATCTTCTCGAAAAATTCTTCAGAAAAACGAGCGAAGTGTGTATGATATGATCAGCGATGCGGATCACAGGCTCATTGTTGCATTAGCAAAGGTGTTGGATTTTATTTGGAAACTACACCTGAAAGTAGAAGATGGTACTCTTTTCTCAAGTGAGGAAGAAGTGTTCCCAGAGGAAACTCCCGAAGAAGACGGCAGTTGGTTTTTGGAGTGTCCAACTTGTTACAAAACGTTCCCGCTCATAAATGATATCATTTTCAAGCAGCATTTAATAGCGAAGCATTCCATTGAAGTTGACGATATGGGGATTCATGCTACTAAATTCTTTTCTCAAACACTTTTTGCGTGCAGGACTTGTTCCGAATCATTTTACGGAAACCGAGAAGGTCACCGCTTAGAATGCTCTCCTAGGATTCCTTTAAACAGGGCTTTCGAAAGGGTTTTTGTTGCCAATCAAAAGAAAGTAATCCAATGTAGCATCTGTATTACCATGTTTGATTCAAGGGTAACCTTGAGAGAACACGTGAGAGAAATTCATGGAAATATCTTTAGGTCTATAATTATTGACCCGGAATACAGATGCAGTAGATGCCTTAAATTCTTTGGGAATGCAGCAGCCTTAACTGGTCATGTTTTAATATGCCATAAAAGACTAGCTCTGGCTTCAAAGAGCACGATATTGGAAATTGCTCATGCTTACCTCAAGTGTGGAATTTGCGTAACACCGCACATGAAGATCAACGAAGCTATTAATTGCTACGCAAAAAAGAAAACTATTCGTTGCATTCTCTGCATGTACACTTGTCTGTCCAGAAAATGCTTCATGAAACACATGACCGTTTTCCACAGGAAAAATCGTATTGGAATAAAATGTCCATTTTGTCCCGATTCGGAATTTGCTCCGATCCGGGCACAATTCAACCATATAATTGATGATCATTATATTGTAGCTTTGACAGAAGAGGCAAAGCAACAGGAGCTTGAGCTTAAGAAGAAAAATCGTTTAGTCCAAGGGACCCGCACCGGGAGTAGCAGGACGGATGGAATCATACGGGTTCGCTCTGTGGCATGTCAGACTGGAGATTTTACTGGAATTGAGGAAACAGAGGATTGCCTAATTCCCATGAGAATTACAAGAAGAAGAAGATTTGTCAGCGGCAGAGGAGAAAAGTTCTTACCTCCGAAGCCCATAACAGCAAAGCTTCCTCCACCAATTGTTCCTACGAAATGTCGGGGTCTCTGTATCGAAACTCTAAGCGGAACTCTTCCTCCAGGCTCTCCAGCAGATTTTGTAAGAAATCCAATGCTCTGCTGCCAGTTTCCTGACTGTCCCCTTAAAAACTGTCCGGTAGAATGGTCACCTAGCGATTAAGGTACGCCTAACGGAGAACTTCGTATTTTTCATATTCTTACCAGGTGGAAAAAACTGATGACAGGCGACGATAAGCTTATTTGTTATTAGTCTAGTTTTTCTTATTGATTTTTAACTGAATACTATAATATTAGTTCTGGTACCGGACAAGGATTACTTTGTCTTAAAGCAATGCCTGACATAAGCATAGATATGTGGTTGATAATATTACAATTTATAGATTTATAGGAATCCTCTAACTGAGATAGAGATTATCGCCTTGCTTGTACAAAAGTTGAATTTATTTCTTTTCTCCTTTCAGTTGGTGATGGGGAAACTGGAAAAACTGAAAACTTGCCTCGTGGACATGATATTGACTCTGGTTGTGTTAAGAAACAATAAAATTTGTATTTTGAATTTGCTATCGAATACGAACATGTGTGTATAAATGTAAAGACGAATAAATTGTGGACCAGTTACTCTGAACTCAAAGGAATCTGGATACACTTGCCGAGTTTTCGTTGGTGGCATGTATAGCCAGGTTTCTTTGAGTTCAGAGCATCTCTGCATTTTGTTTCTAATTTCTAGCAGTAGTTCCGTATATAGTAACAGATTATAATAGACTCAAAATATTATATAAAATAGCAAAGTATATTATTTGTATACATTTCAATAAATACATATGGATTTCAAAAGTTTTCTAAATGTAGTAATAACGCCTTTTGTAGGTCTAGCCTATAGCATGACTTAACCAAGCCTGACTTAACGGGCCTTAACCAAGGTTGAAGTAAACTCAGAATTATGCAAAATTTCAATTTCTCTCTAGCAGTTGAGAAAACTATACCATTAATTGGCTACCATATTTTTTCAGGCTTATATGAATATATGTCGTATATTTACCAAAATGCATCATTTCAGCAAAAGTAGGGATTTTGTAAATTACTTTTTAAGGAACAAGTAAATTATTTCTGAACCATCGCAATAATTTACCTGTAAAATAAATGGACTATGGACATTTTAAAGTGTTTTAAAAATCCTAATATTTTATGCTGCATGTTAATATTTTTATTACATCTATCACAATGGGAATATCTTGTCTTTAACCCTTCTGTGTTTTCCTGATCGCAATAAAAGAAGTAGTAACGAATTTTTAAATATACTTAAAGGTGCTTAAGAAAGCTAATATTTTGATTTCCCCGTGTTCAAAGGCTCATGTGAAAATTTTTCCTTCCTCCTTCAGCAACGGTCAAATAAATCTGAATTTGCAATTTCATGGTTTGATAATAAAAAGTCTAATTGTGGCAATTACAATTTTGTTATCATTTTCATATATTTTTCACCTATTCATGTCTTCAAGTATGGGGATGTGGTTCACACAGATTATACTGCTAACTTTTTGCAAACAATGGCACCTTCTATAACAACGTTCACTTAAAATTATCATCACATCTTGTAATTGGATGGCTTGATGTTGTCGCTTGAATAATTCCGAACTGTAAACTATACAATTTGAGTTTGGAGACTAATAACAGCACTAGGTAACATTAGGATTAGAGGTACATCCTTTATTAGCTATTTAGTTAACAGTTAAATGGCCCATTATTGCGATTTATTTGAGCTTTCGCTTTGTGCTTCAGTACCTACATCTAAATGAGATGTTCTTTTATTAAACGTACAGAGTAATAAAAATGAATCTGAAAATGAACCTTTGTTTTATTTCCAAAACCACATTTATTTAGCTATTGCAGTACATGTTTTTATTAAATCTGCAAAAGGTTTTTCGCATGGACATTTATTGCACATTGTTATTTCACTGTTTTCAAACGTAAATTCTTTGCTATAAGTTTTTCGACACCAGTCCAATAAAAAACAATGAACCCATAGATAAAATATTCGCCTTGTCATCATAATTAAATATATTCAAAATTCAAATATTCTTCCACGAAACATTAATCCTATTTGTAAGTATAATTAATTACATATTACTTAGCGAAACGATGGGACATAAACCGCATTCTTCATCCTAATTACATATTATTTAAAAACAGCAGTACAATCAATAATTGAGATTTTGATAGATTAGAACACTATTTTCTCGCTCTGTAATACTGTTTCGATTGGGTATCATCTCAGTGGTTATATATTTGCTTTGTAACGTAACTGTACAGCATGTCTCTAGGCACAGGCAGACATTTCCTTGGCTTTTACTCAATACGAACATGTATCCGAATGCCAAATCACTGTCTGCACCAACTTATTTCGATAGTCATGAAATTGGTAGAATTTTCTCCCACCCCTGTCAAAACTGTTAAATGAATTTTTGTATGAAAATTAATAACTTAATGCTACCTAGCCCAGGATAGTCCCCAGGCGTAAAGAACGATCATTCGATTTTCTCTCCCTCTATAAACCATATTAATTATATACATATGTTAGGGTGATTGAGAGAATTTGGGGATTGACAGAATTTTCTATGTAATTAAATACAAATAAATTCTTTTCCATAACAGACAAAGAAATTTGGTACACGAATTAATACTCATATATGTAATGTCTTCACCAAATTTCATCTGGATAGCAATTACAGAAAAGAAATTATGAATATTTATCTAAAATATTCAACCAAATTTTTTAACTTTTTAATTAATTAATCAATAACTATCCAGATAAAATTGGGTGAAGACATTACTTAAATGAGTATAAATTTGTGTACCTAATTTCATAACTTTATCCATAGTAGAAAAGAAGTTGTTTGTATTTAACTGCAAATGAAATTCTCTCAATCACCCTGACACATACATTAGAACGATAGCTCTTGTTTCTGGATCAGTTGGACATAAAATAAAAAACCCGACACATAAAACTTTTTGATTGATAATTGATACGACACAAGTATCAATTGTAGTACCTATGTGTCGGAAGAAAATATTGATGCCTCTAGTACATCAGTGGAATAGTATTTCTACCAGAATTATTTCTATGGCCAAAAGTGGGTTGAATATTTCACACGTTGAACTATTCTACCCACATTTCAAAAAGTTTTCAGGAATGAATTTTTATCATTCCTTATTCTTAGCTTAAAAGGGCTTTATGCGCGGTACATAAAAATGTATTGATTTCCCTTTAGTATTGAAAATTAAGCCACGATTAAAAATACAAAGGATAAAGTCGAAATTTTATATCTTAATTATGTACTAAAATACGATAGCCTTTTATCATGTAAAAATGTAGGGCTATGAAATATAACAGGTTAGCTTCCATACATTTACCAAAATGTATGGAAAAGTAATCTGTGAACTTTGAAATGAACTTTATGAACAATATAATAGACGATTTGCTTTCAGCCAGTTAAAAACAGGTTCGCTATGATGTACTATGTACGAGAGCTATTTTCGAATACCGCATATAAAACATGGCATCATTCACTCAGATACCATTTCTCTTTCTCACATTAGGCGAACGGCCGTTTATGTGCAAAAGCTTCAGAAATCTTTTTATTTTTATTGGAATTGTGATATTCTTGGCTAACTGAGTTTTTATACAAAGTAGCTTTAATTAATTAGTTTGGATTTAAGGCTGGACTTGCTACCGTGCCTGCCCAGTATCAACGAAAGAATTGGCAGCATTTGCATATTACAGATACTTCCATCATATATAACAATGCCTTTGAAAAGTACTAAGGACTGACTAATGGCACTAATGAGGAATAATAAAACCACATTGTGATACATAGTACATAAAGGTAGAGTTCAATATTTGCATAAAGATAGTGGAAAAAATATCCACATTGTCACACTGTCACCACCAAAATGACATGTCTTTACTGAACCTACCTATTTTTACTTTAAGCATTGGATTAGGTGGAATGACCAAATGACCATTGAATAGTCATTTTGCCAGGCATGACTTATTGCATTATTGCATTCTAGTATTACAGCCTTTACTGCAATAGCATTAATAGCCGATATAATTATCCCTGGAAAATCACAATTTAAATGGCTTTTCAATATTTTTGAATATTTACTGCAACCTTTCCTAATTCCCACATTTCCAAGTCATTTTGTAACGGTAACGACCTTTTCTACTGGAGTACTAATACAGTGGCACACTCTTTCATGTCATTCAATATTACCGTCAACTATTAAATAAAGTGTGTAATAGTTAGCAAAATTATTTCATGCGCATGAAATATTAATTATATCAATGCAAACAATTCCAGTTCTAATAAAGATTTCTCATTTCTTTCTGTGTACAAAAATTTGAAAACCACGAACTACTAGGCGAATTAATTTAGACCTAATGAAAGGAGATAACTTTTTCAATTTTTGTGATTGCATAGCTACACAAAGTGTTCATATTACGTCAGCATTACAACACCAAAGCAGTAGTTAACCAATTAGAATAGCGTAATTTTACCCTTGTTATGGAATTATTTTCTTATTCAACAAGCATCCGAATAAAATATTCGTATGCCTGTATTCGTATTCCTCTGCAGCATGCAGCATTCTATTTACAAAAAACTTGCCAGTACTGCTAAGATAATTTTTATAGAAAATACATAGTTGTAAATACTTTCTCGGTTATAAAAAGTTGTTTTAAAATACAGTGGAAGAGTTTTCTTGTTGGAAACAGACTTGAGACACCCACAAAGCTCAACAAATAAATAAACATATCTGAAAATTGGACTTAAAAACATCGTATAAAACATTTTCCTATTTCATAATTCGTTGTATCCAAAAACTATTTGTTTTGCAAGTATTATCAATCTTCGAAAATGACTAGAACAGATACGCTAGTGCTTTACGTATTCCTCATTACGACCTTTCTTCCCGACAATCATCTATTTCCTCCTTCTTATCAATTTTTTCCTCTCTTTCGTTCATGTTCTTCGTCTCCTCAGTATTTCTTCTCTTTGGTTTTCTTTCTCTCAGCATTTCTTCACTTTTGTCCATTTTGTTTCCCTTTTCATATTCGTCGAGCCCACATTTTTTTTCCGACGCAGAATGTTTTGGTTGATTTTCCCAGAGTTTCTCATCCAACTTCAGTTTGCTGGTTTGGACATTTTGTGCAACCTCGCAAGATTCATCTGACTCTTCGAATGATATAATACTTTCGTCTTCCAAAGCAAACATCTTTGACTCCGATCTTTTCTGTTAATCATGAAAACTGGAAATTAAATTTGTTTTGAATACAATATAAAAGTATTAATACGTTTAAACATGTTTCTGACTAAGAATGCAATATTATGACATATGTATAACTTAATACAAGAAATTCTTGTTCTAATATTATTTACATAAAGGATATCTTTATGCTACGCCAATTAAGAAATTTATACAATATAATCTAGAAATTCTATATTCATCCTATGGTAATTAAGAAAAACTCATTTTTCTGTCCAACTGCATTTAAGACCCACAACTTACATTAAATGACAGCAATAAGACTTCAAATTGTAGATTGAATTATTCAAATTAATAAAGCTGGTTAAGTAATATTTCACATGTTAACTATTTTAAGTAAACACCAAATCAATTGTTTGCAAATGATAGTAATAAAAACACAATAAAAGATGATGCAGAATAGAAAAGAACTACGAATGACTGATATGACAATATCACGAACTAGTTCCTTGGAAATGTGTACAGCATGCTTTGGTTCTCAATCAGGTCTAGTGCTTGTGTCTCTGCAACTTGATAATCCCTTTTGGACTGTAAAACTACTGGAATACGCAATGGTTAGGAATTATGATATATATAGGTAAGTGAAAAGAGATGGTCTATTGGTATGTTCTGTTGGCAAAAGTGACAATTCTAACATGGCACTTGATTTAGGCGTCGCTTTTAAAAACCATGCTTAGGCCCCCATTGGTTACGAGATCTAACTTTAACATTGTGTAAAGGTTTTATGAACGAATCTTGGTTCGGCTGCATTCCTTCTCTACTAGCCCTTAGTCTGAATTTTTATCTGGTATGAACAATGATGCTATTTGATTAATTTGATGAAGTTAATTAGGACGTATTGCAGTAAAAAGTTTTTGTTGAAACCACTGTAATTGTTTCATTTAAAGTTTTTACCATTTTTGCTTCTTTGACGCATAAAGGGCATGGTAAGTAATTACTATAGCACTTCCTGCACATTGAGTGATCACATATTAAGTCCGTTACAGGATCGTCATCATTTGCCTGTTGCCTACCATCCTTTGGTGTGAAAGGTACAGAGCAATTCGGACACTTATGGGTACCTGTAAATGTAACTAATGTTTATACCCGTTGCAAATGCTAAAGGACATTTTGATGTTATAGATACATTAATGTGTTTGCGTCCAGCCCTATTTTATATCATCTTTTAATAATTCAAGAAGCTTAAGCATATAATAAGTGTGATATTTAGTACAAGCCAATTTTCCCGATTTTAAAATACAGCAACAAAAACATTTATCAAGTAATTGTCTCTATAGTATATCGGGTGATAGAATTAATTAGGTTACGTTTACACTTACCAATCAATCTCTGCAGAGAGTTCAACCCCGAAGGTTCTCGTTCAGGGTAGAGGCTGGTGTCTCCATCAGGATCATTTTGCTTGACTAACAATGGCTGAAGAATGGGGGAGGGTTTCGATACATTCAAAGCTTTTGCAGCTTCCTCATCATGCACAGGAGGGTATGGACTGTTTCCAACTTCGCAGAAGGTACTAATTACTGGAACTGGGTAATTTCCCAAATGGGTTTTTTCTGTATCCGATTCTAAAATGGATTACAAGTTTTAATTATTAATGTATTGTTTTTATGTTTTAACATTGGATTTTGTACTGGGTAGTGAGTAGAAACAATCAACCGTTCAATGTATAGCTGAAGAGGTAATATTGTTACTTTACTTCCTGTCAGTCACCATCATAATAATTTTACACTATTAAGCGCTATTCAGTAGATTGACATATCTCAGTTTTCAGTTTTTTTCTTAATTTAAAATATTTGCGTTGTTGTGTACAATTTGCATTTACAAAAATTAGTTTTACAAAAACTGACATGGGTCAATTTACGGAGTAACGCCTCTATTTAAAAATACTATTTTACTTGACTGAAGTAAGAAGCCAGTAATGATACAACAGATTTTACTTTTATGGTGTTACATGACATGACGGAACATTGTGGGACTAAAATATTTATGGCAGAGACCTGTATCAGTTGCAACATCTTCAATTCTTGCAGAATCTTTACTGACGAATACGTTTGAAGATAACATCTTGCTTGCTTTAAAAATGAAAAGGTTGTTTTCCTTTTAAATGTAACGGGAAGACAACATATTTTGCCAAATAGGAGTGCAACGTAAAAAACAGCATTGTTTGTAAACTTTCGAATATTTTCAGTAAACTTCAATACAAACTTAATAACACTCTTTGATTTCGTTTTAAGTGTCTTTTTCACATTATTGATTCATTATATACGTTGTTTTTGTTATTTAGAATTCAAGTGGCTCTTCTTTAGTTTTATTTGTGCGACAATTGTCATTTGCCTTGAAATATTTGGAAATCACACTAAAAGTCATTGTTAACTACGTTACTTGTTTAGAAAAGTGCCAATATCTTAATAACTATTAACTTTACGTTGTAACCAGTACAAATCCTGAATTTCTGTTTACAGAACAATGGATTATCTGGACAGGTGGAAATGGATGCTTTGAGGGCGGAACATTGGTTTATGTTCTGCATTTATACACATCTAGTCTCTCCAAGCCATTCATATGGGAAACATACTGTGCTTAGTACATCTACACTTGTAGAAAAAGTAGGAAGGAAACCGACGCCTCCCTTCCCAAAGAAAGAGGGGCCAAAGCCATGGATGCATAGCTACGCAACACAACTCTAATCTCACACTTTTATAGGATATTGTGCTTAAGGCGCGTTATCTCCTTTTAGTTTGCAATTGGTATATAAAGGCCCCCATACATTAAAATGGTTTATGAATGTTTCTAGCCAACAATTAAATAATGCTCATGGTATTTATAACATCATGAAAAGAAAAAGCAGCTAACACAATAACATTATATTCTCTCTCAGTTTAATATTCATGACTGAAATGAATGACGAATATTAAACAGTCACCATGTATTTATAGAAATGGTGCAACAAACTTCTTGGATTTAGAAAGCAAAGGACAGCGACCTTATAGGTAGTTTGCTTGGCCTCACCACAAAAAAATTGTTTTATAATAAACGGAAAACTTTTCAAAAGCCTTACCTAAATATAAAAAAATTACAATTTACTTTTTAAACTCCGCTTTACATTGCTTTACACTCCACACCAAAAATTACACTCTCATTTGGTCAAGTTTATACTGTTATATGCATTTCTTGTGATAATTGCATTGTGTTGTTTATCAGCAGCCAACTCCAGAGCCTCGAAGCAATACTAACAAGGAGAAGCCAAGTGCTTCATGGATGGACATCAGTTGAGGAGGAGAAGGACATGATGTTTTCTTCACTCTCAAGTCTCAGATACATTATTTACAAAGAATAGCTAATTCCGGAGGCGAGTCACCTTGAGACGGATTATGCTTACCCTTGCAAGGCCTTGTTTGTCTCACTGTTGTGGAAAAACACTTCGGGTCGACAATATCTCTGTCGGGTTTTACGTTATCACACGAAAAGGGACTTGTATTTTAATTACCAGAAGTGGCACTATTTTCGTTCACATAGGTCACCGAAGGCAGGGATTTCCTCCACAGCCCTCAAAGACATCCTCATGCAATTTCCAAATGCAGACATTGGTTTCAGTATCAATACCAAAGCAAAAAGGGTTTAGAAAAATATTCCGTGATTCAACCGAAATATCAAAATTGTTTCTGGAAAATAGAGGGGTGCAACATTTGAGAATTTAGATTTATTTGCATTGAAAGATATTAATACGCTAATGTGAAATATAGGGCACAATAAATGACGCGTGGAGGAGTAGCTTGATATTTTCATTTATGTAGTAATCATTTATATTTATGTTTATAGTGTTCCTTTACGACTTTAGTAGATTCCCATACGCCCATTAACATTCTAACTCTGTGTGTTATATTTCTTGATATTATGAACGTTTTGAGAATGTACGAGTGTCAATTGTGAAGTAATTGTAAGTTGCGATTTCTGATGCTTTTTATGAATTAGCGATTGAAAATATTTTTCAACGGTTACAAAGTCCATGGGGGTATTTCCATACTCTTGAGTATGAAATGATTTAAACCACTATATACTTTCTTTCTTAGTGGTCGTGAATAATAAATGACAATAAGTGAATTCATCTTTTACACATAAATTGTCTTTGAAAATTATAATTAATGTGAATAAATAATCGGAACGACAGTTATTCCATCAAATCACAGTTTTTATTGTCACCTCCGACATTCAGTTTAGCGTAAACACTAAGAATAGTTTCTAAGATTGCCTGACATATACTAATACATGTAAGGTGCTTTAAATGTCCTTAGGGCTACCAAGATCATACTTTCTCAGGTTTCATATTCATAAAATACCAATGACACTTAATAACTGAAATTTTGATTGGAGGTACTTGTCTTGCGTCTTGCTGTTGCGTCTTGCTGGAAGCGTTTGTGGATACTCAATACTAGCCAAGCTTCTCACACAAATATTATGTGGTTACATAAACTACAATTTCATTCATTCATACATTTAGGAGCACAATTTTGCAACAAAGTATATTACCACTGTTCTAATTACCATATTTTCCGAACCAAATCTGCCCTTCCTCCTCCAAATAGTTTGTCACCATGCAGTGCTTTGGTACCCTAAAAATCTGTTTTTAGAACTAATTCAATTTGCATGCAAATTGCTATTTAAATTTGATCTTGAATTTAATTATAATAGGTTTCTTAAATCAATTACTCATCTTCTGTAAAGAGTAATAAGAGTAATACATTTTAAATTAAGTCAAAACTCAAAATGTTGATTTGAAAGGTGTATATGGCCTTTCGGAAAATACGGTAAATTGACATTAAAATACGGATCCTTAATACTGTCTTAATGAAATTAAGAAACTGAAACATTCCAAACCACAAATGGTTAACAGAAGTTTAAATAGTATACAAACTACATGAAATTGGGATTTTTGAGTACTAATAAAGCTAAATTAACACATTGGTTATAATGTACAGCTAAAGATTAATATAATATTGGTTAATATACTAATACTTATCATCCATTTTCCAAAATGGTCACAATCTCCATTAATTAGATCGTGTGTTGCCACTTATTGTCATCTCACATAATTATAAATGTAGAATGTTAGTTTTGCTTAAAATATAGGTATACGACTTAATTATGAACATTATTTGACAAAAGGGAATAAGTACATAATAATTGGAGAACAATATTTAATAATGTAATTAAAGTATGCAAAGTCGTTAGGCATTAAATGCTGAGTACATTCCTAACATCTTGACATGATTTAATTAAGACATTCATGGAAAAAATGTTCCTTGCTTTCATTATTGGATAAATAAATATTGTACAATTAATTTGTTGGCATAATAAATTAAATAACAGATTAGATTGGTGAAAAACGATGAGCTTTCTTTCAGTTAAATAGTTAGGCAGTCAAGACTCGGGTGAAACGAAATGGAAATAAAAGGAAAAATATGGATTAAGGAAATTAGTTTAGTCCCACCATTTTGCTTCGTTGTAAACGATATTTGGTCAAATACTATTTGGTTTCACTAAAGGACAAGTTTCCGGTACAGTAAATTATGACAGCAAAGGAACTTTGTTCTACATCGTTACATTATTACACCATCATCTTTATATTCTTACAATTAATTCTACGATAGGTGAAGTAGGTAAATTTTATTAGACACATATTGTAGCTGTAACCAATCAAATGAGCCGATTTTCAATTATGCTACACTCTATTGATTTAGTTGTAAATGTTACGATAGTAAATTAAAATTATGAACTAACTTATTGTAAATTAACCTATACCAAAAAGAACTTTAACTGCGGTAAAATTAATGCTATGCTAATAGAAATTACTGTTTACTCTCTATTCCCTTTAATATTTTAAATTTTGACTTTTGGCAAGAGGAATTAGATTTTACATTAGTTATTTAATTAATTACTTAATTAATCACCCCACATCAATTAATTTTAGCTATTAATTATTTATTCTTGACATTGCACCTTTAGTAATGATTTTCTGCATTGATCGTATAGTATTGTACACTCGATTTAATTTTATTCTGCATTTCATTAGTTTCTACTTTTAGTGTTTAGTTACAAAAAGATCAACACACTGAAGAAAACCATTATTAATTACTCCTTTAATTAGCAAACCTTTGATAATGGGCAGTAGAATTTCAAAATACTGATGAAATTAAATTTCGAGTTAATTAATAGCTTAAAAATAACGATAATAATTATTAGTATTTTTAATATTTCCCTTTCTTCTTGAGATTATGTTGAAATTCATAGTTACCAGCCCCTCCTTATGTGATACAAGCCACACTACTTGATTTGAAATATATCATTTCCTCCTTAATTTTCGCTAGAATTTACTTTAGGAGACGGCAATGGTTTCCCTCATACAATGGCAATATTCTGATTATATACAGAATTTCCTTCTAGTGTAGGTACAAGCGAGTTATACTGAAATCTGCGTTACTAATTGTCCACTAGTGTGTGTTCACCTTAATTACTTTTAGGTAACAATGCAATTGAGGAAAGCAATGTTTATGACCTTAAGCATACAGGAATTACAAATAGAGCTATGTACACAAGTATAACTTTCATAACCTTTCTCAAAAATACAACTCCTATAAAATCTCTGCATCAGGACATTTCTTATATAACGTCTACCATTAAACAACAACAATGGCATATACGTAATTATTATTTTTCCTATGTACAAGGTTAGCAGTAAGTTTCACTTAATTAGAAATACACTGAATGAGATTATAAATGATACTGAAAGGAAGAGTCGTCGTTGTATTTGTAACATTTTGTTGTATTGAGGAACCAAACATTGTATACTGAATTTTGATACCAAGGGTTGACATTATGTGAACTCTGACAATACTGAAACGAACTTTGTTGTTAATACACGGCTACACTTAATGAACTTCAGATGAGATAATCGCTGTGCATAGCTAAATACATTTCATTGTACTGAATATTGCATATTCTACAAATATTTACCAGAATTTTCTGGTATTTAATTAAGCTAAATTATCAAACCATACTCACGTACACAATAATACAAGTTATAACTAACAACAGTTTTAGAATTTGGTTCCTTCATACAAACTATGAATACCAATGAAGTATAATACGATGGTACTTTGTTTGCTACGGCTATGTTGATACAGTACACAGTACACTATACATAATTACTGCTAGGTACTCACTAATAAACTTGCAGTATATTGTCAGGAAAGTATAACAGATATAGTCCTTATTGTTAGGTAAAATATTGTCATTAGCCTTATATCTGCTAAAACGTGCACATAGTTGAATAGAATGTAGATATTATTATTTACATAAGTATTGCGGCACTCAGCATATCTGGAGCATATACTAGCACATATTTTTCACAGATAAAGATAGCTGTAGTATTCCAATACAGCACTCATTAACTACTATCATTGTAAACCATTACTGTTACAATTACAGTTTCTCGTTCTTCAGATATAATATACATTTGCTAGACGTGCACTTTAGAAGGTACTTCAAGGGTGTCACTTCAATTTGCAAATTTACTTTAAATTTCACAGTTTAGGTTTTCCTGTTTGAAGGATAACATTTTATAATATTTCATTACCTTTCTTTTACTATTATTCTGCTAGAGAGATTGGTAGCTAAATGCTTGCCAAAACTCCTTCTGCGATTCAAAAATGATTTATTTAATTTGTTAAAAGAAAAAAGTACTTTTTATCTCCCTGCAAACAGGAATATATGGGAGGGAATATAAATCTTTCAGATAATCTCATTTCTCACTTATATATAATTCTTTTCTGCATGGCGTATTTATGATATCATCAGTGTAAGCTATTTGTTTCTTAATTGCCCTACAGGGGATATTAAGTTTTAAACAATCTACACTCCCTTATATTCAACACTAATCAATCTTTCATGGCAATTCTCCATTGCTTTCATTGCTTCACTTTACGTTCACATCTACACTCCTTAAAGCAAGAATTGTACAGACTAGAACGCTTGCAAGGACACCAAAAGTGATTTACATTAGCTGATATAATAAAATTTCATGACTATCGTATTACAATTAGAATTTACTAATTTTTAATACATATTTGCTAGATTGGAAGTTTTACAGGAAACTTGTATCTTACAAGAATCAATTCAACCAAGTAGGAAAGATTCTTTTTAAGGAAATTTAATCTATTTTTCCATCGACTAGATCACAAAATACAATATGACATACGAGATACTATGATATTTTCTATTATTGCAGCGCTTACCATTTCTTAATAATTCTTAACTTTTACAACACATATTTCATATATGTGAGTTAATTATTATCTCATCACTTGTAAACTTAATTGCAGCTTACTGGCACTATATCTGCAAGTTTTGAAACTCTATTTTGACAAATACCAAAAATATCGATTTAAAAAAGACTACGCACTTCCAGCATCATACATATTTAAATAAACATTAAAATGTCATTTAAAACGTTAGCAATGAACATTCTTGTTAAGATTTACATCAGAAAAGTGTTCAATGAAAAAACTTTGATGTAGATAACTAAGAGATTTTGTTACCTAATTAAAAATGTAAGCAAATTGGAAAATGTTAAATATTTTGTATAATCATTTCTACTTTGCCATAGGTAACTTAATTACATTGGGAAAATCAGGAAAGTACTGTAACATTCGTACCCGTAGGTATTTACTTAATTTTAGATTTAACATTTCAATCCGTCTGTGTTTAAGAGAACTATAAAAGAAAAGAAGAACATAACTGGTATCGCATTAATTAAATCGTATTAATTAGAAGACTATGACAGAGCAAAAGTTAACGTGACTGTGTAACGTTTCAGTTATTGGTACCCTAAAGCTATTTACTTTGTAGCGAGGAGATATCTGGATTGAACAAATACTATTGTACCTTTTAGTACCTATGACAAATAATAAGTACACAATTTCTTTTGTGACAACTAAACATATCTATATGGACACAACTGACATTGTATTGCTTTCCGGTGTACTTTCGTTGAGAAGTATAAAATTCTCATTCTAAAAACTAAATTGGATTAGTTCATGGAGTAGATTATCCTTTAGGTGCTGGTGTGGTTAATAATCCAATCTGCACGGCCACACGCTAATTATTAACTATGAAAACGAAAGTAAACAAAGTCGCAACCTTTTCAATGTCATGGTGAGTATCTTTAAAACTTGCATCGATTGCAGACGCTACACTTAAACCTAAGGACGTCCGGCTACGAATTACAACGGTTCGTAGTGACCCTTTGGTTTGTAGAATAGTTGACCTTTAGCAAGACGTCTAATCAACTCCTTCCAAAGCAAGGATCGTTCCTTTTCCATTTTTCCTAGGAAACCGCGATTTTCTAGAGCTCTTCGGGATAAATACGGCAAAACATCAGCTACGGGTCCGTAAGGTACATATTTGTATACTGAATATCCAGATTGTCCTATCCAGTGCAAGAAAATGGTTATTTCCTATTATTTTCCAGTATTTTAATTTCAAGTCTAAATAGCATACCTAGGGGAAAGGAAACTTGATCACACATTCCATACAGCTGACCGAAGCAAATGACACGGTCGGATCGCTTGATTCCAAATTCTTTCATTCTGCGTTCAAAGACAAATTAATTATACAATTCCAACAAATTTGCATTATATTTGTGTATTACTTTTTGATAGTGAAGCGAACTGTATCTTCATTATGTGTAGCAGCCATTATAGAAATCTTTTTAGAATCACCGCGCTCTTTCATTCGTACAATTCTCCTTAATGCTTCTAGCATACAGTTTTGGTACATTTCAGAAGTAGCTTCGTATGTAGGATTACATGGATCGTCATACCCAAGCCCTTGCGATCGGCAACGTTCCTATTTTAAAACATATTTGCAATATTTTTGATTACTAGAATATTTAATCAACTGAAACACAATTTAGTATCACGTATTCTTACAATAAATAAGTTTGCTGATGATTTCTAGTATTACCTGATCCAAGTAAGCCCCGCGTACAAGTTTTGCTCCAAAATAGAAATTCTGACGTTCAGCTTGCTCCAAATCGGTAGAAAGGCTGTGCAATGCATTCTTCAGGTAACATTGGTATGTATTGAATACAATGGCTTTTTCACTATTATAGATTCGACTCATTTCCATCGCAATACGGGAAATGGCAGGCTGGAAGTAACTCTGCTCAGCGTCAACCATTACACGTACATCTAATTTCGTTGCAACCTATTGTCAGCAGCAAATACAAAATACATGGACTACTAATGACATTATTCGGCAAACTTGAAAGTTGGAGAAATGCAGAAAACATGTGCGAACAGGGAAGAACCTTAAATATGGTATGCAGACGTCTCATCATATTCCGAAACATTTCTTCTTCTTGATCAGTCAGAGGTGGCACAAGATTCTCCATCTTTCCAGTGCTGGGATCCGGGACTTTGAGTGCATCTCGTAGCTGTTCGCGTGCCTCCACAACACCTTTCCATGGAAGCAAATGGATCAATCTGCGTTGAAAATTCAAATCACGTCATTTTTGTAGTTCTTTTTTCTGAATCGAATGCGCCTCTGCAAATATATTATTACCCGCTGGAATCCCAAGTCATATTGTCGAGCCAATACTGAACAGTTGGGTCTGCCTTTCCTGCCCTTTCAAGTCTTCGTTTAAAATCTTCAGGTTTCAGACCTTGTTCCAGCACAACACCCTTCTTTCCTGTAAAAGCTCCAACATAGCGATGAACACGGGCAATGGCTTCAGAAAGTTGAAGCTAATTAAACACAAATTAATGAATTTCGTATTTTGAAATTTATTGTAACGGAATTGAAATCGGAAACTTAATGAGTTTAAATTCTTACAAGCAGTTGCGGTCTTCCCAAAGCAGTAATTTTAATAGCAGCGAATCCAGTTCCTTTTGTAGCTCCTAGTGAAAGAACAAAAACTTGTAGAACAAGGGAAATATGTTGACAACAGAGATTAGAAGACAAACTCACCGGACACAGCTTCAATGGACTGGAGGAAGGTTTCCATATTTCTTTCGCATTGAGCTTCATTCATGTAAAAATAAGTTCGAGCTGCCGCTCTGGTACGTCGGTCGGCAAATTCTTCATGAGCGTTGTATTTTATGTAGTCTGCAAAGGATCAATTATTTTCTGCATTAAACCTAATGCATGCATAGTTTCTCAGAAATTCCTAATGAACTAAAATAAATACAGCTAGCAAGGTAAATTAAAACGTCAATGTACACAGAGCGCCTAGGCACCTAATAATATTTGATGACAGGAGCAAATTAAATTAATTTAAGCCTGTCATGTCAAAATGACATTTCTTGGTGTTCCATTCTTCTCAATACTACTACTACGTGTACAATAGCTTTCTACTACAAATACACCTCACACGAAAAAGCACTAGGTAAACAAGTTGCAGCAAAGAATTTCTCCTCTCTAAGTAAATGGAAATACAAGACGAAATCATTAAATACAACAAAGAAAACTGGTCTAAACCAAATAAAATAGTTTTCTAAAGTTGGAACTTTGCGTAATTAGCACGCTCAAATTTCGTATATCACAATCCATTCATAAGATACTAATTATAAGAAAATCCGAGGTGAAATGTGCACATAGGACATAAGTTTACATACCCACTCCTTGTATTGTCTCGTCTATTACGCAGCATGAAAGGAAAAAGTGCACATCAGCATTCAATTAAATAGTTCTAACATAACACCACTCTTTTGTACATGTAAGTCGATTGTAAATAAATACTTTTCCCTACTTGGTTTCCTTTTCATTGTTTGCAATCCTAATTGAAAAACATTAATAAACACTACCATTGCTAACCGCACACCAAGTAAGCATTTCATTGATTCATATTAAAACCGTTCAGGATCGAAAATTCTTTCCCCGAAATCGGGTTTTCGAGATCACGTGAACTTCTGTGTGGAGTTGACAATCGGGACCTATTTCCCTCAACCTGTTATCTCTAATCTGACATTTGACAGATTTATTAAATACACGTAGAGAAAAAAACAAAGGTAGGCATATCGACACAACAACGAATGTACATGATTATGCGTTAACGCGAATGAAAATATCAGACTCCCCAATTCTCTGGCATTAATTAATGCAATGAAATGCCTGGTACGTTAGCAACTATTATAATATGTGGCTTTTACTGCACAATAATATTTTTATTTACATAATAGCAGTTAAACACTTTTTGATACGTAATAATAATAATAATAATATTTTTTGCCAATTACCTTTTTATAAGGTTATTTACACTGACAACTGCGTAACACTAGGTTTGGCATTGTTGATTACATTTACTTCATACGTTACTTATCCTCACTAATCCTTACACGTTGAAAAATAAGATTCCGTTCAAACTCCTGGAGTACATTAAATAATAAAGAACTACGCATTTTCATTTGTCATACTTCATACATTTAAAAAATTCCACGACTTCTTCAATCGTTTCGTCCTAACTACCAAAGTCGCTTATATTATAAATATTATGAGTCGCTTTTTAAAAATTAATATGGATGTAATGCATTTTAAACTATTAGGAAGTAATAACCATTCAATACAGGCTTGATTGTAGTATTAGAAAGAATTTTCCTCATATTTTGAGAAATGGTTTTCCTTTAAAATAAATGCATACGTTTTTGCACGCGTCGCCCTGTGTGAAATTTTCAATTTTCAAATAATCAGTAAAATGTTGATATTACAAATTATAGAATGAACGTACTTTTGCAATTAGAGCAATTTTTACGTGTAATTCAAATTGATCCACAAAAGGGAAAACTATATTAGTAACTGATAATGAAGTACATCTACCAGTTTTCAACAAACGCTTATCAGGGTTGATAATTCAATATATATTAGTTTCCATATAATGAGTTTAAATTCAGGTGATTTTAAATGAAATTGGTGATAGCTTAAACATAATTGTGAAAGCATCATAAAAATTAAACCAACTTTATCATAATAACAGTGTTATAAAAAGCTGGAGACTATTTGTCTTGTCATTACAATTTACAAAGTTAGAACATTGTGGTTTCACATTTCCCCAATGCAGTTTGGATGTTTAATATACACGAATTCAAGGTCACATCGTAATTTACTCGTTACTACGCATTACTTTGTTTGTAATAAATGAAGTTTTTTATGGAGCATTGTATTGGAATATGTTTTATGAGGTAGAACTTGACCACTGCATGCTTATGCATTAGTCTGTAGTCTATAAAAGTGCAGCATTATTAGGTACTTATACTCTACTGAATTACTATCATTTGAGCATCCGTCAAACTCTTTCATTATCCGCATTTTTGATTGACAATTTTAGAATAAGAATAAAATGGTGGCAAGTTTTGAGAGAATGAAAGCGAGTGATGGAATGCAAATGGAATACTACATGTAATTATACATGTACGTATTAAACGACGCAACTGCTTACCTTCTCAATGTCTTTATAGACCTGATCAATAAATAGATTCATTGATTTCTTCATTTATTATTATTTCATTAACATATCTAAAAGCGTACGATCCAAATGTATTTAATGAATTACCAGCATCACCAGTCAGCTTCGTTTCAGGGCCAGCCGTACTCTCTGTAACTGGACGGCAAGATCTGCAATAATAAAACCAAAAGTCTGAGTGCCCCAAACCAATAAGACACCGGATTTTGCTCATTGGGATTGGTAAAGTAGAAATTCGTACTCCATCTCGGCTTTCGTGGCTTCATCCTCGGAAATGTCTTCTTCCACTGAATAGTCCAAAATTGCTTTTACTCCGAATTCTCTCAAGCGAGTAATTTTCGGCTGAATGTCTACTTGATCAGCTCCTGCTACAAAGTGTCCATAAAATGTTGCTTCCATCACTGATTCGAATAATTTCTTTCCTAGAATCTTCTGCCCCAGATGCATCAACTGCGCACACAAATAAATTTTACTAATTTACTATGGCATATTAATTAACGATCTCTCTAAACGAAAAAAAATCTAGTCTAGCAAAAGTTCATAAATTTTCCCTTATTTTTACACAATTTTAAATTATCATCACTTACATTAAAATTTCTGTTCTTAAAAAATTAAAATTAAACATCAATTTGTAAAACAAACATAATTATAGATAAAATCATAAATCATTTATATTGTACCCCGTAAATATTTTGGTAACATTAACTGCTCAGATTGCTTGAATTTTAGATTTTTCATCGTAGTCGCCAAAAACTTAACTGTATTGAACGTCTGTGTAAGCACTACTTCTAGTACATTCAATTATACGATTACGTCGTAAAGGAAATACTTTCTTAACCTAAAAACTGTTTAATATTGCTTTCTTGGCGCTGTAAATGGCAAAATTAATGGTGTTAGTGGCTACCAGATTACTTTATTAAGTAATTATTCCGTAAATTGATACTATGGGCTAATGTTTACTTTGTCTTTTTTATTTACATAGCGTTACATAAAAGTGTTAAATGAAACACAAGCGCTTCAACGTAAAAGCCGACAAATGATATATAATCTGGTTTCGGACTAGCCCAACTGGTTTCTTATCCTGTTCGCCTTTGTCATGTACTTATGTAAGTGGTGCTAAGTAATCAAGCTCGTGTTAGCTGACAAAACGATTACATAGATAAACTAATTCTGTCATCGCTTCATAAACAAAGTTTTACATGAAACTTACATCCACAACAGGATTGCTGTACATTCGAATGACGCGAATTACTTTTTTATGCTGTGCCGTATGAATGAATGAACTGACCAACCGTAATATTGTGCTACGACTACTTAAGTTGGAGTAAAACTGTGTAAATAACTACGACGTGAAGCGCGGTTTGTCTGTCTGTAACGGAAATTCGTCAATTGAAATTACAAGAACTATTTATTAGTGTGCAACTCATAGTCATATGAATAATATGACTCATAAAATATACAGTGAACTATTGGTATGCTTAAAAGTTATTTTATTACCAAATACGGAATAAGAAAGAAGAGGTCAGAAATAAACTAGTTAAATAGCTCGTTGAGTTAATGATGCATTTAATTTTATCAATTATATTAATTATCGAACTACCGTTTAGGAGTAGCAAGACAAATTCTTGATCCATTACCTTTACTACGTACTTCTGAATCTAATAAAAGTAATAATTACTACGTTAATATCGGCAAACATTGGAATTTCCAACAATATTAATTTAATGCCAATAATTATTGCATTTAGTAGGCTAGCAGGTGGTTTTAGTTTAGACTTTTGTCGATTTACTTCCTTAAGTGCTAAAGTATGTTTGCATTGGATTCTGGAGTAGAAACCTTTGCTGGCGCCTTCAGAGGACCAAGCCTCCAGTACGACTCGTAATCTACTGCGTCATTAGAAGGAGGATATTGAAATTATATTTAGCATTGTGATTAGCATGAATGACTGAATGTGCAATTACCTTCATATTATGATCCACAAGATAGTCGATGGAGCAAAGTCGGAAAACAATGTAAGCGCGGATGATCTGCAGTGTGGTTTTGGAGCGAAAGGCCTGTCTTGCATCGGAGAAGGTCAGATCCAGCTCATCCCTGATCTTCCTCCCTTCCGTCGCCTCTTGAAGAATTGTGGCGGGGGCGGCGGTGGATTTCTGTCTGCACCACTCCCGCTGGAACTTCTCGAATTCATGGCGATGAGCATTTGTGAGATAGGAAGAGTTCAGAGACAAACATACGTTTGGGGAACCGGAACTCAGTATTGAAAAACTTTTCGGGCTTCCAAGAGTTGACAAAACACAACTGGAGCTATTTATCTTGTATTCGATTCTTTGCCACAATCCCCTTTGGTTTAAAACTCGAAAAACAGCCATCGGAAGAAAAAACAAGAACAGTCTCTCCGCAGGCTCCTATCACAATCTTCCGGTCACTTCAGTTCTATAATCACAATACTAAATATTCACTTTTTTAATTCTTCCAAGGTTTTTCGGAAAGTCTTCTACTCACACTTCCCACAAGGTCCTTGCAGTTCTAAAAAATAAAATTACAAACACATTAGTTACTGCCAAATCTCGAAAGTACAATAAAGTTTACCAAATTTGAAAATTGCAAATAACAATTTCTTAAATACATTCCATTAATTTTTTATCTATTTAGCTTTGGTTGACCTTTAAAAAATTAAAACGACTGTCTTAAAATTGAACATTCTAGGTGAAGGTCTAGGTCTAGGTGAACCATTTAACTAAAGGTTAGCTACCTAATTTTTCAATGCTAAACTAAAATAGATGTAGATTAGGAAATGTACGTGAGTGCAGAGAAACACCTAAGTGTGCACGTGGAAACACTAGATAGGGTCTAAAAGAAGGCTTCAATAGACAAATATGTTAATTTGCCGGACGATTCGTTAATGAATTAGGTAAAGTAATTTTACTTGGTAGTGGCTAATTACTATTCAGTGAGAAGAAACAATTTTAAGAAGAATTGCTAATTAGTCTAGTCACTTCTCTTAATGTTCTAGTTGTCGAATGAAGGAAATTTCTAATAATAAAATCGTCTATCTACACAGATATACTAATGTAAGATAATTATTTAACCTTCAAATTAGAAAACTAATACACTTAAAATTACACTGGAATTTATTGTACTAAAATATACGAGAATGCAATTACTTTAATAATTCAGAAAAGAGTGCATAAATTTTGTATTATTACAAAACTATGCTAAAAATAATAAAAATAGTTACCTGAATTAAATTTCTTTGTAGACTTAAATTTAAAAATGTGTTTGTATTTATTTAGGGGATTAAAGCAATTCTTTGGGGAAGATATTTTAAATGAGGCAGGAAAGAATGTGAACTATATTTGCTTCCGAGCCCCAAATAATAACTAAAGTAAAGCGGAGAGGTAGCTCTGCCTGTTTGTCTGGCTAACCTGACTTGACTGAATGGAGCAGAATCCGTCGGGAACTGTTTCCTTCGTGAACCACTTGCACGGCTCTGCCGAAGAACAAGGTGATACTGGAGAGAACTGCTGTCTACAAATATATTCCCCTTAAAGCATATAGCAACCTTTTAAGCAGTAGAGTATATACTAAGGTTGGTTTATGAGAATATCTATATGGTAGACCATAAGATTGTGTTTGCGTACGTAGGAACTCATTATGGTCAGACTTGGAATCTCACTGCGCTATTAGGTCTATAGACAATTATTATCCCCGGCCTATTTATTATCTGTCTACTCTCGCAGTTCATGCTCCCACAGCACCAGTTCAACTCCGAACCGACAACCGAATCAACTGACGTGACGTAGAAGCACCTATACCTATAACTATAACTATAAAATCTCCATGATAAGTTATACATGTGAAATGCTGTATGATTAAAGCACAGAGGTGAGACAAAAATAAAGGGTATTAAAACCAATGAAAATTGCGTAGAATTTCATTACCCCTTTCTTGCCTATAGTTAATAGCTTAGCGATATACCCCAGAGAATTAAATTGCAAGAACGAAAAGTCGGTACAAATCCGCTCCGTCATTTTGATGCGGGGATCTCTACTAAGCCCATCCTAAACTCTACCTGCTTACGTCCGCTCCACTCCACGCCACGGGTAGTCCGGTTTATTCTAGTTTCTCAGTCTTTGTCGAACAATTCTGTTCCGTATCTTACTAACCTACTGACAATCAAATGCACAATTGCACGCATTAAACTACAAATGAAACATTAAACACTTACTTGATTAAGGATTCTGACAGACGTGAAATGAAACCGGTGTTATCTCCATTTTCCAATTTGCTTCGCTATCTACACTATAACATTGTTTCCTTGTTAAGTGTATTTACGGTCACAATTATCTTGATGCAGTTAAATTCTAGTCCCAAATTGCAAGGAGTTCAAACAATTAGCATGTAATAGTAATATCAGTACAACATATCTAGAGTAATTTATGAAATAAACTTTCCATAGCTTATATAACCTAAAATAGATTACATATTTTATTTCGTTTACTATTACTATGATTGCTAATATAAATGGCATATAAATATATTGTGCACTACCTCTATTTCTGTAAAGCAGTGAATCCTTTCACAGACAGCGTTAGTTCCATGATGAAACAAAACACTGGTTTTCCTCTTGATCTACGGTCTAATTCTAATTTGTACTTAAAAATGCACCGAATATTTTCATTTCGGTTAATTGTGCTTTTGTGCAAATCTTTGTTGTAACCTATATCTATTTGGTGTAAAACAATAGCTGTAGTTTTACTGAAATTGATGAATATCGGCCTTTGTGTGCAATTAGTGAACATTTACGTCTGTGCAATTATGGAATGACATTTATGATAGTTAACGACACTAAAGAATAAAATATTCATGAGTTGGGTAATACTTTAATGACAGAAAACCATTAAAATCCAATTGAGATAGCAATTGCATCGTTCCGAATTAGCAATAAATAATTTGAATGATCCAAGTAGAGAATGATTTGTGCTACGGGGATTGAATTCCTTACTTATTGTGCTAAATGTGGCAAAGTCTTACGATTGCATCACAGGACAAGTTTTCAGTCCTTGATAGGAGAATTAACTGCAGTAGGAATTTTAGTAGGAAATGCATGACCCACAACAAACATTGTAATGCCGTAGGAACATAGCAAGTTCCAGGTGAAGAATACTTGCAAACTTGCAATTCCTGCAAAAGGCTGGGTAATACATGTATGCGAAAAATGAGAATATACAGAAACCGGTTTATCATAATATAATCGTCCAGCAAAAAACCGCAATAGATTCCATGAGTCAAAACCGTTGTAGCAAAATATTAGTGCCCCTGTTCCATTGTTTTCCTTTGTGAAGACAGGCAACATCAGGATTCGATTTGTAGATATTTATCTGTTGTTCAGAGGATTCCTTTTAAAATCAATCATAGTGCATGAAAATTCATTTAAGTATATGATTATACAAATATCTATACAAAAAATAAACGAATTCCGATTTCACTCTAGGGCCACAAGGGAATTCCGGTTTCCTTTGACTTGACACATAAACATTGTACGATCAGCAAATTCGGCATCACTGCGGCACCCGTCCTGAAAGTCCTATACGATATACTACACAAAATATCATGGAAACGGCAACATTTCCTGCAAATTGAAGAGCCAATCTAGGCAATGATTTGAAACTTAATTCTAAAATTCTTCCGCGAATTTCTATACCTTTGCAGTACTGTCTTCGCAAAACAAGGCAGCTATTAAAATCACTGTTAGATAATATTTATAACTATTGAAACGCTTAGGTACACATTGTTCGTCTCACTGTCTTTCTATAATGATTCTGTTAATGTGGGACGATTTCATAACCTACTAATCAAAGGAATCCTATCACACATCACAAAACACAGGATTTGGTGGCTCTTTTTATCCGGAATCGTCTTTCGTTCAGCAGTGCTTCCTCAAAAACTTTATTGTGGTAAGTTACGGTAGTGCCTACTAACTTTAAATGAAAGTGTCAACAAAAGGTTAACTTTGAACTTGTTTAACAGTAAAATTTGTAGTACTGGAAATTTCATTTCTAGACAAATTCTCGCCCTCAAAAATTTCAAAGAAGAATTCGAGACGGAAAATCACGATGAAAAGATAAACTGTAGGCAAAAGTAAAAAAACAGAAGAGCGATGATTAGATACTTACAACAAACAAATTAATTCTCAAATAATTATTTTAATTATTAGTAAACTAATCTTCATTATTTTTAAAAACTGATTGCTGATATTGATAGATAATTTTTCTTTAAAGAACAAAATTATGATTTTAATCTTAGACTTTAGACCTGAGATTTTCCAAGGAATTTAGCTTACCATCTTAGACATGATAATGAACTACTTAGGGAATAATGATAATCTGTTTGGCAAAAGTGTGTTTCCTAATTATTATGCCTGGAATGAAATCAGATTATGAGTATTTAGAAAAGTAAAAGAAAAAGTTTTATTAAATCAAAAATGAATATTTGGAAGAAATGGGATTAGCAATAATCTAACCGTGAATTATGCATTTCCTTTCAGAAAGTATTAATAAGGGGTCTTCTACTACATGAATGGAATGTTGGAGTACAGATTCTATAAACTCATTTTTACAAATGACGGGGATATAATTTTGGATTTTGAAAACTGTCTTCGACTCTTCCTTCCCCATCTCGAACATGAATATGAACCTCTATTTATGCAAAACCTGGACCTGAAATCCACTAGTTATCCCAAATTAAAGGCAATTATTTTAATTCTATTAATTATTACTTATCAGCATTTATTGGTGCTTATCAAAGTGGAAAATGGTATCTATTATCTCTACATGTGCAACAGATTTTGGAATTTGATTTGATAAGGCAATATTTTGGATGATTAAACGGTAAGCTTTGTTTACAGGATCCTTCAGACAGAACTTTAACCACGGACCGTAAGGTTGCGACTTTGTTGGGAGTTTGGTTAGACGGGAGATGCGAGTATAAAGGTTTTGAACTGACTCTTGATGATTTCCTGATGACTCCTCTGCGAATCCCTCCGCAGAAAGTTCAGTTCTGGGGGAAGATCCTTTGTTGCGACTATTACCTGTACACTACATTCGGAAGAACTTGTGATCACCGTGGCTTGACATTTGACCCAATTAAATTTAACTATTTTTATGGTCAACTGAATGATAAAGAAAACACATTTCGAAAATTATTTGAAGACGCAATTAGACTAATCTACCATATCCCTTCGACAAAAGACGCAGAATTGTTTATATACGTGAGAAGTTCCTTTGTGTGTCCAATTGACCACAAATGGTGAGTCTTTCTCTAGCTTTCTTATAAGTTCCTTAATTGAAAATGGCTGGGATTGAAATCCCCCATGCAAATGAGTAGAATTTGCAGGAGGATTCCTTTCTATGGACTGAGCGATAGTCGCAGGGGGACAATATGATAATAGCAGTAAGTGTATTAAATTAGTCCCTGCGAATACCACTCAATCCATAAAAAGGACTCCTCCTGCGGATACTACTCATTTGTACGGTAACGTTAAATTTTAGTCGTTGAAAAGTATTTTGAAAGAATCACAAATCAATTTATATTATTTCATTTAGGAAAAACCTAATTCCATGTAAACATATAAAACTATTGCAAGTTTGCGTAACTAATTTTGTCTCATTAGGAATAAAATACTAGAACAATCAATTCGAGAGAAAATAGAATTGGAATACGCTCTCTCTTGGCTTTCAACACTTGGAGGAGCATTTTCTGCTATGGGTGACGTTTCTTCGATATGGGTACAGTAATTTTACTCACCTACAAGATATTTCTAATTTTGAATTAATTCAAGTGATAATTTAAATAGCAAATGTAAATATTTTAATGGATACAAACAGGCAATCGAAGCGGGAATAATTTCAATTCAGCAATTAGGGATTGCAATGAAACTGGGCGATCCTTTAATTGAAGCACGGTGTCGTTTATATGCAGCGATAAGTTTGTTGCAACAAGGTTACCTCAAAAGTGCTAGGGAAATTGTAAGAAATGAGTACCGATTTGCTAAATCATTACCCGACGATCATGACCCAAGGTTAATTAGAATGTGCTTAGGAGTTTGGGCAAAACTGCAGTACCATTGGAAACTTAATAGACAACGATAGTAAAATTCGGTACGTTATTAGATGGCTATGGTTTTATTCAGAGGCCATGCACATGTACACAGATAATACAATTACAAGAGTAAAGTACATCCTGCTTAGGTAGTATATGTACGTATATTGTGATTTAATATTTAATTTTTAGACTGTCCTCCTATCACAGACTACGAGTGAGATTATAAATCAGAGGAAGAAAGCTATAAATTATAATACATTGTTCTTAACTATATTGCGTTCAAATTTGTATTTACATTATCGCTCGCTTTTTAAAACAACCAGCTAATTTGGCAATTTAAATCCGATTTTTATTATTCTTCTAAATACTGCAAATCTGATTAGTTTTATCAAACAGTGATGGGCATAAGCAGTATTAAGGCAAGAAAATATTTATTTATTAAAAAGGACGAGTATAACAGTTCTCAACACATCTGAAATAATGAAGGCATGATAATAGATTAAACTCCCTTTTGATTTTCACTATTAAACGCTCTTTCCAGCTATCCTATTCCCAAATCGAAAGTGGACCATGTTTTGACAAAAATTAATTTTAAACTGTAATTCAAAGGCATTTTCAAGAGAATTTACAAAGCGAGGTCCAGTTTTATTCATGAAGTACACAGTGTGTTTTGTGATCGTGGTTAGCTTTGCTCTTCCCCTTTTAAAGAAATGGAAAAGTTTTAGAGGAAAATCGCATGTCCCATATTTGATTTATAAAATGTGGATTAAAAACAGGTTTGAGTACATCCCTTTGGAAAATTAAGTCACTTCAACTCAATAATAAGTGAAGTCAGTGATTTCGCATTTCTGACTTTAAAATAGCTAGTCTTTTTGGGAATTGCATGTGGCATACAATATAATATTAACACTAATTAGCTCCCAAATCCATTGTTATTTTATTTTAAATTAATTATTTTAAGTCAAAAGGAGCATTTCATTTACCGATTTACCTAATGTTACAACTGCATGTATTTTTATTATTTACGTCCTTTCACAAGCAATCACACAAGCATCCGCATAAAAGGTGTAAAATGTTTTAACTTTATATTTTATATCACTAGTGTGTTCTATAGTTCTTACCTTCTGTATATCAGACTGTATCGACTTGCAAAATGAAAACTAACATTTATAGGGTCTACATCATTATAAACGTAAATTGTACGTAGTACTTTTGTAGTAGCAAGTATAGGTGGTCAGTTCCATTACTGGAATTATACATAGTCAAGATCAAATTTTTCGTAGATACTAAAAGGTTAATAAAATTAAGAAATTAGTTAGAGAAGGCTATAAAGATATATTTAGAACTACTTAGGTGTTCGTAGTAAAATTAAACTACTAAAACCCAAATGGCAACGAAAAAACACTGAAAACCTAAAAGAGACAGTAAAGATTATGAGACACTGTTTGGTTTCTTATACAAAATTTTTGCGCATGGTGGACATTATCAATGCTATAGGTATGTAGTTGGAAATGTTAAAATAGTATGTTGAGCATGATGATGATTAATTTACGGTTTTAGAGTTGCATAATATAAGATGCGACTAAATGACTCCATTTTGTGATTGCTACAAATAATATATCGATTTAATTTATATGTGCCTGGTCGTAAACAATAAACGTGGCGATTAACTACAGAAATGAAAGTATGCATAACATAGTAGTTAAGTGAAGATAGAAGCTCAATATGAGGAAAGAGTTTATTGAAATATAATATCTTGAAAGTAATGCAAATGGAGCTGCATTGCATTATTGTATGTATGCTCGTAATGTAAATGTCATAAATCCCTATGCTCCATGTTACAGAATAAGTCAACCTGTTACCCGATAATATAGGACAATAAGTTGACAAGTTTTCTATTGTCTCATGATATTGTGATATTTTATTAAAAATATTGTCAAAGTTAAAATAGATATGAATAAACACCATATTTACTACCTAAAATAGCATTTATTACGTTTTAACTCATTGATTTACCTCTTTTGTTATGCATGTTCTTTCTGAATGGTTGTAGATTTTAGTAAAAGGTGTGGTCGATGACGAAAAAGAAACCAATGGATGGAATGGATGGATGTCACATTAAAAAACAGTTTACGAAATTTCTTTGAAAGTATTAGAAACGTTTATTAACTGTATTTAAATTTTAGATCCCATAGTTATAGGCATTCATGGATTTCATCACAATAGAGAATAACATTAAAAAACGTGAATGGGGAAACTACAGACATCTGCAGTGATAGTACTCTTTATCTTCAGTGGTATAACTCTATTAACATTGCTGAACTTTATTGGTAGCAATTTTATATTCTAATTATTTATTATTAGTGGTATTAAATACTTTATCCTTATAATTATGACTTATATTAATAATATCTCATAATCAGTAAAAAGTGTTTAAACCGTAGAATAAATTCTACTGATTACCTAATGATTATTCAATTCAATAAATCACTTTCAATTTTACATTTTTAAGGCTTTCGCTTAATGCTTCAGTTCACTATGTGATAACTACCTACTTTACAAAAAATGTTTTCTTATATTTGCTACACAGGGAACATAGTGATAGCTAAAGAATTTTCAACAGTTGAATTAGAAACTATATCTGCCAAATTTCAAGAATTTATGTCACTACAATTTTCATAATGCCATAACTATAAACAGTTCTTAAATGAGCTAATAAAGTGTAATTCTTTATCAAGATTTCAAAGAATCTTTCAGAGCTGTACTAATATTTAATGCCGTATTGTATTATCATAAGAATAATGAGCTTCCCCCTACAATAATAAGCAATTATTTTCAATTGAATTTCAAAAATTATAGAGAAATTACACGAACTCATTGTAACTGTAACTATGTTAAATATAACTATTAACATACACGTATTAGGACCCGGTTTAAAAAATTAATTACGTGTACCTACCAAAATTGTACAATGCCCATATTTATAAAGTGGTGATTCCAAAGGCAACGTACAACTTTCAATACAGTATAGTAATGAATCTTGTTCTACACTTGTACCTTATTTCTCAATAAACACGCTTTTGTTCAACTTTCTTAAGTATAGCCACATTTCGACAAAAATTTAGATTTTATTAAACCTATTAATATTAATTTTACAAAAGAGATACAATGCTTCTTAACTGAGGAAAGTCATTACCGTAACTAACGACCTAAGCAACTAAAATGACAAGTTAGGACTGTGCCTTCTTTTCAGATTGTGTTGACGTTGATAATTTGGATGGCAAATATACATTATTGGTAATCACATGACGGGCGAGCTGCTAAAGAACATGAGATAGATTATGCTGAGAAGCCCCTAGAAAAATATACACCCACCTTAAGTTAATATCAGTCAAGATTGTGCTAATTGTTATGATTGGAAGTTCTAATAAGAATTGAACTTACTATTCCGGACCACACCGTGTTTCACAGTCTTTGCAAGCTAGAGCGCCCATTGGATCCCAGGCGGGTAGAACGATTGGCTTTAGTGAGTAGACATCCAAGACTTCTTGGGGAACCAATGATTTGTCGACAACTACTTCGAACACAAATTCCCGGAACCAGTCAGAGGTCATTAACAAATAACCTTTTTCGCCTCGGTCGTCTCCCCATGAATTTTCGACTCTCCATTTTGTAGGCTGACCATCGTCCTAAGTTACACCGATATATTCTATCAATTCTCTAACTGTACCTTTATTAAATTCACCTTGCTATTGTAAAAAGCCTTACGGTCAATGAGACGGCGGTGAACACCATAGCGTGAGTCATGGCACCCTCCCCGTACAAAAGTCTGTCCGCTTTCGTCATGTTAAGACTAACTTCAGTTCCAAATACCGATTGATAGTCATGACTAAATTCAATGTTTAAATATGATATTAAAATCAAAATTTTAGCTGCAGGTAGATGAAATCATTTGTTTCTAACACGAAATCGTGTATTGAGTACTGTACTTACATCCGCAAATCCTCCACTCCTTGTTTTGCAGCAAATCGTTTGGTCACCTCGCATCCAAACCAAACGGGCTCCCCATTCTTTATTGACTCGGCAGCAACTTTAATTAAAAGCTCTATGGGCTGATTGTTGTATATGGTTTTTCTACCATCAGCCATGTTACCCAAAAGATCGACGGTATAAGCTTTTCCGTAAGGGTTTCCAGGACGTGGGTCGTTAATAAGGCATACCTACCATATTCCAAATTAATTATGCTTTTAATATGCATCAACAGGATTGAAAATACTTTTTAAACTTTAAAGGGAATTTTTGTACTCACTTTATTCTCGATATCGAAAACTGGCTTAACGTACTGGGCATAGAAATCTTGGGGAGTGATTGGTCCTACTTTATGGTACACTTTACTTTTATCATAGTACTCCCAAGTGAAGTCCGCTTTGGGAACACCGAGACATATGGCAATTATTCTGTAGATCTCGGACATTTGTTGTGCAATCATAGCGTCAATATTGACACATTCCTTAGTCGCAAATTCATGGCGAATATCCTTACAAAACTCACGCAACTGCAAAACAAATTAATTTCTCGTAAGTAAAAATTTAGATTTCAATTATTTTAACTTACTGATGTTTATCATAATTCCAACCTTGCTTCTTAGAATCGCGTTCATCCGAGCAGTCGACTCCGAACTAAAACTTTCCGGGAAGTTTCGTTTAGGCATCATACCATAACGAGACACAAGATTAATAAGCATATCCCACTGACCCCCGTCGCTCACAGGATCCTAGAAATGCAACCATTTTAAATAGCAGCACAAAATTAGTCTAAGTAAACAAATGTATGGTGTTTGCATAAAATGCATACCAATAGAAGAAAAGAGATTAAACGTCCTTCGACAGGTTCTTTTCGAAGGTACGTACGGACAACGTTATTTAGAAAGTAATTACAGCGTTCCAACTACAAAATACATCAAATACAAAATACACCAACAACAAAATCAATAATTATTGTTTTACATTGCAATAAATTATTAATAGTAAAATTTGGATACAACATTAAGTAACGCTATTATTAATAATAACCTAATTGTGAAAAACCTTACTTTATCGTAGAAAAACAAATGAGACTGGCTAAATTCGAACTCGTCCAAATTGTAGTGTTTCATGAAAGGCACCCGGATGGTATTGAATAGGGCAAAAATCCAACACCGGCCACTGCTTTTCTGATTCGTCATAGGCTTACCCTCTTGTTCCACCTAAAATACATAATTAACATACATTTACTACATCCAGAAACACAATTCTGCTACAAAGAAATAAAATGCATTTAAATTATAGGTATACTAATACACCAATTTAGTAAACTTACTTTGTGGTTAAAAACGTGGGAAATTTCCTCAACGCCTGAACGAGTTAGACACACCTCCAGAGGATCCATTCGAGTACATGCCTGCATTGCAATCCTATTCTTGGGGTCCTTTAAAAAGGAACTCCTCAGGCATTCAATGGCTTCTGGTGTAATGGGAACTGCATTCAAAAACAAAAAAGGGTAGAAATTGGTTACCAAACATTGTACGTACATTTTATTTCACAGTGAATAGTTAGATAATTATTTGATAATATTTAATAAAATCGATTCAGCAAAGTCCCAAATAATTTTTGTCTGTGATTACAATTTATTAACAGTAATTTTTGCTTGGGAGGAGGGGGAACTAACTATATATATTTGGAACATTGTAAACTATATATTTGGAAGTCTTGGTTAATAAACTTCTTTTTGATTGCCATATAATTTTACAATACGAAAATAGATTGCTTTCCCCTTATTGGGGTAAGCAATATTTTCGTGCATCTGACCACATTATCAGATGTGAAACACAAAGTAAAGATATTGGCATTTCTTGCTGGAATTGCGATTAAAATATTTTTATTAGTTCCGAAATCCGAAAGTTCCCGGATTTCCTTGATCACCGGTCCATTATTTAAGAAAGCAGAAGTCAAAAGACAAACGGCACTAATGGAATATACATTATACACTAGACAAGAACTACCGTTTTTATATTTACTAATTCGGTTTGCGGTACAAATATTTAAAATGACCCAGCACTGTGATTTATCTCGTAAACCTGACATTAGCAGTCAGCTGTGTCGAATTTGTGAACCTTAGAGTGACATTCAAAATTCATGCCTATAAATACTGGATTAGGAGGGTTAGTGGTCATCCTGGATTTCATTTCTCTAATAAACAGAGTTTAGTGACCGAAGAAGAAGGAATGTGTAATAAGAGTCCTAGAATTGCACTTTGGTAGTAGGAATTTGGAATGACAAGTGAAATGCGAAGTGTCAAAATAGAATTTCTTGTAAAACTTACCGACACGGTCCATTTTTTCTGTTAATTGTTCCTGGTGGTTGTTTAAGGAAGATTTGGAGTCGTTGGAAATGCCAGTGGTCGACATAGACGAAGAGTTAAAGTGACGACTGTGGATATTTAGGTTGACAAGAGGTACTTTTGTGTTCTTGATTAAAATTGAAGATCCAACATTGGCGGATTGTGCAGCAAGAGAAGTGAGCTTTGCCCGTAGACTTTTGCCTGTGGGTTGCAGCTGCGGCTGATAAACGAACTTGTTGATGTTGAGCAAATTATGAGCAATATTTAGTCCTGTTTCACAAGAACTCGCATTAGTAAATAGTGATATAAACTGGTTTTTCAATGGATTAAACTTTAAGTGATAATGGGCCGACAGTAATGAGGGACTTGAACAACATCCGACAATACGGTGGTGATTAGAGACTCGGTAGAAATGCTGCGTCAACATTTTTAGAAAAGGATAGCTGTCACAATTCTACAGAAGAGGTGAGAGCTGCCTAGTTAGTTTACTTTAATTTAGTCGCCGCTTAGCCTTATTGCTTTCATCGTTGAAATTATAATGCGCAGCTCAATCCAAATATCACAGCTATCAGTATTAATAAATTCAGAGGGAAAGATATTAAATGTGTCCACTCCGCCGTAATACCAAACAATACGAAATTAACACCCGCGTGCCTCCTTACTCCTTAAAGTGGCATCTGAGAACATCAAATTTTTATATTATGCAGCCGAAACATCAGAGAAGCAATAATTCCTCTTAAATCGGCTGTACTTAAGATGCGTAATTATTATTATCCAGATGAAAAAGGAAGGACAACAAATTTTGCAGGAGAGATCCGCTCATCCGCTTTCGATCACCAAATCCAAAAACCGTCACATGCACACATTCTGTAGTAGTTAACGTTTAGTAGAGAGGGAGAAGTTATCCTTTACTTAATATTTTAATCATTATAATAAGCATAAGCATCGATCTTCCTTCAGCATCTTTGTTCACTTACCAAGATTTTCAGATGTTTGTCTCACATTCCATCTTAAATTTTAGTTTGTGAGTATCGTATGCAATGCTCCTCGTCAGAATAAAGTTTTTCGTTCAAGTAAAAGACATTGCCATTACATTGCGTTTGGTTTTTGATGATATCTTTAGAAAGAGTTCATGGAGGTGACAGTAGCATTATTGGAAGCTTTAGCTTTGCTTTACTTATTAGGAGAGCATGAAAACGCATTTACTCCTTGACCGGATACAAAAGTATTCGATACAATAAAATCTCCTAATAGAATATTTATTCCCAAGTTCACGGCTTACATTACAGTAATCAAAATACAAGAATCAATATCGAGTTCTCTGAAACCGTGAAACCTCATTCCCCATGATTTCGAAAATCTGCATAATATTTGACATCGAGCTACTTATTTTTTTGCTTTTTTTTGCTACTTTGTTTACCATTGCTTAGTTGGAGTAAATTGAAAAAGTTGTTAGGTTTTCGGTCGATTTTTTAAAATTAATACTAATAATTACCATTAGATTTCAATTTTCAATCCATAGTTAATACACATGATGTTGTTCTCAGTCACTTTATCTTATATGTTCTTATAATAATATGTGCTCAATGATGAATGCATGTCTTACATGATTTAAGAAATTCACATTTTTCCAGATAACAAACTTGCGACGTTCTTTTGAAGAACATTCTACTAGGATTAGTTGAAGAAGTGATAATAAGCAAAGTGAATATCAATTTATAATGATTTATTAGATCGCATGCCATTTATTATTGATATGAAATTTATAATGATTTTCTAAATTACAATTAAGTTTTCTGTCTGTACTGCAGATGCACATTATTAGTAGTGTCGATGTAATTTTTACAAATCAGACTTATTTTGAAGTAAATCATATTCGACACAAAGTTGACAATAGTTATTCGATTTACGTTACTGTATAATTGTTAAATAGGTCTATTAGTTAAATTTTAGTTTTCGAGAATATTAATTAGAGTAGTTAGTAATTCTTACCATTATGCGAATTATGGGATATATTTGAACTTTTGTTATTTTTAGTCTATCATGATTACAAAATTCATTTATTTTGGTGCATAGGTATTTGTTTGACAAATAGCAATACTTCACACAAAATCGATGCGCGGAAAAGCGGAAGTGGTGCGATGTGTTTATTTCGTTAGGAAGGCATTCCACTTGAAAATCTAACATCATTAATTGGTGCCCGGGATATTACGGATTCAATTAGGTGGTAGGTTATTGTAGCCAGCACGACAGCCAAAATGCACCATAGTGGTATGAACACGTAATAAAGAGGCAAATCCCAAGACGGTATTTCCAATTTGAGACATAGTAGAATTTGAACAGCCACTTTAAAAACGATCGCTATAACAAATTGCAACTTGCTAGGTAACTTGAACGTAATCCAAAATTGAGTCCTAGTGACACAATCCTCATGCGAAATGTGCTTACACTTGTTTACTACATAAAATCCAACATAAGTCAGCACTGAACCATCAAATATCCACATTGGTATAAACACTATGAACCAATTCCATTGAGTTCTTTGGTCTAGACGAATGACAAGCAAAATTAGAAACACTAATCCAAGAAACCAGCTTAAAAGTGCTCTGTGCAGAACAGCCATTTCACTGTCAGGCTATGAGCCATAGGTGGAGGATAATCTTCCAAGAATTATCCTTCACTGGAACCTCACAATTCTTATCCAGGCCACAGAAATCATGTGCGGTGTCACAGTCACTTCAATTTTATTTATTCTTCAACATTCTTATATTCCTTCTAATCTCAACGTGTTTTGAATCTCTGAACTCCAAACGTCAATCAGCTGTCGCTAATTTTCTTTCGTGTTCCAACATCCAAATGAATCGTCGTCGTCGTCAGCTTTAACCATTCAATTCAAAAACAATATCAAAATACAAGACTGATCAATTCATTTATTCAACTAATTTTAATTTAAACCAAGTACAAGGTAAGTACAGAAACATTGCAATTTTCAAAGGATTTACAATTCGCAATTCACTTACATTGACTTTTTATTCTACAATACTTTAGCAAAATGTAGTGTCAATCTTTGTTACCTTATTTTCGAAACCATAGTGCCCTTATTCATCCATCTTTCGATTCATTCTTCAAAGCTGCTTGGGTGGTCGCTGGCCAATGTCAATTTTCTCATTTCCCAAAGATAGTTACTTTGAACTTAACCAACATGAACCTTTTAATAAACAGCAGAGAGTCACGTGAGTTCCATGCAGTTCGACTCCACGCAGGGTTGAGTTGTGCTGAGATAGACTCTCCAGCTTCTCGCCTTTGTTCACTCACTCACAAAAAAATTTTACAACCAATAATTTGTTCGGATGGTGCCTTACGACTAAGTGGTGCAATTATGAAAGTTAAAGTAATTATTATAATTATCAAAAGTTTTGAGTTTTCTTGTAGAACATCATCCCAGTATATTTATTAATTACTTTAGATGATTTATTTGCCAAATTTATATCCTTTTCTGGTGAGAGTTTACAAAAAATTCCATTTTTTATTTTATTAGTAGCTTACTGATTAATACTATTGAGGAACATAATATTGCATTTTAGGAAGATAATTTCTCGAAATCATAATCAATGTGTTTCTGCTATTCTACTTCAAAAACTATAATTGCATATAACTAGCCATTATTACCTACGGCACGAGAAATATATCTTAGTGCACAAACCTAAATAATTTACAATTGTAGATTAGTATTACACTCATTTAAAAAATTTCAGATTTTCAGGAACGATTAGGTTCTACTAATATTCAAAATTATACCTAAATATTGCGTATGGAGTGAATTATATTACAACTAACTACTAACTGAATGTTTAATATTACAAAAAGAACACTTAGAAGACATTTTTACTAACCTAAATTGCTCACCAAGTATTGCGTAAGGATTATTTCGGTAAATATCTTATCAGATCATGTATATTTTTTTCTAATATTACTTTTAAATTACAGAAAATCCGTGAAACGGTTTTCACGCCAAAACTTCAGACTTGTTATTAGTTTTTTGTAATCCTTATGATTGGGCTACATTGTATGACCATCTTTCCAGGATTGTGATTATAAATTGTTAATATCAGTGGGTGTAACCAATACTATGAATTATGACTTCATAACATTTTCTATGTTGTATTTGATGAAGTATTGTTGTATAAAAGAGGTAGGAACGACTGCAAGTAAGCCATTTTCGAAGATTTCAGTAAACTGTTTACGTATTGATTGAATAGGTAAAGTCCATTCAGATTTCATTTTCTGCAACACAATAATATTATTAAAAATATAAGTTGTAGGGATGCAAAGGTATATTCAGGACATGAGAGAGCGTAAATAATATGCTACAAGATTTCGTTGGTTGCAAATGCATATTTAAAATATGAACTTACTTGGTTCTCAAATGACATGCGGACTTGGTATTTCAGAGCCGTTTCTTCATCAGCCAACATTGTAACCCAAAAGTACATAATTTCTCCTCTGACATGGACACGGAAAAATATTACTTGATTGTCATGATATACGTAAAAGGAAGTGACAGTTACTCCTACACAAAATACACAAACATTAAAATTAGCCAACCGCATTTTAGAAATATTTCTAAGAAATTCACCATTAGGAATTGCTGTAGGGTGGATGTCTTCAAAGCTAGGTATTGTGATGGGTTGAGTTTTATAATTCACTTGATGATGGGAAACTAAATGAACGAAATATTCCCGAAACGGAATCATCTGACCATCACATTTATTCTTTTTGCATTCAGAACATGGGATTGACCTAAGAAACAAAAGTAAAAGAACGTATTATCAAATATTGAGTTATTACTTGGTGGTGCTATATATAGAAAACAGAAAGTCTTGCATTACTCGTATTCGCAAGTTTTTAAATGATCTTCATGAAGGTCCCCTCGGAGTATTTCTGGACATCCGTCTGTGGAATTTTTGCATTTGAAAACAGTAAAGCGGATAATATTTTCAATTGCAAAATTCCTTGTGTCCGAAATCTCGGCAGAGCATAGTCCACAGCTGTTCGATCGTTTTTTGCAAGAACCGCAGTTGGTATGACCGTTGGAGCATTGATAAGTCCTGTTAGGTGGTATCGGCACTTCGAAGCAATTCGGGCATTCTAAAGTTCTGCGTAAATCTTCATAGATTACCCCGGGATTGCTCTCCACACTGTCCTCATTGCCTATACTTTCCAAACTGTAAATGCAAAATTTCAAAATAAATAAATATTTTCCTGTTTTGTATCTTTTGGTTTTTAACAGTATACAGTAACCTGCTTTTGCTTATTTCGTCTTCTGTTAACTCTTTAAAAAGTTCAACAACCTTAAGTTCCTTGTGTATAGTATTAATTAGTCCACTTATTCCCTCTTCAGCCATCTTTATTGACGATGCACTCTACTACATGAAGTGTGGAATGTATTTATTGAGTTTGATACAACAAATGCGCTTTCTGGTAGTAATGTTGTAAGGTTTCCAAAACACTTTATATTTAGTAGTTCTACCTACCCCGAATTCGACAAAGGCAATTCGCGCTTTACTGTGACATTGACAATAATCGTGAAAATACTTAGGAAATATTATAAGGATGTACTACGTGTAATTTTAGTTGTAGTAAACAGATAGTAAGGACCTACAGATAAAAAGACAGCCAAGGAATAGCTTGGGTTTTGGCCGTTTTGGGTAATCATCTATTTTATTCTAATCACACTAATCAGCATAGCGTGTTGGGAATAATATTGTAGAGAATACTATCTTACGACAGCAAGTTTTAACATAGACCTGTCGTCGGTTTACAATAACAACAAAAGCGTTAAGGTATTTATTACTATTTATTGTAAAAGACGTAAAGACTGCAAGTTCATCGGTTTTTCTAGTTTGCATAAAAGAGATAATATTAACGACTATCATTTTATAGGTCATTTGGAAATAACTTAGAGTGCATTTGAACTTAACTTACAATATGCATAATAACAACAGTAAGAACAACAACAAAGCATAAGAGCAGAACTCGGCTGAAGTAATAAAGTTCCACTGTGTTCTAACATAGATAGATAAAACTACCAACGCCGTATTTAGCGAATTAATTTGTTAGGGAGATTACTGTTCAACCCTCCCATCTTGCTGCTGAAATGTTGGTAATAAGTGACAAGTCACCTATGATGAACTATTTCCATGGCGGTAATTATTATGTCAATATTGAGGTATAATTTTTAAGGGAGAAAATTATATGCACCTCAAAAATAACCGCTTTACCTCATATAAATAAATTTAGCTAATAAATATTTGACTCAAGTATCATTACTCCGAACTGATAAATAGCCGTTGCCTCAAGATTTAATGGTATTTGCTAATGTGTTAATACATTTGCCTCATGTAGGGTACAAAATCTTCACTATACTTGAGGTAAATGGACAAAAACATTGGCAATTTGCATTAAAACTTGAGGGAAAGGCATATTATCATATCAGTTGGGAGTAATGATACTTGAGACTGGAAAAATATTTATTAGCTAAATATATTTGTATGAGGAAAAGTGATTATTTTTGAGGGACACTTAAATACAAGCCATTTTTAATGCACATTGTAATGCAGCGTTTTATCATTGAAAATAATCATGTTTGCTGTTTCACGATTCTTTCTATTGCCAACTGCAGTTATTTGGTTTTCTTTGTTTCCTCCGCTTTTTATTGAATCAATTCCCCTTTGAAGAATTACTTTGGCAGGTTATTTAATTGGGTAAATATGGTGTATTGCGATATTGCGAAACACAACCGATGCAGAATATAAAACTATGAATGTAGCTATCGCAGATAGTATATGGATTCAAAGTTCAACGAATAAAAAAATATGGCAATGTGTTTGATTGTTAGATTGGAAAGAACTTAGCAAGGAACAAGCACCGAGTTCGTATTATATCCATTGTTTGCTTCGCCCTTCTTCTTGCACCTAAATTGCGTATTCTCTGTACACAATTCTGCACAGTAGTAGAAGGAGAGTGAGGAGATGATGTGTAGATGTTGATAATGTAGCGAACGAAAAGTGTGAAGCCATCTCATTGGCCGAGGCAGATGTTGATGCGTCACCCTTTTTAGATCGCCATCTTAAAATTTCTAAGAATTCTCGAGAAAGAACGTGTCCACGTCCACTACATATAACCTCATGTCCATAATCAGTACTCAATTGCTCCACGTGATTGCAATTGGCCTAAGTCTGCAAAATCAGAGGTGATTCCTCTGAATCAGGAAATATGATTGTTCTCCGAGCATTTCTCGTTTTGGTTCTGCTGCCCATCTGGAGTGCTTTCCGCATCGAAGGAGAGGCAGACTTTTTTCTCGACAAGTCATTAGATTCGGATCTCGGTCCGGAGGTTAGAAAGTCCTCCGAGTTATCGCACGGGTCTAAAGGAAACCATATCCCTGATCCCTTTCTCAAGTACTCACCCCTTCTCTTTTTGTGTTCCATGTATCTCTTTTGTCTCGCCAGTCTCCTTCTTTGGCTAGTGATCGTTCGGCTCAAGACTGGACAACGTCTGGTGTCCTGTTGGTCCATTTCTATTGGAACTGTCTTTGACTTTCTCGGGCGCTTCTTTTTCGCCATCCGCAACAACCCTTTTCAAACGTTCAAAACTGGATTGATATACTTGGCCCTGTTTCTGCAAGAGTGCGTCCAATCCAACCTTCTCATTATCTTCTTGGCCATTTTAATTGACTTGTACATCTCTGTCAAATTTAAAACCTTTTCATTCGTGTCTTTCATCGTCGCCTTCATCATGTTGGCCCACGGCATGCCACTGCAGGCTACTTCTCAGCTCTAGTCAACTTTTAATCTTACACAAATGTACATATTCACATTCTGGAGCCACAACCAATTTATATCTTCAGATTTAACGTCATATACAATAATGTACCTAAGGTGTGCCATTTCTATATAAAGATTCAATGATCAACTACCAAAATATAACAGGTAAATAAATACATTCATTCAAACCTTTTATCTAAGTAGCTTCTGTTTTTATTAACTATAATATTTAACTAACGAAATACAACTAATAATCATATTCGGTAAAACCGAGGTTGTAATTTTTATTAACTTGAACCACCAATGTAAAATAATGTCAATACTTTACCGACGAGACACAATATTTTTGCATAAATCATATTCATATCTCTATGCTGTTAATAGATTTTGCCATCCCTATCAGTATACATTTGACAAGTACATTTAGCTTTAATAGATACGAATTACCACTCTATTTAGCTGTGGGATCTATTTATCTAAGTGGATACTCATACTGCAAGCTATAAAATAATTCTCGGTTCAAAGTTCAACGAGTATTAATGAAAAAGCCACTGTACTTGGAACATGCACAGAGTTCCTACATTGGTGTTTATTATTTGGATTGCGTTGATGTAGTTATACTTTATGATGTTCTGAAGTGTAAGCAAAGGGGGAGGGATTCTTATCGGATGGGGTAGCGGAATTAGAGAAAGGAATTACATTGATGCGGGATTGAGATCACCCCTTTCGATTTTAAGTTATCGCCATCTTAAGTAATTCTTACAAAAGGTGCCTCCTGGCATCGCCATGTTTTCTACTCCCCAGAAGACTCCAGAATCGTCCATAGCTTCCTGAACTGCTTCGTTAGTCACAGAAAACTCTCAGTTGAAAATTATTACTGCGTATGTCAGTTTTGTCTAGGCAGAGTAAACCTAGTGGTCTGTCAGCATTGAAGGCCTTCATAATAACTGGAGAATTGTAATTCCTTTGGGTGATTGTTAGAAGTTTAGCCTTGCCAGAGGGGGCTCAGTTTGAAGTGGAGGTAGATTTAAAATAAGGTAGATGGAGGATTCCCTTTTTTCAGAAGCGACAGAAAGTTTCTCCAAAATCCCCGTCTCAAATGGCAGCTTCATTTTCGCTGCTTTCATGAAACAGGCTCATCTTCATTTGGGCACACTTTTCGCCTGGTTCTTCCACTGCATTCACGCTGGTGTCTACCTTGTTGCTATTTGGAATATTTTAAAATTCATTGATTTCCGGAATATTTACTCGTACCTCTGTTCTATTTCTGTCAGACCGATTTTTAATTACATTTCCTCCTCGCCCATATTTTGCTATCCCTACCAGATTTGCAAAGCTGCTTTGCTAGAGTTAGTGGAGTTTTTGGGGGAGATCATCCAAGCAGACAATCTAATTTCCATCACAATATTTGTCCTAGATTTGTACATTTTTATTACTTTTGGAATGGTTTCCCTCCATTCGATCATCGCTATTGTGGCCTTTGTGGTCCAATGAAGGCGTGAGAAAAATCCTAAAATTATTGTCACATGCTTTTCCTTCCCTTGTACCATCCAACATATCTACATTCCTCTACATATTATTGACATTTAGCTGTTTTTTATGTGCAGAATCTTAGTTTTCGGCCACCTGCGTATTTAGGTAGGATTTTAAATCTGTCTTCCCCTTTTCTTCCTTTGAACCCACAAACACACATTACTTTGCAGGAAAAGTTCTTCGTTTAATAAGATTCATAGTTATTTCTTGTTTTTAAATGGGAGTTAGGTTGTAATAATTAGCTGTGTTCCCACCGTCAACATCAAGACGAATTCTTATATTCTAGCAGGTAAAATTAAACATTTTATTAGTAAAACTGACTGTAAACTGTAAACCTAAAGCGGTTGTGTCTATGGGAATTTAGATGTTCCTATTCTTAGGACAATGGCATTACATTGTCCACTTAGTTAAATAAGCTTATTCAAATTCATGGTAATCCTACTAAAACATTTTGGTCATTTTAATTTACTTCTATAATTTAAGTATTGCTTACCGACTTCGCTAAAATGTGTATCTTCTAAAATAGTCAATACGGATATTCCATCTTACATTAAGTATGAATATTTTACTTGTACATACAATATTAGGAGTAACCATTTCTTTGGTACACATAGTAGTTTCTTCTTCTTTGTTACTCTAGTTGAGGGAATGAAAACGGCAATGGTAAGAGTACGGTAAACGTAACACAGAATAAAATTATAGTGCACGCTATCAATCAATATGATTCTACTTGTCACTCATGCTTACGATACGAAGCGCAGAACTCTTGTACATACCATTAAAGATTGCAAATGACATCTTTGGTGATATTAATGGCTAGACGTGGTTTATTTATATTTGTATACAGATTGTTATTCTATACTCCTGTATTTGCTCAGGGTTAAATTTTAGCTGATTGCTTTGTTTACTCTTCTGAGGCTAGACGTTATGTCTCAGTGTCTGAGAAATAATAAGATTGAACGACTTGCGTGTTCAGAATGATACTGTCTCTAGTTGCAAATAGGGAAGGCAAGAGTGTAAAGCTGTGTTGACCGTGTGTATAAATTCTTATACCAAAGCAGTAAAATAAAATGCATTCTCCCTCAAATGTGGCTAATAAAAAATTAGGAAATTTCTAATTTCTTTTATTTTTTATCTATTTTTTATTGTTTTTTTCTATTTTTGGAACTAAAATCTTCCGGTTGTAAAGACATATGTCGGATCCAACAGTTTCAAGAAAATATTTTTTCCAAGGAATGCTAGGGATTTTAAAAATGAGTTTATACACCAGGCCTACTGATATTTTGCTTTCCCTATAAACGCTTAAGCAAAAATGCATTAATAGTTCATGGGCTCCGATAAAGCCATTAACTCTTTTTGCTAGTTGATCATTATAAAATCGATTGCCCTAACTGTAATATAATGTACAGAGAGTCCTTACTTATGATATTTTGTTTAGCAATTTACCTTGAGTACATGCTTACATGCAGGAACAGTAACTTAAGCTAGTTTTGCGCATTTAATTATATTATACTATTCAAATCTGTGCACAACCCTAGAAAAATGGAGAATAGAAAACTGAATATGAGATCCTTTGAAGGAGATTTGAAAAATAGGCTAAATAGGATAGCTGATGTCAGTTTACAGCTCTATCTGTAATTGTGCAGTCGCAGCACTAATTGCTCTGTTATAGTGTAGCACAAGTGTGCAATTATATCCTACATTCATTGTCCGCTACGCCTTTATTTCCTTGGTTAGTAAACAAAGTGCAATAAAACAGTCTTCAACAAATTGGCATTTACGACTGCTGAGTCTGAGATAGAGGGTTGTGGATATGAAAGTACGGTAGCATTAATGACTGACATTGAATACGTATTGAATTTGAGCTGAGACTTAAGAAAATGTATTGGCATAATAATATATCAGAATCTTTGTGAGATATGGTTAAGATAACATTAATGTGATGGAAAGAGGATGTCATGTCTAATTCTATTGTTCTGACTGCTGATTGACTGTGTGTGAGTTGATTTGAGAATAAAGAGTCAGTTGGAATATGTACATTGGTGATTGATAAGGCTCTTGAATATTAGAGTAATTCCAGAACCATGTAGTTTATGGTTCGATCCAGTGCAGTCGACCGAAGCAGAAATGCTGAATAGGTACCCACCTTCCATTTGGTAAAAACCAGGTCACAACAAAGCACACACCAGACACAATCCTGCATAATTCTCTAAACCTATAATTCAGCTAATCCAGTTTCATTATTTAATACACGCAGAGTAGTTTTCCGTGTAACGTGTGTTTGTAATACTCTCCATGTGCTATTTTCATTTACTCTAAAATATATTTTGTGTGAGTACTACGGTATACTACGGTTCGTCCAAATGACGATTAGTATCTGATTGTTCAGTATTGCATGGTTTGGAAGTGTACACACAGAAAACAATTCAGATTAGTAGATATTTAGGTAAATTAAAAGTTCATGTGGGTTAATTCAGTGTGCTCACATATTCTTCCATGCATTTCGTTTCAATTGACTCTGCATACAATATGGAAATATCTGTAATGTATTAGTTCGTATACAATACATCGCTGGATTATCGAACATTCTTTTATTGTATGATATATCTTTACTGAGATAAGATAACCAGATTAGAGTAGTCTATCAGTATATGGCAGCCAAGGTAAGTACCTCTGCGATTACTATGAAAATATTTAAATTAATTATCGGACAAAACTTTGACTTAATTTACAGTAGCGGAATTCAGAATTGCCGTTTATAGTTATACTAGTGAAATTCTGAATTATATAGTTGTACTACTACAATACGAATTTACATTTACAGTGTGTAAGAATGTTTTTCTTGTTTGATTTGTGATTTAGCCGGGCAAATTGGAGTGTCCAGCTGACTTTTCCATTTCAAAGCTAATTTTTCCTCAAAGTCTGTACAGTTCTATATTATAACGAAGAATTGCCGTTAAAATTACATGATGGCTGTGACGGTGACTAAGAAGTCTGCATGGATGCTACTTCTATTGGCGGGTATTTACATGGTCGGTGAGCTTGGCCACTTTTTAATTGGAGTCGTAAGTCGTTCTGTGGCTCAAGATATTCACTACGGCGACAAAGGATGTTTCCTCTTATCTAACCATAGTCACTTGTCTGCAAAAATATGCACCGATTTGGAAAATGAGAATGAGTAATTGAATTGGACATTATTTCCCATGAAGTTGCTAGTTAGTAATGAAATAGAATAGTAAGGTGTATTAGAATGATTGTTATTTGTAAGAGAATTGATTTTTGTGCTAGGTGCTTGGATATGCTAACGGAGGACGGCTCTGTGCCTTGCGAATGGAATTATTCGGGTCTGGGCTTGGAGTATCAAATCCTCGCCGGACCAAGTTTCATTGCCGTATTTACTGTAGCGGGAATTTTCTGGGGTATTGCTGCAGACCGGGCAAATCGTGTTTACCTTTTATCCGCTGCAACTCTTCTTTTCAGTATTGCCATTTCTGGAACCGCTTTCTCCACCAAATACTGGCACTTTGTGGTGTCCCGAATGCTTCTTGCTGCAGGGTAAATAAAAATGAAAAGATTCATGGCAGCAATGAAATTTAAAAATAAAATCTAAACTTTGGGAATATTTCGTTAATATTTGCCATGTCGATTTGCAGAGAAGCTGGTTGCAGCCCTTTAGCAGCGGGACTTATTTCGGATGTCTTTCCTCCAAACCACCGAGGCCTTGCCATGAGTTTGTTTAATTGGGGGATTTACGTCGGCTATGGATTTTCCTATGCTGTTGGCAACTATGTAACTGCAGCAAATATCCTCGATAAGGTATTATTTAGTTATGATTGGCCAAAACCCTAAGTAGTATTTTTCTATTTCTATTAATGAAAAATTAATGCAATAGCAAATAGAATGAAATGAGCAAGTATGCTTATGCCCACTTGAATGATGTACAGATGGTAATACAAATAATAAGCAAGCAAGCAATACATTTCAGGCACGCTTTTATTATCGTCAAAAACTGTGTAAGATAATTTCTACAAATAATAAGGAAGCAAGCAATACATTTCAGGCGCGCTTTTATTATCGTCAAAACTGTGTAAGATAATTTCAATGTCATTTTAATTTGTCACGTTGATAATTTAATGCTACATACTATTTAATTCAGTCAATGTATTGCGATTTAATTTAGTCAAAAAACCTTCTAAACACTAAAAAGATAGTCCCCAAATTATTAAACTTTTTAACTTCCTGTTGCATTTGGGACATCATTGTCTTCCCAGGTAATATAGCTTCCAATTGTGGACTTTAATTGGTTATTGTCACTGATGATGCGTCTTCTTTTCGGAATCAAAGACAAGCGGGGCGATATTTTCTTGAATCTCGATTCTAAAATTGATAACAAAATTCATTTGAAATTAGACATAAAGAAAAAGTTAGAAAATCATATTCATCGTAAAAATGACATACAAATTTAATTTAAAAAATACAATGTACTATTGTAAATATTTAATTAGAACTGCGGTATTAATTGAACTGAAGAATCAAATTATTTATTAATTAGTTGTTGTTTATATTAATTGTTAATTAAAAAATAATAGAGTAATTACCGCCATTTATTATTGGCCGTTCCCCTATCTGTTGATCCGGAACTGGTATCCCAGCCACTGGTTTCGGTTCAATTCTCGAATTCGGCTTTACTCCTCTTCCGATCACTGGTTGAGGATTTGTCAGAGAGGTCATGTTGATTGATACTATTAGAGGAAAGCAAAGAAAGAATTAGTAATTCATATTTATCGTAAATATGACATACAAATTTAATTTAAAGAATACAATGTACTATTGTAAATATTTAATTAAAACTGCGGTATTAATTGAATTGAAGACTCAAATTATTTATTAATTAGTTGTCATTTATATTAATTGTTAATAAAAAAATTAATGGAGTAATTACCGTTAATAATTATCGTGCTTTGTTCCGGATCCGCTCTCTCAGCCACTTTTGCTGGTTCAATTCCATCCCGTTGTACTCCTCTTGAGACTACCTTTTGGGGAATTGCAAGAGAGCTCATTTTGTGTGTGGTAAGAGGAACGGTGTAGCAGGAGTTTTATTTTATGACTTGTTAAAAAATCAGTCGATAAGCAGCTATTTATAGTTTTTGAGATTGTCCAACCATGACTATGTTGATGGAGTACAGAAGAGACAGAAAATGATACCTATCTATGGTATTATTAAATAGTATAAGTCTTTAATATTGACAAGAAATAAAATAAATGTTTCCCTTTGCATTTTAATAACCTAAGCATTAGAAAAGGAAGATTACAAACAAATTTAGCATAAGCACCACCGTTTATCTAAACATTACTAATACCTTGTGTATTTTTAGGGATGGAGAGCGTCTTTCATGCTAAGCGGCATTCCAGGTATTCTGATCGCAGTATTGTTTGTCTTGACTGTCCAAGACCCGCCCAAGGTTTCGGCGGCTGCAGAATCTTCTGGAAATGAGGAGGGGGACAAGGAATCTCACAGTGGAAGTAGGGAAGTGTACAAAGTGGATGATTCGACGACCGACTTGAGGGACAACGGAAATGCAGATGCTTTTCAAGTGGCTGACCCAAAAAAAGATGAGAAAATTTCAGCCTGGAGCATTTGTACACGACCTGTAGTTCTGATTCTAGGCTTAGCTGCGTGCATACGACACTCAGGTAATCTAATAAATAAATGGAAATCTTTGGTAAACATGTAAGGATTCTTCTGATAAATGAATAATTGAGTGTTGACATGGACAGCTGGATTCTGTTGGGGATACAACTCAGCCTTGTACTTTCAACATTACTACCCGGATTATGACGCAGGATGGTGGCTCACAGGAATATCCATTGGAGGTGGTGCGGCGGGGGCTGCAATTGGCGGTTATGTCTCAGACAGATTGGTGACACGACTTGGAATATCTGCCAGGGCAGTCGTACTGGCTGGAAGTCAGGTTCGTCCCTATTATTCCACTTTACATGAAATGCTTTCAGGATATGACAATTTATGAAGCCTCTAGGTTTCAATATTATATAAGGCTTGGATACCAATATACTCAGTTTTATTCTACATATGTGTATTTCCGCTTAGCTAACGTATACTAAAATGTTTTCACAGTACGTGTTAGCATTACAGGCGTAGGAGAAGAAATCTATGGTTGTGGTTTTAAAGAGAGTAATAGGCATAGTAATAGCATATATGACAGCACGTTATAATCGTCAGTATTTACATAAGCTAGACGTTTAGCGTTTCAACTACGCAATTGTGTACAACATGCCTTTAGCATGCAAAGAGAGGCATTTTAAAGTGAACTTTTCCTAGTTCACGGAAAATATGTTACGTATTGTTACCATATGTGTGGAAATGAATTTTGCACTCTTCGTATTTAGATCCTTAGGAACTAGTGTCAACGTCTTCAAAGATCACCCATAAGCAATTTGTGAATTCGTAGATCTAGAGAGATGCAATTTTTTGGCTTTAAGAAAAGATCTTCTTGATATGCCATAAATAACTAGAATGTGGTTTCGCATTTTCCTTTGATGAGGATTGTAAATCAATACGATTGATATCAGGAATTCAGAAACCAGGGAAAGGATCTTCAGTTACCCTTTAAGTTTAAGATCATGTTTATTCATCATATGCAATGAAATAGCTTGAATTATCAGAGATATGTACAGGAAAATCTCACGCCCATGTACAGTTTATAGATTTTATTTACTCCGGTTACATGCTATGTGTCTTAATATTTTCTTTGGATAATTATGGTTAATAAAAAACTAATAAAGGATAGTAATATCGTTTTAAATCCACTTTGCTAGGGCAGAGTAAAGACAAACACAAAAAAGGTCTAAAATAAATATTATAGAGACCTTAGGGAACTATAACACGTTTCCCAATGTAAGCAAAGGATGCAATACAAATAATTATAATGGGATTTGTTGCTAAATACTAGTAAATCTTTTATTAAGTCATTAGTCATTACTGTAGATTTTTGTACTCTTCTTCGTGTTCCTTAACTTAATGTGTTATTTATTAGCTTATTGCAACTCCGTTCACCTTTGGACTTCTATATTTGGCTCCTCCGCTGGCCTTCTTTTCTCTTCTCATTGGATATCTCGCAGGTTAGTCATTCGGATTTGTGGTTATCACGGCAGTTAAGAAATTAAAGAAACGCTGCTTTTATTTTAATATTCATTGCAAAATACTTAATATTCTTAGGTAAAATATTTGTTAGGCAGATGAATTTTCATTTACAAATGCATTCCACATTGAAATGTTGATTATCTTCACTAATGCTTGCGTTTAGATTTAATGTAGTTTAATAGTAATGTTACATGACATCCTTATTATTATCATTCATGAGTAAGGTAATAAAGGGTTGAGTTGTATGATTCTCATTTGGTTAAAAAAGGTTCATTGCTTAAAATTTTCCGCTTCATGCAATATTCTTTATTAGTATACTAATGTATATGTATGTGTCAAGATCTTGTTCATAAAAAGTTATGGCAAACTGTAGAGTAAGACTGTTATGTTTCGCAGTCTGTTGCAAGCTTTTTCTACAAATATTAACTCATTCTTCTTTTCATGTCAAATATATTTTTAAATAGTGTAAATATGTTTATGATTTATGTCAAAGTTAATCTTCATTACAGAATTATTGCCAAAATTGAGAATCCTACAAAGCGAAAAGTTTGCGTGGGGTCGGTATTCAATGTACATAACTCAAATTACACTTAAATGTCCTTATTATTTATGATTCCCAAGTTTTTAACTATTCCCTGTGTCAGATATTCTTTGTACTATGCAAATTGATTTTTTGGTGGGATATCTTTGTGAAATAAATATTCTTGGCTAGCCATTATAGTTCTCATTGTACAAATGGAACACCTTAGCGACATTATAATGCATCTGAGTACCCCGTATGCAATATGGACAAATAAAGATACAATTACAAGTATGTAAGTTAGAAATGCCCTCCTTAAAAAGAATGAACACATGGAATAAGGATTAACTGTGGTTCAAAAATCCATTTTCCATTTCCTTATGGATTGATAAAAATTCGAACTAAAACGTAATAAATTACATTTTGAGTTTCTGCATTGAAAAGGTGGAAATTTTCATGTTTTTAAGGACGCTGGTGGTTATTAACTACAATTGCATGTCTAATGTGACCATAAAGTAGCATTTCTGTCTTTGTTTACAGCCGAGATGTGGTTTGGAGTCATGTTTGCTATTCTAGTGGAGTTGGTGCCAATAAAGTTTCGCTCAACTGCCCTTGGAGTTGCACTATTCATCATTAATAATGTCGGCGGCAATTTGCCTATTGTAGTCGATCCGTTGTCAGACCTCACGGATTACCGAACGGCAATCACCATTGTCTATCCTGGCGCTCTTCTTACAAGTAAGTCAAAGCTCAGCTAAAGACACTTTTTATAACTAACACTACGTTATATTGAATTTCATGGCTCCTAATTCATTTTAACACATTCAAATCAATTGTAAACAGCTACGTGTCATCGTCATGAATATTTTAATGCTAATTAGGGGACCACAGGTGCTTACAATTACAGTTTAACAATTCTTTGTATTTTTTAACAAATACAGCAATGGTATACTATAGAAATACTATAGAAAATATAGTTCCTTACATTCAGACTTGTATTTAAGCAAATGTTGCATATTTAGGAAGAAAAGCAGTGAGCACAGTTCCCTGGGGATATTCCTCGTAAGTAGCACTGCCTGTATTTGTGAAAAATTGTGTCTGAGAGAGGTTGAAAGGTTAACAACAAGGAGAGGTAGGGCTCATTGAAAGAGCAGAATTGTTTTCCCTGTAAACCCGTGCAGGCGGATGTAGTAAAAGACATATTTGTTTCTTAGCCATCTGCATAGATCTTCCACTCAGATTTAAACTAGACTTAGTTGTATTGCATTTGCATAAGTTTACATATTGTGATACATATATTTGCACAGAAACCATACACATGTCAGTTGGAATTCAACAGCCGCAGAGAAACAGAGTGGTGAGTTCTATCAGTTTAAAAAAGGAAGGTCAATGTTGGTCCTACTCTAACAAACAATGGATGAGAGACGCGCAGTTTGCTTTCAAAAGGTGCACAAGTATGTACTATTGTACCTATATACACCATAAGCGTTCAAAGCTCAATATCTTTGCATTTTTCTCTGACATTGATAACTAAATCGAGGTGTGCTCTGTTCTTCTGCTCTGTATCCGTACCTAGCACAAGTGTGGGTGTAATTTATTGCTCATCGTACAGACAACCAACTACAGCCACTCTAAAATACATTGGCTTTTGTTTTACGACACATAACTTAACCCTGCTTAGCATTTTCTATTTTCCATTCATATGCTAAATTCCTCAATCTCTCTCTATTTCCTTATGTAACACAAAATGAAAACGCGCTGGGAATGTATACGCATGTATGTAGTAAATGATAGTAAATTCTAGTGCAATAATATTGGAAACGTTACAAGAATCGTAGATTCGCAAAAGTATACAAAGTAGTAATGCTCATACATCACAAAGCAACAGGTGTGCAAAAATAGGAATTAGGCGTACCTTAATGTTTGTAAAAATCTCATGATTAAATGGCTACATAATAAATGCAGATATCATAATAATAATAAGTGATTTATGCGTACTACTAATAGGGGCATTAATTAGAGAAAATTTGGAGTACCAAATAGCCATGTTTTAAATGCTACTGGAATACTAACCTTTTAATGCAATACTGATGTAAAAAAATGGTTATGTTTGGAATGCCAATATTGTAATAAGAAGGAAATGGCACTAACTGATTTTCTCATTGACTGTATTTCAGGCTCTGTTCTCTTTTTTATCTGCTGTATTCTTCTGCGAAAGTGAACAAAACTGCCTTCTGTATCTCAACTCTCAGGAAATTTTTGACTTGCCTTACCAGCCTACTAAGACATGAGAAGACAATTTATGGCCTTTACTCACATAACTGCACTATATCATCTACAATTCCAATTTCAAGTACTTCTGTTGATCTGATAATATTAAGATTTCTATCATTATTATGCAGACTTGTCTATTTTGTATTATAAAAAGTATTTACATTGTACAGTGACACATTTTTACAGATTTAATAATGTGCGAGGGAATTTCTTGTGTCCTCATGTTATCGAGCTTCTTCCATAAGCTTTAAAATATATACCACTCGACAAAGAATTTAGCTTTATCAAGATCCTGTGGATTGTAAAATGGAAATGAGAACAAAAACAAATGCACACAAGAGACATTCTTAGGGTTATCAGTTTTTTAAAAGATATACTTTTATTTTGTTTCCTATTTTGTATTTAGGTGTAAATTATTAACGAACCCAGATTGACATCTCTGTAGGGAACAAGTACCTATATTGCAAATGTACCCTCTTTAGGAAAAATGAAGCTGCAACTTGACCGGAAATCATTTTACAAGTGTATTTTACATGGTATTACAGCTATTGAGCTTACTGAAGTATTTTTGAACAATATAAATTTAGGTTTAAAACGTCGTAGATTAATGAGCCAACTTAAAATTTGCTATACATTGCAAATAAAAATTTGAAAAGTCAATCTAAGTACGCTTATTAATGTAAAATTAGATAAGTTCGGTAGATGCAGATTTCATATAGGAAATTTTTTCTGATTTATTACTTAGATAAGTTTATTGTCTAGCTCGATTGCCATAGAATCCAAGTAGGATAATTTCTTAGCGAAAATGTAGTTTGGTAGTAGTGGAAACATTTTTTCTCCTCCAATAGGTTGTTGCGAGTGTTGTAAAATGAAGTTATTGTAAAAATGAATTGGAATGCCTGTTGGGAAAACGGGTTGGAATGCCTGTTGGGAAAACGGGTTGGAATGCCTGTTGGGAAAACGGGCTGGAATGCTTGTTTGTGAAAATATATTAGGTAATAAATAATGTGTCATTTATTTTTTGTTTTTGGCAATACATAATTGTATACATTAATTTTTTACTCTTGCAATTTTTGATGTAGTAGTTAGGAGTGATTAGTTATAATATCTGTTGGATTTGCTTAATTTTTATGGTGTCTAATTGTTATTTAGAAATAGTTGCATGAAGCGCTGATATAAGTGTAAGTACCGGGGAAAAGCATTTAACTGTATATAGTAGGCAATAAGTGTAATTACGATTAGTTAAATTAAATACCAATATTGGTAAAATTGACGAAAGTAATCACTTATTTAGGTGTGAATATTTTGTGTTGTCATAGACTTACAATTAGATTACTAAAATATAATTGGATTGTGGGCTTCGTCTTTATTTGTGTTCTTTTACTGGGTTAACACATATAGTACTGCAATCAGCAAATATTGAATTGTAATTGTAGCATTAGTACGTACTTATTGTTAATGACACTTCTATTCATTCCTTGCATATGAGCTATGTAAAGAATATCTTGGACCAGTACTTAGGTAACTGTAATCGAAGAACAACGAATTAATGCAATATTTAATAAAATAATTTTGACTTTACTAAGGTGTCATATTGTTTTTTATTGGAGCATATATCTTTAAACCTATCCAGGAGAAATAGGTGCAAATGTAGACGAATATCGAAACATCTCTCGAAAATATCATTTTTACAGAGTCTCCTAAACCTAATATATTATTGGCTTGATGGCAGCGTTACGAAGAACTTTGTACCATACCAGAGTAACTACATAAAAAGTTTGGGTATGCATTATATGGATTAAAAATATAAAAAGAGATGATTCACCGACCGTTGACAACTTGTAGCTGAAAGATTTACAAGCTAGGACTTTATTCTGCATGGGTGTTATAGAATACAACTTTAGGGAACGGCAATCGGCAATGAGTAACGTATAACTTATCTTTATGCGATATCATACGTTGCCACATACATACACATATTCAATCTTTCTAAAGGCACATTTATAAAAACCCGGCAGCAGAAGAGCTTCGCTGCATAGAATTTAACTTCTAACTTGGAAATGCTAATAATACTAATGATTCATTTCCACTGTGTATGCATATTCGAAATGGAAAGTACATTAATTTTAATTGGATTTTTTCCCTGAAAACTTACAAACTTTCGTTTATATGTGATTTTCAATTTCTTCATCAGGGCAGAAATTTCAAACTCCTATGCAGCATATAGACAGACTGGTATGGTATACCTTCTTACGAAGCGGAATGCATCATTTATTACGATGTCATTGGAGGTTTTGAAGAATCGTTCATTATGTAACCTACTAGTTGTTGTGCATGTGTGGTGAAAATTATCGCTGTAAAAAGGTAGTAAACCTGCCTTTGTTTCAATTCCTGTCGTAAACGGAAACGGTAAGCAAGGTTGATAGTTTGCATGCCATAGTCACTTAGGTATTTATTCTAACCTTTGTACAGGGTGTCCCAGAATGATATATATACACTTTGACCATCAATAACTCAAGAACGGTAAGCTGTATTTAAACGCGGTTGGTACCATTGAAAAGAGGACAATATTTCCAATCGGAACCTGTTTTATCAATAGGAAAGTCGATAAACTTGGCCTGTCAGAAAATCTTGAAATAAAAAAGTTGAAATTCCCTTCTCCCAATCCCCTAGGTCACTGGCGAAGTGGTTGCCAGTGGCTGCCATCGTTATTAAGGGTGCTTTTGGCTTGGATGATCCTCTGGGTGGGACGAGAAGGATTCCGTAACATTCAGTTTACTTGTTCATGGGCCATCAAAAAAGAGTAGTTCAAAATAACATGGATCGGAGATGAAAACTGAAAACTTTGAAAAAAGTCTGAAGAGATTGGCCAGGAGGAATGATCTGTCAGCAGTCCACAAGGAACGGTCTTGGCCAATGAACAAATGTTCTGAATGTTACAGAATCCTTCTCGCCCCACCGGAGGATCATCCAAGCCAAAAGCAAAAGCCAAAAACAATGGCAGTCACTGGCAACCACTTCGCCAGTGACCTAGGGGATTGGGAGAAGAAAATTTCAACTTTTTTATTTCAAGATTTTCTGACAGGCCAAGTTTATCGACTTTCCTATTGATAAAACAGGTTCCGATTGGAAATATTGTCCTCTTTTCAATGGTACCAACCGCGTTTAAATACAGCTTACCGTTCTTGAGTTATTCATAGTCAAAGTGTATATATATCATTCTGGGACACACTGTAGACTGCAAATACACCAAGTAAGTATAGGGTCAGAAACTGCATAATTATCATAAACTGATAAATGTAAATCTAAGATATCAACCCAGGTAGTAAACATAAGACGTAACTCAATAAACTTGAGTTTTCACAGTTTTCAGTGTGGACAATAAAGTCATTCCACGTCGCGTGATCAAACAAGCTATAAAATGCCGTTATACGGGAATTTATTTATGCACTAATAATACCGGGGGGTAAGTGGACGGCTTAACAGAATTTGGAGTGACATAGAGATGGAAGTGACGAGTGACACAGAACCTGGAACTTAGAGTGGTAGTACTATAGTGGCATTTTAAATTCGTTATTCCTTAATATCTTGGATTATGTAAGCAGGTTAACATTATTATGTTTGTAGAATATTCAGATTAGAAAGTAATTGTTGTCAGTGACATGCATGTTTCCTAATAAACTTTTTCCGAGTTTACGAAAACATTTAAATTTATTATTGAAATATTTACACTTACAAAAATTAAGTGCATCATAGCGCGATGTCATTGAATTGGTTACATCTGTCATATCTACAGCATAATGATTAATGAATGATATGTAAGTCTGTATTTGTCGAGTAAATTGCGAGAATATTATGGTTGAGATTTTAGTGTAATATTGTAATGAGTTAGAATATTCTTATAGGCATTTCCCGCAAGAATCAAATGAATTTAGTACAATAGTTCATGAAATTATATGAAAGTCAAAATATTTCCGAAAAAGAAAACTCCCAATTTTCTGCGTAGCCTTAGTTCTGTATATCCACTATTTAATCCGTTTGCTTAACACCAACTCAAAAGTAGGACTTCAGTTGACCATTTGGAAAGGTAAATTCGTTTATTCATTTATTCGGTAAATACCAACATCTGAATTAATACCAACATCTGAATTTCAAATCACGAAAAGGTCTTCCTAGAAAAGTTTGGAACAAAGAGTAGAAAAAATCGGAAAGGTTGTAATGTAGGTTTACAAAACCTTTTCTATTATGATTTTCCCATAGTGTACTTTTCCCATTAAATGCACTAAAATTGCGTTCTTCGATTATATAAAGCATTTTCAGCTGCCAAATATGTACTATACCGTTTTTGACAAAGATAACTTCATCTTGTTTTGAAACACTGAGTAATTCAGAAAATGTTGAGGTTTAAGAACATTGGACAGATACTGACATATTTTTTGTGTCAATATGAATTCAGTTATTCTGTATTATCTTACAAGAAAAACGATGTTTATATTCATTTAGTGTGGAGATATTGCAATATACCTTTGCAGGAAATTGAAATATATGGAAATAGTTATTTTTTGTTGTACTTTATTTAGTTTCTGTTAGCGAAGGCGGAAAGCAACGTTATTATTGGTAAAAGCGTTTAGCCATGATTTCATCATTATTGAATCGACTAGAGATGTTGTGGGTTGAAAATAAAACGGTATTAAAATATTAGTGTTATATAAAATGCATTTTGAATAAATTGTCTTTGGTTAACTATGTATGTAATAGCTTGTTAGAAATGGATTATTAACAACTGAACTGCAGAATTATGCACATATTAAAACAAAGGTAGCACAAATTGAAATGCAAATTGAAATTGAAATTGGTTTACTATACTACAGAAAACTGTTCATACGCTACAGATAAGGTAAAAATAAAAATGATGCCCACCTTCATACATTATGAGAATTTTTTGCATTATCAATTCGACAGCTACAAATGTAACAACATAGCACGGCCTGCAGAATTAATTTAAAATCCAATCCAATTAGGATTTGATTGGAGTACAGAAGGAAGATCCATAAAAGCTGAAAGTTTTTGCAGAAAAAGTACGAGAATGAGTAGCTGGACATGTTTCGTATGGCGTGATCGCCATTCCCTACTCCAATTCGTGTAGATCACAGGTATATCTTTTAAAGAGATTGTTAAAAAAGCCTAGAATGCTGTTTGTGAAGTCGAGGAGTATAGTTACATCATTCGTGTACCTAATTGAGAGTCGCTGTGGAATTCTGAGCAGGATCCCATCACTCCACCACTACTGTTCACGATGCAATCATCACAATGCACAACTCACCTTCCCCCGCGTCTCTCCACCAAACAACTTCATAAATTCACTCAATATCACCGCTACGCTATGCCCTACCTTGTTCACAGTCTTAGGGATCACCAGTCAAATAACTCACGCTATTTCGCTATGTAGTCACAAAGGAAAAGGTCAGTGTCAATCTGTCAGCGCACTTTAAATCCAGATAATTCTTTACTAATTGCACTAATTAGTAATTAGTCATATCCACTCAGCCACTTTATTCCTTATCTTTCATGCACATTAGAAATTTCAATAGATGTGTCTTGACCACAGATGTATCATGGTACATGGTTATAAATGAAATACTTTTAAATAATAAATGTACCAATAATTTACTAACAAAGACTATATTTTGTACTTCTGCAATACCTTGTATGTTGAGAAACATTCTAAGGTAAATCCACGATACTTCTCTAATGATCTGGACAAACCTTCATTAATGCTGTAAAAGTTGATGTACAAAATGTTATTTACTACTTAAATATAATGTTTTTATAAGATCCAACTCATTTTCTACCCTACATATCTTATTCCAAGGTTGACAATCAAAATTAAACAAATTATTATTTTGGTATACTCTCCATCCGTTTTGTGCATATTTAAAATGCTAAGAAATGTCTATTCACAAATATATGGCAGATAACACAAACCAACAAAACTTCAAAAGTATATTCTAATGCCAAATATTTTATTCTAGAAATGTCTTGACATGAAAAATTGTTCACAATATGCAGGAAATTATGATAACTTTATTCTTTACAGAACAAAAGAAACAATTATGTTATGAAAAAGTTAATGTACACAATGTTATTTTACTACTTAAATTTAATATAATGTTTTTATAAGATCCAACTCATTTTCTACCCTATAGATCATATTCCAAGGTTGACAATCAAAATTAAACAAATTATTATTTTGGTATACTCTCCATCCGTTTTGCGCATATTGAAAATGCTAAGAAATGTCTATTCACAAATATATGGCAGATAAAGGTTTCAATAATACTTCAAAAGTATATTCTAATGTCAAATATTTTATTCTAGAAATATCTTGACATGAAAAATTGTTCACAATATGCAGGAAATTATGATAACTTTATTCTTTACAGAACCAAAGAAACAATTATGTTATGAAAAAGTTAATGTACACAATGTCATTTTACTACTTAAATTTAATATAATGTTTTTATAAGATCCAACTCGTTTTCTACCCTATAGATCATATTCCAAGGTTGACAATCAACATTAAACAAATTATTATTTTGGTATACTCTCCATCCGTTTTGCGAATATTTAAAATGCTAAGAAATATCTTATTCACAAATATATGGCAGATATTGGGAATTCAAACATTTCTTTGAAAGTATATTCTAATGCCAAATATTTTATTCTAGAAATATCTTGACATGAAAAATTGTTCACAATATGCAGGAAATTATGATGCCTTTATTCTTTACAGAACCAACGAAACAATTATGCCCCAGAAATCTGCAAAAGTGAATTTTCGTATCTAAGAATATATTTGGTACTAAATGTGTATTACTATAAAATGAAACAATAAATTGCAATAGGTGTTCTAATAGTGTATAATTTTTAAGATGCTGGAGCAGACCATTACATAAAGAGTGTCCTCAAGCAAAGATTGTTCTTTGAATTGTACAAGGGGACAGCTGGAGATTTGAGAGCGATGGTAGCGAGTACGACGCAAGTTGTATCTTGTATGGGAGTCAGAGCTATTTATTAGAGTAGAAGCACACAATGAAGAATAATTAGCCAAGACTTGTCATATAAATACCCCAGATGCTTGAAGAGATGAATTTGTTCCCTGGTATTGAAATGATGGAGAGAATTGAGATTGGAGCTCTGCTCATCTTCTAGTCAAGTTCCCTTTTATTTAACTCTTTCTTGCTCGAGCCAAAGCGAAAGACTCTTACTGAACAAGAACCAGTTGTCGGCAGGAGGTGAAAGAAGACACAAGCCAAGTCGTGCATCATGCACACTCTCTGAACTACAGACACACAAATCGTCCATATGTACACACACAGACTTACACACAAAATATTTTCCATTCACTGACTTTAAGTTTTCAGTAGACACTGCAAATTAATACGAACCACAAAAGTGTGTGTCAAATATTGAAAATGGGGACGTTTGTGCCCTCCGCTCTTTACTGACAGTTTAGAGTTTACTGTTACATTTCTACCCCAAACAAATCAATATTATTCTTTAACTGTTATGTCATACCTTGCTACTACAGTGGTTTCAACTTTTCGTCGAGGGAGCAAAACTCAGGTGAGAATCGTTAAACTCACTTAAACGGTTTTCTACCTCTCTCGACATTTCTCCCGAATTTTAACAATACATTTGTGATTACACCCATAAAGAACTGTCAATTAACGAAGCAAGTTTCTCAAGAAAAGGAATTTGAAACATTTCCCGTGTACATGGAATAAGAATCTGAATCCCTTCCCTCGGTTTGTATTTATTTAAGTAAATCAAGCTAAATTACTGCAGAACCAGGAAGTTTTGGAAATCTTGTTTACACGGAAAAGAAAAGTCAAAGCTCTACAAAAAAGTAAGTCTGACTTAGGTATTTTTAGGTTGCTAATAGAAAATATCTAGTGCATGCATCTACTTATTTGTTTTATTTATGTACAGTGCACTGTTCACAGTGTCCCATATCTATCGGATACGTTTTGTCTGTCATATCTTAGTCACAATTTACAATAGTGTCTTTAAGTGATCCGCATTAAAATATTTATAATCTCATAAATATCCAAATAAGCTCATTGCTGGGTTTATATAGTGTCTCATAAGCATTTGGTACCTAGGGGTATATTAATTGCGTTTGCAGATAGTAGTGCGATGACTTCTTTTACTCTAGCTGACAGTAAGTCTTTCTCAAGTTGTGTAATTATACTCTTCCTACATAAGAATCTCTTCTCCATTCAACTCGACTCATCAAAAAATTATCCGGAGATTTAAATGCTATTTATAACATCTTCATAAGATGCAGCAGAGAGGCATGTGGCAAACTCTCTCAACTATACGGTATATGTGCATAGCTACAGTAATCTCATATTATAAGAGATAAAACCCAAGTCAGTACTCAGTATACACTTTTAATTAGTCATAGTTGATATATTTATATAGGTACACCTTATAGTATCACAATCTCTCCAGCTGCATATAGTTCATGTGTAGTACTTAAAATCTTGAGGCTTAAATGAAATGCAAACCAATGCAAGGCAGCTTCAACCGGTCAGTAGTAGTTTCAGTTGAGTTTGCATTTTCTTTTCAGCTATGTTCAAGTACTGGAGGAGTTAAGTCTTATTTATGGCGTGGCTGGATTGCATATTATGTCTGACCTATAGTCTCATCCATATTAGGCATAATGTTTTCCCAGCCCTCCTGATAAACATTCTAAAATTACTCTTCCATACAACTTATTTTCTTGCCAGTCCCTATGGATCGTAGAATATACTCAATAATCTCAACTATTTCTGTTTTCCCCAGTTTATTCTAGAAACGTACACAATGTGTACATAACAACTATTTATATCGATAGATTTATTTCTAGCTGTAGCGTTATTAATAGTACCGCTATGTAATGCTTCTGTAATAAAATTTCATAATTGGAGGTAACTGTTAGCAAAAGCAAAGACTTTTACCTCATCTTTTGTAATATTGTATCCATGTTGCAAAAATATCCAGTTACTCAGACATAAATAAACAAAGCGATAAAAGAAATACGCGTGTTCGCGTTCAGCAGAACTTGTTAATAACATGAAGACTATTTATATCACTTTATTATGTACCTCATTGTTATTCTACCTTTATATACAGTTGTCCATTATTATACGTTATCATTACATAATGTAGTTACATGATAGCATACCTCATGTTTCATATGTGCTCTACAACGTGCCAACAATTATCTCTTCTAAAATAAACACACGGCATAAACCACTATCATTTATTTCTCTTTCAGCTATTCCTTCCAATGTATTTTTCATACAATAGACAATGACATTTTCTTACGTGCGCTCAACATAGCTAATTTCAAATTAAAAGTGCACAGTCAACAAATGGTTTCTTAAGTTGTCAACCATACATTCTGAACAGAACGAAAGCACTGAAACACTGAATTGAATCATTTGGCAAATTGATGAACTTTTTATTTTCAGAGAAGGACGTTATAAAGTTTAGCAACTCTCGTAATTACAATTGCAATTCCAAAAAATGTTTTACAGTAATTCTAATGGTAATTAGAATTATTTAGTAATAACTAAGGATTAACTAGTAACGATTGTTGGGCTAATTATTATTAACACAGTATTAGAGTAAAATCGCCAAACAAAGTATAATCAAGGACTGTTTACATTTTTAAAGTTTTATTAGCGACTAGGATGAACTTAAGTCATTTAGGGCATTGCCACTTGATAATTAGCATGAATTAAAATGAAACAGAAAGGTCAAGTCAACTTATTAAACACCATACATCGAATTATTGATGTAGTACGTACAGCAAAGGAAGTTGCGTCTACTTTTGTACATAATATTATTGAAAATATTGTGGCCCCACAAATCTTTATCTTTCCTGTTCATTTCCCAATGAGTATTCCATGGAATTTTTTAGCCTTAATTCTGAATTCGCATTTTCATCCTGAGTGACAACAATATTATGTCATTTTGCCTTGATTTTTGTTTAAAGTGTTGACTATAGCAAGTTGTTGTCGCAATTTTGTGATGCGAATATTAAATAAGAAAATGTGTGCTTTAAAGCAATATTTTTCGTACGTACTATTAGGTCCTGGATACTTTAAGAAAATCTTAAAGAAGAACACACAGCTAGAGGAGCCTGCTAATGATATCTTTAATCGTGCAATCGTCAACCCCACGATACTAATAATATTCAATGAGCTAATTATCATTGAAGTTTGGCCACAATTGCATAGCCTGAAGTGAAATAAGCATGTCTATTAGTAAGAAATACGATTGCCACTAATTACTCAGGCAGACTTAGTGAGACTAATCCTAAAATACTTAGTGGATTTCGTGTAACATGTTTCTTATGTAAATTCAGGGATTATTAACAAACATTATTATTATGCATGTCTTTCTCGTCAATTAATAGACACTTCTGTCGTGTTATAGACCATTAGATATATTTTATAGGCAATAAAACTAAGCATAAAATATTAGCTTTTCTGTGGCTGGAGGAGACGCCGGGCTTTCAAACGTGATCAACAAATGCAACTGCGTCGCGACTATTTTAGCTTTGTTTGTCCAACATTTATTTCTAATTGGTATCACAATACTGTCGTATTTAAGGATTCCTATTTATTATAAATTTTACACCACGGGAGTTTAAAATGACGTAAGCAAGTCAACTAATTTATTTCACCCCATTTTACATATTTTAATCTCAATTTAACTTTTCATTCACGTCACTGGCACTTTGCGTTCCCTTTTATTTTTCCAGTAATTTAGTAATGCATTTTTATTTGCTGAGCTTATGTATCTATTTTTGCATTTTGTATACATTTGCAGTTTTTCCACACTTACGATAATTGCATGAAAGTAATTTGAAAAATAGAGGAAAGAAAATTATCATTTCTACATTATGTGGATTTTATCTTTTATTATTCAACTATGTAAACAGAGTTAACTTAAAGAGAGGAGAACTGCAGACAGTTAAACACCTACGTAAAGCTGTAAATAGTAATTTTATGTGTTCAAGTAAAGTTATTGCAAAGTAAGCCTTTAGTTGCAAAGCAAAGGAAAAATAGTGTTGATATTTACTTAATGGTAATTTAATGTATTCATCAACACGGTAGTATATTTGTGAGATTTGGAAGGAATATTGATAAAAACAAAATCATTAATCTTTGTGTACGTATATTAATCTGTCCCTAAATATTCTGATATTTGATAGGTTTGTTAAAGATGGTAGTCTGGCAGAAGCTAATTTCCATGACATAGGTTGTTTGTCACTTAATATATTCACCCTTTCATGTGTCAGCGTGTCCTGTTATGTTATTTCGAGTGATACGAGTCAAAGTTCATAGTTCGGTTTGAATTGATAGCGATCTCCGTTTGAGTTGTGGAATGAAGAAGGCTATGAACTCTGTGACACTTATTTGTATGTAGGTTTTATTTCTTTAAGGTTGACTTGAGGAACTGGATGGGATGGAAATGCCGTTAGGTAGTTCTATTGTGAAAGTGGATAAAATAGTCGACTCGCCTCTAATTATGCAACAGTTCTATTAGTAACAATGGGGAGCATCCTTGATTTATGTTTGTTGAATGCATTGAAAGAAAATCAAAGAAACTGCAGTGATGACAGACTGCGTGACGGCAATGTTAGGTAGATGTCTTTTCCATGGTACGAGGTAATCGGTTAATTTGTTGATTATATAAATTACGGTGCTTAGAAATAATTAGATTGAGGTGCCCTTAATGTGCACGTGGAACAATATGGCGCGTAGTAAGTGAAGATATCTGTAATTTGTGTGTACTGAAGGAATCGATGGTTCTGACTCGTGTGCCGTGAAAATAAAATGATTAAGACTCTATTGTGAGAAATGATAATGTCCACACCACATGAGGACTAGAGAGAGAAAAGTTTTTCAATAGAGAGATATTATGTAAAGGAAAACTATTTATAGGTCCTTGTTTGCAGAGAGATTCTAATTCGCAGAAATGTGAACCTTTGTCCGTGAGGCCTTTTGTCCGAGGCTGTCTCTTTGATCAAAGTTTAATACAAGAGTCACCTACGGTATCATTATGTTACAAAATGCACAGGCGGACACAAGTCTCCCACGGACTCAAATCCTAGATTCTGTGAGGAGCGACCTTAGGATTTAATTCGCCAATTTATTTTCCTCACTCCAATTAGTTCCCATATGGTTCAGTCAAATAACCGTTCTGATTTATTTCACGGTGTGTAGAAATCGGATCCCCTTGTTCTCAATACTTTACATAACAGTCCTGTTAAATATTTATTCAAATGTCATGTCAACTGTATAATCATTTTTTCAAACGGATCATATTATTATGTTTACGAAGACTTGTTTAGGAGAATTGCGTTCTCTACATGTTTATCAATTGGAACTTCACCACAGAACTGGTTCTGTCTCAAGTCCAATCCAACTGAACTGATTTGATCTGATGGATGGGAGAAACATCGTACATAAGTGCACACAAACAGAATGCTCTAACAACATGTAAATAAATTCTGCATTTTCCATTCATGAGGCTATGAAATTCTGTTGATAAGAACTCACTTTACGTTGCTAATTTGCCGTAGGAAGAAATAAGTCAGGTCAAGCCCTAGAACCGCCAGCCAAATGCCACTTTCACATTCACTGAATTGTAGCGCATTATATTATGCATAAACACACATGTCTTATTCAACATACCCTTAGCAAATATCCTACTCCCCTATCTATCCAACTCATTTACGTAATCCACCAATATTAACACACTTATCGAAATACTCAGACTCACCTTACGCTCATTACACTCTTTTGTCCTCGTGACAGTATCTCCGGGAATCCTTTGTCATTTTTCACCCACGTCCAAAACAATTACAGAGTAATGCTCATACTTCATTAATTGATACGTCCAATCCACTCATATAATGTATAAAGCATATTAGTAATGCATACAATAGTCGGACAAGGAAATTACATAAGGTTACTACGTTATCCTAATCGTACTATTTTGCATCATCATACTTAAAACGTCGTAGCTGGTTAAATTTCGCGTGGATATTAGGAAATTCATGGTGTATGATTCTCAGAAAGTAAGCACAGAGCAATATGAAGGAACATTTGTTTGTATGCAGGTAATAAATTCGATGTGACAACGATATTTCATGTTAAATGTCTTACCTACACAACATTTTAGCGTAAAACAAGACTCTAGAGAATTTAACAGGACTTTATTGACTACGGTGTTGAAATTTGAAATCCTGAACCACGATGAGTCCACCACAGTAGACTTCGCACTTCACATCCAGTTCAATCTAAATTTTTCTGCCAAATAAATGCCTACGCAAATGTCAGACTTTGTTTCACTTTATGAAGGATTCGGTTTAATTGTAATTAATATGTTATAACAGGTGTATCATGTATAAATGTGTCACAGGCCACTGTCTGTTAGTGTAAGGACTTTCAAATATTAAACATTTGCATCCACTTACTACAGTATGCTAATTTCTAGTACAATTATTTAAAACCAGAAGACTAATTTTAATCTTTCGTTTTATTTGTACTACTGCACTAACTCAACTATCTGTGCATTAGGTGAAAGAGGTTTTAAAATAGGCATGCAGTCTATGATTTGTTATATTGGTAATTATCCGCAAGGAGTATAAGAATATTTAAAGACACGAGTGCACACAAACACCTAATATTAATAACACAGTTCAACATATGGTTTTTATTGAGTTCACACGGATAGTTTGCCAAAACGTAAGTTACTAATGTATTTATTGGCTTAGTACAGCCAGATAAAATAAAGATGATTTTTCTAATGCTGTACTCTAGTCATCCAGACAAAATGTTGCAAGTGTGCCCCAGTAAAAAGTTACTTTTTGTTTAGTGTTTTGGTCTGAAGTGATATTCCAAGTCGGAAGACATGTCTTACTACACGTAGTACATTAAAATAACAGAAAACGCAAAGTGCATTTATTAAAGTCTAGCCATAAGAAATATGATTGCTACTTCCACTACTAAAAACTGACAAGAGTTAAAAGTTCCCCAGTTGTAAACAGTCGAACTTTAGGTTTTATGACTACCAACAAGGCAGCGAATACATATTGTCGAAATTGTGCGATTTCATTAATTGATTCTATTTCTTATTTTTTTCCGTGTTAAAAGCAATATGAAGTCTTATTATATAGTGAACTTGAAAAGCTGACAAAATTGTCTTTGCCCGTTTTCAAGGGAATTGTCGAAAATTATTTTCGTCGCAAGGTCAACATTATTGTAACTCGTCGTCTTGCAGAGAGAGGGTTGGGTTAGTTCGGATCCAGTTCTCTTGCACTCCCTTCACGTATCAATTCATGTGTACCGTGTGAACCTATTTATCTTCTCCTGCAATTAATCCTTTCCCCCGCATCTAACAAATATAAAGATTCTACTTTATTTCCAGTCGTAATCTAAAGCTTTTATTCTTACATTTACACCAAAACTTACTCGCACTAAAATCAAAGAAGAATCTCAGTTAAAAATCCTCTAGACGCAACACTTAGACATTCTGACCTTTTTCTAGCAAGACCACAAAGATTTAAACCACTTAAGTTCGTATCTGTAAAACACATGTGGATTCGTCCTCCTAAACTTTTACGATTTCGATTAAAGATTTTTTGCAAATATGCAGAAAATCGCCAAGGATTGGTGTATTTAGTATCCTGGAGTATTTACAAACAATTACAGATATCTCCGTCTAATTGGACAATACAAAATCTAGTAATAAAATAATTTAAATAGAGACCTTGCTCTTAAGTTAAAACTTATGCCACTTGTATATCCACCATTGCAATATTTAGTAGGCATTCTCATTTCCATTGTCAAAGTTACATAACTCTATTTGTATATATCTACATAATGTAGACGTTTATGTCTTAAACATGTAGCAACAAATGCAACTTTTTGCACAGTCTGTTTTTCGGCGGAGCTAAACTCTTTTCTCATGTTCACTTGAGGAAGGGAGAGGAATAAAATGAGCTTCACGTTCCTTGTACATGGGGATAGTTAAAGTTAAGGTGAAGGTAATAATATTAGTGGATACACGACTAATTACAGAACTAAACAAAACGTCTCAACTTGTGTTTATTTTTAAACTTTCTTAATGAACGAAGAAACTTGAGATGCTTTAAGATGCATATTTCCGACAGCCTTCTTATCTCTTGTTATGCTAGTCCTAATGCATTGCTTATATAATAATATAATTTACGAGTATTTGGTATCATGCAAGCAATAACTGATTATTCCGCACAGTAAACATTTTAATAATTATTGCTGTCGCCAATGCGAATATCGAACTTTTGTTTATTTATCTGCAGATCTTGAGATCGCATTATCTTGCGGAGCAAAAATATAATATTTTCAACCGACAATCCGATAAAATTAAACATCAAGATAAGCAGAGTTATAACATGATTGCCAAAACAAGGCAGATACACACAGACATTAATACGATACCCCTTTCGCATATGTTTATGATACACAGTAGACAATAACAGTATCATTATCCTGGGTAGAAATCCGTTTGCTTCTTTCGTAGGATTTTTTGTATGGGAGAAGAATGAAGAAAATGAAGATGATAAAACCACTCTAAGAATGCATTTATAAATATGCACAGGCTAAATATAGTATTATAAAGCAGAAAAAACACGTGGAAGCAAGAATGCAAAATAGTTCTACTCTAGGACTAAGTTCATGAATAAGTAGAGTACATTTCAAAAATTAATATTGCACAACGGGTATCATATTTTTGGGTAAGTACATTTAATACACTACAGCTTACAAAATAGATACATATTCTTGTTAATTTCTGCGTTATTTGGCAGAGTAGAGAAAAAGAGGAATGAATCATAAATTTTGCAAGCTAAAGTAATGAAATCGCATTATTTAATCGTAGATAAGATTTGCGTATCTGAATCCGTTGAGGGATTTGAAACCGTTCGAGGCATGGCAAACTTGAAAATCAAAAGTTAGATCATTAGAAGTAGTCTAAATTAAAATCTGGACAGTTGCAGAGTGGTAAAGATAAGTATAATTGTTAGTTATGTTCAGTTTTCGCAGCTACAGTTTGCATGGCTAGCCAAGTGAAACCGCAGAATGGTTTCCACTGAACTTTGGACATGGAATCTGGAAATGTTTTGCGCTGCCTACTAATTAAATCTTCAGATTAAACAAAAAGTTTTGCCTAGCAGTTTTCCTCAAATTACTTAAGGTACATCATTTCATGGCAATTATCTATACAAAGTTGTACTTTGCTTGCACTAGTGTGCAATTGTGAATTGCACTCTAGTCTAGGTCATCAAGAACTGCTGATCAATAATTCTGCACCTCTGGTCATTCTAAGCAATTGCCATTTCCATTTCCACCAGTGCAGTTTTTGGAAAACTACAAAAAATGGGTTTCTAAATGTAAATACAGAGCTCGGACGATTGAACGTATTTAAGTGCACATTATTACATAGAAAAGAATTTCAATTCTTATTATATATCGATCAGGGTGTGGATGCAATACTGAATACCAGGTGTGCACTAAATACACGCAGTTGTTTCATTATCAGAGAAAGTTCATTGCCAGTTAATGTCCAATGGTTCTCTGTTATTACAACATTATAGAAACACATCAGAACGGAATAATATCAGCTGCAGTACTCGTATTTAGTATAAATGCCCAGGGGGAATAAGTTGTACACATAATTATAAGTTATCGTGTGTAATATAATCATGTTCATTTCTCATTAGTAGTCCAGATATATGAGTAGGTACACAGAAACAAAAAATAATTGGTTGAAATTGAAAACAATAGTTGTGAATTTGCAGTAGGGAATTTTTTCTTCTGGAAATTAGCACCGAGACTTCATATAATGGAGTGTTGGGCATTATTCTTTGCTTGCGTTCGCACTTTTTTGGTAACTCCATAATATGCATTATGATTTTTATGATTGAAAGCAAACTGGTGTCTGCTCTCCGAAAATGGTCTGAAGTGTGTAGGTGCGATGTGGCTGATGAACAGATAAATATAGATATCCGGCTCTTTTTACAAACCATTTTCTTTTGTTTCGTCTCTTTGTCTTTTGGCATTCGCTCATTTAGTTAGCTGTAGTTATGACGGGTACTAGAGGTGGGATCAATCCGCTTTTTCTAGCCTCGAATCGAATCGAATCGATAATTTTGCCAAGTCAAATCGAATCGATTTGAATCGATATCGATAACTTTACAATCCAAATCGAATCGAATCGATAATTTGCCCGGCAGGCCCAAATCGAAATCGAATCGAATCGAAAATTTAACAAATTGTCTTACGTTTTCAAAAAATTCCACCGTATTATTGCACTCTTTTATGATGATCAGCTCAATCTATAGTCTTACTACAGCTGTATATCACAAATCGAATCGAATTGAATCGATAATTTTCGATATTTTCCAAATCGAAATCGAATCGAATCGATCCGTGACCGGAAAAAATCGAATCGAAATCGAATCGATATCGATTCGATTCGATTTCGATTCGATTTAATCGAATCGGTCCCAACACTAACGGGTACGCATTTCGTGTGGGAAAGGAAACCCTGTACAAACAAATGTGTTTACATTTTGCATACACTGTAACATTGGATATAAAGATCTTGGACTGGGAGTACAAAGAGTATTCATAATAATATGAAAGGGATTCCCCAAGAAAACAACAATAAGCAAATTCCCATCATTTCCCAGGCTTTTAACTACACAGAGATGAAATCATATTTTGTTACGCTCTGCCGCAAATAAATATATCTTTGCTTCATTCATGCTATAGTCGCTACAATCATAGATACAATTTCAATGACATAATATAGTGTGATGCTTTGTATAAAGTTACTATTAATGAGTAAAAGTCCACTTATTAATTTGCAAGGAAACTTTGGAGGAAATTACGTCACATGTGTTCGATGGGAATTCTAACATCATTTTTATTGCACGTTACTTCAACATACATATTCTGATTAGGTCAAGCACACTCCATGAGTTCCTTCTTCAGTCTCATCTGGTTGCTGGTGCTTCATATACTTACTCGTCAGCCAAAGTGTTTCATACAGGTTATCGTTAGTTATTATATCAAATCCGCAGTCTTGCAAAAGAAGTGTAACCAGTTCACCGCAATTCAAAAGTGTGCAAATCCAAATTATTCATCATTTCTAAAGTGTGCTAAACCCATGATTATTAATTTGTATTCGTGAAACACAATTGTCAAGTTTTTATATTTTCATACTCTTTTCTGCAATTTTTACCCAATGTGCTGCATTTTGAAACATTGTGTGTTTTTGGAACGAAAAATAAATTTCACACGTTATGACATTTGATAGGCAAAAAATACATATTTTCAAGATTCGAGTAAACCAAAGTAGTAATAAGTTTGTCAAAGGTAAAATATTTTTCATCATACGCTTTTAAATTAAATTTAAATAGTGATTTCATGAGAGAGGCCATGGGGATTGTTTGGGCGAGTTGGAATCGTAAAATAGATTTTATTATATTTGCATATGATTTTGACTTGTGGGGACGTATTGAAATGTCTGTTGTGGAAATGTGGGGAGTAATGAATGGGAAGGTGGTGATTGAACTGCAGAATACCTACGCGAGTCTTTTACTCATCAAACTTGCCTTTTCCTGTTGTATTCTGTTGACCTAAGAGACCCCACTGAAAGTCAGAGTTCCCATCATATCTATTTATAATATTTACAGCTTTTACTGCTGTGCATGTGCTGTCCTACTGCTTTCTTTGGCTTCCTTTAATAATTCATGAAAAATGCAAGTGTGGGTTTTCTACTCCCTCTAATGTCCCAAGTGGCCCCTCTCCAACACAAGCTCCACAATATCACACATTGTTATAATTCAAGAATAGCTTAACATCTCTTCTATTTATAGAACAATAAAATTAACTTCAGAAGCAATACACATAAAAAATATAGACAGAGTTATAAATACTTTTGGAGCACTTGGAAGCATTGTACAGAACAGTTATTTACGAGAAGGTATTGAATATTTATTACTAATAAAAAAAGTCAAGGTTTCATGTATCCCATTTTCGGAGCAAGTTATGTAAGACATTTAAGAAATAATTTGAATTCAAAGGCTAAAACTTTAGTTAAATTATTTCCCTTTTCTCCACTTTTTCCCACCTCTTTTATTTGTAGCAGACGATATCGTAATTCGACAATAATTCCTAAAACATTTAGGCTCAGTAAATGATAATGTTTACATTAGTTCGTTACGCTGCATATTTTAATATAATTTTAAAAGAATTAGTGAATTATTAGTAAACCTTTGAACGGCGGTGCACTAATGGTAGTAAGATGACTTTGCGTTCAAAATAGGTATTACTGCGAATAATGTGTGTATTATACTTATTTATGTATGCATATTCATTGCAGCACGTTTTTAGTACATGAATTACTAGTTCGCATTCATATAGCACAATGGTCTGAACCGGTGAGATATTTTAGCATTGCATGAAATGCAGATATGCCAGTAAAACAAGTCATTATTGTTTTAAATTATATTTGTAATTGTGCAAGTCAGTTCAGAAGGACCATTTAATAAATGGTAATAGTTGGTGAAGGGTCAGTGAGGATGAATAGATGAACAAGTGTGGACAGAAATTATTAAGATGCGCTGAATATTAACAAAATCTAAATAATAAATTCGACTGCATGAGACACACTTGTGCATTGCAATCAGTCAAACAGAGAGCCACTCCAATATCTATAAATAAACTGATTATATTATGACTTATTGCAAACTGGCAGTCTTCTCTGCCTCACTCTGGTTTCTGCCAGTCTTCTTAATTCATCGCAATGACCATAGTATTGATATAAATGTACTTTTGCTTGTCAAAATAATTTATTCGTTCCATTTAACATTGGACTAAGGCACATCCCAATTTTATCACTAGGACATTATTTATCTACTTATGACTCTCGTTTTCATTTTCATTTACAATATCGTTGCCTCCTCCTTTAAAATGCTTACATTTATCTCATACTTTACTTAAATATAAATTTATCTCATTAATTATTCGATTGCAAAAAATCGTAATATTTGAATAAATGAAACGTGCGTACTACAATACTGTACGGTTTATAACTATCTTACAAACATGAAATTACATGAAAATGAAAGGAATCTTCATTTATATTAAACTGTGCAATTGAGAGTTAAAATGTACAAATAATTTTCATTTCTACAAGACATTTATTTGCTTCCTTTTAAGGAAATGGGCGATGAATTGCTTTTGTGTTCTAAAAGTAACAAGATTTAAGTACAGAGATAGACCCATGAAATATTTGGTGTAAGGTCAAACTATTAAAAATAAGTGTAGATATTACAATTATGAGATTTGTAGTGGAGTGACTAAAATCAAGCGCTGAAAAATCCAGAAGCAAACTCAATGTAAAAATTTGAGGAAATTAGCTTTGAAACAAGGTGTTACTATTTAGCGATGTATTTGCACGCACAACAACAAAAATTAAGTACTTTTATGCCCTGACCTACCTAAAGTCTAAACTTGCATTTTCACACAGATTTTATGTATTTGGTGAAGTGAATGCCGACCGGTCGCTTCACACACTCATTACGGTTACAGCAATGCAAATTTACGAATTGCTATCAACGTATCAACCCTGTCTTGATTATATGCAAGTAAATATTTTACGAGTAGCTAAAATAGGTCATAATCTGTGTACGTAGGCACAGAGTTGGTATTTATGTGCAATTGAGAATTAGAAACACAGACCCTAGCCCAAACGGAGTCAGTGACAGTAACAATAAGTAAAATTCATGCACATGGCTTGAGAGTGCACAGCTGCACTATTACGAGTAGAACAAAAGCGTTTTAATGTTATCATTGTCATGTTTGATGATTATATTACAGTGTAGGACAATCATGCATATTTATCGAGATGCGTTGAGTGGTGAAACAAAGTCTGGGACACACCATGCCCAATTATGAACGAAAAATCATAAAACTAACAGGAACAAAAAGAAATCTAATTTATGTACCATAATGTTTATACATGTACATATTAAACGATTTTATTTGATCTCTGCATTAATCTTCACTTTTGCTTTGCTCTATATTTCCTTTGTCCTTTTCCTATTGCAGCCCACAAGACGAGACATCAAGATAATAAAGATGAGGGCAGACGATCTCCCATCCCTACACTTTAGTTTTAGGCAGAAAAATCAGGATGTGAGATTAGTTTTAGCGAATCTCTGCATTTTTATAAATATGCTCTCATCCTTCTCTCTGTTACACTTTGTAGATTACATTTTTATGGGCATTTGGGGTTTTATGTAGAGTAGAATTGTTGGTGATGATGTTTGTTAAATTAATATTGCATCAGTAACAAATAATGTCTTACTACTTACTACTGCACTTAGAATTTCTGTTTTCATTAGAATTGATATATTGCACTTTTAAAAGTAAATCATGTAAAATTAAATGTTAACGCGGTGTAAATCTTCATCCAGTACTAAATCAAATCAAAGATATTTTAGAATGCTTATTTTACAATTTACAATGCTGATCTTGATTAAGGATAATTGATGAGAGAAAAGAGCAAAAATTCTTTGAGTTATTTATGTTATGTTGCCTTCCATTCATTTTATTTTTACTATGTAGATCATTTCAATTAAATCAATGACGATTTCTAGAATATGCCATCTTCTATACTCATAGAGTGTCAAGATGCAATTTTGCAATAAGTACGGACAAATCTTTCTTTTATGATTTACAGATACACCGAATGAATGTGTTTTACTGTTTCTTATGAGAAATGTGACAGTCAAAATTTGTGTTTTGAGTTGTCGCAAGTGACATCCTTGGTGTTCCGCTAGGTCAAATCATATTGTAATCTTTGTGGCATTGGGACTGCATCAGTACTTATAGTATTATTTATTTTGTACGTGTATTACTACTTAACGTTAATATACTATAAGCAAGTAACAAGTAAGTAGTTTATGTTTTGGATTTTACTCTGCATCAGAAGTTCATTTAGTATTTGCGTAGCAAGAAGCATCTAAAGAAGAGATACATTGGAACAGATACAAAATAAATGGGAACTTTTATTGCTCATGAAATATGCGAGTTATTTAATTAGCTAGTATTAAATTAATGTATCAGTAATATTTATTTGTATCGTTATACTAATCAGCAGTATCGTAATGACTAATAATTAACGTTACCGTTCATTTGAACATTGCACTATGTAAATCGTGAGACATGAGTCCTAGTTATTTTCGATGGTTATATTTTTTTGAGCATAATTATTAAATGAATGAAAATGTAGTCGTAGTATTTAATCATTGATCCTTACTGCTAAGTAAAATAATATAATTTAGTAACCTTACAATATAAAAATATAAACACTCATCTGTACTTTATTTATGATGAATCAAACCACAGATACAAAAGCGAAGCAGGCATATCTGCTATACCAAGAAATCTATAGCCTAGTAAACACGGAGTACAAAAGTTTTTGCTAAATGTGCATACTTGAGCATCAATAAATTACATCTAAACCCAACCTAAACTAAAAAGTGTCGATGCTACAGCCGTAGAACCATGGGACATAAATAGACACTGTTTAATCTCTGATTTTTTCAGTAGAATTGCCATACCACAGAAATTAATTTGCATATGAAGTTTGACTACTTTCAGTTTGAATCAAATTGCACTTCTTTTAAATCGTAAAGGACCATTAAGAGATTAACACTCTGAAATGGATTGCCATTAAATACAGATAGCGATTCCAAATTAGAACTGGGCTTGGTATACAGTAGACATAAATTATATTCTTTATATGCTACTACGGAACATTGGCGATGGTGCATATTTCTTAATCGGATCCTGTTCAATGAGAATTAGAGGTTTGGTGAACTTTAGATTTCGTATTAAATTTCGCATGAATCATGATAGTGATGCAAAATTTAATGCAATTGTATGTCTGTAAATTAGGGAAGGGCACACTTTTGCAATTATTTATTTCCCAATAACCATTTCCTTCCGAGAGGTTAGAGTTACATTTTTAATAATTATAGTATTATTACCTATAAGTATGTTTAATTTAATTAAGGGATTAGATAATTATCAATTAAATTTAATTAGATTCTTACAGTAATTAATATAATTACTGTAAGATTCGACTGCCTGCGATTTTTATTTGCCCATATATTGGCCGCCTGCGACTTTCAATCAGTCCGTAGACTTTCCCTTTCCTGCGGAAATCCTTCATTTGCATGGAAGGAGTAAATTTTAGTCAATTATCAAATAAATTTAATTAGATTCTTACAGTAATTAATATAATTCAGTCACCAGTTTAACATAGGGCGGAAATTACAGTTATGCCTGATTTCATTAATATGGACGTATTTCCCTATTTCAATGATATCATTGACAAAAAGTTACCAATTGAAAACCTAACATCAAAAAATAAGGTATAGTTAGGGACTTTAATAATCATTGTCTAGAAATATCAATTTCGTGTTAGCAAAAACAACTGCAAGTTTCATCAGCGGCTCCATTCGTCCTAACTGTTTAAGTTCTCCCAGTGCATCGTGGATAGATACGTCTTAGTACTTAGTGCTGCATTTTATTTAGTATAGTAAGTCCTAGCAATGAACTGTGACACTGTTGTATACTATGTTGGCACGAATTTGGCATACAATTGTGTTACATAGATTTTTATTTAGAAACATCTAAATATCGATAAAAAATCAAGATATTTATTATTGACTGGCAATTTTGTGATTTACAGTTGTCGAGAAGAATCGCCAAACATGGAGTACTGAATCGTCTACAAATCTATTTGCCAGAAAACAAGGTAAGAAAAAAATCCATCTGACTATTTGTAGCTTGTTAATTGACAATTTTTGTAAAAGTAAAAGTTGTCAGTGTTGTAAGACGTTCAACTTGTGCAATTTTTGATTCTTGTGCACATAATGCCTGCAAAGTTGCGGATGATCTACCTAGGGAAATTGTGCACGATGGAGTTTCGTAGTACATATGATTTAGAAAGATTAACTGAAGGAGGAATGTAAATTATAGACCAAATTTCCCCACACAAATAGTGACCGCACTTAAAAATTGGAGTTTATTACATTTAATTGTTTTAGATAATGCAATTTCCATGCATTTATGATTTACCTTGGTAATCCTGCATGTGTATGACTTTACACGAGTGAAAAGTTGTCTCAATGGCACCACGGCAGACGTGAACTTTTTCTTATGTAGACTAGTGCACCTGATGCTAAAAGTTTGCGTTGTGTCTATTTGTGGTTGCGTGACCAATAAAACGGTCGTGAGCAGACTGCGTAAAAAGGATAAATAGAGTAGACAAATGTTACACCATAAATATTTTGAGGGTGATGTTATGTCACGTATAGCGAACATTTATTTTATGCTGGATGTTAGTATGTATCTGGTGTAGCTATACAGTTATTCCGAGATCATTGCTTTATTCATAGCAATATCCTAAAATTATCCAATTGTGTCCGTAGAAATGTCTACAAAAGTTATTTACGGTAATAACTTTGAACAAACAAAACACTACTACATCTTGAAATGGATCGAAATAAAGTATTAAATGAAAATAAATTTTAGTTCAACACACTGTTCATAGCCTGCCTAACTTTGCAAGCAATATGATGGACTATTAGTTATTCCCAAACTAATTTACATTCATTAATACACATAAAAGAGAAATGTGTGAAACCCAGTGACACCCTAGAAATTCAATTCATTCTTTACAATTTTCATTAAACAAACTATAATTGCTCTTGTCTTGGTCTTTCTTTAGCTTTGTTATCTAAAGTTGTTCTCATAGTGAAAGATTGCATTCCTATGGACTACAAGGTTACAAACAGTTTGCATATTTATAATTAGTTGACAATTGAATCCGACCAATCCAATGTTTCACCATAAATTTTGAGAATTCCTCATTTGTGGAGTATAAAAGTGGATTTTCATTGTCAAGGCATTGTAAATATCTTTCATTCATGAAATACAGTTGAGAAATGCATACTTAGGTTCTTATGACTTTGTTTTGGAAGCTAAGGTTAAAGGTTTGGTGTCCCCAGATCCAATTCTTAATAAATTACATTATAGAACCGCATTTTGATTCTTTGCTTTGCACACCTTACTGATGACCAGGGTGGTAGAATCACGTATATACGGGTGAGTACATTCGGCGAATTTTTTCTTTTTTTGCAATCTCAATTTGCGTCCTTGTGCCACTGAGTTTATTAGATAGGGAAAAATAAATGAGAAAATTAACAATATTTATTTTCTGAAAGTGGGGTTAGGTAGATCACAAAAGGTTTGCTGATAAGTAATTCATCAGTTTTTTGTGTCGGAATAAATGAAATCCCTTAATCGGGAGCAGAAGAGATAGGAATTTTATGTATTTCAGGGTTTATATCCCCCTGGCCTCTTCCGACGTCATTGGAGTTAACACTAAGCTAAATCTCAATATTCCCCAAAAATTAATTTGCTTCTAAGCCCGGCCCCTGCACATACTCCGTTTAAATACTAATCAGAATTGTAGACACATTCTAAAACACACTATTAAATGTTTCATGGGTTATAGCAAAATCATAGCGCTGCAGATTGTGTAGATATAATACGTTCGCTGTGTAAGTATTTCGTACCTAAGTAATGGAGTATATAAATAATATGCATTGATATGACAAAAAGGTCAAAAAGGAAACAAAAGAGATGTTAGATCAATTAAAATGCCTGTGCACTATTTAAAGCCGCAATAAAAGTGTGACATAATTATTAGTAAAATTCCAAATGGCTAATTAGTGGCTGTTTGATTGCACATCTATTGTTATGAGACAATTAAGGGACTTTAGAAATGAGACCTTTGGGTCAAATGAGTCGGATGATAAATATTGAACATGATTTGGTACGTGGCATTCGCATTCGTGTACGCATCTTTTGTATCTAATTTAACCTGGGTGACATTATCCTAGGAAGTTGTGAGATAGAACTCAAAGAAGGTCAACAAACTTTCATTTAACTGCTTTCAGAGAACACAATGCCTATTTATGCATTCAAATCAAAGTTCCTTTTAACTTCTCCTTATCGTGTTTCCACTGATTGAGAGTATTATTCCCAGCTCTGTATTCAGCGAAACCTATATCGAAGAATACACTCAGCTTTCAGATGCAAAAGAAATCGCAGGTATGTCAAATATTAGTAATTCTGAGGAATAGCTTAAGTGAACTATGCAAAATCAACTATTTATAATATTTTCGTGGCCTGCCTTCTCTTATCTACCAAATACACAAATACTCTGCTATCTAAATTATGCCTTTGATGGCATTGCCTTGTCAAATATTCACATAGTACAAGTAACACACATTACTTATCTATAAGGCACTATTGTGCTCCATAGCTTACCATAAGATATGTCAATATGTATCTAGAACTTAAAACCATTCTTCGTAGTAGTTGACACGGGCCAAGCTTTTTCAGGTATTTCATATTTACCTAATGAGCTAGATAAAAGTTGGGATCACAAACACTGTTTCACTTCCCTTTTAGTATAAATAAACATTTTGTTCCTAAGGAATATCCATATATGGCCTGCTTTCCTAACGAAGTATGACAATACAATGTTAATAAAGATACATCATCAGTCACTTTTCTACAGAGTAGTACCAAAGGATCTTGGAAAACTATTTAATTACTCATTGTCAATGAATATTGGGTATTTGACTAATATGCTCTTTCGCAACCAAGTTAGGAATGCAGTGTCAATAAGGATGCCAATAAGGAAATATGGAAAATATCTTTCGATAAGTATAACTGCTTCTAAATACCAGAAAGTTTTGGTAAGAATCGTAAAAACTAAATAATTTCGGTCTTTAAAATTGCGATAGGGTACATTCATAAGATATCTTGAGTTTTTGTTTATAATTAGACAATTTGCATAGGTGTGCATCCCAATCACATCATATGATTACGTAATACAGATAGAGCTGTGTATTACACAAAACTTGAAGTAACGAATCAATTCATTCAGTGGGAAGGCCGAGAGTTCTATCAATGAGTATCTACTCTGTTTACATTGTATGTGTATAGTACATACTTGAAGTAAGTGATAAATAGAAAAAACCGTTTAGATTTAGTGTACCTGGGTAAATATCCCAAAATTGGGATAGCCTGTGGTTTGCGTAGGTCGGCATTCCAACAAACGTAAATCGTGAGAAATAATTTTCAAGTTAGGCTATCAGAAAGGAGTGTTATGTTAATGCTACTATTAGCCAAGCCGCTTTTTCAAGAGCCCTCAGCATTATTGTAACCGTTTTACAAAAATAATGGACAAATGTTCGTTTATGTACACTTCCTTATTTTCTAAACGAACCCATATTATATATCCACCTGTGCTTATTAACTAAAAGTTTATATTGTAATACAGAAAAAACCTTTTGCACATGTCTATTTTTAAGATTTTAGACTTGTTATAGTATTATTCAAGTTCATATATCCAAATTCACATATTTATTCAAGGGTCAAAAACGCAATACGTAGGAATGCTCTGTTGGTGTAAGGAATACCATTAGAAAGACAAGTGGAATAAAAAAGGGGAACTTAAAGCTAAATGAATAATAGCTGCGAGGCAAACATTTATTTCTTGCAAACACCGTCAGCCCTGCACACACAATTTAAATTTATGAAAAAATACCATAGCGTCTGTTTGTCAATAAATAGATGCATTATGTCATAGGGCTATGTGTTTTGAATAACCACGCATAATTACAGGATTTCTCAAAAGTAATTTCAGCTGCTTAGTTTTCTGAGTGTTGAGAATTATATTTATTGTCTGGAATATAGAAGTAGTATTTTTTTTGTCCAGTAAGAATTACACACTTTGGAGACTTAAGTTTGTAAAGCAGAGATGATGACAACCTGGACTTTTTAATCTGTTAACCCCTGCCCTGGATGATACTTTTAATACCGATGCAGTTGTATCATTGAAGGATTACATAATTTTTGCAAAAAAAAATAGAGAAGAGCTCATCGGTAACATTCGCTACTGTGTATTGTGACGCTCTTTTTAATTAACTAATCAAGGCCACTTTTGCCATGTTTGAATATCTATCTCCTAATTGTCTTTTCTATTACTGTACCCATTTACTATAAGCTTCGAAAATATTATTATGTAATAATGAGTCTGGTAGTACAATTTACAATTAGTTATTTGTTTGTTCAGGGTGTGGAGTTTGTTGAGAGATTGTTGATCTTCCTATTGTCTTCCTGCAGAGTTGCTGTTAACGTTTCGCCTGTAGTTTGTGTTGTTTCCATGATGTATTTAGACGGCGAAACTCCAATATTTATTTGTGATTCTATTAGCACAAATTTTTCATCACCACTATTAATCCTCTTGGCATACAAGGTTTTCTTATTATTACTCTTAATAGAAGAAAATGCTATTCTATTTGCTAACTGGCTGTAGCCCGCCTTGCTATATGTAAATGTACTGTATTTGTATGTAGGTCACTTTTAGAGTACATCTTTTTCCTGAAGTAAGACTTGATGCATTAGTGGTAACTAATTAGAAGTTTATGCAACACATTTGCCTCCCGAAAAGATTAGTCATTGTCATTATTGTTTATTTACGTACACACGCATATCATTTATTTGTTGATGATGATACTCGCTGATCGTTTATTTATACTTTATGCGTAACTAAAATATTCCTATCATCCGTCATCCACAAAGGATTGTAATTATTACTCTGTTCATTAGTAGTGAAGTCCATTTACAAAATAAATAATATTCTGCACACACTATAGGTACACACATTGTAAATAAACAAACAATAAATGTAAGTTTGCATTATCTGTTGATGAATTAACTAGCTACAAGAGAAATTGTGAGTAGCTTGGTATTTACAAAATGTACAGTGGGAAGAATGTGGAATAGAATGGAACAGAGTTTACACATTGCGTAGATCTGCCTGCTCAGCTATTTGTGTTTCACGGAATGTGGAGTAAACACTATTGTGGATAGGGAATTGTACCTTGACTGAGGTCGACATACCGAAGGTTGTCTTGTACAAAGTCCCTGGACTTGACAATTGCCAGCAAACGATGCCAATATGGTGTGATAAATTGTAGCAATCAATAATTAAATAGAATGCTTCACATATTACAACTGTTGCTACACAGAAACAATTAAGTTAGTGCTGATTGATGCTTAAAAGTCGCAATTCGGATATTAGATTGCACCGATGCTGTAAGATATCTTGTTTCAGACTTACATTTGTAAATAAGGAATTAATTCTTATATTTATCAAAAACGTCATAACATATAAAATTATTTAGGCCGTTTTAGGCATCCTTCAGATAGGAATTACGTACGTCACATTCGCATTATAGAAACGAAATTCTTCTGAATTACATTGAAATGGCTGGCTTATCTGAGCTAAATGGAACAAGATAATTCCATGTACTACATTATCTTTCGTATATAAATTGGTCATGTTTAGTTATTTAGAGTTTCAACCACACTTCACCACGTAAGACTTAATTAAAATTAAATCTGATTTCGAAAAGACGCCATAATGTTTTCTCATCGTTTCAGATACCACCAATCTACCTCACCCACATTTGTCAATCTTTGGAATTTGCGTGAAGCAAAATGAACAAGACGGGTGACAAGGGCAGTTCAATGGAAGCATTTCAATTTCACGTAGAAGCAGCCTTACTCACAGTTTTCTTCTTGGCCGGACTCGTAGCAAACATTCCTCTCTCCATTATTTACATCAAGTCCAAACATATTCGCTCCATAACTGACAAGTAAGAATTACTACCTTTTTATAATATTTACAATAAATCCCTATTAACATATTGAAGAACAAGAAAATAGCGAAATCACACCTCCTTACTTTACAATTCGCTCATGGAAAGATTTTTGCTCCTCAATCGCAGTTGACACGCAATTTTTCTTAAGGAACATGATATTTACCATTTGATTTGTGGAAGACAATGCCATGACCGTGGTAAACTATTTTTAGTGCTCTTCAGTGAACTTAAAGGTTCGTGTAATTGATACAACGTGGTAATGTACACCCCCATTCACATGCATAGCTTGGAAACAAAGAAATAAATGTTTCACGAACCAAATATGAATGCATGAGAATCCTGTTACAAAAACAGCATTCTGAATCTGCAAACAAAGCAAAGCTCATGAAATCATGTAAAAGTATGAAATTACCCAATTTTTTGATTTATTATACAATTTTCATTGCAAATTTCCATAAATTTCGGATTTCCTTGAAAATGTTACAATTTTGGTAAATGGCTTAATGAAAAATGCAAAAGTTAAAATGCAATTTAAGAAAATAAACTATGCGACTGGAAAACTGAACTAGTGGATTGTTAGACATTAAAACTATCATTGGGATTGCAATAGAGAAAAGTTTTGGCAAATGTGTATTTAGTTAGTTCGTAGGCGACAGTCAGTGTCACTGGAGAGCAGAATAGTATATAGATGTTGACAGATGTTTATGACTTACTCTTCTTCCTTGCTGGTACCTATTAGTGTTATTTTGTTAAGAGGAGTATATATGAAGACAATAAAGAGGAAAGATTAACATTGTGCGAGCTTACATGAGTTGGATTCATTTGACTATGGTTTTGTGTGTATTTAGGTTCCTATTCAACTTGCTGATAGCAGACGTCATCTCCGTGTCTATTCTTTTGCCAACTATTCTCTTGGACTTTTTGCAATACGAACAGAGTTCATTTTCACTTCTGGTCCCAACGACAACTTCATCATTGCCCTTTTCTACGACTTCCTATCCCAGCACCTACACTAATTACAACGAGAGCAATGAGAATATTGTAGGAGAAGCGGAACAAGAGCGCTACTCGGACTTTGGACTCCTCCACCCAGATGCAAATGCACAGGAAGTCCCACTTGAGGGTTTTCACAGCAGCCAGACTCCCTCTCCTCACCAAATCCACATCCTCGTCCAATTCGACAACTGGAGCTGCATGTTCAAGAACGGATTGCTCTCTGCCATTGCCACCGCCTCCGTCTTGGCTGCCCTCGAAATCGCCGTCGAAAGATACCTCGCCGTTTGCACCCCTCTCCACTATCACAAACTTCTCACACACCCCACCATCTTCCTCACTTCTCTCGTTGCAACATTCATTTCTCTCGGTGAGTCAACAATAATATATAATAGATATATAATATATAAATAGCAAAACAGCAGTAATATATAAATAATATATAATAATAAATATCATATAACATACGTCTACCCTTTGCAGAAATGTCATCCGAATTTTATCCGCTACTCAAATTAACTAGTCTCATTAATTTCTATTTTGCAAGACGTGTCTCGCAGAGAAATGCAACTGCGATACTCACATGACGTTTCATTTTAATTATTAGCATTTCATCAGTCACCAGTTGTAATGAGGGCAAGTCAACATTTATTTTTATATTCTAATGAACTACCTTATCAGTTGTCAATGAGTTCTAGGAATAAAGGGAAGCCTATCAGTCTTCCCTGTTGAACTCCACGGTGAACACGTACAATTTATTTACGTCAACAGATAAGATAAAATTCGAGCAAGTTTTTATTTACTATTTCTAATCGACTCATTTCACCTCACTTGTCATCAATTAATATGCATTTCTAGCCAAATACATACGCTCTCATGTAAATGCCTCAATTCAAATAGGAATGTCGGCATTTCTATCGATTAAATAAATGAGCTAGTTTTACAGATATCCCAATTTGGTTAGTTCTGTTGCAGCCACTACGCATACAAAGAAATAGTGTATACACGAGAAACTGAAACGCCGCTTCCTATTTCTCTACTAAACTTTCATAAATAGAATGTATGGGATAAATTAGGTTTCGAGCTCCTCTACGGTTTCTGGTGTACCATATTTATATATTAAAATTAGGAAAACAAAAGATTGCTCCAATAAAGAGAATACTACTGTATTCTTTTAACCTTAAAATCAGCTTCCGTTTACTAGGTTAGCTGTGTTGTGATTAATGAAATGTATGGAGGCTATCTTTAAAAAAGCATAAGTAAATAATTAGCGTTATCGGCGTATTTGATGGTTGTAACATTATTACAGAGATTATAGCAAGATTTGCGTATATCTTTGTTGACGGAAATAGTTTCCGGATGGCAATGGCAGTCAGTGCCATTCAGCCGCATCAAGGAGACTGAAATGATAATCGGACTCCTTTGTACTGCCAATTCCCCATGTAAATATGTCCTAACATTGATGAATAATTTCATTGGGTTCTTCCTAAAGTCAATTTCATGTTACAAAAAATTACTCGCATTTTGACTGACCTCGATAATATGAGATGCATCCCGGTCTTTTTACGAAAACACAGAAAGAGTTTTTCGAACGTTGCAATTTACAAAAGTCACGTCATCATGAAATACACATAACTCATATCGTCCCAATAATCAGGATCGTGGGATAAAAATGGAAACACTTATCCATATAGGAAATAACTATTAAGTAGCGAAGGGATTTTGTAAATAGGTTATTGTCGGCACTTTTGGCTGTTTTCTTTAACTGGAGTTTATATCTTGAATGACGGTTTCTCTTCTATTCTTCTTTGAGGTTCGTATCAATCTGCTCGGCTGAGTTTTATTTTCATGCAAGATTTCGATGCAGCATAACTGTGCATCTGCACTTAGGTATTATTTATAGAAATAAACGAGAATACGCATACTAATTTTATGGAATAGAGAAATATCCGTATCGGTGATACTTTGCATTTGGACATGGACGGAAATAAACTTTAAAAATAACTTTGTATTTACTTTAGGTTTGTTATTCATTCTAGTTTGGAGCATTAAAAATAAGACTAGTTGTCACAAAGTGACATTGCTCCCTTTTCATTAGTGGAAGATTTGTAGTAAACCTCTTTTTATCAAATTAAATGTCAGTTGTTGTATAAACATTGGAATTATTAATTTCGTTTGTCTGATTTCAGTATCTGGGCTCGTTTCGGCTTTTGATCCTTCTCCCTCACTTTTCCCAAGTTGTAATGCGAGTCGGAGACGTTCGCGATTACAATACTTGACAAAGAGATCTCAAGAAGATGGATTGCATGGCGAATACAATGAATCAGAAGAACTTTGGTGGTCGACATATAATCTGGCGCATTTGTTTATATTTTTCATCTTCCCTGTCCTTCTGATGACTTACATTTACATCAGCATCTGGCTAGAAGCCCGGCGATCTAAAGTCAGGATGAATCAGCGCTACAAACCGTTTTATCTGACTGTTCCAGATAAATTAGGTAACGTTACTATTCCATTTCTCATATTCGCAAACTGAAAACAAGAACTACCTTCCTCAACTTGCAAAGCAGAAATCTTTTTACTCGTTGCTTGAAATCTTTACGACCAATCCAAACATTTGTGTGTATTTTTTGTTTTGATATGCAATACTAACATTTTAAGACCTACCGCTACCACACGAAAGTCAATGAGCTTGGCAATCAGAGTAGTAAAGTTAAAACTTATAATTTTTCTCAAGATGAGGATACTTGCGGATAGTTTGGGAACTGGTGATGCGTAGGCGGTTGTCTGAACACAACACTACGATTATGATTAGCAACGTCCTTACCCTTTGCGAATATGAGAAGTAATTTGGAAATTATAGAAATACAAGTCCTTCAATAATTGTGTTTTATTTTTCAGAGGATGACATAAAGGGGAAGTCAAGGTTCCACCCAGTGGTGATCCGATTTAAATTAATGCACCGTCTCAAAGCCACGCGATTCGACAGAGCAGCTCGAGTGGCTATTTTCACGCTAGTCGTCACAACTCTGTGTTGGACTCCGTATTACTTCGTCAAAGCATCTCATGCCATCCAATCTATTTTCGTAAGTTCATTTTCAATAGTTTTATTGAATTTTATTAACTGTAATTTTGGCACGCGCCCTCCCATTTGTCTCCTCTGCAGTATTTACTCTTCAAACTGCTAGAGATTTGTCACACATTAGTTGGCGTGACACTCTCCATCTCTTTCCACTTCAGTGCCAGTGCCAAAACTTGTCATCATTTGCTACCCCCATGTTGTCCTGTCTCTCCGAATATATACACCTCTTCCTAAACGATACTCTCCTTGTAGGCAGCACTTCAGACTGCCAAACACTCCCTATCAGTTCTTCCGTGTAATTTATCTAATCCATTCAGGACATGATATCAGACTCTTATTCGATAGATAAGTATCATCATCATGATTGATGAGATTCTATTAGTCGCTAAGTTAATCCCAAGTAAATAGTTAGTGTTAGATTGTTCTTTCTTTATAATTCCATGCAGTACTTTAGTTACTTGTGAAAAGAAAATATAACAGCTCAATCGATGAAACTATTTTCTCACACCAAACCAAATTTCATCGCTTCCGATATCAAACTTTTGCAAATAGTGTTATAATAACTTGTACTAAAACGGTTTCCAAAGGATTATTTTGGAATCATCCTATAACCTAAATTTGCTTACCACGGGAGTTTTTGTAAATGTCGAAAACGCAATATCTGGTGGAATGTGTAACCTTTAAGATTCCATTCCATTACAAAATGTAGGTGTCAAACTAAATGAAATTCTTGAAATCGTACCACAAAATGTAAACATGTTTACTTAAATATGTATACGTTCATCTTTATTAGGTTCATTGTTGATTGAGGTGCGTAAAATGCAATTTAAAGATCCATATTTTTGGCAATCATCTTCTGAAGAAATTAATAACGCAATAACTATATTAGAAATCAGGGCATGCAGGTTATTGAAACTTTCTGAGGATTCATTTACCTGTGTAGAACATTACTGTAAATAGTTCCTGAAGATATTTCATGGGATTGGCCCCAAGTTTATTCCACCTTCTTAATGGGCAAATTTTCCCATTTCCTTATTCACAGACGTTCATAGAACTAATTTCAGTAAACAAAACTTGCGTTTTTCTTTAAAATCCGCTATGGTGAAACTAAGTGTACACAAATGAGGCAAAATATGTTTATAATGATGTATCCTGTTAGTACATGAATCAATTTGCATTTCTGGCCATTAAAATTACTCGTATACACGTCTCAAGTCTCAAGCTTACGTATTATACCTATACCAAGTTTGCTTTTCACACAAGTTTCTTCCGGAACTTTCATGTCATAGTCTAATGTGATAAAATATTACTGTGTTTAGAGAAAACACATTAAAAATAGTGCGCTGCTACTTTTGTATTGAATATAATTTAAAGACTAGTTGAAATACATTGAAAATGTTGATTATTTCAGAGATTATACCAAGATGCAGTAGAGGAGGTTCCAGTATTCTCTAGTGCGGAAAAGGAAATATCGTACATGTCATGGGAAACAGTGATACCTCTTCTGCTGACGAGTCTTCATCCTATTCTAGCCCCAGTATTCTACGCTTATCGTTACAAGCGTCTCCGTGAAGGAATGTTACGCGTGGGAATGAGCCAACCCTATTGCTGCAGCTCCTGCAACTGTAAAGACTGTGACAAGGCTGAAGCCATCGAGAGACAAGCACCGGGCGAAAAGTGCAAATCTTTAAGCGGCACCCAATTAATTTCTCCTTTGCACCAAACTGGAGATCTGCTTTCTAAACGATCTATTGAAAACGGGGTGCCTCACGACAAAAATGTTTCCAGTGAGACAATGCAAACTCCAGCCCCAACGTACACGTCACCCAATTCAACTGGAAGCAATGCTGATGGGAACGGTGTGGCCAATTCCAATAGTCTCGCAACTTGTAACAGTCACGTTGGAATTGAAATCCACGTGGTATCTGAAGACGGTTTGATTATCGCTCCAGAAAATAATCCAGGTGCAAATAACAATGGGTTGGTGGAAAGCGGAAACTGTTGCCTGAGTTTAGAAAACATTTCTAACGCTAAAAATGGTGGTCTCAATGGTGAAGCTGATTATGGAAGGGCAGTGGCTTCGCCGTCTAGTTTAGTTAATTGCTTAACCCTCTGGATGGGTTCTTACTCACGGCGGTGGAATAGTCATCGCGAATCAGTCACCAGTACTGCGTCCTTCATCACTCTCCTCTCAACCCGCAGCAACAACAAGATTCACCCAATCGCCAATGTCTAAACTCGGTTTAGTCAAATTTGGTAGAAAAACCATCCTATCGTATTATATATCCAATCCAGTTAACAATTTCAAGATATTTTGTACCGTAAAGTTTTACGCTTCGTATTACCTTTCATTAGTTAAGTGTAGAATTAGGGACTAAAACTCTTTCCAGAGTTAGAGAATCCACTCCTCATTGTTAAATAATTTAAATGTAACAAACAAAACTATAGTTACTTAATTAATTGAAGAAAGTGCAACTAAATGCAGATATTTCGGAATTGTGAGCAAGCTTTCAATTAATCTGATGATGATTTGTCAAATTTCCTATTTGCCTCAGAGGGGAATGTTATTTGATGCGTTGAAGGGGTTATTCAGTTTTTAGTATTAATTGTTTTCTTTAAATGACAGCTTTAGTATTAGTCACTTAAATTGCTGTTTGTCACTGCTTCAAGTTACTGCCCCATTTTGCCATATTTTAATTGTTAATCCTGGATAACCAATCGAGTACTACAAGCCTTTAACCTACCTGTGCATCGTCTATGGTCAGTACACTGGCGTAGTATATATTCTGGTCCCTGACATTTGTACTTATTATAGATGTAATCTTCCTACATAGATACATTGTTATTACATTTACATGTAATTTTTAAATGCAGTAGGTAGTTGTGCTGGTGCAAATTTATTGTAGAAATGTCATTGTAAGACGAACTGAGACTTAAGACTCGAACTTTGAGTTTATTCTGTAAACTGGTTACTTACTAAATATTAGTATTGTTATATTATTTTTAATTTTGCGCCTCTGTATGTTTGTGTGTCTTGAAAGGAACAATTTGGTGAGATGAAGTGTAAACAATTCAAATCACTGCATGAAAGATAAAGTAGCTTATAAAAAATGCAATGACATTATTGTCAGAAACGGTAGCTGGGAGAAACTACATTTTTATTTATTTTGTTTAGTTTGAATGGTAGCGTAAACGTAACATAGGAGCAACATGCTGCTATTATAGAATGAAACCGACAAAAAGACAGTTGTTTCTTTTAAATCTTGAACCATTGTTTTGTTAGTATATAATTTTTACTCTTTTAAGTATGTAGAAACAGAAATAAATCCAATTTCTGTACATTGCATACAAAATACTGCGTTAATTGAGGAGACTGATAACTCATTCATTACTTTCTTTATTTTATTTTATGTAGACATTTTATGTGAGTAATTAAGACATTTAAGTAACGAACTTCACAGAGATTATACAAATAATATAACTGTCACATCATTTAATACAAACAATGAGTGCGCAAATTATTGCTGTACGCATGCAAAATAAAATTTTGTTTTATTAAAGTCCTATCTCAATAAATGTTAAATATTATTGACTACTTAACGTAATATGTCAGTCGAAATGTGACTAAATTGTATTTAATATTATATTTTGGCTTGAATAAATATTCTGATAGTAAATCTGTAAATATAGTAATAACGAAGAGGTATCTAGACTTAAAATACAATGCCATTCATCCCACCTGTGTTGTCTTACCTGCAATATTATTAAATCTTCTTTTGACATGTGTAAATATTATGTAGAGAAAGGAGTAACTATTTTGTGAAAATAAATATCCATGAATTATAATTAGTATAAAACCTGTAAACTCTTTATGGTATTATATGTAGTTCTTTCCATTTCATTTTTTCTTTCAAATGAGAAATTGCTTCGGGACTACAGTTCATTGTGTATTTTTCCAATTTCAGGTAAAATAAATTCATGGAATCTGAAAATATTTTAATTGAGTTGTCGGATATCTACGGAAAAATGAAATCCAGTTACAAAATGTTAAAATCTATTTTATAAACATTTTCGGCATATGATATATTTATTTACAAGAACTGGAAGATAGGTTGTCACGTTCGACAAAGTTAGAGATGTCAAGGATTCACATTTTGATAAACCAAAGATAACACTCAAGTCTGAGAGGCCACTTACTTCCAGAGTCAATGTTGTTAAATCTTTAGAACGCAAAACCCCGAATTTATATCACATTGCACAAAATGCAGTAAATGAGATTATTAACTTTTAAAATCATGTAATAAAGCTGAAGTTTAAATACCTTTCATCTGTCCTATCCAAGAATGGGTTCTGTGAATTGTATTGGACAAGATTTCGTCTTGATTATCATCCAAACCAATTAGTCCAGCTTCCACTTCTTCACCAAGACATTCTCCATGTAATTTATGTTCTAAGATGCTGAATACTTTTAAATGTGGTATATATTGGTAAATAATCCGCAGAATTTCAGAATCCACAAAATTCAAGCTCAGTCTAGTGATTTTATTAAACGTGGTGAAAAGAGTAATGAGGTTTCCTGCAATAAATTTCTTCGGAACATCGTATATCTCCAATTCCGATAAGTTGCAAATAAGACCATCAATATCATCACAAGAAATTATTTCCTCTGGTAAAGAAATAACGAGTGTTTTTAGTCTAATAAGTTCAATTTCATATTTGGAAGATCCAAAAATATCCAGTTTCCCGTCGTAAGTTAGTAGTGACATTCTTGTAATATTAGAAGGACAATGGAATTCTTCGTAATCAGTAAGTTTACAGTAATTCTTAAATGTTAGTGTAAGTCCGGTAAGACCATCTTTAAAATTCGGCAGTGCTATTAAATTATTCAGTTGATCACAGGGGAAAATTTCAGTCAACACTAAGTGAACGTACTGGAGACAAAATTGTTTCTTCTTGAAAAATTCCAGGTCTTTCGGGAAAAACTCCAAATGGTTAATATGGAAATATTTGAGTCGTCGCAAAGGTAAACTCTGGATAGCTTCAAAAAACATACGAGCTCTGGGTTCATGGAATGGCAAATACATCAATATTTGTAGATTTGGCATTGCCAGTAAGAAACGAAAAATATTTTGCTTCCACACGATAGAATTTACAAATGTCATTGAATAAGTCCGATCGAATATATACAACCGGCGCAATCTCTGAAACAAGGGAACGTCTGCACAACATTGGAAAAAGGACTCATCTTCAAAGAAATTTGGCAGGAACAAACTAAGCTCTTCTAATGAATTTATTAGTGACGATTGCTCAAATATAACTTCCCGAAACCAGGCCGAATTGTAATTGTAGTGACCAGTTAGGTTTATAGATTTTATAAATCTCAAACTTGATTTATTTTCAATTATGTAATTGAGAATTGCCTCTGTTTCTACTGATTTGTCGAAATGCCAACTTTGACAGATATGCTTTATTGTAGAAAAGCTTATATTTAAAACTTTGGCAGTTGTATCACTGAAAAATAGCTTAGAGTCTTTTTGAATTATCTTACAACTTTCGTCATCCCACGTTCGGCATATTAATCGACATTTTTTAAGTTGAACCACTGAAAGAAATTTGAAGATATTTCCAAGAATCTGCAAAATTTAGATTTGAACCGAGGTTATATAAGAATTAAACCGCAAAATTAATTAGGTATATAAATAATTTACATTTGAAGTGTTAAATTTAAACTATATACAGTTTAATACGCATTGCTATTGCTCAATTTGGGGAAATTGCTTTTGGTGGTAATTAAAATTGGTAGATCGAAAGGAATCAACTTAACCAAAAAATACTTACAAGAGGAATATCAAGTGGGTTCAGTCCGCCATTAGAACACGAATATTGCTCCATTTGACTTTTTCAGAATTACAAATAATTTAAATTTTCTGCTTTGAAGTCGAGAAAGGGATTTTCCACCAAGATATTAAGAAATCAAATCTAGTGCAACGTAATACTAGGATGCACGTTTTGCGTACAAAACGTAGTAGTTTTCATAGGTGGGCAAAAATATTTAAACTCAATAATAAGTTGTTTGAGTTGTAAGAACTCGAAACTTCTTTCATCTTGCTTAAACGAGTTATTTTGTGTTACCACCAACTCTTTTGGGGTTGGTGATGTTTTCTTATATTTCTTATAGTTACAAATTTCGTCCTATGATTGATTAACTATAGTAATTTTATTTAAGGGACAGTGTCTATCAGACTGATAAAAAATTATCAGCGGAGCATTCTTGAGACAATTTGCCCATCAGTATGAAATACCACCAGCAATGAGCAGGAAAGTACCTACATATGTATAGGTAGATGTGCATTTTGATTCTATTTTTAAAGAAGAGATTTTGGAGTCTGCCAAGTTGCTAATAGCCATTGCCAAGTAATGAAACTTTCAATGCAAAGAAACATATCCACACTTCATAGATGGTAACCAATCCTTCGCTATACTGTACATGATGCTGAAAATGATAATAAAATCATTACATTCAGCATTGGATATCGTTGGTTGACTATTGTTTTGTTAGCATTGATTAATTATTGGGTTTCGACTATTATTTTCAGTGTATTCTGTCTTGCCAAAGTAAACCTAGCTTGATACTGAACTGACTGTGTTCATTTATTATTGCTATGCTATCAATTTAATTTAATTCAATACAATTTTGGATTTGCTTTTCCTTCGCAGTAGGGCATAAGTAAGAATAAAGAGTACCAATAAGCATCGGGCTACACACATAATAATGGACTGCATTTTATTTAACTTTGAAAATTGGAGAGCACTATTCCACTATCATATTAACAAGAATTTTGATATTTATTTATTTACTGAACCGACAATTTCCTCCGTGATAGAGGTACATTCCATTGTCTTATAAAGAACATTCAGTCAAGTTTGATTTCAGGAGCCAATATTATTTTGATACAGTACTATTCAAGTAAGGATAAGCTATATTATAGTATAATGAATTATTATGGTCATCATGAATGAATACATATTAGCCAAGGAGTACAGAGTAAGGGTTACGTAGTATATTAATAATATTAAGTAATTAATTAATTGAACTTAGAAGTCATACCATACTATAATTATATATAAGCCAAGGAATACAGAGTAAGGGTTACGTAGTATATTAATAATATTAAGTAATTCATTAATTGAACTTAGAAATCATACCATACTATAAAGAATAACTCACATCAAATTTCCAATATTATTCAGAGTCAGAGGTCGTTAAATTATTCACAGGAGAGCAATCCAATATCTTTCGATCTTCCGTACTGAATTAAGCCATCTAAGATTAATAAGGAGTAATTCTACACTCCAATCCAATAAAGAGACTAAATGTCAGTGTAAAAGTGTGTGAGCCCGATTCACTGATTCACTGAGGTTAAAGTTGAAGGTCTAAAAATCTGCAAAAAATACTATTGTATTCCTTATGACATCCTGTACCTTGAGTTTGAATATGAGCAAAATCGTTGAAGGGACACCGAAGCTACCTTTGACCCTTACCTACACTGCAATGTATTAGTATTTTCTCGTTGGGGCGAAGAGACACATTATCCCTATTCCTCACCATCTTCCATTTAACTTTCCAATTCGAAATTAGAAAAACCGACCAGGCAACTCTGACAGAAGTCAATTACATTTGGACAATTCTTCCTCCAAATCTTAATGGAATTGCCTGTGCACTTGGCACAGTGTAGTGATAGTGTAGGCCAACACGATGTCTTTTGTCTGTCTTTTAGTTTGTTGAAAAGTTGCAGTGTAGTTAGTTTCTTGTGGCATGTCATTTTCATGCAGATTATCATTAATTTATTGCAATATTGGTATACTATCGTTATGGATGAAATGAAAAGAAGTACACCTTTACATTTCTTCTTTATAGTTCAGAAATCGACGTAAACATTTCCAAATGCAAGCGTATTAGTAATAATATTGAATCCACATTTGCAGTTTTCATAGAAAGGAAACTATTTATAATCTGCAGTGAGAAAAAACTGTAAAAGAGACTCCCGTTCGATTCTCATTGCAATTTAATAGTAATTCCTTTTCAACTCTCAATACTTTTTACTTGATTGCAAGGCATTTGATAACCAAACTTCAAGCACACCGTCCAGCATCGAGTAGACGATGAGCAAACGAGGTTTAACTGAGTGAGGTTATGTTAATTTTTTCAATTTCGGATATTATTGTTATTTTTGAACCTAGAACATTTCATCTGGCTGAAGAAATGCTTCAGAAAGAGCAATGCATATGCTATACTGAATCTATGTAAAATTCTATAGTCAAAAAGAAACTTAGACACATGATCTTTAAAGATTTCCAGTACAGTGATTAATGTTTAATATTGTCTGGTTTCTATCCAGCAGCAGAAAGAGACAAAAACAAAAACGGATTGTGAGATTGTGAGTGAAAAACGTCTATTTCTAAAAATGAGAGATACTCTATGAAAAAACTAATGCGGCATGATTATTTAGCATACCAAATTTTATTGCATAGGCTTCTGCACTATTTATAATAAAGAAAAGTGAATCTGAGGACATGTACTATAATTAGCCTTTATAAAAGTAAAAAGCATACAGGTAGTAATTTTTTTAGGTTCGTAAAGTGGATTAGAAGAGCACTGGGTGGTGGACATATTGCGAAGGCTAATCCACATTAACATCAACATGATTCGGAAAGAGCTCAAGAAAAGCTTCTTTAGAAATGGCACGTCCCTTTTGGCCACTTTCAAAGACATAACACGATGACATGACATCAACGTGTTCCTTCAAAGCACTGTTCTCAAATTTCTCCGTCTTGGGCCACCCTGTCATCCTGATATAAATGCGTTTGCAAAAACTGAAAGAACTTCGGTATTTCAAAAAAACAGCAATTTTATCCTTGAACCAGCACCCATCATGCCAAATAACGAAATCCTCCACTCGAATTTTGCCTTCACAAAGGCTAATAAAGTCGGAAGTTGAGGGCCAGGTTTGTAGAATTAAGGTATCCAGGGTGAAGTAACAGTCTTCGGCCAAATTCAAGTAATCAAGTATAAGTGTTTTGACACTGTTGGCAATCCAGTGAGATTTAATTTTCTCTTTACCATATCCTTCTATTTTCAAGTGAGTCAACTGAGGACAATTCATAAAGTAAGAGAGGAATGAATAATCGTTCTCGCTTGGCAAACAATAAATTGCTAAATACTGCAGGTTCGGAAACACAATCGGCTGCCTACAATGTAAAACAATGGGACCGTCGATACCGCCGAGATCACTCAAAGCGAGCTTTTGAATTGAGGTAGGCAAATGGAGCAAATCAACCGAGTTTTTAAGCCACAAGAAAAGTTCCTTAATTTTCATTTGGACGTAAGATTGATAAGGACCATAAACGGCCGTCACCTTTTCAATAGCCCACTGTGAAATTTCCCCATTCACAATCTCAACGCTGTCTAAATCCAGACTATCCAGAGTTGTATTTCCCCGTACGTCCAAAATATATTTTGTCCCACTTTCTTTACAATCTAATGCCAATTCTTCTGTTCTTCTGTTCTTCTGTTTCCTCTGATCAAGATCCACAATATTGTTTATTCGAATACGATCCAATTCAATTCCGTCTTGAAGAAACGTCACACGATTCAGTTTTAGTTTAGTAGGGCACATCCGAATTCCTTCTTCAAGTCTGATTCGGCATCTTGAGAGTGTTATCTCTTTAATATGCTGAAGGAGGTGCAACGGAATATCCAGCATATTTCCATAACAGTGAGTTAAAATTGATAACTTTGTCATCTCTTTGGTACCCTTCTGTACCATTGGAGATTTCGATATCCAAGGACTGATATCAAAATTCTTCACAATATTTATATCTGAAGGAGACAACGATAATTCAAGTTTTCTAATGCATTTTTGCTTCTCGTCAAAAAACCTGGTTAATTCTTCAATCGTCCAGGGACGAGGTACGTACCTCTCAGTTAATTTACCGTCAATATTGTAAGAATTGAATAGAGATGCCGAGTTCTGTAGACAAAACTGAAAGTCCACTGGACGGCGAAATTCACTTTCATTAAAAGTTATTGATGCCCGGTTTTGAAGGGCTACTTTGCCAGTTTTGCTCCATTCACGACAAACGAAGCGAAACTTTTTAATATCTTTGATATTTAGGAATCTGAAAACGCAACTGACAACCTGCATTTAAATAAATTAATAACGTTAGTAATAATGAGAGCGTAATTCAGAATAATATCCCAAAAATGTGCAACTCTTTTGGTCCTTTTATAATATATGAAGCACTTTATGTACATATTGGATAAAATACGCCAAATCAGGCCAGCATTAAGGAAAATGCCAAAGCGTTGAGCTTAATGCCTGAAAATTGCCCTGCTATGTTACCTTAGTTAAATAAATACATTTTATATAAAAGCATAGTTATATAACTGACTTAACAATGCTGCAAGTAAACAAAGGAATCGTGACTTACAGGGCTTATCAGCATTGGATGTTTATTCTTCCCCACTGGCTCGTTCATTGAAGTGTTGGGTGAAAAGGAGTCATCCTTTTCGAATTCCTGCCGGAAAATATAATAATTTAAAGCTCTTATGAGAAGAACAGTAGATAATTATAATTCAATTTGATACATTTAAAACAACCTCGCGTAACTTCAATGCAAACTGAAGCAGGTAAACATTAAGCAGCTAACAACGTTAGTTTAGTAAACAGAAATGACCGTAGTTGGTTCTTATTTATTTACATTAAGATTGACCTCAAAAACTAAGAATTAGCTAACCTGGACTTCGGATACATTATGAGTCCAACAATAATAGAATAAATCACATCCATTTCCAGAGTTCGGCTGCATTTTCAATTCATCTGTATCTGAAAATAGTGTCATTTTACATTTTAAATCGAAAGCTTTAATAATAAATACGGAATACTGACGGACAATTATAACTTAACTATTATTCTTAGTTGACAATGCAAAATAATTTGCATTCCTTGATCAAATACTTAAAACCACCAAAATACTATATATAAAATATGCCTAGTAAATCTTTTCCAAAATTCCTCTAAAGAATTACTTTCAGAAAATTATCTAAAATCTATTTCCATTTCCACCTTTTTCCAATCATACGTACAGATAGGTAATCACAAATAAAAAACGTTTTTACCTTCATCGCCACCTTCGTCATTATTTTTATTAAACGGCTCATTAGTTGAGGGAGTTTTCAGTTTAGATGTCATGTCCACTTCTACTTCCAAATTTTCAGCTATTTTGTTAGTCAATTCATGGATCGTAGATTCAGCAGGCGGCGGTTTTGGATTGAAATGTTTCTGTTTTTTCTGACAATTTTTCTGACAAGAAAAGCCTGTTGCTTTTCTTTTAAGTTTTTCCTTCTTTTTCTTTTCTTTGGCTTCCAATGCATCGGTTTCATAGTTGGAATATATTTCCAATAATAGCTGAAAAATAACACACAATTAATTATTTAATTATTCCAGGTATAGCCAAGTAGTTATTATTACGGAATTACCTTTCTCGCTGTAGTTGACGATGCTCCTGTATAGAAATCACTCTTCCTGGCGAAGAAACTGAAAATGGTGCCCAGCAGCTGAAAAATAAAACGGCAAATTAATAAAATAATAAATAGTTATTATGAAGAACATCAAGGAGGTTAATACTTTTAATGCTGGAAAAACTTTCTGATTTACTTTCATTTTTAGAATTTCCAAATAATAATTCAAATTGTGAAGGCTGGAAATCTTGAATTACTTTTAAAATGATGGGTTATTTTTTAGTTGACTTTAATGGTTTTATTCTATGTGATTTCATTTTAATCTATTACACAAAAAGAGTACAAAAAACTTACATCTTGAACTCTATCATGTTGTTGTGCCATTGCCATTAACATCCGATCAAAGGATTCTGAATTTAGAATTGCCATTGTTGATTTTGTATTCTATTTGTATTTTATTTCTAGTATCGAGTAAATCCCTCGAAGCTTTGGAATACGAAGTAAGCGCTGATTTCTGTTATGACTGTACGCCAGCCGGCAGGTCGGTAACATACCTCATGGAATGGCTAACTTTAGACTCAGGTAATACATTCCTCATAGAACCCATAGACTATAATAGCTGGTCCAGGTGAATACCTGGACATCCGAATGGTATGTACCCGAACACCAGAAGGGCATATACAAGGCCACCCGAATGTTATATACCCGAGCATCCGAATGCTATATACCCGAACGCCCGAACGGAACGCTCCTTTTTGCTCCTTTTGGAAATAAAAAATTTCAAAAATTGGAAAACATCAAATTTGACTTTGTCTTGTCCTTGTAACCTTAATCATATTTTATATCAATCGAAAGCTGCTGTCAAGAGCTTCCGAATGATATAAATGTTAACGTTGTACATTGACGTGTTGAAAAGTTATTAAGGGTAGGAGGTCGAAAACCGGAATCTGATGGAAGGTTGGTTCAATTCCAGGACTCTTTCTCTTATTTCCAGAACTTCTTGGAATTCCTTTAAGGCCTCTCGGTACTTCTTTTGTGTAAGTTTAAGAACTGTAATGTTGTCTATGACAATCCGGATCAGGATCCATCTCAGGATGCCCCACTCCGGACAATCGTTTGTAAATTTCCAAAACTTCTTCATAGATGCTCAGTGCTTCCTCCAACTTACTTTGTGCACGAAGTCAATTTTTTATCAAGTCACGAAGGCAGACAGAAATTTGCAATATCAATCTTTAATTTTAGTGTTTTCCGGTCTTCTTTTCCAAAAATTCGTTCTCTCTTTTTCAATGCATCTTCATAGATTTCCAGAGCCTCTTCATATTTATTTAAGCGAAAGTACACAATTCCTAATGATCGAGCTGTCTCCAAACAGCCATCGTTTTCCTCACCGAAAGTCTTTTTCTGTTTCCCATAAACAACTTTGAATACTTCAAGGGCCTCCGAGTACTCACCCAATGCCTCCAGAGCTACTCCTTTGCTGTACTTCATTTGTAAAACCCAATGATGATTCTGTCCCAAATCAGATTCCAATAATTCTCCTGATTCACAAATGTAGTTCAGCAAATCTTTGTACTTTCCAGAACTGTACAATTTCTGGAATATCCTATCCATACAAATAAAACAATTTTTCTTTTTATATGCAACAAGATTCAGTGAAAGAGTATTTTCTGCTAAATTTACATTCCTTGATTAGGACATATACCACAGATAGGAATGAATATGTATTAACTAATCCACACAGAGTAGAAAAACTAAATGCTTCCACATGTCACATGGTCATCCCCATTTGTGGCTGAAAGTTAGACTGAAAGCTGGTGTAGTTTTCCCGCATTTTTAAAACTGCACTAATACAAAAATAGTTTGCTTATCAAACTAACTTAGAAATTAGTAAAGAAATCTGCACTTTTGAATTAATAAAATGCACACATTTGAGGTGTAAATGGAGAAAATTCCTAGTCATTCTAATTAATGAAGGTATTCGTAGATAATTATTGAATTTTGAAATCTACTTTCTACTAGAATTCATAACTCCTTATTTCATCAACAAATTCAAGAACAAAGACAAATAATTACATATTTCATTTAACTAACCTTCAATTCTGATTCTGATTGAAGGCGACTCCAATGCCGATAGCTTGAGAAATCGCATGCAGTGCCATATTCAGAGCAGGATTGCAATTTATTATCTTTACCTGAAAATAGTAACAATGCGGTCCTACTATAAAATATTGGCATCCCCCAAAATGGATTTGGCACCCCCATTAAGGTGACCATATTTTTCAATTGTTTACCAAGCATGGCCACCAAATGGTCCTACAAATAGTTAAGTCTTGTTAAGTGTCTTAAGAATGGTGATGGCAATTTCAGAAACAATTTTCATCAAAATCGGAGGTAGTTAATTTTTCATATTTTTTTATAAAATCACTAATGCCATTCTAAGAAAGGCTATGTAGTTATTATGTCGAAATAGCCATTGCCAAGTAATGAAACTTCCAATGCAAAGAAACATACCCACACTTCATAGATGGTAACCAATCCTTTCGCTATACTGTACATGATGCTGAAAATGATAATAAAATAATTACATTCAGCATTGTATATCGTTCGTTGACTATTGTTTTGTTAGCATTGATTAATTATTGGGTTTCGACTATTATTTTCAGTTTCTTCTGTCTTGCCAAAGTAAACCTAGCTTGATACTGACTGTGTTCATTTATTATTGCTATGCTATCAATTTAATTTAATACAATACAATTTTGGATTTGCTTTTCCTTTGCAGTAGGGCATAAGTAGGAAGAAAGAGTACCAATAAGCATCGGGCTACAGATACGCATAATAGTGGACTGCATTTTATTTAATTTTGGGCATTGGAGAGCACTATTCCACTATCATAGTAACAAGAATTTTGATATCTTTCGATCTTCCGTACTGAATTAAGCCATCTAAGATTAATAAGGAGTAATCCTACACTCCAATCCAATAAAGAGACTAAATGTCAGTGTAAAAGTGTGTGTGCCCGATTCACTGATTCACTGAGGTTAAAGTTGAAGGTCTAAAAATCTGCAAAAAATACTATTGTATTCCTTATGACATCCTGTGCCTTGAGTTTGAATATGAGCAAAATCGGTGAAGGGGCACCGAAGTTACCTTTGACCCTTACCTACCCTGCAATGTATTAGTATTTTCTCGTTGGGGCGAAGAGACACATTATCCCTATTCCTCACCATCTTCCATTTAACTTTCCAATTCGAAATTAGAAAAACCGACCAGGCAACTCTGACAGAAGTCATTTACATTTGGACAATTCTTCCTTCAAATCTTAATGGAATTGCCTGTGCACTTGGCACAGTCGGAAGATAGTGTAGGCCAACACGATGTCTTTTCTCTGTCTTTTAGTTTGAAGAAAAATTAAGAAAGCAGTGAAAGTTTTAATTTTCAGTTTGTCTTCTAGAAACTCAAAAAATGTGTGCTAAAAATAGAACATTTGTGACCCAGGACCTTCGAATTAAAATCAAAAATATCAAAAAAGAAATAAAACACATTGAACATTACGGATGCCTCCCCGTTTGGCAAAGGACCGTTTGGCAAAAAAAATTTTTGTCTCCAAAAAACACAAAAGGAACGTTTGGCAAACAAAATGGACCGTTTGGCAAAAATGTATTTCAGTCGTATAAGGCATCAACAAATGCATGCATACTCCTACACAATATCACAATATTATAGTTGAGACTTTTCATATTACCATATTCAGATTATTATCAGTATTTAAATGTTTTTGTAAAGACTAAGCAATGCGAAATCTACAACAATTGGCGAGATCTGGCTGCTTGATGGAACCTTCAGTGTGTCCAAAAATATATAAAATAGAAAGAAGCCACCAATGTGGAAATTCCTTCTTGTACTTATAAAAGAACAACTTCGAACTGAAAACTCATTACTTAGAGTTGATAATGGCACATTCCCTCAAGACTGAAAAAATTCTGTCAAAATAAAAAAAACTCCTACAGACAACAAGAAATTACGGAAAGAAACAACTACCATTTTTAAAATTCATTATAACACTAACCCACTACATAAAATAAACTCATGCAACTAATTTTTGTATCATATTTTAACTTTGACTTCCTAAACTCAGTATTGTTGAGCTGCAATAAAAAAAATAATGTAATTTGCCAAGCTGTCCGTTTTCTTTGCCAAACGTTCCATGTGCTTTTGCCAAACGAGTATTTTTTCGTTTGCCAAACGTACCTAGATCCGAACATTACTGGTGACGGGTGTACAGATGTTCTAATGTTTTCTATTCGCTATGCAAATGCTTTATTCTTGCTTACGATGCAATAATGTGAATGTATTTTTAATTATGCCACTTTATTATTTCTTTAAGGTGTAGTGAGTAAAATAGCTAATTAGCTATACTGCACATGGATTCCTTTACGCAAAATATTTCTTGTAGCATGCCATTTTCATGTAGATTATCATTAATTTATTGCAATATTGGTTTACTATCGTTATGTATACAATGAAATGCAGTACACCTTTACATTTCTTCTTAAGAGTTCAGAAATCGACGTAAACATTTCCAAATGCAAGCGTATTAGTAGTAATATTGAATCCACATTTGCAGTTTTCATAGAAAGGAAACTATTTATAATCTGCAGTGAGAAAAAACTGTAAAAGAGACTCCCGTTCGATTCTCATTGCAATTTGATAGTAATTCCTTTTCAAGTCTCAATACTTTTTACTTGATTGCAAGGCATTTGGTAACCAAACTTCAAGCACACTGTCCAGCATCGAGTAGACGATGAGCAAACGCGGTTTCACTGAGTGGTTATGTTAATTTTTTCAATTTCGGATATTACTGTTATTTTTGAACCTGGAACATTTCATCTGGCTAAAGAAATGCTTCAGAAAGAGCAATGCATATGCTATACTGAATCTACGTAAAATTCTGTAGTCAAAAAGAAACTTAGACACATGATCTTTAAAGATTTCCAGTACAGTGATAAATTTAAGATTTAAGATTTAAATGCTTATTGTCAAACAATATTCAAAATTACAAGTGCAGCTCTGATTTCCAATACAGGACAAAAAATGTTTAATATTGTCTGGTTTCTATCCAGCAGAAAGAGACAAAAACAAAAACGGATTGTGAGATTGTGAGTGAAAAAGCTTCTATTTCTAAAAATGAGAGATACTCTATGAAAAAACTAATGCGATGATTATTTAGCATATCACATACTATTGCATAGGCTTCTGCACTATTTATAATAAAGAAACGTGAATCTGAGGACATGTACTATAATTAGCCTTTATAAAAGTAAAAAGCATACAAGTAATAATTTTTTTACGTTCGTAAAGTGGATTAGAAGAGCACTGGGTGGTGGACATATTTTATTGCTAAGGCCAAATTTCACTAACATGATTCGGAAAGAGCTCAAGAAAAGCTTCTTTGGAAATGGCACGTCCCTTTTGGTCACTTTCAAAGACATAACACGATGACATGACATCAACGTGTTTCTTCAAAGCACTGTTTTCAAATTTCTTCTTCTTGGGCCTCTTTGTCATCATGATATAAATTCTTTTGCAAAAACTGAAAGAACTTCGGTATTTCAAAAAAGCAGCAATTTCATCCTCTAACCAGCACCAATCATGGTAAATAACGAAATTCTCCGCTAGAATTTGACCTTCACAAAGCCTAATAAAGTCGGAAGTTGAGGGCCAGGTTTGTAAAATTAAGGTATCCAGGGTAAAGTAACAGTCTTCGGTCCAATTCATTAAGTACTTAAGTGTCAGTGTTTTGACACTGTTGGTAATCCAGAGAGATTTCATTTCCACTTTACCACCTCCTTCTATTTTCAAGTGAGTCAACTGAGGACAATTCATAAAGTAAGAGAGGAATGAATAATCTTTCCAGTTTGGCAAGCAACTGATTGCTAAATACTGCAGGTTCGGAAACACAATCGGCTGCCTGCAATGTGAAACAATGGGACCGTCGATAAAGCTGAAATCACTCAAAGCGAGCTTTTGAATTGAGTTAGGCAAATGGAGCAAATCAACCGAATTGTCAATCCACAAGAAAAGTTCCTTAATTTTCAGTTGGGCGTAAGATGGATAAGGATCGTAAAAGGCCGTCACTTTTTCAATAGCCCACTGTGAAATTTCCCCATTCACAATCTCAACGCTGTTTAAAAACAGACTATCCAGAGTGGTATTTCCCCGTAAGTCCAAAATATATTTTGTTGGACTTTCTTTACAGTCTAATGCCAATTCTTCTGTTCTTCTGTTCTTCTGGCAAGTACCAAGATCCACAACATTGTTTATTCGAACACGATCCAATTCAATTCCGTTTTCAAAAAACGTTACGTTTGTCAGTTTTAGTTTAATAGGGCACATCCGAATTCCTTCTTCAAGTCTGATTCGGCAATTTGAGAGTGTTATCTCTTTAATATGCTGAAGGAGGTGCAACGGAATATCCAGCATATTTTCAGAACAGCGAATTGATATTGATAACTTTGTCATCTCTTTGGTATCCTTCTGTGCCATTGGAGATTTCGATATCCAAAGACTGATATCAAAATTCTTCACAATATTTTTATCTGAAGGAAAAAACGTTAATTCAAGTTCTCTAATGCATTTTTGCTGCTCGTCAAAAAACCTGGTTAATTCTTCAATCGTCCAGGGATGAGGTACGTACTTCTTAGTTAATGTACCGGAAATCTTGTAAGAATTGAATAGGGATGCCGAGTTCTGTAGACAAAACTGAAAGTCCACTGGACGGCGAAAAGGTTTCCTTCGATGAAAAGCTATTGATGCCCGGTTTTGAAGGGCTACTTTGCCAGTTTTGCTCCATTCACGACAAACGAAGCGAAACTTTTTAATATCTTCGATATTTAGGAATCTGAAAACGCAGCTGACGACCTACATTTAAATAAATTAATAACGTTAGTAATAATGAGAGCGTAATTGAGAATAATATCCCAAAAATGTGCAACTCTTTTGCTCCTTTTATAATATATGAAGCACTTTATGTACATATTAGATAAAATACGCCAAATCAGGCCAGCATTAAGGAAAATGCCAGAGCATTGAGCTTAATGCCTGAAAATGGCCCTGGTATTACCTTAGTTAAATAAATACATTTTATATAAAAGCAGAGTTATATAACTCACTTAACAATGCTACAAGTAAACAAAAGAATCGTGACTTACAGGGCTTATCAGCATTGGATTTTTATTCTTCCCCACTGGTTCGTTCATTGAAGTGTTGGGTGAAAAGGAGTCATCCTTTTCGAATTCCTGCGGGAAAATATATTAATTTAAAGCTCTTATGAGGAGAACAATAGATAATTATAATTCAATTTGATACAACATTTAAAACAACCTCGCGTAACTTCAATGCAAACTGAAGCAGGTAAACATTAAGCAACTAACAACTTTAGTTTAGTAAACAGAAATTACCGTAGTTGGTTCTTATTTATTTACATTAAGATTGACCTCAAAAATTAAGAATTAGCTAACCTGGACTTCGGATACATTTTGAGTCCAACAATAATAGAATAAATCACATCCATTTCCAGAGTTCGGCTGCATTTGCAATTCATCTGTATCTGAAAATAGTGTCATTTTACATTTTAAATCGAAAGCTTTAATAATAAATACGGAATACTGACGGACAATTATAACTTACATCTTATTCTTAGCTGACAATGCAAAATAATTTGCATTCCTTGATCAAAGTACTTAAAACGACCAAAATGCTATATATAAAATATGCCTAGTAAATCTTTTCCAAAATTCCTCTAAAGAATTACGTTCAGAAAACTATCTAATATCTATTTCCATTTCCACCTTTCCAATCATACGTACAAATAGGTAATCACAAATAAAACATGCTTTTACCTTCCTCGCCATCTTCGTCATTATTTTTATTAAACGGCTCATTAGTTGAGGGAGTTTTCAGTTTAGATTTCACGTCCACTTCTACTTCCAAATTTCCAGCTATGTTGTTAGTCAATTCATGGATCGTAGATTCAGCAGGCGGTGGTTTTGGATTAAAATGTTTCTGTTTTTTCTGACAATTTTTCTGACAAGAAAAGCCTGTTGCTTTTCTTTTAAGTTTTTCTTTCTTTTTCTTTTCTTTGGCTTCCAATGCATCGGTTTCATAGTTGTAATATGTTTCCAACAATAGCTGAACAAGAACAAACACACAATTATTTAATTAATTAATTTTTCCAGTTATAGCCAAGTAGTTACTATTACGGAATTACCTCTTTTGCTGTAGTTGACGATGCTCCCGTATATAAATCACTCTTCCTGGCAAAGAAACTGAATATGGTACCCAGCAGCTGAAAAATAAAACGGCAAATTAATAAAATTGGTATTATAACGAACATCACAAGGAGGTTAATACTTTTAATGCTGGAAAACTTTCTGTTTTACTTTCATTTTTATAATTTCCAAATAATAACTCAAATTTTGAAGGCTGGAAAACTTGAATTACTTTTAAAATGATGGGTTATTTTTTAGTTAACTTTAATGGTTCTATTCTATGTGATTTCATTTTAATCTATTACACAAAAAGAGTACAAAAAACTTACATCTTGAATTCCATCATGTTGTCGTGCCATTTCCATTAACATCCAATCAAAGGATTTTGAATTTCGAATTTCCATTGTTGATTTTCTATTCTGTTTTATTTCTGGAAGTCTCTCGAAGCTTTGGAATACTGTAAGCATAGCTTTTCCGCTATGCAACCAACAATCCTCAACTACCCACTATCACTGTGTGTCATCTGCATATCATGCAGATGCAACACAAAGGCAAAGCCAATTCTTGCCATTGACCTCGGTTTATCTCCTTTTCCAGGAGAATGACGTACCTATTCCCTTCACTCAATTTCCTATCTATATTATCTACCTGCCTGCTATAATTACTAAATCCCTATCCTACCTGCAGTAATTGCATGTTCCATGCAATTACTCATTTGACGACATTCTTCTTTCTTCTTCGTCTTCAGCTGACTTTCGTCCTTTAAGATAAGGCCACCCGTTTCTCTGAGCAGAAACTCCTAACCTAAATTAAAACTACTTAACTACAATTAAAACTTAACTATCACTACATTTAAAGTCTATTCACAATATTTACAAGTCTCTCATTTATTCTAAAGTGTCGTACAACTTGCATTGCCTCTGCACTACTTGGTTTACAAATGAGAAAATGTTTAATAATTGCATATCAATCAAAATAGTGGTCATAAAAAATGGAGGATTAAATTTGTGAGGAAGACTTCTGAACTCAACCCATTCGGATTGTTTTGGAAACACTGACAGCAGAACGATTTGCAATTACAGTCTCCAAATGCCGTATCGAATTCTTTGTATCGATTGTGTGTGGATGACGTGGTCCGAGTAATTGGACACGCTTTTCGTGCACTTCTTAGAACAACTGGAGACTTTCTTCGTATCTACCCAAATGACGATATGCGTAAGCAATGTGATATTTAGTTAGCCTTTCTCTTATTTCCAGACCTTCGTGGAATTCCTTTAAGGCCTCTCGGTAGTTCTTTTGTGTATGCTTAAGAACTGTAATGTTGTCCATAACAGTCAGAGTCTCAGGTTGCCCCACTCCGGACAATCGTTTGTAAATTTCCAAAACTTCTTCATAGATGTTCAGTGCTTCCTCCAACTTACTTTGTGCACGAAGTACATTTGCAATATCAATCTTCAGTTTTAGTGTTCTTCGGTCTTCTTTTCCAAAAATTCGTTCTCTCTTTTTCAATGCGTCTTCATAGATTTCCAGATCTCTTCATATTTATTTAAGCGAACGTACACAATTCCTAATGATCGAGCTGTCTCCAAACAATCATCGTTTTCCTCACCGAAAGTCTTTTTCTGTTTCCCATAAACATCTTTGAATACTTCTGAAATAGCCATCACCATTCTTAAGACAAGCTAAGTTAGTTGGTCTTAAGAATGATGATGGCTATATCAGAAACAATTTTCATCAAAATCGGAGGTAGTTAATTTTTCATATTGGGAAGGGTCCCCCCTGATCAATTTTCCCAAAATCTCAAAAATATGCAAAATTTCGACCACCTCAGATGTTCATGAATATTTTTTATAAAATCACTTTAAGAATCACACTACAAAACCATTCTAAGAAAGGCTATGTAGTTATTATGTCGAAATACAATTGTTCATCGTCATAAGAAATTTCTTAGGGGCTAAATTTTAGGTAAAATTATTTTTTCGTCCGAATGATATGATGCCTATATATATTTCTCAAGAAGGTAAGATATCGAGCTAGGAGATCGTCTTCACCTTCAAAATTCGGCTTCTATAATTAATTATGGCACTTTTTATGTACACTTTTTATGGCCCCCTTGAACCTTGCTGAATTTTCTCTTCCTGCCATGTTCCCAACCACCAAAATATGATTTATTTAGATGACCCTAACTGTTGTTAGTGCCTTGGCTCACATTGGAGTCCTATATGACTTACGGCATTTGACACAAAGCCTTGCCTATAAAGCCTCAATTTTGTGCATAAGAATCATGGTTTTTCTAGTGTACACCCAGTCTGATTTTTATGTATCAACACCCATTGACTAACAAGCAATTATTCTCACCTATAGACTGGCTTTTTGTGAATCTAATGAGCCTAACTACGTTCAAATCGATGAGATTTACTTAATGAAAAATTGAAAACGAAACGGAAGACTGATTAGTCCCAATTGACGGATAAGTCAAAATGGTTCAAACATTTTTGTATTAATGTCACTGGTTAGTCTTCCTCATTATTACAATTAATCTCATGATTCTGAAACTAATTTTTGCCATTAAAATGCAATTTCACCAGTTAGTTATTTTTAACTATATGAGTTGTCGCAAAATGCACACTAATATGTCGAAATGTAATTTTGCTGATTTGTTAAAATAACTGCAATGGATATTTGAGCATGTGCTGGATTTTTCAATGAGGTGCTCAAATAACTTTCAGGGTTATTTGACTCACATTATCTAATATCTGCCCTTTGTGCACTTTAAGTATCGCTTTAATCTCTTTGTAAGTACTATCGGTGGGAAACTGATCAACTTTCGTACAACGTATTCAGTAAAATATGAATGGATTTCCATTCTGGTAAAATTGACTCTTCATATTGAACCGAGTGTATTTACAAGAAAGATTAAGAAAGTTAGTAGCGGAATATCGATCTGCGAGAAAAATAAGAGAATTTCTGGAGCAATGGGAGAAAATCTGCGTGGGAGGCACTTCAAAGTATGTGGGTGTAAATTTCCTCGTTGGCTACTCAAAATAAAGAGCAATACTACAGGAAAAGCTGTCCTTGCTGGAACGAACTACAATATCGTCGAAGCTGCTTCTCAAAAATTCAATTTTACATGAGTCTTAGTGTATTCTGGACAAAAGTATGGACAATTGCTTCCGAATTGAACTTGGACAAGAATGTATGCCAATCTGTACTACCAAGAAAGGGGATTCGACTTTTCTTAGTTTCTGGGTCACGACACAGCTTGGTCCAAGTGGGTCGACTACACCTCTTCTTTTGGAACAGCAGACCTTATTTTTGCAACAGGAATTCCACAAGCAACAATGAAGTGGAATGCTATTGTTGCACCTTTCAAAAACAAAGTTTGGTTCTGACTTCTTCTATCGTTGCTTATTTTGTCACTTGTTTTAATCTGTACTATGCATATACAATTCAAAATCGATGGTGCATTTTGGGATTGGCGAGGCTGTGTTGCACATTCCGTTTGCATTCCATTCACAATTTTTACAAAGCAAGGAGTTTCAAGTACGATTAGCAAGAAAATTAAATTCCTTACTGGATTATGCCTGCTATTTCAAATTATTTTGGGAACAGGTTACAAAAGCACATTGAAAAGCAATCTTACTTTTCCTCTCGCTGAGCGTACTCCACAGTCCTACCAAGAACTCTCTGAAAGGGAAGACTGCAAAGAATTGTAGAACAGACTTTCTTCCGTACAAGCAATTCGCCGAAAATTAAAAGAATAAGAAAACGTTTGAAATATGAACCTTCAACTGAAAATTCTGTAATTCAAGTCCCCTTTACTCGAAATTGTAGTCGCATCCACCTTAACCTTTAGTATGAGAATAAATCCTGTTGTCTTTGATAAAGAATCAGGTCATCGTACAACTATGAGTATGGAATTCCAGAAACATTCCATTTTTCCAGACTCTTTTGTACCCATAATTGGAGCATTGTATGAAATGGGCATTTATCCTCAATGGGAAGAAAATGCTAGTTATTACTTTCTATTATAATATAAATTTAAAAAATTAGGAAGGGAAAAAATTTTTCAAAAGCGTAATATCTTAAATTATACCAATTAAGCCAAGGATTTAACAAATCAGTTAAACCACTTAATTTTGATAATCTTATAATAACATTTTGCCTTTTGGATATTGGGGCATTGTGTGCACTCATTATTTTCTTTCTCGAGTACAAAAATTTCCGATTCTTAATGTGTTTGGCTAGCTATATCAGTTATTTCATGCTACAAAAATAAGCAAATGCATCACTTATTAAGTATTTACTACATCGCTCAGTTAAGTGATCACCCTTCGACTCTTTTACCATATTAGCACTTATTCTGATTGACCGATTTATCTGTCAAAATGAATTCCATTTAATTTATTTATGTTGACGGTGACATGTACTCTTTTGTTTTACTGAAGATTTATATTTCGACATCAAATTGCTTAAATTTAGGATTTAGATTCCAATTAATTAAATTTGTCAAAAAATGTACCCTTAGGTAGTATAATGTAAATAGAGAAATAAATACTTTCTTGATCAAACCCAGAATGTTACATTTGTACGACATTTGAGCTACTTATTTCCATAACTTACGTTTTTAAGAGTAGTACTAACTGAAACAATAGTAAAAGCAATTTAAGGGAGCTAGGCACTTTGCATTTTAGGAATAATATGTTTGGAAAGCTTTTGAATACGCAGGGTAAAGGGTTTATCTATGCTAAAGTGAAGAGCAATTGAATATCTAGATATCTTAAATTAATAATTCTGTACCACGTTGGTTAATTTGGCCATACCGTTGGGAATTTAATATTGTGGGTTCTGAGTCAATTGGCTAGTAGAACTTGTATAATCTTCACTCTCTGTATTCAGACATCATATTTCCATTTCTAAATACATGGTTCCAATTAATACACAGCCATACTCCGCCTAATACGTACTTATGAATTAAATTTATGTCTGACATATATCCAACATTGTATGACGCTGTTCCCAAGCGCTATCTGCAAATCTACTAAAATACAAATTACTCACTCAAATAGCAGAATATGGAATTAAAGCTTCATAATAGCAACCTTGTATGTGACAACATGAGGAAAATTTATTATTTTTCCTCTCTGCCCCTAAAGTTAAACAAATCGCAGAAATATTTTGTAGAGTAAAAACATCTTGCGACGTACAGAAAGGGTGGTGGGTAAATGCATACAAAATAAAGAAAGATCCTCTGATAGTCTCATGAATTTATGCATCAGTCATGAATGATTAATGATTTATATACGTAAAAGTCTGTCAATAATGCTTTGGTGATAGATAAAGTCCCTACGGTGCATAAAAGGTTTTTTTCTGAATATACATTGAACATATCCATAGTCTGTGTAACTATGATTCAAAAAGTAGTCACAAGGCATCTAAATCTAAGTAATTACGAACCGACGTTTTCACTGCATCATCAACTCCAACTGAAATTATTAGAGATTCATTTGACGGAACAGCAAGCCAATAAACATTTAAAATGTTTTAAATCCTAATACCAATTCTGTAATCTCATGATAAGTAAAGACTGAACAAGTTTTAAAGTCAATTTAAATTAAATTTGCGATTGCTATATGTATCCTTATGTTTGCCGAGTTATAAGAGTTAAATATATCTAGGTTGAATTACCATTAGAGGCGTCTGTGGGAATGAGTTCAATAGAATTCAATTCCAATGCAGAAATACTGTATTCTACAATAAAAATCTATCTCTTGCCCCATTTTACGGGTTTCCCTTACTTCGAAACGAAAAACGAAGAATTTAGAAAATATCAGGTTAAATGTTTGTATAATCGAACTTCAAAGGAAGTCCAAAGGTAGATAGTAAATTCAAGCTTTCATGTTGAAATTGATTTTCTCGCAATTATAATACCAGGAGCATGGCAGTGAACATTAATGTGTATGCTAGCAAATTCTTCTTCAGTTCTTCCACATTTGTAACATCCCAAGCTAAAAAATATATAACCATGATGTATTTGTATGATCAATTCAGAGAAATTGTATGAGTAATTTTAGCCCAACAATATCGAAAGGGAATACTTATATTTTAATGATATTAAAGAGTTTTAGCTGTCAATGTGCCTAAATTCGCAAGTTTGTCTCAACCTATACAATTATGGATTACATGTCATAACCATTAATGATCTATTCGTAATAAGTATTAAGCTCTGAAGATTGAAGAAGTTGTCGAACGTTTTTTGTAGTTTTTAATATCAGGGATCCAGAAAGTTGTAAGTCCCTTGTAGTCACTTATTCAGAGTGAGCAAATGAAACTGTATTACTGTAGTCGACATGTATTTACATTTTGCATCAATCAAGCGATAACGAACACACTTCTTTATTCTACTATTTCTCTTTTCATGCTTTCCCTTTCCTTTGTGATGACAAAAGCTGTGAATGCTATGGATAATAATAACCTTTTCATCATCTGTTTCCAGGAACTGAAGTAATGTAATGTGATACCTATATACAAAAGCAGCAATAAATCAAATACAGGGACTAATGTGAACCTTTATGCTTAGAGCATAATATTACAGAGGGTACAAATTCATCTCAACTATAATTACTTTTGAAAAAGTCAGGTACTCTTTGAGTTCGCTATTAAAGCAGTGTATTAATTACATGTCACTACAATCCATATAGTACGTCATATGGAAACCAAAATTAATAATTCAAACATTTAAAAAAGGAGAAATAGAAAAGTTATGGGTTTATTTAGTTTCTAAAAAATTCTGTAATATATGCAAACGGATGACTACGGGCACGGAAATCTTCCCTGGAACTTATGAAATCTAGTACATACGTAAATCCCTTTAAATGAATTTTTTGTCTGCTCACACAGGGATAATACCTGACTGGTGATGGCGACTACCTAAATAATGCATTCTTGCAGGCTATATGAATATACATGCAAAATGACTCAATCACTTGATTACCATCTATTTAAATGACTATGGAAAATTTTTACACACTGCAAAACATACACAACTTATTTAATATCACAAATGCAACCCTAGTGTTTTGTAAGTAATAATTCTGTTTAAATTAACACACATGGTCTAAGAAATAAATGCCTTTAGGATCATTTGATGGCATTTTATCTAGATTGTAGTACTAGATTTTGCATTTTAATTTTAAATGCACTTTGAGTGCTACGACATTTATATTCATATAATCTATTTATAACACAATGCATGATGTTAATGCAAAATGGTACTTCTTTTGCTGTTGAAATCCTTAAGCAATACTTAAGCTACTTCCTACGTAAATTTATTTTTATGAATTTTTGTCTCCTCACACGGATATTTGTAATGCCTATACTGGTGATGGCGACATTCGCGACCACCTAAATAGTGCATTCTTGCAACTTATTTGAATATACATAAGTAAATGCATTTTATTTCCTACGTATTTTTATCGTTTATTTGCAAAGTGTCTCAATCACTTGAATATCATTTGTTTAAATGACTGTGACAAATTCTTTTACACAATGCAAAATATAACTTGTGATGCCACAAATGCAACCTTAGTTTGTTGGTAATAATTCTGTTTTTACATATACGGTCTAATAAAGCCTTAAAGATTGTTTGATAGTATTTTATTTAGATCGTAGTAATAGATTTTGCAAAATTTTAATTTTAAATGCATTTTGAGTGCTACGACATTTTTATTTATATAATCCATTTACAACAGAATACATGATGTAAAATGGTACTACTTTTGCTGTTGAAATCCTTAAGCAATACTTCCACAAAATTCCAGATGAAGCTAGATACCTGTGTTAAGTAGATGGAAAATTTGTTTACTTTGAAATTGTAAGCATTTCGGCGATAAAGATAAAAAATTTCATAAATATTATTTCCAAGTTGTTTTCCTTATAGTGTGAAAACTAAGAATTAAGTGGAAGCAATGCACGTATTAATCCGGCATCACAAAGCGATTACAGAACATACGAATTTAGGATATTACAGGAAGCAAAAAAATGTTTCATTACGTATCCGAAGTTTCTGTGTTCTTCACAGCGTAAAATGAGGACAATTCTAGAGATAAAAAATTATTTCTGGCATTTCTTTCCAGATCCTATTGCAAACTTTGTAATTTGTGAGATGAGTTGGAGCTGGAGATTTCCGGAAGCATGAATAAAGCTCCTACTGCTATCTTCAAGGAAGGATTATTGGGTAATTGGGACATACTATTTTACTGAAAATACATGTATATTAAACACTGGAGAATTTATTACATTTTGCACAGGTCACCTTTGAATTAAAATTGGGATGTATTAGCATTTTGCCAAAAGAAATACCATAAAAATAACTCATATATTCTGTTCAGAATACTCATAAATAAACCATTTTTACCCTGAAAACAACAGCCTGTGATTTTAACGAAGAATAATCAATAAATGGATACAGAACCATTACACCTTATTACAACATATGAAAACATTGAAGATAAAGCTTAGTGTAAAAAACAGTATTTTTATAGTATTTATTACAGACGGCGACTGTTACTATAATTTAAAACAGTTTATTTGCATACTACAACCATTTTAAGAAGACCAACAAAAAAGATGACGAAATGAAGGCAAAGATAATGTCCGAGAAAAATCGATTTGGTTTGCAGAATAAATATTTTGAATCTTTGAATTTTAAATATTAAGTGAGAGGAAATCTGGAAACCCCATGCTATATTGTTGTATATAATAATATAATGGTACAGAATATAAAATCTGTAATATGTAAATGTAATATTTTCATCTAATTGATCAATTATAAAGTTAAACACAATGTAGGGCATTATATTACTTTTGTACTTTTGTTTTGTAACAACAAAATATAAGCATTTAAGAGCAATTGTACGTAATGTGAAATATTTTAAACGATAACATTAATAAAAAAGTTTGGACTTAATATTTCTAAGATTAACGATAGTTTTTAGTTTTATCTTGTACCCTCCAGAAAACCGTACTTATCATTATAGTAATGTGCACAGAGTGCACACCACGACACGATGCATCAAAAGTGTAGCAAAGTATTGGAAAAGGTTAAGTAATCCAAGCCTTAGGAACATGTAGAGGTTTCTCATTTAAGCCGGTATATACAGTATGTAGTTCCACAGGTTTTTCTATATTACACTCTGTAGGCAATTTTGTCTGCACTCTGTCAATATTTAGTGTCAACCTGAAAATGTAACTGCAAGTGAAATTATCCGTTTTTTATTTTTAAAGTAACTTTACATAGGCAGGAATAGAGCGTATTAAGCACCTAATAAGATTTATTGATTAGTGATTGCAGATTGTTAATGTGATCAGTTTTGAGTTATCTATAATTGCTTTGCATAATTAACCCAATTCTTTATTAAGGGTTTACATACCGTTGTTTTAAACATTGAACATGTAAAACATTTTATTGTTATGATTTATCAAAATATTTTGCAATGCCTTAGCGGTAAACTATAGAAAATAGCAGGAAAAATGAGTCGAAACTGCAACTGCAAATGAATGACAAGCTATTAATTACCATAAGTACTAATCGGGATTCAGCTTTAATAAAACACTAACGCTGTTTCTGTGTTTTGCTAATAAAGCATTTTAGTAAATTTGTAAATAATATAATCAATGATTAGTGATACAGTGTAAGCATTCATAAACAAGAAAATACATTCCTAAGAAATATCTACATTTCCACACAAGTATCTTATCCTCTTGTATTTTTATTACAAATTATCGATTTCCGGTCGTCGTTATTGACTAACATGAAAAATGGAAAATCTTAAAATGAGCAAACTTCCGTCGTAGTAAATATTACAAAGTGGATATTATTACGCCTGAATTAATCAATGAGATTTTGCTTATTTGTAGTTTTCAGGGGATGAGGAAAGACTGTCAATCATAAGATTAAATATTTTGATTTTATTCATTAGCTGTGTTTATAATGAATTGAGCAAAGACGATATATTGCGAAATTGATGTAACGCTGAGGAGACGAAATGGAACACTGTCTCCAATGTTAACTTTAGGCACAATCTTTACAATGGAAGCCCAACGTCCAATTGATTGAATAAATGATGTAATTTATGAGTCAGCAATGAATTAAAAATTAGTTACAGGAAAAGAGCCCTAGAATCACAAGATTAATTGCGAAAATTGAAAAGGGGCTTCAATGAAATGAGATCGGTTAATTCAATATGTAAAATTAAATTAAAAAATCTATTTGCATTTGGAATTCAACTGTAAAGATTATCAGATTATGTCTCCTATATCATGTGTTTAGAATTGCTGTTTTATTTAGTCTCATTTTGCTCTTACATTTTTATATAACGCATCTAACAAAAGGAATTCCTTAAAGACAGAATTTCTGGAAGTCAGTTCAAAAGGCAGCTCGAATTCCATTTACTTCTTTTACTATTCTTACAGTTAGCCGACTCTTTTCTGCATTACAAATACCAAAGTGCCTTTAATGCTCTTGTCTAGACATTCTCAAGAATGCAAAATATTTATTTTCCTTTAACATGTCCATGAATATACATAAAATGTGATAATTCTCTAACTTGGCATTAGTGCAGTATGAAAACATGTCACTATTACTGCATTTATAAATAATTGCGTGAAATACTAAAAACTAACAATGAACAATTAAGGGAGGATTAATACGATATAATTGCTATCATGCTTTTGACTTACTCTGTGTGAGATCAGTCACGCCAGTAACGTTTATCATACTCTTGATTAAGTTATGTCAATCAACCAAGCTTAGCATTGCATCTCATTTAGCTTTCTTATTGTCGTAGTATTTGCAGTCGTACTTTTCTTCGAAGTCTGGTGGCAAATTAAGAATAACAAATAATATCTTCCGAGAAGAACTAAATTAACTTTAAAAAATGTAGCAACATAATATACAACGCAGAAGGGTCATATATCCGAGACTATGCACATTAGGAATTATCCATGCACTTTTCAGTAATGCATAATTAGAGGAAAATTATTTTTTGATGTTCTTTAATTGCAAATGTTTCCATTATTGGTGTCATTATGAATTTTGAGCATTTTTCAATTTTCTTAATTCTTCAAAGCCATAAAAGTTATCGCTTTTTACAAAACTGAATGAATTCTGAAGCTTTAGCGGTACATACAAAAAACCACTCTTCATAATGATATGCTGAAAATAATGTAAAATATTTACACCACAAATAGTAGCAAGCCAAATACCATTTCGCTACTTTAAGCATACATTATTCCAAACGCAACGAAGCTATTAATTTACTTTTCTTTCATGCGTAATGAAGAGTTACATTGCTACTCAATTAAGCCATTAATTATTCTATAATAACTAGTGATTATAGCTAAGTTAAAACTTCATTTCATTTTGATTCATATTCATCAGTTGTTTAATTTGCTTAATTGGAAACAATCAAATTGTAACCCTCGATTAAATTGGACTTTATAGTAAACATGCAATACTTCCACTTGCAGTAAGTGATTGATGTAGTGAATCCAAAGAAGTTTCTGTGAATGTAAAACATATGAAATCATGTAAAGAAATTCAAAATTATAATCTCATTGAAGATTTTAATAATCATTCAGAGAGGAAAATGACGGCCCCTCTAGCCATTCCATGTAAAAACATAACTAAAACCAATACTCATGAAAAACTAGTCTTATTTTCTTAAGTATGTGTTAACTCTGTTTCAACAGCTATTTAGCACTAATCAAATACTAACCTTTTATTCATCGTAACAGACAGTTACGTGATAGTACTTCACCTGAAAAAACAAGTGACTCTACAATATTTATTCCATATTTACGAAATGTCTTGGAAAGCAGAACAACTATACTCTGAGAACACAAAAACTAATACCTAATTTCATCTAGTGAGAAATAATTCTGAGAAATAATAGCGAGAAAATAGTTCCTAGTATGGTCATTTTTACTATCCTAATTTTAGTATTACAACGAGATACAGGAGAGCATGCTTATGGTTTAATTCTAATGTCAGTTTTCTTATATTGAATATAAGTACTAGAACTTGAGTTGGATTATCTCGTATATAAAAAGCTGGATAAATTCAGTAAACCAAGGGGTGCTTGTGAAATACATCCCATGTATGCTATGTAGTATTTATTAAAGGGTTTAAAAATTGCAACATTACACATTTTTATCGGACGACAATTTTTTTGGCTGCTTTTTATTTTGATATGCGGGTGGAGAGCCTCAACCTCTAAAATCTACAGCCTCTGAGTCTGTGTTGATAACAGCAACAACACAAGTATATGCACTAATTGTATGACTCAATTCAGAGAAGATGCGGAATACGTTTTTCAATTCATCTGTAGAGTTTAGTCCTTGATAGCCAATCTGTATTCATCGTGGGTTATATAATAAATAGAAAAGTGTTTGGAGGTAATAGTGGTGGATAATTTGATACATATTGCATATTTTTGCTGTTGATGATGCAGCAAACGCCATAACAATTATTTAGAGATTGCAACATTAATTATGAACGCACCGCTTGATTAGAATGGAAAAACTAGAAACAACTGGATAAACTCAAAATTGTTTATTGTAATGAAGTTTCATATGTAAAAATAGGAAAAAAATCTTGCGTATTAAATTGTGGCTTATATCTTTCATTTAGCAGATATTTATTATCTGTAAATGTTGCAGTTGGAAGGAAATCAATAATAAATGCTATGGTAGTCCTTTATTAAATATTATTAATGCAGTGCAAGATTAAATACATTTTCCTTGCTATTTCAGTTTCCCCTTTTAGAATATATACAACACTAAGTATTTTACAAATATTTATTTTAGTCAATCATTACTTTTCAAATCAAAGCTTCAAAGTCGAACGAATGGTTATCTTTTACAGATTTTCTTATTCTGTGTATATCTAAAGCTCGTTCCGCATTTAAATTCTTTAATGATTCACTATTTAATCCTCAATAAGAAAGAAGGACTGGATATATAACTTATGAACTCATAAAGAAGCATAAAAAAGTTTGCAGACTAAATAATATAGATTCTCACCATGTCTGGTATTTGTAATACCACCTTTTGAAAAACCAATGAACAACAAAATCTGAGGTCAAAATATTGTTTTAAATAGCATTTTCTCTAGCAAATTGGCTTATTTATTGTCTCCGTTGTTATTTGCCATTGTGCATATTTTTCTCTGTCTAGCCGGCCTACGCAGTGAACTTATAATTACTTTATGTATATATGTTGAGCCTTGTGTGAGATGCTATGCTACTACTCTATTAAAATTACCTTTGTGACGAATATGAGGGCATTTACATTTTAGGTAGACAGTCGTGTATTTATTGTTTGTCTTTACCCTAAGGATTGTTGTGCTTTACAACAGCACTCGGCCAAATAGAAAAATACACCTTGCATAAGAAGAGTCGAAACGTTGAGTGAGAGAAATCTCTGTGTATTAGAAACCAGCAAAGTTAAAATATGGAGTGTAAATTTAATTACAGTTTTTGTTTTGTTAGACCTTTGTTCAGCTAAATGGAAATAAACAAACTGCAGTGTTTGCTGAAACCATTGCATTTCATCATCTTGTGCTCTAACAGTAACGGGAATAGCTATATGTATTTATCGTCAGAAAGCAATGAATTTTGCCTGGTTTTTATGACTTTCTTCTTTAAGTATTGCTAATTGGCAGACCTTTTCTTTGTTTGTCTTTGTTCTAATGTAAACAAATATCGTTAGTGCAGGTAAACAATTTTAAAAGAGCATATTAGATGCAAGTACTCTGTCATTCATCATTGTTACGTGTTGTTTTTCACGTGTTGTACCGCCTTACAACCAGATCAATGCTGTTTTTAAGCTTTTATGGATGCCCCAGATAACGGTAAGACTATGGCTACAAATAAATAATAGTAAAATATTATTTAATATTGCAAATTATTCCTCTTAGTGACATTTTCAGCTAAAGCACCATAAAATAGTTTCGTTTCGTTTTTTTGTTTTATTATTCAGTTAGGAGCAATTGAGCAGTCTTGTTTAAGGTGCATTTCAATTTTTTTCATTCCATCAGGGACACAAGTCTTTAAATTGCTAAGTAGGCAAAAATGCCACCGCTGAAATTTCCTGTAAGTATTTAAAATGTTATTTTATGTCGTTGTATGCAAAAAGTACTTAAAGCATTTTTTGTGCCTAATCCAGTATTTATAGTCCAATGTAAATGAGTATCTGTAACACCACTCTAAGAAAAAAATGGTAATTAAGGAAGAAATGATGTAACCTGCACCTTTGAACCTACTTATGGTGTTACAATGTATAACGATTTACTATGCATGAATTCTAAATGTTAATCGGTGCTGTGGTGGGGAGTGAATTATAAATAGTAAAACACAAGTACCATCAAAGGTCACACATCTTCTGTCATCTTGAAAGTCATTTTACTCTTGTACTTATATGTATGAGTATGTACTTGAATTACAAACTATCCAACTTACAATTAGTTATTTTGCAATTCGGCAAACTTTTATTGTCAGAGCTAACTCCTAACTATGTTTGCATTTGCTGACGCACAAATGTAAAAAATGTGTGACATACACAGAAGCAGAGCATTAATAAGTACTTGGTTCTGGTAGGTTTGCCAAATGTGTATACTAAGAATTAAAATGTAGTCAGAAAATTGGGTCAATAGCCGAAATACTCATGTCTGAATAGGCAGACAAACTGTGCAGGAATTTGCGTAGAGAGCACAGATCCACAACTAAATAAGACTATGCCTAGAGATCTGTGAGATAAGCTCTTTTATTGTATTGATCGGACGGTAGATTAAGTCGGCGTAGCTAGGTACGATAATAGTGTAATGTATTCAGTGCTAACGTTTATGTAAATTTCTTAGAATATGCTACACATGCTCAACATGGCTGCACATTTTACTAAATCTCTACAACATGAATATATGAATAAGTACGAATTCCATATTTTATAATATTACATTACATAGGTATCGCAAATTTTAGATTTGATTTAAATTAAATTAAACTATATGTCATTAATTAGCATTGAAATTTCTGAGTCAGTGTGTAAATGAAGTTGTAAATCCATAATGCATTAAATTACTAATGTAACATATATTAAATAAATACGATTTATATGTCCTCGCTGATTATATCTGTTGTTGAGGGGAGAGCAAATTTGTATTCCGAAAAAGGTTTTTCCATGCCGCCTGCACAAATTTTCATATGACATGCAAAAATGTTCTCATACTTGAGTATTCATACCTTTGAACTGAACAGCTGCCCCGGATTATATTTCGTTTGACTTGCAACACAAGAATATCTGTAGGTTACCTCAGAAATATCTACGCACACATAACTGGTTCTTTCTCTTGCAAATGAAATGCCTTTACTAATCTCAAGTAATTGAAATTGAAATTACTCAGATCATGCAGTTTAGGTTTGAATTTGATTTAATATGTGAAGAGCAGAGTTAATCTTTCATCGTTATGTTAATTTGTATCGGAAAAAATCAATTAGATATGGAGTTTGATTGTGGAGGGCTTATCGCTTATTTTCTGCACATTAGCAACTCCAGTAAATATACAGTCACGCCATAATTTTTTACCCGCTAACCAATCCTCTGGTTGACTACATTGTGTGGCTGTGTGACTCAACATATCAAAAGATTCCCAGAAAAGTCATTGGTTGATTTAAAATTTAAACCGTTTTACTCTTGTTTGCGTACTGTCTTGTAAAGAAGTATTTAGGAGGAAATACGTCGCTTACGTCTGTAAAATATCCGTATAAGTGTACGTTTCTACGCCATACTCAACTCCATGTTAGGATTGGGGGTTCCGCTTAGACAATTACAATCATGCCGTTTAATTCAATTTCAAGAGATTATTGTTACCCTAATGACGTAAATAGTGTAGACTCGCAAATATAAACCGCTTCTTTATAAGTGGCATTATCATTTTATTTAAACACAAAAATATTGTGCTTAATCCTGCTCTGGGGCCTATTCTGGAGGCAAAGAAGAAATTCTCAAGTACTAGAGTCTCATCCGCAATCATCATGTTTCTTTTTGAAATATTAATTTTATATCTTTTATTTAGCTAATATTTTTTAATGAAAAGATGGGATTGCAACTAGAAAGATAAGTAAAAATTTATGAAAAGTTAATTTATTGTGACTTTAGACTGATAGAATGGATATCGCTCATAAACCAGTGTAATTTTTTGTACACCTTTCTAATTTGCTTGTAGACGTGAATGATTTCTGATAAAATGATTACAATACGGATTCCGTTGTATGATGGAAATTTTTGTAATACGGAAAAGTGCGTCACCTCATTCGATTCCATACATTTTAATTGCTGCAAAAACTAATACAATGCTGTGTACTTCACAATATCGTGTAAGCACAATACAAATATGGAATATATTACCTATTTGCAAGAGTGTTTCAATAATAGTAGCAGTTACTTTACTGCTATATATGCAGCTTTCAAGGAAATTTTAAAATATTGTGCATGCCGCGGTATATATTCCAGTCTGATGTAAATTTTCAAATAGTTAATACAGTAGACGTTCTTACATAATCATCAATGAAGTGTCCGAAATGGTAACATTCGAGTTATTAAATAATTTATTTAAATGCGATGAGATATTGTTAGTTTTACGCCTGGTTGTAAATGCATTGACGTAGAACCATCTTCAGTAGTTCATATTTCATGTACATCATGCTAAATTTTACCAGACGGATATTGTTAACAATATTATTGACACTATTTCAGTTATCAAGAAACAACTGTAAAATGAACAACACAGATTATCAAGGGAATGCATCAAGTGCTAGAGAAGTCAATTCCATGAAGCGTCTTAAATTCGGTATTTTCCTTGTACAGGTATCTGCTGCAAAATATGTTCTTTTGTAAACATATTTCTTAATTTGTCATACTTGTTCACCCAAGTTACTTTTGGTATTAGATCCTATAAAGTAAAGACGATGGAAAAACCTTTCGCCTTGAAACTTTTCGCTTTTGTAACACAAATATGTTCTTCAGTATATTAAATTTAACTGTGTAACTATTTAAATTTTTTGAAACTTGAGAATTTAAAAATGTGGTTTCCATATTTATGTTTATATATATGCATGTACCTAAAAGGACGAGGGTTGTTTTTTCAAACGCACATCCTGCAGCTGTTACACAACATGAAGTGAAGCATTGGGGTTTTTGAAGAACAAATTGCTGCAGTTGTGTTCTCAGCTTTATATATGCAACTGACCTGCAATATTTCTGTTATCTAAGAAGATGACTTTTGAATATCCCCAGTAGCACAAAACGGTTGGGCTGAAGACGGGCCAACCTTACACACTTTGTCGGCCCATCAACACTTTTGGCCGCCGGGCCCTCAACTTTGCCATAACGGCATCGATGTTGTCGGGCCAAACACGTCCCGACCATTGCCCGTTTATGCAAAGACGAATGTGCCAGTGCTTTCCCATCAATGGTCCTTCCTCAAAAGCTATCGATTACCCGACAAACTTTAAATAGGCGGTTAATTTAAAATTAAAAGCGTGGCAATTTTAAATATGGTTAAAAGTTTTTATTATTCACATACAAAATTAAATTACAGTACAAAAATAAAATTAAGCATCACTGCTAGCACTTTTAAATAGAGTAGCATATAATACTAATAGCAAACCATAGCAGGTACATTTGTTCCTTTAATTAATTTTTAAAACTTGTGGCATAGGAATGCATAAATAATTATGTTCATTAATAGGTAAAGTTACACATTTAAGCTTAATTTTAGACAATTCATAAACAAACTGATTTGACATTTCATCGGCATTAATGTAATTTATGAGTAATTTATTACTTTGACATGGATACATATCTAAACATACAGGGTGTAAAAATTTCCTGCATTTAATTTTACAGGGATTACCATTTGTTGTGAGAATTTCATCTACGAGCACTATACTTTTATCAGATAAAATGAAGCAGTTATCACCCAATTCTGTACCTAAGACATTACTGCCATATGTAAATTTACGGCATTCATCATTTTTTAAATAAGTTTTAATTAGGCCATTTGAGGGTGTACTACAACTATCATTTACCTCGCATTCCAAAACTCTTTTCACAAGCTGCTGTAAAGGCTTATTATTGCCTCGTAACACCTTTTTTAAATACTGCATAAAATTTTCAAATGGAAACGCGTTGGCATTGTCTAGGGAGCCAAAGATTAAACCATCATCTGCTAAATGCCATAAGCTGTGCATATTATAAGACATAAACCCTTCGCCGTAAAGTTGCATAGTTTTCGTGACGAAACGGTTTAAAAGGTCTTTTGCCAGTTTATTCCAATACTCATTACTACTTTTTTCTGACAAGAGTATATAAGACGCACACTGTAAATCTAAAAAGTGCTCATAAAGCTCTTTTGATAATACATTTCGTAACACTACGATGCCTGTGTACATCAAGAATAATCTATATTCGGTAGCCTTATAATGCTTATGTTCCTGTAGTGATCTAGTCTTACGGGAAAACTCACTTGGAATATACTTACGCATTGTAATTAATTTTTCAGAAATTAGCAATCTAGATCTTAGTGGTAACCTGGTGCATAATGGCCCACCTACCCATGTCTTAATTAACTTTTTCATAACTCCTAAGCACAAAATGTGCATGTAATCTAAGGGTACTTGACTGACTAAACCAACACTCAGATCATTAAGAGGAGAAGTTCCATTATGGTGCTTCTTAAAGGTTTTATTTTTAAAATTTTCATCAGTACGGATGGCACTCTGCCTTTTAAAGATTACATGGCCAATATGATTTCCTTTCACAGAGCATCTCTCGCAGCCAAAATATGCAGAAAAAGGTACGCAGCATTTGAAAAAACTTCTAGCAGGCGCATCGGCAATGATACATAATATTCTGAAACTGTATTTAACTGAACCATGTTTTACGCCTAACTTTTCGAGATCGAGCACTTCCTCTTTAAACAATTTAAAATATTCATCTGCGTCCTGTGGTTTTGTTATTCCTAAATATATACCAATAAGGAAAGGGCGTAAATCTACTGACTGATTTAAAATTCCAAGAATAGGCCAAAATTGTTTATTGCTGCTTTTACTGATGGGAAGTCCATCAACTCCTACCGACATTGTAATTAACGGTGTTCTTAGCTGACTCTGAAGTCGTAAATAAATGGGAATGTTGCAAGGTTTCAGCCCTGAAGATATTCTATTAATTAAATTATGTTTGATTCCAAAATAATAAAATTCTCCTCCTTTTACTTGATAAACTTTTAAATCTCTAACTGTCTTAAGTAAAGTCCTAGAGTCTACGGGTAACTTTTCTTGCACAAAATTTGGTAACAATTTTAATAAAGCATTGGTAGCTACATGAGTAATATTATTTTGAACACTCCAACAGGCTAATTCAGTAGACAATTCTACTGGTTTATCACTATCATCTATTGTATAATGCTCGTTTGACGAATCTGAGTCACTGGAATGGAAGTCAACTACTGTTTTACTACTTATAAAATCTGAGGTTTCATTGGCAATATTTTCATGAGAACACTCACTTTGCGGAACTGGGGTTAGGTATTCAACTTGTAATAATTTGTTCACTTCTAGTTGAACGCGTCTTCTTTTCGTTCTACTAGACTGCATTCTGTGAAAGATTTTGTTTTTCTTTATTACGCCTATTCTCTCTTCCACCGTTTCTGTCAGAAGCACCTTGGAACCATTTCATCAAACTTGACTCAATATCCTTTTCACTTGCAGTCCGCGCTACTGTATTTAATCTGACTGCCTCTAAAAGTTAACGTACATACTTGTAAAGTAATATTCTTAAAACATAACAGTAATTTCGCGTATAAAATGTTGGAATTACCAAAAAGAATATCTTTTAGTTTGAAGTTTTTGAAAGCCAACTTGTTAAATTTTCCAGTGTAGTTTATTTCTTGCGCTAGATTGGTCGAAATCAGTCTGGACAAAATTCTTCGAGTGATCGAATTTGTGTTTTCACCTCCAATTTTAGCCAGGTATGTGACCTTAAAGAATTATAATCATATTAACTTCAATATTTAAATCAATGGATAATGACAATCTCAATTTTAAACAATAATCACATTTACCAAACAGGAAAAATTATTTTCGTCTTCACACCACACATTGACCACGTTTAGACTCTCTTTGGTCAAAATAGGCAGGTCAGGAATATTTTGTTCTAGTGTCGGATTTGGACGAGTAATCCGCACTAATTCATTAACCTCGTTTTGAATGCTTACTAATTTTGATAAGCAAATTCTTTTGAAATCTACAGAAAATGTAATGCACTATATAAATACAATTCGTCATTAAATAAATTAAAAGGTAAAATTGGTAATCAAAAATATTAAATTAATTAAAAGTTGTACTTTTAAAATCCTGAAGAAATACTGAAAAGTCATTTTCACGCGATAAGATCACCTCCCCAGAGGTATGTTGCCGTAAATCAAGTACAGTATTTCCTGCTTGAGATGAGCCAGATGATTCTTTGACTTCGGTCTGCTGTACCTGATATACAGTCGTTCCGCTTTGTGACGATGGAGATATTATAACTTCTTCGGTTACGTTATGACCGAAATCAAAAACAGACCCTCCTTTTTGGCATAATATTGGGGATGATGAAACTTCTTGGAAGCTATTTGAGCGTTGAGCAGAATTGCTTGGTCGTTTCAGGAATGACGGTGATGCAAAGATAACATTTATATTTTCAAGTGCACCTTGCTCATGTCCACCATTAGAGTCATCAATGTCATTGTCATTGGGATCGCCTGCAAGAAATTTAGTTAGGCTATGCGTAATCATTAATGTAATAAGCAATAACGAAATCATTTTGATGCAGAGTTGACATTGGAACAAAATTACTTACTTGATTCGTTATTTTCTTCAATGTTAAAAAATAGATCATCTGGGGGCGGAATTATGTTTGGCACTGTTAATGGTGTAGTAGCTGACTGAGGTTTATTGGACGCTTCAGAATGATCATTTTCACTGCTACTAGACTCAGAGTAAACGGTGGTCCTTTTTTTGCGCTTACTGGATGCAGACGCTTTTCGCTGTTTTCTTTTACCTCCGGAAGGTGATTCGCTTTCAATATTTGAGGTATATTCTGCCTTTGTAGCTAATCGCCGTGCTTCCAAATACTCATCTGTTTAGGTAAAAGTTTATTAAACTAAAAATACGTGTTTTTCAGTTGGACATGTAATATTTTATTAATAGAATTACAATTTCAAATTAGAACTTACCACATCCTCCAAGTATTTTTACTCTAATTCGCTCCCAAGTAGAGTCCGCGTTCCCTTCTTGCTCAAGACTTAAAAGCTTACTTAGTTTTTCGCGACTTACTGCAGGCCAAAGACAAATAGTATTTTTGTTTTGTAGCCACGTTGAGGGAACAGCTTCTACGGTATTTTCTTCAATAAATTTAACTATGCTAAATCGCTTGACTGTTGATTTTGGCATTTTGATGAAAAACAACTTTAGATGACTGATTGTACTCAAAGTTTACACAACCGCGTGCTCCTGCCTTGCCGCCGATACTGTCAGCTTATCACACATGCGCTGTAATTTAGAATGCAAGTATTTGTTTTGCCGACCAAAATATTACCAAGGCCCGATCAATATTTCTGTTGGTTTTCGGATCAATGACAATCTGAAATATTGCCTGGCTTTACCTTGTAGGGCCAACGTTGGTTAATGGCGGTTTTGGTAGAATTTTTCCACTACCATCTTGTACAACGATGCCATTTATTTCCCAAAGTTGGTACAACAATGGAGTGGTCTCTATTCCCGTCCACGACCATTTCCCAATGATCCCGATGGAATTCCTACAATGGGCCGAGCCTCTGTGCTACTGGGGATTGCATGAATCCCCAAGTTGTTGGAGAAGTTTCCTGTGAGTTACATATCAGTAATGAATTTACATTGAGGAAATTGCAATTAAGAGTCTGAATATGTATATGTTACATAAAAAGACGAGGCTAACAGGGTTCCCCTACAAGTGCGAATGCAAGCAAGTCCTTACCTATATATTTGCGAATGCATTTGATTGAAGTGGTCTTGACTGTTGAAGATTTCTTTCTACAGAATATTTTATGAGGGCAATTGCCGGGACTCTTTAGGTAACCTGGCTTTGTATGAATGTCTGTCACTCTGTCTGGCTTTCTGGTTATAGAATTTATGTCAGTCATTTCGAAACGGCACTGGTTACAACTTGAGTCTCGATCAGGCAGACTCTGAATACTGCCGACTGCATAATAGTACTCTAAAGTTAATGTACCTCTTCAAGGGATTATTAAACCAGGGGCTGATTTGTGCAGCCGTTCTAGCGTCCTTAATAAGGTTATTACTAAATCTCAGACGTGTACATAATGGTCAGTTAAAATGCAATTCATTACCAAATATTGTATTATAACTAACTGCTACTTTAATTTGGGAAAATCCAAATTAGCATAGTTTGCACAGCAGAACCCTGAACAGAGGATATTTGAAAAAATTAAAAGGTCTCTTTGTTATTCGCTATTCATTACCTAAACGAAAGGGATAACTACAATCCTCTTAACGTATTATATTGGAAGTGAATTAGAAAAAGGCAAAATTACTAACAACGCTACTGTGAAATAGAATTCTCGATGGAGACAAATAGTTAGTTTGAAGGTTGGAGGAAAGAACTGTCAGGTGGACATTTATTGAAAGCGTGAAAGAGAAAATTAAGAAGATTAACGTCCGTAAATGGGTTTTTTGTATGAAGACGGCATTAGTCATCTTAGACAATAAAAATAGTAGTTAATAGTTAATTATAGCAGGAAATTTTAAAAGGAATGTTCAGTAAGGTTATAAATATAAGTGGGAAAGTGGGTATTATTAGCCAGAGACAGAATGGCTGGAATGGATGAAGCGAGGATTTACGCGTACACATGCTTAGAAATAGGAAAATACAACATAGACAAGACATGACGACTGGCATAAAACTATTATTATATGTGAACTGGTATTTAATGAATCTGGTAATTTTAATGAGGCAGTTGCTCCCTGGTCTTTTGCGTTTTCGACACGATATATGACAGTTTTCATTGTCAAGAAAAGACGAACAAAGACTATAAGGAGTTCACTCACAAACAACATCACAGAAATAAATGAAAACAAGCGATGTATGCACAGATAAACTTGTAACACGTAATCTACGTTCTTTGCTACTAAATGACCTAATAGCGTACACGTAACTGTGAAAATGTGAGAGCAGTATACGATGTGTGTGTTCATATTATAAATAATATGATGCTATCATCAAACAACTATCCATACTCAGAAATCACAAAGTTAGGACACCGTGTTTATTTACTTCGTGTGTGTTCACTACAAATTCAGTTAGCCTGTGATACTTTGTGTCTAGTCTGTAGGAAATGTAAAAGAAAAGTATGTAGGCGGTAGCATGTAACGTTGTGTAAGGTTTGCAAATTAATTGAATGAATGTTCTTTAAAGACAAATGGATAGGAAACTGGAACTTACGTACAAAACACGTTCTAGATGCTAAATTGGCTTTTTTCAATTATAGAAAATTGGGTGTATGACTTCTTTCCAACCCGTCTGTTTTGATTGAAAGGATTCTTTCACTAATTAAATACAGATACAACTTGACAATGATACAAAAATGCTACGCTATTTGTTCTAAGTACATTCTAAGTATATACAACGCTGTTTCTGTCCTCAGCTTCCATCACAGTGCTTTCTGGAACATGTATGGGCACCGAGCGCCGCGATAAGAGATAGCGTGATAATAATAAGACACATTCTCTGTTACAGATAGGAATGTCTTTTACATTCGTCACTAGAAAACCGAAAAGAGAGTTGAGTGACAAGAAACTCTACGCGACTCTTTCCTTCCTACAATACAATCGCAAATAAATCAGATCAAGATGATACATAGAAATCTCCTTTTTTCTAAACCCACACTGTCTGTCTAGTCTCATTTATTCTTTCCTCTTCTCATATTTGTTATATACACCCATTTCTTTTCCAAAGAATTTAATCAAACTTTTACTCTGCCCTGATGATTGACCTTATTACGGCTACAACACACTTTTATATTCCAACACAGAATCCTCGAATTTAAAACTCGGCGTCATTAAAATTATCTTTTCCCAAAGTTATTTCAAAGGCATTGTCAAACGATTATTTATATCCTCTGGAAAATAAAACCTTCCTTCTTCCATTTTTTAAGATTATATTAAATAGGGATTCCTCTCATGATTCCACTTTTTATCTTATTCCTCATTTGGTGTCTCTTTAGATCCTGGTAAATGTAAGTGTGACTTTCCTTCTGCGTGCAATTATTATATTGGTGCAATTCAGTTATTCATTATTATTATCTTTTGAGGTTTTGAAGAATTTCTGTTCAGAATTGGAAGAATACTGAATGTTAATGCAAGTTTCTCACACTCAATTTTCCCTTAGATTAACATTAGTACAAGAAACCAAGTCTTTATTATTCCACTGAAATTCAACAAGACATTTACAGAAACTGTAAAAGGACTACGTCTATACACCAACAAATTAGAAACATGGGTGATGTGCAGAGACTACTATATCCTTCAGTTTGCAGTTATTTATTCAAATTGACGTTAACTTATAATAATTTCGGCTATCTATCTTAAGTAAGTGTAGTAAGATAATTTTTTTTATTGATTTTCGTAAAACAATCCTCCTCAAATGAAGTTGAAAAATAGTTCTGAAAAGATTTCAGCTGCAAACTTGTCCTTACTTTACAATTTGCTGTATTGCGAAACTGCACTCATCTTTATCATACTACTTTATCACTTATCCAGTATTTTCTGGCTGTAAAGCATTAACTTCTAGTAGACTACAAAAGCCAAAGAAGTTTGATTTCATTTCTTCAACTTTAATTGTAGCAGTGGCTACTTTTTTGACTAGTTTCACTTGCTAGTTAGTAGAAGTCACAAGAATACTAAAATATGTTAGAGGAGTTGAGATATCTGCAGAAATTGACTTCTCCAATCATTCTGAAATATAGTACAACTGTTTCACTTATAGTACTTAAGGGTACACCAGAGGAGGAAGAGTGGGTGGGCAGCCAAGCCACAAAATTTACTTTACCTATAAGTATCTGCATGTAAAAGGTAGCAGGTGTGCATAGGTGTGGAGTTTTCACGGAATTATTGTAGTCATCAATAATTACCTGAATAGTTTTATCTTATTGCCGGTTAACAATGTGCTAATGCTCATCTCTGAAAAATCATTACTAATTCGATCCACAGTGAAATTCGAAATGTGCGTAATTGTATTTACTATAACGAGTTCAGGAATACTACTGCTGTACAAGAATTTCGTTTGTTGAGATTACTAGTATCTCATTTCACACGAATATTGCAATTACTCAAACCATATTTAAGAGGAACTGCAGAAAAAACTTGCAATTCTATTTATAATATAAAGAAGGCTTACAGGAGTATTTTAACATATGGGTCAAAAGCTGCCCACTTATTCACAGAAATAGTAGAAAGAAAAGTTTCATTAATTGTTCACCCATATTTCCTTCCAGGAAATCATCCTACTTGCTATTTCCACCTTTCAGTTGACCTACAATTATAAATCCCTTTAGAATTTGTTTTGGCTTCATTAAAAAGGATAAACATTTGTATAGCAGAAGTAATGGTAGAATGGCTGAAGCGAGTAGACTGAAGAAGTGTAAAGCCAGACTGCGGATTCCTGGATAAGTATGTCCCAATCTATTCCAGTGTAAAGTCTAGCCCAGTTTTGGTGTATTTTGTATTTTTCCTGGATATGTGTACGAAAGATAAGGAATAATAGGAAACCTGGTAAAAGAAAGGCGGAGATGAAGCAACCAATGATTCTCCAATCATCTCATTAGTATTTACCTGCATCGTAATGTAACATAATGAAAATTCGACAAAGACTCAGTGACGCCATGCTATCTGCCTCAGTAGCACTCCTGTTCCGATAATGGTAACTATTAACTTAAAAAATTGACCTCAGGGAATCATTCTGCTCTAGCAAAGTGTACGCAGAATAACTTTTGCATTATTCATAGCTCCTTCTTGCTAATAATTAGAAAACCGAAGAAAATGCTACGTATGTTAATTGGAGCCAGTTGTGCCTTAGTATGACTAACAACATTCTTTCTTACTTTTATAAATACAGTTCCTAGCTCTATTTAATCGTAATAGTTTAGGGATGTGTTCATGTCATAAAAATAATAAGTACATCGCATGTAACAAGTTGCAATCTAGAAACTACAGCGCTGTAGCACCTGCCTGTCTCAAACTGCAACTTATTTCGCAAATTTGAGATACGCAAAGTTGACTTATTGTTTCCAAACTTATTATTACTATCTGTGAGTAGGAAGGCAATAGACGTAGTGGGCATTGGTACTGCTTATTAGCAGAATGAGGTGCCTTAGGGAAGGAGAACACGTGTACAAAGAAACATAGCTCGTGACTTAACACATATATAGTAGAAACTGATATATAGATGACTACACAATTCAATAGAAACCAATTTTGTGCTATTTAATCAGAAAACCAATGTTTTATTTTAATATCTCAACGCAGTATGCATTTATAAGAGTTTTAATTGCTTCAAGTCAAATTATTTGTAAACTGGATGTAACATTATTATCAATACTTTAAAAATGACCTAAATGTTATAATATAAGCCTGTAGGAATTATGTATAAATTTTTACAGCCATTATCTAAGTTATTTCTAATCAGAAGCTTAGATAATTTGCACTTACTCGTGTAATTATGTGAAGAAGGTCGTAAAGGACGTGCTACTGGTGCTACATGGCAGTCGAACAGAACTGCGTTACTATAACCATTTGGTTAGCCATAAAAAGAATCATAAACACTTACGCTGGCTAGATACACATTTGCTAAAGGAAGATACTCAATAAGCATGTCTTGTATGAAACATGGGAATAATGGTTGTCAGTTTCTTCCTTTTAGAATCAGATATGCCAGAAAAGGCAGTATTATATATGCGTAGGTACATTCAGATTTGTCTAGAAGTTTTGTACTTGTATTCTAATGTGTTGTACCTAGCAATCGTTTATGGTGTACAAAAATACTTAAGTGAAATGACATGAAAATATTTAAATCTGATATATTATACGTACTAGCATTGCATTGGCTATGTTCTGCGTTCTACTATTTCATGTGTTGAGACTCTCTTATTACTTGACATTCATGTACCGACTTGATCTCACATCCAGCTCGTGAATACGCAAATCAATACGTACGTTGATGCTTCAGCTGGGAACCTCGGTACCTGTTTCCTATAATGCACATGCTAAAAATGTTAATTGGTTGCTACACATACGTAAATGGATGGTTATCCATGTGAACAGTTGTAATTTATGATAGGTGGTTAACATTTACACAAAGGTTAATAGGAACATGGTGCTGTACAAGATAAGCGTACTCGTATGTGAATATGACACACATCAGAGAAAACGCTACTTATCAATTCAGACAAGTAATTTAATATTTTACTCTTCTGCTTACCAGACGTAAGAGTTTTATACTCTGCTGCTCAAGAACCGCAGATTGGTCATTTGTCCCTATGATATCATCATCCCATTTTCAAAGAAAGCATAAGTAGCATTATGTTTCCTGCTGCATAATGTTTCCTAATTAAAATGAACAATTCCAAAAAGTGATGATAGCGATTCATGCCAAATATATTTCTATTATCTCTGCGTACATAGATGAGACCTTAATGTGACTGTGCACAGAAATTCTAAAGATAAGATGATGCTCTAAAGCTGACAAGCAACTAATACATACCTATAATTGTAGTCAAACCTGATAAGTCGTTTGGCTATACCTACTAGTTAGTATCCATGTGTAATAGAAAGAAGTATCTCCAAAGGCCTCTGAGGTCAACACCAAGGAAAGTAAGAATACAGTTATCACAGTGTACTTGTACGACAAAGTAACAGAAATACAATGTTTTTTATGTTTCATTGCTTTAGATAAGAAAGTCCACAATTGTCGTAGGAATTTTCTCCTCCAATAACACATACTTTATATAGGGCTAACCATAAGGCTTACTTACTTAGATGCGTTATCATGTTGACAGTTCCATGTGTGATGAATTACTTAATCACATAAAATTATTGTATGTGTAAGGTCGTGTTTGTAGCCTTGCACGTCAATATTTATTTACATTCAGTTCCATGTAAGTTTTTAAAGGAAGATTTTTTCAAGTGTCACCTGATGAATAATCCCATTCAATAATGTAAAGCAAATTCCTACATTTGACTTTTTGCTTCCAAGTTTGCTCTTTATGATAACTCTAGATCAAATTACAAAATAGGCGACAGTCAGACCTCAACAGAACTTTTTTATAACTGCTAATATGTAAAGTAGTCAAGGTTAGCAATTATTTTAGCCAACGCATACTACAGAATGTTCTAATGGCGAAGACCTATATAGTCCTACTAAAGCATATTTAGCAATGTGTAACCAGTTACTGAAGTAATCAAAAAATATAGAAAGAGAAAAGTAATTCGATTAGATATTCCTACTGAAATACCGTATTTATCTAACTCACTCCACGGGGAGATATAATTTTTAATTTTCAACATGAATTTAGGTGAAATATCGAACTAACTCCCCCGTTTGGATAGACTATTTCGATAATACTCTATGCATGTGATTACAATGATTTAAATATTGAAACTTATTGTTTGAGCCATTTCTCTCTGTAGAATGTGAAAATAAATCCCTCTTAGCGAGGAACTATTTCGATTAGAGAGACTCCATTCAATAAATACTGTAGTTCTTTTGGTTAACATATGCATGATAGATAACAACAGAAACATAGAGACGTAATTAAGATTTGAACTGCGCTGACTATAGCTAATTTTATAATTACTACTTAAATATTTAGAGTCAGCAACCTTAGATCACGTAGCCCAATGAAGTTTACGTTATGGAATCCTCAAGTGAAAACTGTAGAATACTGCAGCTTGGCATGAGCAATGCGCAAATTCTTTAAATACTTACGGAAACTATTTATTAATTTAGAATCGCACTTCATTTAATAATATAGAGCAACATCTCCACAATTACCTCACTTCCATAGCACATAAAACCTAATGAGCTGTAAGAGTTTCATTAATTACGTGTACGCACTTGTTGCATAGCTATTCTACTACTCATGAATTTCTAGTGACGACTTATCTAACTATGTGCTTGTATTGGCCCTGTACAAACGAAGATTTTTAACAACTTGCATATTTATATTCATGAAATGGACTATTGTTTGTAGTTTACGTAATGTAAATAGTGATATGAAAGTCTTATGATTTTGTGTAGAACCTCGTTAACAGCTATAATAGTTTTCATTGAGCTAATACGATAATCTGTGGAAAGATTTTGCATATATAATCCATTCATAAACGTAGTATTGATGAAGAAATCTCTTTTTATCTCAGCAGACATGCCTCTCGTCTTCAGTAATCTTGACAGCTTCTGATACTTGCAAATGAATGAATGCATGGAAGAAGTTAGTAAATGAAGAACATCCAGAGTAGACACTCCTGAAACATAGTTCCCCAAATTCATGGAAATGATGTTACTTTATTATCACTCATGCAAGTTCATGGTTGCTTAATAACCTTATTTATAAAAATTGGCTATGTAAATTAACATATTCTCCTTATGAATACTGTTATTTGCCTTTGGGTAACAACGTAATGGTTTCATAAGCACATACTGCTGATATTCATGGAATACAAAGCTTAACTGATAAATATTTTGTTAAAACATTATAAAATATTTGCTAAAATCATAACATCGTTATTTAGCAATAAAAAATCACAATAACAACAGCTCGTGTCAAACTGTTGGTGTCAGGCAATAAACTTTATAACTTATCTTTAAATAGCGTAATGTTTTCTATGACACTTGAGTTAAGCAGTCAGTGTCTTAAATGGACTTGGAAGGTAGCCAAGCATTAACAATCGCCTTTATATAACGATGTTTGATACTGAAAGGCACTGATGTTCTATCGAGTGGACGGAGAGGAATATTATTGCTTCTTGCTTACTCAAAGCATTCCAGTCCAAAGAAAAGAGAACACCTGCAAAAGAAATTCTCTATAAATAGTCACAAATTTGATCTTCAGTATATAAGACTATTTTTATCTGTAATCTGAGATGTTTGGTGGATCTTCGGCAACTTACTCAACGTGACAAGGGTCGATCACTACTATTTTCTTGGGTCTTACTATTTAATATCAATTGACATTTCACGTCTCCTATGGTGCACGGAAATATGCATTATGTTATCTAGGTACGACATTTGACATTTAAAAACATGACGAATGCAATTCTAATGCGTTCGCAACGCTGAGGGGCATAAGCACGTCATTATACTTATTTTAAATTCTAATAACACAGTAAACGTAAACTCAAGCATTCTTTATATAATCTCTACAGGTTAGCACTAAAATAGTTCAGATGTGTGGGTGTTGCATAAAAATAGCAAGACAACGATATTGCTTCTATAAATAACAGACAATGGCTTATCCTTAATCCTTACGTATAAAAATACTACTTCGTTATATCAATCTGTAATAGTTTGTTTTCGGGGCACAATTCATTTTGATAGCGGTGAAGGTAGTAGAATATTCAGGTTTGGATCAGAGTATTGATTTTACATGTAAAATGCAGCAGTAGTGATTATTAAAAGTGGACTCCGAGATTCCTTGCGCGATTTACATTGCAGTTTAGAATATTTTTTGCAATTATGACTTATGACATACAGAAATGATAAAGTACTGTTTATTCTAGCACTCGCTTGCTGTTGCATTAAAGCAAATGTGAATATAGTAGGCATACTTATATGATATGTATTATCTTACTGATAAAGATGCCAAATATACAAAACCAGGTATCAAAACCAAGATTTCTTGTCCATGTAATTTCTTAAATCATTAAATGTTATAATACTACTTTTTAAGGAATATTTTTGGTAGTATTCCAAAATATAGATAACGTCACTCCTGATGTATGTACAACAACTGTCCTGGAAATTATTTGGAATTTCGACAATGGAACATTAAATATTTGTGTAAGAATGATAAGACTTCATATTATACAAATAATTCTATACGTCAATTGCTACAAATAAAATCCCTGCTCACAAAATGCAGTTGATTTAGTAGCGGGAAGTCCCCCTGCCAAGGATTGTAATTTATATTTACAAATACATGCCAATCATATCTTCTTGAAGGAGGACAAAGACAATAATGTACATTTGTTTTCAAACAATCATATACCAAATATTTACTTGCTTACAAAAATGTCGGTGAGAATGACATTTCATTAAGGGATGTACACTTTTCGTAAATTGAACTGTATAAATATGCAGAAAACACTTTTTCAGTTTATATGTTGTAACAGCAGATTTATCTTACAATGAATATTATACTATTACACTAATAATAAACACCCTTCAAAGTTCACCCATCTTGTAGAACATTACATATCATCATTACATGCTATATCAAATATGGAAAACACAAAAACGAATGTCAATTATTCCAACCCCATTGTAAAATCAGCAACATTTGTTACTTTCGGAAAACATTAGTATGGCATAGAATTTGTCAGTAGAGAGAAATGCAATTTATTCAACCGAGTAAATTTTTCGGGATTTTCTGTGTATATCTTCAACTATGTAATTTTTAAGGATTTCATTCCTGAAATCAACCCTGGAACTAGTGGGAAAATATAATTGCTTCTATGAATCAGATATTCCTTGAAGCTGCAATTTTGATAAGTTACCTATGTAAGAATAAAGTGTACTAAACCAACGCGCTATTATATTGTCCGATTTGTTTTTTTGGAAAGAGTGCTTTAATACACAATCCGGATATGAGGAAATCACAAAGTTCATAAGTGGTTATTACGTTAGTTCCATAATTGATCTAATTTAACCCATTTAATCAAAACAAATTTCTGCACCTATCGAGAAAATAAAATTCCATGAATGTTGGTGAAGAAAAGGTGTCAATACATATCGATGAGCATCAACTATCAATTTGTGTGTCAATGACTACAAAGTAGTAGAATGCGGGATTTTATTTTAATTTAATTACTACAAATAAGAGAAGGAAATAGGAAAGTAAGGAAATGACAAACATAAATTGTAATTTACAACTAATGTTGGTGTAGATTTCAAAAGCGTTTTGGACTAGTTCGTTAGGGTGTTTGAAGCAGTAGAATAGAGTGAAGGATAACATTAAAATTTCATGTGTAAAACTTGAGTTCTTGTATAAATATTTATAGCATTGCTAATGTGTTTATATATGCTTGACTATGGTTTTCCTGGTTGCAAATGTAGAATAATTTTCCCAAGGAATGAAATGACCAAATTTTATTGCTTACGGTGCTTGTAAAAAGGTGTTAGAATTTCAGCGTTTAAAAAGAGTCCCAAAGAAAAACACAATTGAGCAAGTAGTACAGTAATAACGATTGTATAAAAAAATTGAGAAAATCATAAATTTAAAACTCATTACGACTAAAAGTTGTTGCGCTTCTCTTGCAGAGAGAAAATAGTTTCGAGCCTCAATATTTTATTGGTGTAAATATTCTGGATAGGAGATTAGGTGGATAAAAATGTTTCGGCAATTTCTAAAGAGAATGTGAAAACTATGGTTTTAATGAATTCACTTGGTTTCGGCTGCGGAACTGAATATAAAAGGTATAGCATAGAACGTGAAAGGTGGTAATAATTTGGATATTGAGTTTGTCCGGTGGATTGGTGGTATGTGGAGCTGAGGAGAGAGGTTTGTGGGGAAAGACGCTTATTGCTTGGAGAAGATAGGAAGATGGACCTATAAAAAGAGCGTAGTTGTTGTTGAAGGACTCATTCATACTCCTCAACTCGACCCATCAACAGGAAAGCAACAGGCTAGCAGAGCTCTCTTGGCACTTGTCTCTTCTCGCTCGGCCCCATTCCACTCTCAAGTCTCAGCTCTCGACTGTCTCAACTATTGACATAAATCTATTCAGGTTAACCACACAACTCTCGGTTTGAAACCTAGAAATTCGTCAACAAGTCTTTTAAAGACAGTCAAGACTAAACAATTTATTGTCGCACCAAGGGAATGTGAAATTCGATTAGACAAATTTCACCACAACTAACCATATTTTATTGTGTCGTGACTACAGCTACATAAACTCAAACCTATACCAGTCCTTCTCAAGTTTTTTCATTCGCCGACTCCGCTTCACACAAATACACGTCTCATATCAAGGCTCCAAAGAAATATAGAAACCACTGCACTCCTAACCATTCTTGGGAAGCATTCAAGGTATTTCTTTCATTATAATAAATAATTCAATATATTATCATCCAAGTCAGCTTATATTTTTAGATTCCTGGCTATTATTCATTTTCTATAGTTTTCTTAAGCTATCCTACTATTTTCATGCATTCTTCTCTCTCCTCATCAAAAAGCTATGCTAATCGTTAAGGACAGTTAGTACCCATTACTAATCTGATAGCAGTTTTAAACTATCTAAAAATCAGTTTTATTCCTTATAATCTTATGGTAGATTTCTTTTCACAAATATTACAATTCGAGTATCATATCGCAGCCTACATCTTATTCAGAGCGTGAGGTGCTGACATTTAGTTACCACTTCCCTCCAAATACCTATCAAAACCTTTTGCATCAGGCACATTCTGCATATGCAGGAAAAATGTGAAAAATTACCTAAGGTCGTTTGTCACATGTTGCAGTTACATTTCTGCTTCGTAATTCTTGTGCTTAAGAGGCTTTTAGAGTATTTCCAATTTTATTAGCTCTGTCGTATTAAAAAGAAAATATTCAAATCAAGGAATGCACTTATACCAATGTTTATGCCACTTTGCAAAGGTTTAGGTTAGAATGCAATTAATCTCATGGTACACATAAGTGGCAGGAATTAAAAGAATCTCAATTCCATAATTATTTTTGGATTCGTTAAATCTACTTTCTCAAGCATTGCTTTGCATATTGCGGTGCTTATATTTTATGTGGGTAAAAGCAACAGAAATACAAATGTCAGCAGAGTGAGGCAACTTGAGACTGATGTAAGTCAGCCTTTTAGCATTGTATAAGTAAATGCATACAAAAATACAATTCAATCTTCTGTATTAGGTATGTATGCTTTTACTGAAGACAGAGAAGAATGGGATGAGATTATTTAACAAAGAAAATACACTTCATTGCATTTGTTTGGGATTGGGAACCATTATGAATCAAAGTAACACTCGTACCATCATGAAATGTAGTCCTTGTACATATTTATGAAGTTCACTAAAAGAATTTCTTTAAAATTTATTTAAAGACTGAACGTTGTTTATCAATACACAGCTACTCCTGTTCATGTCAAAACTGCGCATTTAGTTTTTTGCTTCACTTTAAACAATCGTACGATACGACAAAGCTTTTGAAATCAAGGCGATGAATATTGAAAATGGAAATTGACGTTTTAGCATTGGATGCGTAACAGTATTCAATCAAATACAAATGCGTCTTTTAAATGTAAATTAATCTAGGTATTTACAAAGTATTAGAATATTCAAGTGTAGGCAAATAAAAGAATATTGTTGTCAGTAACTAATAATGCATTCTGTTTCTTAAAGCGGTATCGCATATCTTTAAATAATAAAATAGTCAACATTCATTGTAACAATACTCAATGCCATTTTTATTTCCAGATAAATCATCTGCACTGAACTGTTATCGCAAGTTAACTGAAGTCGCTTAAACACTGAAGTAAGAAAGCAGAAAAGATGAAAGTAACTCAAAGAACCAATCTGAAATTTTTAATCGTTCTCCTCATCTTCTGTCAAGTTGACTTCAATGCTGCAAGATCCAATTCTCTGCGAGGGACGCGACGAAACTCCGTCAATAAGGTAAACGAGTTGTAATTCATGCAAAAATTTAACAGGCAGATATTAAGGTTTCGGGTTACAAAGATACCAATTTCGAAATGCCTATCTTTTTCCCTGTAAAAAATGCGGACAAAAAAGGCTTGTTCTTAACGGTGTAGCACACAATGACAAAAAAACCTGTGAGAACGCCCTTTAGGTGTTAACAAAATTTACGTCTTACTACTGTTCATTTCCTATCACATTGCTATCACAAAATAGTTTTTTTCAAAGAGTCGATAAATTCAAAAGAAATAGTACATATATTATCATAACTCAGTGCTGTAGTCGAAAATAGCAACAAGCAAGACTGTACAATAAATACATATCTTTCAGAACTGGCACATTCCGTGTTTTTAAGTAAATTGTTGCGCTCCCAAATTGAAATACTAAAAGAATTCCTTGTACGGCTGGACAAAGACTACTTAGCGAATTTCATATGTACAAATTAGTATTGCCAATCTTACGTATCATAATGTTGATATCTCTAGAATGCCAAAATAAATATAAACTTCTTCTCTTCTTTTCTATTTACCAATGATAAGGTGTTCCAGGAAGATTACTGCTGCAGGAAAAATGGCATATTTATGTCAGATACATTTCCGAATGTTTTCACCTAAAATGGCATTACATTTTATAAACGGATTGTATTCTGCATTTATAGATCCAATGATATTTACATTTTGCATAATAATAGAGTTTGCATTTACACTTTCAAACTACTGAAAGTATTATCCTGGTTAGTACTAATAAAAAGCGAGCTCATTGAGACGCTTTAGCCTAAATTTATCATATTATCCACGGTGATTTTTATTATTTTCCCGGTCTATGGAATTTTTGTGGAATTTGTATCCCTAAGCCTCAAAAGAATTCTAGAGGATTAGCAGACATTTTTCTTATTTATAATTAAAAGAAATACTTTTAATTGGCTGTTTGCCCAAATATAAAGTAAAAACCAGTAAACTCTTCTGTAAAAACCAATTTCTGAATTGCTTTGTGTTATCTAACGTACCAAGAGCGTTTGACAGTTATTGCTTATTATGCATTCATTGGAACATTGGAAGTACATATTTTGCACAGTTGTGTTAGATTGCCCCGACTTTTGTACTGCGTACTGGTATGGTATGTCAATGTCAGTTAGAATAAGCACACTACTGAACTGGGTCGACAATAAAAGAGAAGCAAAATTCTATTCTCCAAAGTCAACAAAAAATGGCGAATAGATTTCACGATGCATTTTGTTGTCTGCCATACAATTCTTAAATTTTTTAAAACAAAGTTTTAGTTGGAACTAGTTTTTACACCTACATCATCGCTACCGAAAGAAAGTTTGGTATGCCATAAGAATTTAATAATAGATGCTCCAACCAGAGAACACATAACTCCATTCTTCGTATTACTTTAAATTCACGTGCTCCTTCAGAGTCAGATGCAATTGCAGTGAACCGGATATGTAGAGTTTTATTACAATATGTTCCTGTATACCTACACATAATCTGCAGATAAAGCTTATTATACTAAATAAAAAAATTGACAAAATTGCTTTCCTGACGTGTCAGCATTTGCGGGAGTAACGTCAACTTTATTGTGTTCTGTTTTGACATTGATTGACAAGCAGTTCTGATGCAATTGTTGATTACTGTTGGAATATAATGTAATCATAGGTACATTTATAACTATGCTGTATGATGACACATTGTTTCAGTTGTACTAAAATACGTAGTACGTGCATTGTAGCGCATATCACCGAAAGGCTTGGCATATCTTAAAGAATCAGTGTTCTAATTCGTGCGCACGAAATTCATTTCATGCGTGCACCTGCATGAAATGCACGTAATGCACAGTGCATAAAACGCACAGAAATGCATGAATATAGATACCATGGATGCCATTTTATCCTGGTATTCATGGTAATTCCTATTTCGTGCATTTCATGCATGTTGTGCACTGCATACTTTCCATTTCATGCATGCACTATGCATTACATGCAGTGCATTTTATGCATGTATGCAGTGCATGCCTGTACACTGTAAAGAATCATATTCATTACATACAGTAAGTGCTCTGATTCTCCTCCGGTCTCCAATGCTACTTTGGGCATAGTTACAAAATCGATCAGTACCACCTTTTTTGTATCTGTATATGGATGCGACTTTATTTCTGTCTGAAAAGTATGGTAACCCTTTTTGAATAATTGTACAAACTTATGTATAGCTTTAGGATACATTAGATTGGCATTGAAATATTTAAGATTTTAATACACTTGGTTTTGGTAAAGCAGTGCAAATTGCTAATGACCAATTCAGCAAAAATTCATTTTATGTTTTAATGATTGAATAATAGTGCTGGATACAAATTTTCCACAAAACGCTTTCCCGGTAATACTTGAGTATTTACGGTATCTACATATTAGCGCACGTCACCGAACAATTATTAGCATTTTTGCAACATCGTTCGATGAATTCACGGTGACTAACTGTTCATTCAGTTTCAATTTAAATTCATTAATAGATACATCATCTTTTATCTCATTAAATTCTATCCACCCCCAACACTGCGCGAAGTACTTCGTTTTTCCCCAACTCTTCATTCTTCATCATTAAAATGAACATTTAATGGAGAATACACTATTAGAGACATTTGTATGTTGTAACAATGCTAATGACTTTAAATTACATAAAATCAGATTATGAAATGCTGGCAAAAGAGATTATTTAATACCCGTGTCATATTTAATGATTACATTCCTATAGGCATTTCTTGTAGAAATTGATCATTGTGAAAGGAATGTTGCTATGATTAATACAATGAGAGTAGGACAAAGTTTAATTTAAAATTTAATATATATAGTATAAAATATATATTAATAATTATATTATAAATATAATATTTAAAATTATTATTAATTTAATATATTTATTATATATATAATATATATTATTAAATATTTATTTATAATAATTAATTATATTATTATAGTATATTATATATTATATTATTATAATTAATATTTTATATTATATATTTTATATATTATTTTAAAATATATTATATATATATAATATATATATATATAATATATTATTAATATATATATGTAATATAATATATATATATTAATATAAATATAATAAATATCAAAATAATATATATATTATATATTTTATATTATTATATATATATAAATCTAATAATATTAAGACTTTATTATATATCTATTTATATATATATATAATATATAATTATAATATAATAATATTAATTATATAATTTATATTATATATAAATTAGATATAAATTATATATATATATATAATATTTATATATAATATTAAATTGTAGTATTTATTTATATTTATGAATTATTATTATATTATATTATATAATTATATTTTATATTTAATTAATAATATTGATATAATTTTATTATAAAAAAATCATATATATATATATTATTATATATATTAAATAAAATATAAGTTATTATATTATATATATAAATAAATAATAATTATAATATTTATCAATATTATATATAATATATTATATTTATATTTATATAAATATAATATATATAATATAGTAAATTATTTTTATTATATTATAATTTATTTACTAATATATTTATAATTATTAATATATTATATATTATATTTATAAAATATATATATTATATTATTATATATAAAATATTATAATATTTAATATTATATCTATATTAATTATATAAATTAATTATTATAGTTTTATAATAAAAAATTATAATTTTAAATAATATATTAGATATTATATTAAATCTATATAATATATGTTATTATATAATTATATAATTATATTATAATATATTATAATTATTATAATATTTTATATTAACATATTATAATAGTTACAATATATATTTATATATAAAATAATTATATTATATATATAAGTATATATTAAGTAATATATTTAATATTTAATATATTGTAAAATAAATAATAATATTATTATTATATATTTAATTTATTATATATAATTTATATTATATCTAATTAATATATAATATATTATTATATTATAATAGATATATTTATATGATATTATATAATATAATATTATATATTATAATATTAATAAATAATATATAATATTATATATATTAAATAATTTATATATAATAAGATTTTTAATATTAGTATATATTATATATTATTTTAATATAAAAAAAAAATATCTTATTATAATATAAATAATAATATAATTGTTATAAAATAATATAATATATTATATATAATAAGTAAATTATATATAAATTTATTTATTATTATATAAAATAATCAATAATATATAATAAATTAATAATAAATATAATAATATATATATAATATATTAATAAATTAATATATATATAAATATTAAGTTATTATAATTATTTTATAAGTTATAATATATATATTATAAATAATTTTTATAATATATAATATATTATATATAATATGATTATATATATATAATTAATTATGTTTATATATAATATAAGTATATAATTAATATTAATATTAATATATAATAATATATATTAATAATATTATCTTATAATATTATTATATATATAATATATATATATATATATTTATTTATAATAAATTTATTATTTAATAAATATAATATATAATATTATTATTAATATAATTATATATATATATAAAATAATTATTAAATAGATATATATATATAATAAATTGAATATTATAGAAATTAATTCTTATATTTTAATAATATATATTAATATATTGTAATAAATTATTATATTATATCAATTTATATATATATAAATTGATTATATTACTTATTATAATATATATATATAATATATAATATATTATATTTTAATATATTATATTGTTATTAATAATTATATATAATTATATATAAATTATAATAATATATTATATATATATAATTATATATATATAAATATATATATAATAGTTTATAATATATATTAATATATATATATAATTATATTTAATATATATTTTATTAATATATATATAATATTAATAATATATAATATATTTATTTATAATAGTTATTATATATATAAATAATAATTAATATATTATTATTTAATAATTATAATTATATTTATATATTTTATATATATATATATAATTATTTTTAATATTATTTATAGTAATATAAATTTATAAATAATGTGAGTTAGTTATATAATATATATATATATATATAATATTAGAATTTTATTTATATATAATATAAAAATATATATTAAATTTCTATAATATTTAATTAATTAATATCATTATTTAAATTTTATTATATTATTTTATATTTATAAATATAATTTTATAAAGTATATTATATATATGATCTATATTATTAAAATAATATAATTTATATATTATAAATTATAATATAATATATTATATATAATTATATTTATATATATTGAATATATAAAATTATTATTTTTATATATTATAAATATATATAAATATTATTAACTTTATATTAAATATTATTATATATATAATATTATATATAATTTTAAAATGTTATTATAGTTATATATATATAATTATAAATAATTAATAATTATATATTATATATAAATTTATTATATGTTAAATATATTATATTTTTATTAAGAGAATATAATATTTAAGTAATTTATGTTATTATATTATATATTTATATCTATTTATAATTAATATAATTTATTATATATTATAATAAAATATATTTTAAATAATATGAATATTATATAATTATAATAAGGTATATATTAATTATATATTATTTTTATTATCATTATAAGTTATATATATATTTAATAATAAATAATAATTAATAAAATAATAATAGTAATATATATAATAATTAATATATTTAAATTATATATATATATATATATTATAATTATTTAAAAATATATATTTAATATAGATAAATAAATATATATTATAAATTATATTAATATATATATATTATATAATATAGTAATATAAT